>OY728138.1:207720135-208345135 GCA_963277665.1 Viscum album | reverse complement strand
GTATACATTTTATGGGTCTTGATTCCAATTAAAATGGAATTTTTATCATAGATGGTTAGTGAGAAACTCAACATCAATGATATATATATTGTATAGAAGTTTTTTTATGTATTTCTGAAATAGTTCCCCAGTATTCCACTAAAATGTGAAGTTGATTTCTCATTTTAATTCATAGTTTCTGCTACAACAATTTTAAAAACCCCTATAAAATGGCATTGACTGAGTTGTAGGAATTGAAGAAGCAACACTATGAGAATATTGAAAATAGATTCATTTGAAAAAGTTTTTCACTGATATTAAATATTCATTCACGATTTTAAATTTCTATCATAATATATTTCTTATTAAAAAAAGATTAATTTCCAATCCAGGTTTACGTTTTGATTATATACACATAAGGATGGAAATGTTTCAATTAGTTCCATTACACTGAATTTTAATTTTTTTTATCATATCATTCATTGTATTGATCCATATTATTTTATTATTATTTTTTAGTTCAATTTATTCTAATTAAAACAAATTATTCAACTTGATATTTGGATAATTTAGCCATCTAAAGGGCCATTTGGACCACATAAGAAGGTCTTATGAATCTTTCAAGGAAACTGGACCAACTATGATTTTATATGTTCTAGTATCAGTATAGAATTATAAATTTTTGAAAATCCACCGAGGACATTACATTAGGAATTGGATAAAAATTTCAGGACCCAACTCATAAAATATATGGCCCAATTGATGCATGAAAGTTTATACCATAATTTTGACTAGGATTGGAATAAACCCAATAATTCCTGAATTTTCTCCCAATCTAGAAGTCTAATTGAACATTGATTTTTTGGTAATAAATTTAATATAGCATGTCCCAAAATTTTAGAATAAATGGTTCATATTTTAGTTCATATTTATAGTCATAAATTAATTTTCATTTATTCCAGAGAAATATTCAATAAAATTCTAGATAACAGCACTTGGATAACCCAAACAACAAAAACATTGGATCCAAAAGTCCAATGCCTACAAAATTTTGATGGTTTAATTTAAAAACCCATCTCTATTAATTTTAATATTAATTTTTTCTAGATTCATATATATTAAATTCTAGTTGTTGAGATAATATTAGGGTATGTTTTGGAATAAAAATAGTCCAACACATTGGGCTATAAATACACTCCCCTCTTCTCCATGTAAGAGGTTGAAATTTAAGAAATCAAGAAGTTGTATTGGAATGAACATATCCTTTCCAAAATCCTATGAGTAATTTTCATACTATTGTTTCAAAAAGATAAACCTCTCATTTAATTTTCTTTTCATGTTAACTTTTTGTTTGTTTTTAATTTTAATCATGTAAGTTGTTTTCATTTCAATTCCATGTAAAAAATGGTTTCCAATATGTAATGTTCTTTATTAATCAAATTTTTGTATATTTTTTATATATTTCCTAAAAAAATAATTATATTAGAATATTTTCCCTCTTTTACTCTATTATTCAATCCAAATGCATGTTTAACTGTTTCCATCATTAATGTGTGTGTTCAATGCACTACTCTTATCTTATCCCATTCTTAATATTCAATTTTTAACTTATCGGCAAAAATATCATAAAAATTTTTATTGACCGCCTAAATGGATGATTAAATCTCTCATTTGGGTGAGTAATAATTTTAGGATGTTATGTTATTGAGATATTTTTCTCATTTAATATTCATTAAATTTACATTGTGTAAATTAGATAAAAATGTCTTACATTAATGAAATTTTTTGTTTAAAATGTAGATTTCATAGATTATTGGAACCGTAAATAAAATTACATTAATATTTTTTATTCAGGTCATTACCCTATGAGAGGATTGGATTAAATCCAAAACATTTTGTAATTTCAATCAAAAATCAACTTCTGAGGTGGGTGTTAATTTAATACATTATATCGCAATGCTCAAGGATATCATAATATTGAAACTATAATGATGATCTCACAAAAATAATTGTCAAATTTTTAATATAAATTCATCTGTAAATTATTTTAACTAAGTTATGAAAACAAACCCCTCATTAAAACGACAAAAAATAACTCTATAACATTTTGCCCTCACTGGGAATTCGATCGGAGTACTGTTATATTCATTAATAGATCCCCATAAAATTAAACAGTCGATAGGTATTAATTGTTAATTAATCAAATGGATTTATATTTTGGGTTTGTGAAATAAGCAGTAGATCATTTTTTTATTTTTTAAAAAAAATTACAAAAACAAAAAAAAAATCAAAAAAATAAGAAAAAAAAAGAGAAACCCACCTTATTAACCTTTAAAATTTTATCTAAATGACCCATATCCTCTTAAAAATACCATAAAAATTATTTGGCTAATAAATAGGTGGGAATATTCTTATACATTGGGGGCACATTAGGGATAATCAAATCACTCCATCCTCATTCATTTATCATCCAATTGATATAAATATGGCTAATCCTAGGGAACAAACCATTAAAGAACATTCTGCCACATATATGAATTACCGACCCCTTGGTATTGAATATCCAAAAATCTAAGATTATTTCAAACTCAAATCAAGATTGATTTATTTTTTCCCTCATGTCTATGTTCTATCTAGTGAGGATCCTCATATTCACCTCAAAGTGTTCCAAATGTTATGGTTTAATAAGATTCCTCAAGGTGTTTCTTAAAAACAAATCAAACATAGAGCATACGCTTTCTCAAAATATGAATCCAAAAATTCATGGATCTATTACCTCCCTTATTGTTCCACAAACACATGGAATTCAACGAATCAACTCTTCATAGAGAAATTATTCCTCACTTATCAAACCAATTATATCTAAATTGAAATTAGTGGTATCAATTAATTCTCCAATGAACCAATCCAAAAGTACTAGGAGAGGTTAAATATTTTATTGGAAGCATGACCCTTCCACTAAAACCCTAACCAGTGCATGATCTAATAAATTTTTATGGGGTTA
Source organism: Viscum album (assembly GCA_963277665.1). Lineage (NCBI taxonomy): Eukaryota > Viridiplantae > Streptophyta > Magnoliopsida > Santalales > Viscaceae > Viscum > Viscum album. The sequence goes on along the minus strand of OY728138.1, from coordinate 208,342,152 downwards.
TTGGATATGGAGTGAGTTATCATTAATAACATTAGTGGTGGTGCTCTTATTTAAAAACACTTATATCTATACCATATCTCATAAGAAGCATGGATGAAAACATTTAATAATTCTATACTTGATCACATGATCATGTAAAACAAGTCTAAGATAATCGACCCATAGGTCCCAAATAAGATTACCGGGTGAATGATTGAAGTTATAGATCTTGTGTGATAAGCAGTTGTGGCTAACAAATCCCCAGCCTCATCTTCTACACAATCTCTATTCCCAAGAACTATAAAATACTATTAATTTTATATCTCACCATCACACCCAATTGATACATGTAAACAAAAACAAGGAGATATATAATATTCTTCATGTTTTATAGATCCCAATGAAACATATGCTCAGGGGAACACCAACCCTAAACAATCAGGTTAGATCGTTAAAAACTCCCACGAACCCCACTCTGATCCCATCTCTTAAACCTATAATCTAGGCTTGATGTGTGGTAATCCCATATCTCTTTACCCTCAATTCCCTCCACAAAATCCAAACCAATTCCAAAATTTCGTGGTGGGAGTGACTTCTAACAAACTTATCCTTTCTTTATGAAACAATTAAGGGGAAATCCTCCCTCTTCTCATCATGTCTTCTACTATCCTAGTAAGCCTTCCTAATTACTAACCAACCAAAATAATTTCCCAGTAATCCAAATAAATTCAATCCTAATGTTGTAAATTCCTCTTCTTTGAAGAAACCATGGGAAAGTGATATAGAAGATCTAGACTCCTTCCCCTATTATATCCTCAAAAACGTTGAAAAACAATACGGTCAACTTGAATCCCACCTAAATCAACAATAATAGTCCAATTCATCCCAACCCCTGAATCAACCATTTCGTAACCTCAAGGGTAATTTAGTGTAATTTCACTTCGATCTTGAAATAAATTACTATGACTCAGGGTGATTCCTCAAAATCCCCTTTAAATGTTGATTTTGAAAAAGAAAAGAATGAAATACATAAAAATAACCTGAATCCACTCCCTCACCTCATTTTATTCCTTTAATAAACCCAATTAATTTTTACCAAGACATATCTAAGACTAATAATCCCTTTGAGCCAGATTCTGAATTTCTTGACATGTTTAGGCTTGTTGAAGAAAACATTTCCCTATTAGATTCCATCAAACAAATCCCAATGTATGAAAAGATTTTTACATGATTTTTTACATATAAGATACAAATTCATACCATTGAAAATGTCTAAACCCAACATTCCATTACCAAAAATTATAAATATACATGGAACCTTATGATTCAATTCCAAATATGGAGTTCAAACATTGATTACACACTCATAGTCAAAGGATCCTAAATAAATTTTATTCTCAAATAAATATTATCTAACATTAGTCTAGGTACCTTGTACCCAATGAGTGTTTTCATCCATCTAGAAAATCGAATCACTTCTAGTCCTAAGGGGATTATCGAGGATGTCCTTGTCCAAGTTAATGATCTTATCTTCCTAAATGATTTATATGTCCATAACTTGAATGGTGATACAAATACTTCTCAATATTCCCTAATTATAGGAATTTCACTCCTTATTGTAGCTAAAAAATATTGATTTCAATGTGTTAATCTTACACATGGGATTTTGTGACTAACTAGTCAACATTAATATTTTTCAATCCATGTGACACTCATCAAATAATCACTCTGCAATCGTTATCTGTTCTTCTCAATACACTACTAATAGTGGATTTAATCCCATTCAATAATGTTATTTACGTTCTAATAAGAATACATATTTTGAAATTTTCACCATTATATACCATGTCCTAAAAAGAGAATTTGATTTTAAACATGAATTTATAGACTCTATCAATCTAAAGAATAATTGAACATATTTGGAATTCCATATCGCATCTAATATTTATTTTTCCTCTTTAGACAACAATAATGTAAATGAATCAAAACAAATTGGATTCCCTTCCACTATTCCTAATTTTTTTATCCCATAAATGAAGGATGAAACTGAACTAAAATACCTTCCTGCACACCTGAAGTATACATTAATTTTACATGATCACTGTTTACCGGTTATTTTCATAGAGAAACATATTAAAACTGAGGATTCCAAACCTATTTAGGTGTTAGGGGAAAATAAAAATTCCTTAGGTTGGACCCTGTATGTCATACCAAGCAATATTCCTTACATTTTACTACCTTAAATCTATCTAGAAGAATCATCTAAACCGATCATACAACCTAAAATAAGAATAAATCAACTCATACCTGAGGTAGTTAGGAAAGAGGTCACCAAGAATATTTTAGATGGTGTCGTCAACCCAATTTTAGATACTGAATGTGTGATTCAGATTCAATTGGTACATAAGCAGTGTGGGATAATTATTCTCAAAAATGAGGATGAATAGACGGTCACAACTTGAGTGAAAAAAATTGTGTGTGTACATAGATTATCCAAAATTTAATGATGAAGCAAGAAAATATCACTATAAAATTCATTTACTTTATCAAATTATAACAATATTAGTTGAAAAATAATATTATTACTTTCTTGATGGCTAAACTGGCTACTTCTAAATCCCAATCACACCTCTAGATTTAGAAAAGTATACATTTGTTTTCCCCTTTGGAACATATGCATATAAGATAATACCTTTTCATCTTTGAAATGACCATGTGATATTACATATGTGTGTGATGAGTATATTTTCCAAATTCATTGAGCATTACAGGTAGGTTGTAACATCCCAGGTAAATATAGAATAAGACATATTTCATATTTATTAATATTTTTTAATTAAATATTAATTTTACTTTAAAAGGGTTGATATGTTCGATAGTTTACCTAATATGCAACAATGGGTTTCTTTGAAATCTTACGTTATACACTAATAATATAATATTATTATTTTAAATGGTAGTAAACTCTGAAAAGTTGTATAGGCAAGAATGAAAAAACTAAATACAATATGATTATACATGTTTGTTAAATATATTTACATTTATCCAATAAAAGTTAGAGGCATAAATTGTGAATGAATCTAATTTTAAGCATAATTTACATTAAAAGGACGATTTATCTCCTTTTAATGGTTAACCTTCTTTATATATAGTTTTTTTTCACTTTAATACATTATAATTGATCAATTAAAATCCTTATTTATAATGGGGGCATCAAAATTTACTTTTTGTAAATTTTTGGAATTTTTCTGATAAAGTTCATTTTTAATGAATAGTAAAAAAATATTGTATTTTAATTCAAAAGTGCCTTTTAATCTAATTTATTTATACGGTTATATTATATTTTTAATTGGTTTTAGAGTGAAATTAAAATATATTTTTACCATTTAATCCAATGTGGGTCATTAGAATTAATCTCACTTTGAAATTGGACATAAATAAGTATTAATCGTTGGATAGTTATTGATTCTTAAACAAACGCTATTTGTTTTGATAACGGGAATTAATTTTTAAATTAATTAATTCCACTTCTATGTTTTGAATTTGGAAAAATAGACATCAATTTTCAATTTGGAATATCAAATAATTCTTATGCTGAATTTTTGGTATTTTTCTGCAGAACTTCAATTTTTGATGAATATTGAATTCACTTAGTGGTACATAAAAAAACAGAATTTTTCATTTAAATAAAATTTTACCACTTCTATGAATTGAATTTCAAAAATACTATATAAATTGTTGTTAACAAGAAGTATAATGTGGTTCATTAAGATGAAAATAATTTTTTGGTAAATAGTAACTTTTGACTTTTATTTACCGTGGTTAAATGTAAATAAAGTAATTCAAGGTTAAAAGAATATTATAATAATTAAAAATTACATTAACACATGTCCAAACATTATTGGTTGAGTAATTTACAACCATGGTCATCTTTGAGTCGATTTTGGGACCCTATTGAGCCACTTGGGAGTGATAATGACAATTTAGATTAATTAATTTAATGTGAAGACAAAATTGACATTAACAAAAATCGTTTAGTAATTAAGTTTTATATGGTTTCATATAAGTCCTATTTTAGACTATAAATATTATTTGAAAACATAAAAATATTTCATATATCATGGTATTTTTGTATAATTTTTAGAAATCAAATAAATTTATTTATTTATGACACAATAAAGATGCAGTATTTACCTAGTTAATAAATAATTTAAATAAATAAGATTATAATGATTAAAATACTATCCAAGACATGTCCAATTATGATAGGATGATTTTCTTTCGACCATGACTCATCTTATCATCAACTATATTTTTTTGGACCATTACAAACCGATTATCATTATATTATAAAATAATATTTTCACACTTTTCTAAAGAGCCCCTCCTCTCCTTTATAAAAGGAGACCACTTCTAACCAATTACTAACACCTCTAAAGCCATTTTCCTCATCCAAAATCTTCCCAATTAATCTCTATACATCCCTTCCCTCCTTTTATAATCCTTACCTTCGACATAAGGCACTTCAAGAAGTCCTTTGGTTCAAATCAAAGGGAGTTACCCAAATTAATGGTAATAGTTTATCTTAAATTGTTTTCTTTTATTTTACTTCTCCATCCCGTAAACTCTTTTTATTCCTTTATTTTTTAACAACACCAGTATCCTCAATATACTAGGATGTTTTTTTGAGAATTATTCGAACTAAAATTACACACACCTCCATCTAATGGATGAAGAACATAATGTTCTTGTGGATGGAAATCTAACGCCTCAAGAAAACGATAATTGTTCAAATATCTCCAACCTCCTCTCATGGTAGCCATTATGATGGAACTATATTTATATATGATATATATTATTTTTATTCTTCTGTATTTCCCATTTATTTCACACCTTTATGGTTTCCATTGTGGGTAAATACGATAATCTCATTTGAGGTAGTGCGGACAATCGCCCCCTCAAAGTGATGTGACTCGTTAATGCCTTATGTGGGATGTATAAAAGATAGATTTAATGATATTATATATGATATTATACATTAATTATAATAAACCAATGTATCATTATGTTTTAATTCCATTAAAAGAAGAAATATAAATGAATGTAGCGTCAATGCGTACGTACGGCTTACTGTCTCCATGAACGGTGTATTTCATTTCTTACCTCTAAATGTTATGTACTATTATGAAAAAATTTATATACTCGATATATATGATATATATGATATCTAAATAATTAATATCATTATATATATAATGAACCTTTGACCACATGAACAACATGTAATTATAAGAAGTCCATTTTTTACTCAAGTACCAAATATCGACAAAACGAACATTGTTAACTTAAATGATTAAATAATGTTTATAACATGGAAATAAGTGATATAAAAGGAATAATAAACTTGAAAAAGTTTCTTAAGCAATTATAAATTAAATTTAGTTTATTATTCAGAAGATTAAATAACGATCGAGTCATGTCGGACAAAAGGTAAGGGATCCGAGATCTCTCTTTCTTTTCAAGTACTCTCTTTTAAGTAATTTCATTTATGATCTATGTTCTTATGTTGGGGGATGTTACTTTATATTAACCATACTGTAATTTGTATTTTCATATTATGAGAGACCATCTATTAATCTCATCAATTCATTTTAAGAATTTTTAAGTGGCGACGTTAGGCTGTCGAAAATTTGTAAGGGATTTTCTTATCTCATTTTTAATTCTATGAGATTTCCATTGTTATCCACTTATTCATTGCATGTGGTGTATTGTTTACTGAAATTTGATATAAATTTTCCTGATTCTCATTATATTCATGGTATTATATGATTCATTTGTTGGTCATTAAAATTTATTCATACGACTCGATTTTATTACAATGAAGTAAGAGTTTTTCATCTCACTTTTTATTCCCGTGAGATTCATGCTATATTTTCCACTATTTAATTTTGTGTGGTGTATGTACTCACCATGATTTTACCCTTTTTGTAATATAATTTAATTTTGAATCTTTACATCTTCATTTTATGATCCTTCTTCATGTGGCGTATGTTTTGTACTTTACCAAATCGGTAAGGGATCATTTCACCCTCCTCTATTTAAAAGACTTATTTTTATTATATCTTTCAATTTACATCTTATTATGTTAGGATATGTTATTTGATATCACCATTGATTTAAACTTTATGTACAAGTTATGAGATACCCTTTTTATCCTATCAACCCAATTTCTAAATTTTTAACTGACGTTGTTAGGCTGTCAAATCTTTTACAAGGGAACTTCTTAACCCAATTTCAATTCTTTGGGTTCAACTTGTACTTCTTGAATATGTTATCCTATGAATATGTGTGAATTACATATGATGGTTTTAAACATAATATCCACTTATATTGGGTGTATTTATATTTTTCACACATAATTATGCGATTTATTTATCCTTAATTTAAGGATACCATCTTTATAAGGGATTTAATCTCAATTTACATTTCCATTGAGACTTCATTGTTGTTATGAACCAATTCACTATTATATGGTGTATATACTGTACTTTGACATATTATATCACAAATACCTTTATTCGCATGATATTATAATGTTCCGATTAAAATTTATCCTTCAATTATTTGTATTCAAGTGTCTCCCTTTTTGTTATAAAACTCTTCAACTAAAATATCGTTTCAAATGTTTTAAAGATTTATTCTTCTAAATATTTCTCATTAATTTCCATGTTCTCAAAATGGGTTTTAGGATTTATTTATATGGACATTAATGTTTTCAAATGATAATTCATTTAAAATATTCAAAGTGATATGGGATACATTGATTCAAAAATCTATTTTTAAACGGTTTTGAAAATGATTTGATAAAACATTGTTTATTTCAAAATATTGATTTGATATATCGGAATGTGGAAATGTTATCTTTCCTTTATACATGTTTTATATGTTATGATTATGTTATGGTTATTCGGAATTGTTTACTTATATGGGTGGTTTCATGATAAACCTAGGGCAGGTGAACCCGAGATAGCTCTCCAATGAATTGGGTAATGTGACGGAGGTAAACGGGATTTTTCTCCTAAGAGATTTAAGGAATATACTGTGATGGGTATTCCAGGTGTAACTTCCTACATAGCTATGATAGCTATAATGTAATTTTGATATGGATGTCATAAGTAACCTTTAAGATTTATGATTTTTGTGTGTTATTCATAAATATTATGATTGCATAATGTATGTTATGATTGAAAAGTATGGTTTCATGGATTTGTATTTATTTTTGGGATAATGTTTTCCTTCCTTATTTTATAACCCTTACTGATATTTTTATGCTCATCCCACGTTTTTGAAATGTTTTCCACAGGACTTAAAGATGAATAGGTTCAAGGATGGGATCAAGGAAAAGTCATGTTGTCTAGAATATGGAACTAGACATGTTTCTTTTTAAGAGTTTCTATTTTATGAAAAAAAATGGACACTGAGTAGTAGTGTCTACATGTAATATTCAAGTTGTTATGTAATAGTTATGTCTTAATTCTCTAAAACTCTAAACATGAAAGGATCCCCACTATGAATTATTCATTTAATTCAAGATTATGTAATTTTTAAGGTTGGGTCCTTGAATATCATTCTGGATATAATGATCCTTTGACCACATGAATAACATGTAATTATAAGAAGTCCATTATTGACAATAGAACCAAATATTGACAAAATGAACAATGTTAACTTAATTGATTACATAATGTTTATAACATGGTAATAAGTGATATAAAATGAATAATAAACTTGAAAAAGGTTCTTAAGAAAGTATAAATTAACTTTATTTTATTATTCAGGAGATTAAAGAACGATCGAGTCAAGTCAGACATGAGGTAAGGGATCCGACCACTCTCTTTCTTTTCAAGTACTCTCTTTTATGTCATTTCATTTATGCTCCATGTTATTATGTTGGAGGATGTTCTTTTATATTAACCATACTGTAATTTTTATTTTCATATGATGAAAGACTCCCTATTACTCTCATCAATTCATTTTAAGAATTTTTAAGTGGCGGTGTTAGACTGCCGAATATTTGTAAGGGATTTTCTTATCTCATTTATAATTCTGTGAGATTTCCATTGTTCTCCACTTATCCATTGCATGTGGTGTATTGTGTACTGTAATTCGATATATATTATCATGATTCTCATTATATTCATGGTATTCTGTGATTCATTTGTTGGTCATTAACTTTTGGTCATAAGACTCGATTTGATTACAATGAAGTAAGAGTTTTTCATCTCACTTTTTATTCCCATTAGATTCATGCTATATTTTACACTATTTAATTTTTTGTGGTGTATGTACTACCCATGATTGTACTCTTTGTGTAATATACTTTCATTTTGAATATTTACATCTCCATTGTATGATCCTTCTTCATGTGGCATATGTTTTATACATTACCAAATCAGTAAGGCAACCTTTCACCCTCCTCTATTTAAAAGACTTATTTTTATAATGTCTTTTAATTTAAATATTATTAAGTTGGGATATGTTATTCTATATACCCATTTATGTAAACATTATTTCCAAGTTATGAGATACCCTTTTATCTTATCAACTCATTTTCAGAATTTTTAAGTGACGTTGTTAGCCTGTCAAATTTTTTACAAGGGAACTTCTTAAACCAATTTCAATTCTTTGGGTTCAACTTGTACTTCTTGAATATTTTATCCTATGAATATGTAAAAATGACATCTGATTGTTTTACACTTAATATCCACTTATATTTTGTATTTATATTTTTCACACATAATTATATGATTAATTTATCCATAATTTAAGGATACTGACTTTATAAGGGATTTCATCTCAATTTACATTTCCATTGAGACTTCATTGTTGTTATGCACCAATTCACTCTTATATGGTGTATATACTGTACTTTGACAAATTATATCATGAATCCATTTATTCTCATGATATTATAAAGTTATGATTAAAATTTATCCATCAATAATTTGTATTCAAGTGTCTCCCTTTTTGTTAAAAAACTCTTCAACTAAAATATCATTTTAAATGTTTTAAAGATTTATTCTTCTAAATATTTCTCATTAATGTCCCTATTCTCAAAATGGATTTCAGGATTTATTTATATGGACATTAATGTTTTCAAATGATAATTTATTTAAAATAATCAAAGTAGTATGGGACACGTTGATTTAAAAATATCTTTTTTAATGGTTTTGAAAATGATTTGATAAAACATTGTTTATTTCAACATCATGATTTGATATATCTGAATGTGGAAATGTTATCTTTCCTTTATACATGTGTTATATTCTATGATTATGTTATGGTTATTGCTCATGTTTTACGTATACGGGTGGTTCCGTGATACACCTAGGGTGGGTGAGCCCAAGATAGCTCTCCAATGCATTGGGTAACATGACGGAGGTAAACATGATGTTTCTCCTAAGAGATTTAGGGAATATACTGTGATGGGTATTCCAATTGTAACTCCCTATATAGCTGTGATAGTTATAATTTAAGTTTGATATGGATGCCATAAGTAACCATTAAGATTTATGATTTGTGTTTGTTATTCATAAATCTTATGATTGCATAAGGTATGTTATGATTGAAAAGTATGGTGTCATGGAATTGTATTTATTGTTGGGATAATGTTTTCCTTCCTTATTTTAGAACCCTTACTGAGATTTTTATGCTCATCCCATGTTTTTGAAATGTTTTCCATGGGACATAAAGATGAATGGGTTCAAGGATGGGATCAAGGAAAAGTCATGTTGTCTAAAACATGGAACTAGACATGTGTCTTTTTAAGAGTATTTATTTTATGAAAAAATGGATACTGAGTAGTAGTGCCTACATGTAATATTCAAGTTGTTATGTAATAGTTATGGCCTAATTCTCTAAAACTCTAAACCTGAAAAGATCCCCAATGTGAATTATTCATTTAATTAAAGATTATGTAATGTTTAAGGCCAGGTCTTTATAGTTGGTATCAGGCGTAGATTTAGATAACTTTAGAGGTTAGGATATAATTTAAGAATAAGTGACATTACCATAATGGTTAGGATTTTAGAAAGATTCATAGTTATTTTTATAAAGTGAATGAATTTAAGATAACATGAATAAGTATATCTTAGTGTTTGCCCTCCTCGTAATATATTATATGATTATTTTACTTATATACTCACACTGACCTTTTTGGTTATAGTAAATGGCTTGATCTAACAGTCACCAATGTAACAGTGGATGTGAAGAAAACTATGACAGTTTTTTGAACGAGCAACTGAATGATATGGGAGCTACAATGAGAAATCTTGTGGTTATTCTCAACCAACTATCTATAGTCATGATTGACCACCTAAACCATAGTGATTTTTATAAGACATCATATATGCGAGAAACAAATCCCTATGGTTGTTCAGGTAATAATCATAAAGGTAAGTATGTTCAAAAATCTATGTGTCAATGATTTGGAAAGAAACACATAGGAAAATGTTTCAAATGGATAGAAAGATGCTTTATATGTGGAAATGAAGGTCATAAAGTAAGAACCTACAATGGAAAAAGGAAGCATCTAGTTGACTCTGGGAAAGGGAAATAAGTTCTTTATGAACAATCAATTGAATGTTTTAAATGTAGTGAGCATGGTCATTATGAAAACACATGTCCTATGAAGATGTTTTGGGAATGAGATCACCAGGATCGTACAAGTAGTTTTTTACCAATACCTAATGCCGTTCCTATTGAGGATGAAGAAATTGACAATGGCCAATGAAATGTATGAATTTTTTCTTAACATATGTTTTCCTATTTTTGAAATCTTAGGATATGATTCAGGATTTTTTTGTAGTAAATAATTATTTCAGAATATGTTGGAAAAGATTGGTTAATGGATCATTAAGAACATTAAATTAGTAAGAGGACAACATATAAGGGATTCAATAGTTATGGTATATTCCAGGATAGTGAAATGCTTAAAAGTATTAAGGCTCTTTTGATGATGGGATTACATTAGAAGACTTTTTATAGTATGTTTAACCCTGATGTTTGATATATGAAAATTTTATTCAAGGAATAATTATCTTCTCTTTTGTGGATATAGTTATAAAGAACCATTTGGGTTTATATGATCCTTGAATTTGAGGCAATTACCGGTTAATACATTTTGGGATGAAAAAAAAGTTATTAGATAACCTTTGTGGTTGAAATATGTTATGGTTATTTTTGATGAATTTATATCTTTTGGGAATGTTATAAAATTATGTAGTTTTTGAAAAGGGACAACACGCCACCCATGTGACAACCCGTCGCGTCGGACAAAGCTGTGGGAATCAAACCCACAACCAAAGTGCGAATGGTATTTATTGCCTACCACTGGACTACATGAAGTCCCTGGTTAGTATGACTAATTATTTTTCGTTAGATGATCTTATGAATCAGGAATAAGTTGATTTTGTGTTATATATGGAAATTATTAACCTATCATGGAAGATATGTGATTAGGTTAACTACTTTTCAGTATGAGACATTAAGAGTAACTTATGTTATTTAGAGATAAATGTTAATATTTACCTTGGAAGACTATGTGATTAAATCCTTCCGATATTTGGGTTTCAGTATTTGTTTGGATTACTTTGAATAATTTTAAGGATAACTATTTATTTAATGGTCTTCCTTTAACCTTGGGTTCTTTTTGTTGAATTTTGGAGATTAAGAGTATTATTTCTTTTTATAAAGGATTATCCTTTTGGTGATTATCTGATCTTATACTAAAAATTTTGGTTTAATTTAATATATGAAGACATGGGAAATATATAGTTCATCTTTTTTGGATTACGTGATTCTCTCGAAGTTGATTATAGCACTCTTAATGTGAAAAAAATAAGTCATCCTAAATATTCATCGTTTGGAAAAAATATGAGTTTCTGTTCGAAATCTAGTAAAAGATGATTGTCTATATGTCAAGTATATATAGTTCCTTATGTTTTTGGTTAAGCTCATAAATAAATTCGTCAATGAAAAGTAACTTTAAACAAAAACCACGTCTGTTAACTTTTCCTATTGGGGAATCAAAGACTGTTTAACCCATCACAAGTTTGTGATTTTCTGGTGGTTAACTTTATCTTAAACATGTTTCTTAACACTATCCATCAGAACATGACCCTTTTTTTCTCCTCCGTATCCATTTTTTTAGGGAATCATAATATGGGTTAACTTGGGTGACCTTTGTGCTTCACTTTATTTCTTTTAAAGTGATAGTTTTACTGACTCTTTTTCCGATGTGGGACTTTCAATGAAGTTTCTGAGCCCTTTTTTTTAAATTGCGAGGACACAATTCCCAAAAGGGGGGAAGGATGTAACATCCCAGGTAAATAAAGAATAAGACATATTTCATATTTATTAATATTTTTGAATTAAATATTAATTTTACTTTAAAAGGGTTTCTATGTTCGATAGCATACCCGATACGAAACAATGGGTTTCTTTGAAATCTTATGTTACACACTAATAATATAATATTATTATTTTAAATGGTAGTCAAATCCTAGCCATTGTATTGGCAGGAATGAAAAAAACTAAATACAATATTATTATACATGTTTTTTAAATGTATTTACATTTATCCAATAAATGTTAGAGGCTTAAATCTTGAATGAATCTAATTTTAAGCATAATTTACATTCAAAGGCCGATTTATCACCTTTTAATGGTAAACCCTCTTTAAATATAATTTTTTCCACTTTATTCTAATTGATAAAATATAATTCTTCCTTAAAATGGGGACATCAAAATTTACTTTGTGTAATTTTTTGGAATTTTTCCGATAAAGTTCATTTTTTAATGAATAGTGAAAAATATTGTATTTTAATTCAAAAGTGCCTTTTATTATAATTTATTTATATGGTTAGATTATATTTATAGTTGGTTTAAAAGTGAAAATAATATATATTTATACCATTTTATCCAATGTGGGTCATTATAATTAATTTCACTTTGAAATTGGACATGAACAAGTATTAATCTTTTGATAGTTATTGTTTCTTAAAAACACGCTATTTGTTTTGATAACGGGAATTAATTTTTAAATTAATTAATTCCACTTCTATTTTTTGAATTTGGAAAAATAGACGTCAATTTTGAATTTGGAATATCAAATAATTCTTTGGCTGAATTTTTGGTATTTTTCTGAAAAACATCAATTTTTGAGGAATAGTGAATCCACTTAGTGGTAGTTAAAAAAACTGACTTTTAAATTTAAATAAAATTTTACCACAACTATGAATTGAATTTCAAAAATCCGACATACATTTTTGTTAACAAGAAGTAAAATGTGGTTCATTAAGATGAAAATATTTTTTTGGTCAATAGTAACTTTTGACTTTTATTTACCGTGGTTAAAGGTAAATAAGGTAATTCAAGGTTAAAAGAATATTATAATAATTCAAAATTACCTTAATACTTGTTTAAATCTTATTGGTTGAGTCATTTACGACCATTCACATCATTGGGTCGATTTTAGGACCCCATTGAGCCACTTGGGAGTGATAATGACAATTTAGATTAATTAATTTAATTTGAAGACAACATTGACGTTAACAAAAATCTTTTAGTAAATAATTTTTATATGGTGTTATATAAATCCTATTTTAGACTATAAATATTATTTGTAAATTTAAACATATTTACTATATCATGGTATTTTTTTATAATTTTTAGACATCAAATAAATTAATTTATTTATGACAAAATAATGATGCAGTATTTACCGCGTCAATAAATGATTTCAATAAATAAGATTATAATGATTAAATTATTATCCTAAACATGTCCAATTCTGATTGGATGATTTTATTTCGACTTTGACTCATCTTATCTTCGACTATAATTATTTTTGGACCATTATGAACCGAATATCATTATATTATAAAATAATACTTTCACGCTTTCCTAAAGAGCCCATCCTCTCCCATATAAAAGGATACCACTTTTAACCAATTCCTCACACCTCTCAATCCATTTGGCTCGACAAACTCTACCCAATTAAGCTCCATACATCCCTCCCCTCCTTTTAGAATCCTTACCTTAGGCATAAGTAACTTCAAGAAGTCCTTTGGTTCAAACCAAAGGGGTTACCCAAATTAAAGGTATCATTTTCTCTTAAATTGTTTTCTTTTATTTTACATCTCCTTCCCCTAAACTCTTTTTATTCCTTTATTTTGTAACAACACCATTATCCTCAATATACTTGGATGTTGTTATGAGAAGTATTCGAACTACACTTACACACACCTCCATCTAATGGATGAAGAACATAATGTTTCTGTGGATGGAAAACTAACGCCTCACGAAACGATGATTGTTCAAATATCTCCAACCACCTCTCATGGTGTCCATTATGATGGAAATGTATTTATATATGATATATATTATGTTTATTATTCTTTATTTTTCATTTATATCATGCCTTTATGTTTTCTATTGTGGTTAAATACGATAATCTCATTGAAGGTAGCGCAGACGACCTCCCCCTAAAAGTTATGTGACTCATTAATGCCCTATGTGGGATGTATAAAGGATAGAGTTAATGATATTATATATGATATTATACTGGAATTATTATATACCTATGTATCATTATTTTTTACTTCCATTAAAATAAGAAATAGAAATGAAAGTAGTGTTCATGTTTACGTACTACTTACCATCTCCATGAACGGTGCATTTCATTTCTTACCTCTAAATGTTATATAATATTATAAATACATGTATATACTAGATATATATGATATATATGATATCTAAATCCTGTATATCATTTTGGATATAATGAACCATTGACCACATGAACAACATGTAATTATAAGAAGTCTATTTTTGACTCAAGTACCAAATATCGAAAAAACGAACCTTGTTAACTTAAATGATTACATAATGTTTATAACATGGTAATAAGTGATTTAAAAGGAATAATAAACTTGAAAAAAGTTATTAATCAATTAGAAATTAACTTTAGTTTCTTATTCCGGAGATTAAAGAATGATCAATTCAAGCCGAACACGAGGTAAGGGATCTGACCTCTCTCTTTCTTTTCAAGTACTGTATGTTATGTCATTTCATTTATAATCCATGTTATTATGTTGGAGGATGTTATTTTACATTAAAAATATTATAATTTTCATTTTCATATGATTATATAACCTCTATTACTCTCATCAATTCATTTTAATAATTTTTAAGTGGCGCCGTTAGGCTGCAGAATTTTTGTAAGGGATTTTCTTATCTCATTTTTAATTCTGTGAGATTTCCATTGTTCGACACTTATTCATTTCATGTGGTGTATTTTGTACTGAAATTTGATATATATTATCATGATTCTCATTATATTCATGGTATTCTGTAATTCATTTGGTGGTCATTAACATTTGGTCATACGACTCTATTTGATTACAATGAAGTAAGAGTTTTTCATCTCACTTTTTATTCCCGTGAGATTCATGCTATATTTTCCACTATATACTTTTTTGAGGTGTATTTAATGCCCATTATTTTATTATTTGTGTAATATACTTTCATTATGAATATTTACATCTTCATTGTATGATCCTTCTTCATGTTGTGTATGTTTTGTACGTTACCAAATCGGTAAGTGAACCATTCACCCTCCTCTATTTAAAATACTTCTTTTTATTATGTATTTTAATTTATAAATTATTATGTAGGGATATGTTCTTTTATATCCCATTTAATTTAAACTTTATTTATATGTGATTATATACCCTATTTATCTTATCAACCCATTTTTTTAATTTTTAATTGAAGTCGTTAGGCTATCAAATTTTTTACAAGGGAACTTCTTAACCCAATTTCAATTCTTTGGGTTCAACATGTACTTCATGAATATGGTATACTATGAATATGTGTGAATGACATATGATTGTTTTACACTTAATATCCACTTATATTGGGTGTATTTGAATTTTTCACACATAATTATGTGATTGATTTATCCTTAATTTAAGGATACCATCTTTATAAGGGATTTCATCTCAATTTACATTTCCATTGAGACTTAATTATTGTTATGCACCAATTCACTCTTATATAGTGTATATATTGTACTTTGATATATTTTATCATGAATCCCTTTATTCTCATGATATTATAATTTTCTGATTAAAATTTACCCCTCAATTATTTGTATTCAAGTCTCTCTTTTTGTTAACAAACTCTTCAACTAAAATATCATTTTAAATGATTTAATGATTTATTCTTATAAATATTTATCATTAATGTACATGTTATCAAAATGGTTTTTAGTATTTATTTACATGTAGATTAATGTTTTCAAATGATAATTCACTTAAAATCTTCAAAGTGGTATGGGACACTTTGATTCAAAAATCACTTTTTAAAAGCTTTTGAAAATTATTTGATAAAACATTGTTTATTTCAACATCTTTATTTGATATATCGGAATGTGGAAATGTTATCTTTCCTTCATAAATGTGTTATATGTTATTTTTATGTTATGGTTATTGGGAATTGTTTACATATATGGGTGGTTCCGTGATAAACCTCGGGTAGGTGAGCCCGAGATAGCTCTCCAGTGCATTGGGTAACGTGACGGAGGTAAGTGTGATGTTTCTCCTAAGAGATTTAGGGAATATACTGTGATGGGTATTCCAAGTTTAACTCCATACGTAGCTGTGATAGCTATAATCTATGTTTTAAATGGATTTCATAAGTAACCTTTATGATTTATGATTTGTGTGTGTTATTCGTAAATATTATGATTGCATAAGGTATGTTATGATTGAAAAGTATGGTTTCATGGATTTGTACTTATTGTTGGGATAATGTTTTCCTTCCTTATTTTATAACCCTTACTGAGATTTTTATACTCATCCCATGTTTTTTAAATGTTTTCCACAGGACATAAAGATGCATATGTTCAAGGATGGGATCAAGGAAAAGTCATGCTATCTAAAACATGGAACTAGACATGTGACTTTTTACGAGTTTTTATTTTATGAAAAAAATGGATATTGAGTAGTAGTGTCTACATGTAATATTCAAGTTGTTATGTAATATTTATGGCCTAATTCTCTAAATCTCTAAACCTGAAATGATCCCCAATGTGAATTATTCATTTAATTCAAAATTATGTAACGTTTAAGGTCGGGTCCTTATATAGGTATTCATGGATGACTTTACCATTTATAGTTATTCATTTGAATCCATATTATATTCACTCTCTCCTTCCCTCTAAAAGTATTTTAAATGTAATCATGTCCTGATTTTTAAAAAAAATTCATTATGGTTACTAATAGGATTATTCTAGCGAAAATAATTTCACAATAGTTTATTCAAGTCTATCTAGATAAAATTCAAGTGATCCAATTACTTCATTAACCCACATTTGTTTGAGATATCCATTCATTCATTGGTCATGATAGTTTATATCAGATAATCATGTAGAACATAATTAGGATTTCCTTACCACTCACTTTTCTACTCCATAATGATGTTAATTCCATTTTGATGAAACTTTCAAGAGATCCTTTATTGAACTAAATGATTTTATTAAATACTCCATGATAATCCAACCCCCAAATTGGTACTTACGCCTTGAATTGAGGTGTGATTATTTTTATAGTTCCATTGGGTCTATTCTTGGTCAACAAAGAGAAAAAATTAATCATTTAATATATTATGCTTCAAAAACACTTTATGAAAATCAATATCATTACACTATCCCTAAAAGGAACTTTTAACCGTGGTTTTTTTCCTTAGATATATTTCAACACTATCTATTAAGTGTCAAATTAATCATCTTCATATTTAATTCAGATTCAAATTTATTAATCATGAGAAATTATTACAAAACAAGGACAATAATATGGATCCTAACGATCCAATATTTTGACCTTCAAATCAGATATAGTCTAGGAAAGAAACAACTTATTCCTAATCACCTGAGAGTTTTTTTTAATTATTCTCATTCTAAAATATTTGACCCTAAATTTCCAACATAACACATCACATATCTCACTACAACATCACCACAGTATTACCCAATTATAAATTACTTGATTGACGGTGTTTTTTTCTGGAAAATTTTCAAAAGAAAACAAAATAATGAAGAAAAGTTATTGAAAATATTATTTTTTGGATGATAATCAACATTAGAAAAAAGCGGATGTCATGTTGATTATGTGATTTGTGGATGAAGATGATCATTCATCCATCTTGGAATTATTCCATTCAATGCCTGAATAAATCCACTTGTGACCAAAAGTGACCTTCTAAAAGATACTTTACTTAGGATTCTTCTAGCCTTCACTCGTTAAGGAATCACATGAGGAGATTATTGTTTGAATTCGTTCAATTACACTGATATTTAATGATTTTATAATATTATTATATATAATGATAAGACTTATGTGATACTAATATTTTAGTTATCCTAATAGAAATTCCAACAAATTATTTAACTAGATCTTTTGATTATTTGACCATATAAAGGGTTATTTGGACCACAATAGAACGCCCAAAGAATCTGTTATAGAAATTGGACTAGATGTGATGTTATATTATCTCTTCTCAATTGATAAATATAGACTTTTTAATACTCCACCAAAAGTACATGAAATTCCATTTCAACATGGAAAAAAAATTCATGTTCGAAATTAGCAATTGAGGGGCCTAATTAATGCATGAAAATTCAGCCAATAATTCTATCTATTATTTTTGAAAATCCCAAAATTCTTAACAGTTATCTAAACATATAGGACAATATGAGCCTAAATTTTTTGGAAATAAATTAATGATATAAAATCCAAACTATTTTATAATGAATGGTTTGGATTTGAGGGAATCTTAATAGCCATAAATTCATTCAAATTTAGGCCATTGAAAAATTGAGGCCAATTATGGATAGTAGCACATTGTTTTCCAAAGTAGTTATAACATTGTACCCAAATGTCCGATGGCCAAAAATTATTGTGGGTTTACTTTTAGAATATATTTATAAATCTTTTATGAAGAATTATTCTAGATATTCGAATATCAAAAATGTAAAATGGTTGATAAAAATGATGAGTAGTTTTGTATTGATAATAGTCCACCACATTGGGAAATAAATAAACTCCTCTATTTTCCTTGCAAAAGGTTAGAATTTAAGAACTCAAGATAAATAATTGGCATGAAAATATCTCTGAAAGGGTTATAGGAGGAATTTCTATAAACTTTTGTCAACAAGAGATTCCTCTCCTCTACTTCTCTTTCATGCTCATTTACAGTTGTTTTCATGTGTAATTGTGTAATTTGTTTTCATTACAATTCCATGTAATAAAAGGTTTCCATTATCTAAAATCATTTATTGATAAAAAATTATATTTTTTATTAATTTAGTAAAATAAATTCACTTTTTATAGAATATATCCCTTCATTCACTTTCACATTCAATATTAATATGTGTTAAACTCTCTTCATCATTCATGTGTGAGTTTGGAACACTACTATTATATTTCCTAATTCATTTTATTATATTTTTAACTTAAAAAAAACAAAATCATAAACTAGATTATTTACTAATTAAATGGATAAGTAATTATCCTATTGGTTTGAGTCATAATTTGGGTATATAAAGTGATTGAGAGTTTTTACATATTTAATATTCTTTAAATTGAAATTGTGTAGGTTAAATGGTCATAGATTAATGAAATATTTTGTTAACTGGTGGATTATATGGATTGTTAGAACCATAAAAAAACATAAATTGATATTTTTTTATTAAGATAATTACCCAGTTGAATCTTATATTTAAGCTAATACATTTGGGAAGTCCAATAAAAATTAATATTCTAATGTATGTGTTAATTTAATGCAATATATCACAATATAAAATCCCTAATGATGAAATCACCCAAATAATTATTAAATTTTTATTAAAAATTCACAAAACATTCATTTCACCATAAATATTCAAACAAATCCCACATAAAATAAAACAATTGACTCCAAAATATTATACCATCATAAAGGATTCATCCTGAGTTCCACTATATACATTAGGAAAGCACTGGACCATTGAACGGTTGATAAAGGATAATTGGAAACACTTTATTCTCATTTAGGATCAAATTTTAATTTTGTTAAAAATACAATTGTGTTGATGTGACAATTCAATAATTTTTGAGAGCTTAACATGATCACATTCAAGAATAGGTATCCTCTACCATGTTCTGATGTATTTTTTGATTAACTATACGGTGCTCAATATTTTTACAAGACTAAACTTTTTTCCAAATAAATTCAATTGAGGCTAAATAATGATGATATTCCCAATACATTATTCTTTAAAAGGTATGCACATTGTGATTATATACTGATATCATTCTATTTTATTAATTCCCTTGTTATATTTTTGGATTTTATGAGTATAGTATTTGGAGATTAACTTGATCAGTTTTTGATAGTGTTTGGAGATTATATTCTAATTTATTAAAAGATAAAGGATAATCATTATGATTACTTGTGAATTGTAATAAAGTCTCAAAGGAAAGAGAAACTATATGATAATTTTACAAAGTGTGAATTTTGGTTACAAAAGGCCTCATTTTTTACTTATATACTCTAAAGAGAGGGTATATCAGTGGACCCCACAAAGATGGCCGAAGTCGATTGTCAGCCCAGAATAACCAATTTGACTGAGATATAATGTTTCCTTGGTTTGGATAGATATTATTGATGATTTTTAGATAATTTATCAAGACTATCTAATCCACTCACCAAGTCAAATTGAAAGGGATCCAAGTTTCTTTGAAAAAATTAATATGAGGAAAATTTTAAGGATTTGAAGAGAAGGTTATTCAGTTCCCTTGTGATTACATTTCCCTATAGTCTAGAATGGTTTTTAACATATTGGTATGTATAAAATAGGGGATTAGGATGTTTTCTCATGTATAATGACATGGTTATAGATTATTCCTCATGAAAATTTATGGTTCATTAGAAAAATTATCCAACTCATGGTTTGGGGTTAGTTGTGGTATTTTAGAATTAAATATATAGATGCATAATATTTATAGAGAAAACTATGATATTCATATTGATAAAAAAAGTTTAAATATTATATTCACACATAATGAGTTGAATATGTTCCAGGGAAGATGGTTGTAGGTGATGAAAGTCTACAACTACCCAATACATTACCACCATAGGAAAGTGAACAAGGAGTTTGATTCCTTGAGTCAAGAGGATAATACTATATTATCTATGATGAGGATCACAAAATATCAAAAAGTTTATTTTTTTAAAGGATAAATATTGAAATCTTGATGAAAGGGGATAAATTTTATCTTTCTCAAATAAGTGTCCAACCACCAATCAATGTGAAAGAAAAAGAGGCAAAAAAATAATATGTAAAACTATAGATGATGGTGAGAAATGTTCCCAAGTTTAACATTAAATTTGATGGAATGATAAGGTCTTTGAAACATTTATGAATCCCATCCATGTCTGATTTTATGAATCAACTGTTAGAGGAATCTCATATTTCTTTATTGTCAGTTCATCCTATAAGTACACAGATCTATAGAAATTTAAATGAGTATTTCTAGTTTGTCTGAATGACGATAAATATTGAATATTTGGTATCCGGATTATTTGTATGTCATCAAGTTAAGGATGAGACACAAATATCTAATTTTATTTTACAATCATTACAAATACCAAAATGGAAATGGGAAAAATACCATGGATTTTTTCATCAGACTATCCAAAACATCTAAAGGGAATATTGTTATATAGGTTATATATGATTTCTTTAAAAGTCATAAACATCATCACTATCAAATAATATATTTCTATGGATGATATTTAATATATATACATTGAGGAAGTGGTAAGGTTTAAATTAGTACCACATTCTATTATGTTTGGTCATGATTTGTGGTATACCATGATGTTCTGGTGAAGTCTTCGGCATGATATGGATACGAAGTTGAGTTTCATCACTACGTATCATCCATAGATAGATGTTTACTCTAATAGAATGATTCAAAACCTATAGTATGTATTGATATCTTGTTCAATGGATTTAAAAGGTCGTTGGGATCAACACATTCATATATTTGAGTTTTAATACAATAACATCTTTCACTCGAGCGTTAATATGGGTCCTTATGAAACCCTCTATGGAAGAAGGTGTATAAATCCAATATATATAGATGAAGTCTGATAAAACAAAATTGGGACCTAATCTATCTTAAGAAATGTAAAATAATGTCATAGTTGTTCGGAAGCACATAAGGGTACCAAAAATTCAGAAGAAATGTTATGTTGAAAATTTCCAGCATTATCTTTAATTTATAGTTAGAGAAAAGGTATTTCTAATAATTTCTCCACGGAAAAAGGTAGTGAGATTTAGATATAATGGAAAAAAAGACCTATTTATATTCGTCCCTTTGAAATTAATGATCATATCATTGTAGTATCTTATAAATGTTATCTTACACCAAACCTCTCTTAACTCCATCATGTGTTCCATGTATCTCTCCTAAGGATGTACATACTTGATACTTAATATGTTATGGACATAGAGGTCGTATCTCTGGTGTATGATATTTATTTTGAGTAATAACCAGGGGATATTATAGATCATATATAGAAATTTATAAAAAATAATACAACTCACTTGGTCAATGTTTTATACAGAAACCACCAGTTTGAGGAAGCTATGTGGGAACCTAAGGATAAAATGAGGCAGAAGTATCCTCAGTGTGTTTTACCAATGTGATGAAATTTCAAGAGAGAAATTCATTTTAAGTGGGGTTAATTGTGACACCCTATAATTTAAATAAATCATTTTTTCTAATAAATTTAACTTTTGAAATATTATGTTACACATAACCCATATATTTAACAAACCATGATAAACAATTAATATTATTATTTAAAATTGGAAATTAAAACTAAGACACTAAAATTCGGGGTATTAATTGTAATAATTTTAAAAAAACATTGAATAAATTTATTAGTCAAATATTATTTCTTCATAAATAAGTACGTAAATTGTAGTAAAGTCTTTATATGTTTCAAAAAAACATTTTTATAAAAAAAATTATTTGTATTTCTTTTTGTGAAAAAATAATCAAAATCAATTTTTCGAAATTTTAGAAAATATTTTAGAAAAAAATAATATCATTTCTTAAATATAAATCTAAAAATTATCTTTAAGATAATTTGTTTTCATTTTATAAAAAGTTTAATTTTTCAATGAATATTATGAATGCAATAATTTTTATAAAAAAATCGATTTTTGATTAAGGAATTTTCAAGCTCTGTTTTATTTTATAATAGTTTTAAAAGAAAAAAAATATATTATATTTTTATTAATCTAATTTATATCATTTTTAATAAATTTCATATTTAACATTGACATTAAATTTTCCATACGTATGAAATATTTCTCTATGGAAAACTGTTTTTCATCACTCTTGTGTGTTTAGTTTAAAATTAAAATTTTCCGGTTCAATGAATTTAATTTAGAAAATTGGAATATTAATTTATAATAAATATAAATAATATTATATAATAATGTCAAATTATTATTTGTTTAAAATGAAAATTTAAAGTAGTAAAAATTAATTATTGCGGTTATGGTTAAAATGGGATTACCAGGGGTCAAACTAAAATGATAAGGGGTAAATAACCTAGAAACTCGTAGAAATCCCATTAGATATCCATATTTAGACCTCAAATCCTAAAACCTAAGATCATGAGTTATTTTTGTGCCTTTTGGTATGTTTAAAACAAGGGTACACCTTTTTCTTATAATAAATTCAAAGTGTGTCTTCTTCCCCACTTATAAAATTCCACTCCCACTCATATCCTCTTCAATATTTCAAAACCCATTTGTTGATCCAATACCTATCCAAATACATTCCTAACTTCCTTCCCTACATCCTAGATGTAATTCATTTTCAATCACCACATCTGATGGGTGGATATAATGATAGATATAATTAATATAAATGATATTAATAACAAAATTATACTTTTGGAATTATGATATCATATATACCATTTAGATTTCTATTATTTGGGAATGTGATAATGTCTCTCATATGTATGGCGGACTACCATCTTGCGAAGTGATATGATTTTTTATTCACTTATGATTTACATGTAAGGTAATAAAGATAAATTTAATAAAAATATTTGATATATGTGACATAAAAATTACTCATTAAAGGTGATATATTATTTACCTTCCTTTTATTAATTCTATCGAGAAAATGGAAACAACATTCGTGCATACGTATGACCTGTCGTCTCAATAAATGGTGCAATTCATATTCTATATCTAACTTTAATGGATTACTATAAATACATATATATTTATATATACAGTATTTATATAATTTTTTACATTATGTAGATGATGGAACCATGGTTAATATAAAAAGACCGAAAATACCAAATCAAAACATACATGAAAAATAAAGCAGTTATTTCTAGAAATGTAATTTTAAAAAAGAATTGTTAATAAAAATGTAATAAAAGGTCATAATAAAATAATATATGGTATACTAAATAAATTATAGTTATGAAATATATGTTTAATGAATTATATTTATTATAAAGTATGTTCCAACATTTATTAAGGAATTTGAGACAAATGTTATGGGATTTCTAGTCTCTCTTTTATTTTATGGTGGCATATACTATATTTAGGACTAGTTTCTTTTCTGTGGTGTATATACTACCCATTTGACATGTTATATAATGAATATAGTTATTTTAACTATATTTGAAATTTAATTTTGTTTTATTATTTATTAGGTATTGGTATTTTAATGTTACCAAATTGGTAAGGGATTTCGTCTTAGTTTAATTTCTATGAGACACTTGACATATTCACCACTAGTTTTTTATAGTGTATATACTACCCATGAATTTCATCTATAACTTTTATAATTAAAATTATGGTATATTAAAATACATATATGGTTATTTCTTTTATGGGTATTAATATTCAATAGGTACTAAAGTGGTAATGGTTTTATGTTAAAATATAACTATTTATCATTTTTATTTATGATTAAGTATGTGATAATGATTTCCTACAATCTATCTCATGAGAAACTTATAAATTTTCTTATACACTTGTTATTTCATGAAAATAAAATTCTTAATTTAATTTTCCTCCATTTATGTTCTCAAGAGTCCAAAATAATATTTTAAAGGTAAACTGACTATATTTAACTCTCCAGTTCAAAAGCCATTTTCTTTCTTATACTAGTTTTCTAAAAATTATTTAAATAAATATTTTATTATTCTATAAATTATGTATAAATTAATTTTTACCAATATTTTAATTTTTAAAAAATTGTTATAAATGAATCTTCTTGTCATTTTCTGAATGAGGTTATTTTTAATTTCTTGTCAAAAATGTCAAAGTAATATTGGTTTTAACATGTATGGTATGAATGCTATTTTCTGTTTTCATTACCACTCAATTAATTTAAGGTTACATTAGAAGTTTATAGAGATATTTTTAAATATTGTTTTTCAAATAATATTTGGGAAATTTATTAATTTTAAATAAATCTTTTCATTATAGAAAGGATATTTTCATTAAGAATGTTTTTGAATATTTTTTATGGAATTTCATTCACCACTAACAAACCTTTCATGTTTCTTATGTTTTGTTAAGGATATGATCACATTATTTCAACCATATTATTTTGGCGTATTGTTAATGATTATTATTATATATTCTTATGAAGCCTATTCCTTTTCCATAGGTTATTCTATGATGAAATATTTGTGAAACCTATTTCTTTTCCACTACATACGGTATGATGAAATTTTTATGAAATCCATTTCTTTTCATAGGTTTTTTTATTATGAATGATCTATGATATTGAAGAAAATGTAGGTATTATTTTTATTATTTGGTGGATGGGACCAATAAATTATTCCAATGCATTAGGTAAAGATTAATATCTCATGAAATAAATATGATTAGAATTGGGAGTGAATCCAATTCTGTAAAGGACTCTATCCAAAATGATAATATTCGGAGTGAACCTTGACTACTATGATGGTTTGATGAGTGGATTCATTCAAATATGATATCCTTTTAATTAAACCTTTATAATTAAGTAAATGATATTCTATTATTATGTGTATTCCATAAATCCATGACTTATGCTTATATTATTCTCTTGTGGACCTTGTTCCTTGATTCCATTATGATTCATGTCTTATGACAACCAAGATCTATGTAATTATTTAGGTTAATGATCTATGATATATAGGGTATGGTTTAAAATGTTATTCTCAAGTTTTTATACCCATTTTATCATATTATATTAATATCTCCCATGTTTAACCATACTGATCATCTAAGATCTCCATGTCTCATGTTTCTATTCCCTTTGTTTATAACAAAAGGTATCATGTATAACATGCATAAGTAGGGTTCTAGTAATGAAGAACTTAGTGAGAGATATTATCGTTCACCTATAAACTAGTTTTTTATGTATCTATGATTCCAAATATATTATACCTAAATGATCCCATCATGTATCATTACATTTTTAATGAATATTCAACTAAAAAGAAGATATATCTATCCGTGAAATGTTTGAGTCAAGTTATTTACTTCGTTTCTATTCATGAATGATTTTTCAAAATGAGTTATAAAAACACCTAATTTATCATGAAATTTATTTAAACTATAAACATTGGACTAAACATAGGGAAGAAATAAATATAGCTACTAATTGGGGTAATTATATTATTATAGACCATCTGATATTAGTAAAATGGTAAATGATGATAGTGATCATATTAAATAAATAACACCACTAGATAACGATTGTATTCCGGGTTTTCTTAAGATATTTGAGAATTTAATGAGTTTTTTTAATATTACAACGTATGTTAGTTGTACTAAATATAAAACATTTTCCGTGTAATAAATCTATAGAGTTATAAATATAGAAACATATTGAGTGAAGGAATATATATATATATAACTATTTTCTCTCATGAATGATATACTAAAAGAAGATAATGAGCTTCCTTGACGAAAATATAAAACTCTATAAATGTTATATTCAATAGGTATAACATATGAAAGAATATATTCCTATGTAAATGGATTTATATTATTTCACACTGAACATGAATCACTTAATATATTCTCTAAGTGCGGTCAGTCTCAATGCATGAAAGAGAAATCAACTCAATAAAAGGTTTTATGGTAATTTCCAATCATTACATGGTTTAAAAATATATATGGAAGTGAGAAGACTACATGTCAAATAACATGGCTCATAGATACAATAACTTAATATGGTAAAATTCATCACCCGATGAACTCTCTTGGAAGGAAGAAAATATATCATGAGTATGAAAAAAATTAAACGAGCTTATAAATCTCCAACTTGCACTATCTATGGATGAATAAATCCTTTTGGGGTATAATTAATCAATCATAGTACATTCCTGGTTATGAAAGTAATTATAACTTCCCACTGTGGATATGTATGAAGTGAAAGTACATTATGTTGTCTTTTCTTATTTCAAGATGAACAAAACCTATTATTAATATTGACATTTACATGGATTCATTCATTAATGATCTGAAATTTATTTGGGATACTAGTTTTAGGTTTATGATGTAAAAATAAATTAATAATTCCCATTTAGAGCCATATTGTTCGTGATGATAAATAAATATCTTGATTATGGAAATTTCTTATGATATAGATTTAAAGGAATGTTAGGGTGTCCCATTTATGAATAATTTACACAATTAATTAGTTTTAAACATAATTTTAACACCAAATTTCCTATAAATCATATATTTTTACTTTGATGACATATATAATATTCTCGTAAAAAATCATTTAATGGGAATTAGGGTAATACTAAGAAACCTTCTCCATTAATAGTTAATAAATATATTTATAAAGTAAAGGATATTGTCACGAGTTTTTATAAACCTTTTTTAACTTATGAAAAATATTGGAAAATAGATAACTTTTCTTTAAATTATCTAATTTTAATTGTTTTTATTTCATAAATATTATTCATATCATGAATGTAGAAAAAAAATTCATTTTATAGAGTCATTGTAACTTTACGAAATTCACCTAGGAAAGAAATATTAAATCAGTGATAGTTTCTACAAGGTTGATATATGGAAAAGGGAAGAGTTTCCAAAAATAAAAGATATAAGACATACTTTTCATCATCCAGTAACTTAAACTCTTTCCTATAAAGAGATAATTTATATTTTAATCCTTTTAAATATAGTATCGGTTCTATAGTGGTATTTATCAAATATTGAGAATGTTTTTTTGATCGATAACATGAAATTAAAGTGATTAAAATCATATGACTACTATATTTTAAGGTAAGATTTAATTCACACGTATTTATATTGCATTCTATATAAAAATTGCATACACAAAACAACTAATATTTCCTTATTTTATAAATCTATATTATCTATAATATCCTAATATTTTAAAATAAGGACTGTGTTTGATAGTACACAAATTATACAATACTGATCATAGAAAAATCGTGAAATATTATTATTTGAATATAGTGATTATAAAATAGCTATTTAATTGGTGGATATTAATAGGATTATAAAAATTATAAAATATTTTTAAATTTTCAAATCAATTCAAATTAAATGGTTAATTATTAGTACATAATACCTTTATTTTTAATAAAGCCATTTTATGCTTTAAATTTATATTTCCCTCAAAAATGGTATTTATTTCTATTGGTGAGTGAATACTATAATTTATATATGAAAATTATAAAAATTATATTTGATAAATAAGATAAAATTTTGTAAATAATCTTATCAAAATTATATTATAGTGATATTTTCAGATTTTTTTAAAAAGATTGATTTTTCAATGAATAGTGAAAATACTAATCTTTATTGAAAACTCTAGTTTCTTTTGAAGTAGTTATAAAGTAAAATTGTATTTTTGGATTACTGATTGGTTAGTTTTTATTAATATTAATCCAATTATAGTTTTTAGAATTAATTTTCCACTTGAATTTAGTAAAAAAAATTGTACATAAAATGGATTTTTTTGTAAAATTAATTTTATCACATTTTGTGGATTTAATTTTAAATTAAAATATAATAATTATGTGTTATGCATCCTAAAAATTAGTTTTAATATTTATAATAATTAGTTAAAAGCTTATTATATACTCACCATTATTTCTAGTCACAATGAATCGTAATCATAGTAAATTTGTTAACGTCGGTAAATGTAAAATGGGTTAATTATGGTTAAAAATAATGGGATAAATACTATAATGTGACCCGAACACTTTTATTAATTTTATTGGATGATTATATTTTATACATAGTAATCCAAAATTATAATATATGATCTTTTTTCTATATAACCATGATTTAATCACTTATAACTTTTTCTATATAGAAAAGTCAAAAATGTCATTCTCTTGGTTTTATTATATTTAAATTTTCAAAATAAGGGAAATTTTTTTTTCTTGTTATAAATATTCATTTAAAATATAAATGATTTTTATTTATCATGTTTATTTATTTATAGTTTTTAGTGATGAAATAGTTACCTTAAATGCTTAGGCAACACTGATACTGTATTTATTCAGTTAATTAAAAATAAAAAAATGATATTGAAACAGTGTGAAGTATTTTGATTTTAATGAGTTATCATGTTCCACAATTTTTTAAGGTAAAAATCCTATATTATAGAATTTTTATTTCCTTATATTTTATTTTAATTTTTATCTTGTAGTTTTAATAGTCCCATTAATTTAATAGTTACAACATTGACAATAATGTTATGTTATAATAAATAATATTTTATTGAATGATTTAAACCCCAAAAGAATACTATTTTCAAAATATTGATTTTGAGATGGTTTGAAATATCAAAAAATATCCATACATGATGTAATTTTATTTTTATAGAAACTCCTTTACCCGTAAAGAGGAAAATCATTAATATCATTGTAATTTTCAAATCGGGTAAAAACAGGTTAAAACGATAATGGTAAAAACACTTAAATGTGTACCCTTTTATGTTATTTTATTATTATTAATCAACCAAATATTAAATTTTAATCGTATAAATTTTTAACCATTTCAATATAAAAGTTCATTTATATTAATTTATTATTTAAGGGAATTCCAAGAGTGAACATCCCCTTTCTTATAAGAAGGCACTTATTATTCTCTATTATTCACACATAAATGACGATTTGGTTCATAAAACAAAAACCAAAATGACTTCATAACATCTATAAAAATTTCTTAGAGGCATTTTTGTAATCATAAAACCAACCGTAAAATTGTTTTGGTGTAATCCTTTTGAGGTTTTTCAAAGAAGTGGTATAGTTCTTAACCAAGAATTTTTATTTGGTTTCTATTTCTATGAATTTAAAATATTCTTCAACAATTTGAAAACAATAAGACAATTATATTCCATATAATTATATTTTATTATTTTTATTTCATAACCTATATCCATCCCCTCTTCCATTACATTGGAAACTTAACTGTCGTTCGTGTGTACGGAAAACTACCACCTCACAAACCAATGTAATTCAATTTCCATCACCACCTCTTACAAATGGGTATAAAAAAATTTTAAATGTATATATATGTTATAAATTACATAATTACTATTACTAAAAGTTAAAATATCATTTAATTTCTTATCATTACTTTCACAATAAATTCATAGTGTCGTTCATGCGTATGTGTAGACTACGGCCTCCAAGACATGATTTGATTTGTTTTTGACCACCAAATAACATGAAATATATAGATATATACATATATATAAGTATATTCAACGAAATAATACGTTATTTATGATAAAATTATAATTCTATAAATATAAAATAGCATTTAACTTCTTTCAATCATGATCATTGAAAACTGAGAATGTAACTCATGTGTATGTACGACCTACCATCCCCATATCTATAACATTGTTCATTTTTCATAACCATATTTCATTAATGGTTTTATGATTTTAATTGATAAATGAATTTTATAATTATTTATTTATAATTATTCCAGTGACTATGGAATAATTACCTCTTTGACCATAGTCTTCCTACCAAAGTCATTTTGGACATATGAGTTGAATATCACCAAAATGTCTGATGCGAACTTAATTAATTAAGTAATTTTCTATAAAATGGTTAAATGAATAATAATCTTTAGAAATAAATTTAAGAAATAAAATAAATCATATAATTTTATTATTCAAGAATATAAAGAACTTTCTTGACTCGTCTAACTCAAGTTAAGGTACTTTCTTTTACAAATTATCTTTTAAATTTTCCCTTCCAACTCAGTTTCTTAAATGTCCACATATTAACAATTATTTTATGGATGTATTTATATGAACATGAATGAATTATAAATGAAATTCTATCTCTCCATTTAATTTATTTAATTGTTTTCAAATGGTATATTTATATATATATTATATAGAATATTTTAACTTTCTTTACAAAAGATAAAAGGAATGTTCTATATTAATTTATATAGAGACAATGACTTTCCAATACATAGTAACCATTATTTGGATTCCATTAAAATAATACATGTATTAATAAATGAAAAAAACTCATTATATGCGTTTTTATCATTTTCAAAAAGGGTGGTAAAAAGGCATGGATATTTCAATATAATGAAATGTGTTCTTTTGGGTGAAAATAATATATTATTGAGTGTAGTGTAGGAAATTTCAAGATTTTATTTGTTAGTGTTAGGTTATTATTCTTTTTAATTATTATAATGATGATAAATTATATTATAAACCAGATATGGGTGGTTCCATTATAAACCAAGTATGGCTAATTCTATTATAAACCAAGTATGGGTGGTTCTATAACTATGAATCTGAATGTATTTGTTATTCCAATTATTCGAGACATGTATAAAATGATGTCCCTAGTTACCTAAATGTTTAATAAATTATTTATATGGGTTTTTAGGTAAAACATATAATTTATCAAGTTAATATAATGATCTTATTTTTAAAGTAAATTATATGCCCCTTCTTAAGGGTAAAAATTATAACATTGTGAAAAAGTTTTCTTATCATTTTCATGTTTTAAAGAAACCATTATGATTTTTTATTTTTACTTACAATTATTATTAAGTTTTTTATAAAAATATTTATGAATAGAATTTTATTTCTTATGAAATAACATTTTCCTTTCGAACGGAATGTTTATTTTAAAAAACAAAAAAATTTATAAGTGTTCTTGGACTAAAATCTTCTTTATTTGTTTTTATACACCCTACTAAGATAATTTTTCTAATACAACATTTTTAGATGTTATTAACATTGTTTTAAAGAATAATAAGGACTAGTATGAGGTAAATAAGAAAATTATGAAGATGTTTCAGGAAAAAAACATATTATATCTTAAAAACAAATTGGGGGAAAACATATATTTAATAGAAGTTTCTAGTTTGTAATATATAGATTTTTTATTTAACTGTTATGAACTTAATCTATAAAACTCAAATTAATAATTATACTTGGGAATTTAGGAAGTTTGATTATAGTTTAAGTAAATGATAGTATATATTTTTAATGTTTGGGTTGTTATATGATGTTGAGTTATAGACCTGAAATAGTTTCCAACTATAGAAAAGGAAATTTCTATCATATTTAATGAATTATATATTTTTATCCTACCTTCATTGTTTAATATAATGATTAATTTTATAGTTCACTCTGTTAGAGATATTTGAGTAAATTTTAATGTATATAATATACATACGTAACTCATTGAATGGTATATGAAGATTAAAGGAAATTAAAAAATAAATGTCACCCATAAGTTCATATTATGGTATAGTATAATACTAAATAATTCATTGAATTATATACCAACTAACTACTTAATGGGGATATCATTGGTCTCTAAAAAACTCATCATATTGGGCACATTATTGGTGAAAATTTTTAAAGAAGAGTTGTTATCTCAATTACCATCACAGAGAATGGTTAGTCTAACCATTATATTTTATACTATATTATAGAGGTTGTCCAATATATAAAAACTCACAAAGTAATTCTTATAAATTTGAATCCAAAATAGTATTAAAATATTCATTTCACATACAAATAATAAATTGTTTATAAAATAGTTTTGAGACAATATTTTTAAGGTTTTATAGACTAATCTAAATTCAATTTCAAAAAGAATTTGATAGATGACTAGAGGAACAAGTTTACATGTATTATTTTACAATGGTATTTAACTAATAGTTATGCATTATATACAAATGAATATGATATATTTTTCATTATACGTAATTATATAGTGACTCTTGTGGAATATGTAACGAATGTATCTAGTGTCATGGACGAAAATCCAATTTATGGGAATATATTATTTGTTTTCATCATCAGAAAAATATAACAGTTGGATTATAAAAAATGTCAAGTGATTATTTTTCATCACAAATCGGTTAATAATAGGTGTGAAGTTAATATCGATGAATTGGAATCCTTTAAAGTTTATTTTAGTAAGAAAGGTTGAATGTATTAACCATTTATAATGGAATTATAGAAAGTGTAGTTACTTTTTTCTCTAGAATATAAAAACAAAAAATAGTCCTCTATTCTATTGGGGACTAAAAAAACTATAGATTAAAATAAAAATACAATGGGGATGATCCTTTAAATGGTAAGTCGCAATCATTTAGGGGGAGGTAAAAATATATAAAGTATATTTTATGTTACAGGGGACTATGGGGAGGGTATTTGAATACCTGATAGAGGGGCCAAATCCCTTCAAACTATATGGAAATTTTATTATAATATTATATATTTAAAGATTTATTTACAAAAATTTAAATTAATTTTTTTACTATTTTTTGTTATAATTAATTCTACAACTACTGATGTTATCAATGTCGAGGAACAACATTGATACGATTTTGATGTTGACCAAATATTTGAAGGATAGAAATATTCATGTGGTAGGTAACAACCTGAATGTGAGAAGAATACTATGGTATAGAATCACTATAGAGGTGAGAAATAGAGAAAAATGATATGGTATAAAAAATTAAGTATCAATGTACTTCAATGGTGTTAGTAAAATTTATTTAAGGAAAGAAGTATAGGTCAAAAAATCAAGGTTGGATAGAATGATCATGGTCAACCTATAGACCCACACTTGTCTATTATTATTATTTACATGGGTTTCAATACTCAAATTCACATTTCAATTTGTATAGATACATGGAAAAATGTATTTTATTAATTTAATGTAGTAAATTTTTTAAGACATTAGGTTAACATTATAATATATTCTCTTTTTTATCAGAATAGAAAATATGGAAATGATGATTTACTCTTCATTATCCTAGGTAAAATATATTTATATTAGAATATTTTGGGATATAATTCTTATTAATGGTTATTAGAAAGAAACAAAGATAATTTTTCATGATGATTATAAAAAATAATTTTATGGATGTGGAGGGGAATGTAAAACTCCACCCACAATCATTATATAGACACATAATACATGAAGAAACATGGGATGCTCTTGTTGTTCTTTGGGATGATAGATCGTTTATGGTAAATTTAAATAAATACTATTTTATTTGAAAATGTGTTTATTGATAACTTTTATCCATAGAAGATAATTTATAGAATAGTAAAGAACTAAAAAATTATGCAACTAGCACCAAAACCCTCATACCCCAACCATAACGAAATTATGGGATGAACTTCACTTGATCAAATGGAAGTATTTGTTTAAAAAATATAATTAAAAAATTGTGATGCAAGAAAACATAATTTTATTTTATTTTTGTTTACATAAATATTGTTCAATTGGAATCTTGAGCTAAGTCCATCTAAAATCATGTAATATGGAGGGATGCATGTGTAGATAAAATTTTGTTAATAGTAGATGAAAACCAGAAAAAAAATTATGAGTATTATGTATAAGTGTAATATAATAAAAATTTAATCCGCATAAAATAGTATTAAAAAATGAAATGTCAGATTCTTATATTTTTATTTAGTTTAGATGCAATAATTACCATATACCATAGTTGGAGAATAAGTAATTTAGAAAATTTGATGTATCTAGAATATTATAGTCATGCTAGAGGAGTGGGTTTTAACGTGACACCATGAGTATACATTTAGTAATAAAAATAAAAGTAGATAAAAATTAGAAAAATAATGTAATGTGGGTAGAGATAGATTCTATAAATGAAATTCTTAGTAAGAAAAATGAAATAATAAAACATCTTTTTTGTAGAGATGAACAAGAAGAATAAAAAATAAGAACCACGTTTTGAATATTTACACACCCCATCATTAAGGATATCCATTTTCATAAAATACCTACTTAACATATGGTAATTGAGTTTTTTATTATAGTATATGCTATATATGAATCAAACAACCATTGATACCTTTCTTCATATAAAATTATACATATTGTAATTGATTTTGATTCATATCTATTAATACTCACATGTCACCTTGTTGTGAAAGGTAAAATGTACAGTGTACAATATCCACGGTTATATTCTATATAATAATAAATATCTAAAAGATAATGTGAGAGTAGGGATCCATGAAGTTCTTGAACTAAGTGTCGAGTTACCTATTTCCCTTGATGACATTGATATTTTCAGTATCAAACTAGGTATTGGAAATTTTATAATGTGTTCATTTAAACAAATAATGAAACATTATGTTAAATAGAAATTTAATTTATAATTTATTTTACATGAAAAAACATTTACATCTAACAAAGAAGATATAATCTTAATTATATTATTAAAAAGGGGAAATAGAAGGTTAAATAAAAGGTTGAGTTAATAAAATAAAAAATCTCAGTTTTTCGATAAAAATCCATATTGAGGTTATATATACCCCACCAATTAAACTTCTAAATTTATTAGAATTAAAATTTTATACATACAGAACATTCCAAAATAGAAATGCAACCTAAATTGAATTTGAATAGAAAATGTATAGAGAGGTCATTAATGAATTTATTTGTAATGAAAATGAGAATGAAATTATCAAGCATTAATTAATAATAGCCTCAGATTTTAATTTCTATATGAGGTATATTTTTAATATTCCTTTATCCAATAATTGATGTACTGTTTTTATTATAGTTTAACACTATTCATATTTTCTATAAGTTCATATTCCAAATGTATATTAAGGTAAAACCATAAGAAAAACAATTCAAATTCCTTATTCCACACATCACTTCTATAGAAAATCCCATTAATGGATGAAAAAAATGGTAAAAAATATCATATCATATAGACAAATTGTTTGAAAATAAAAAAAAAATATATGAAAGAATCTAATTAATATGTACAATTTTGGGTAAAAACTATACACTCTAATTATATTAAATATATTTTATTATTTATTATTTATTCATTTTTATTTTTTTTGGACTCACTAAATTCTTATTTTAATCAATTTAGATTCTATAAAGATATATTTTTTGGATCCAATGCATAGATACTAAATATATTCACCACACATGATGTTCCTTATTTATTTTTATCAATTTTTATTAGACATTTTAATAAAATACATCAAAAATATGTTTTAAATTATGTTTTAACTTGATTTTTTTATTGGAGGGTGGTGTTTATTTATTGTAAAAATAATTGTATGAGTACCATGAGTGCACAAAATGCTATGGATTTTTACAAGTGGATAAGTATTAAAGAATATATATAAGTGACATTTTTGTTCAAAATACATGTCAAAAACTCCCAAACTAATAAAATTGAATTTAATTATCATGATTCTTTAGAAAAAAATTTAATAACTCTTTTTTTATGTGTAGTAATTAACTACACATAATTCCAACACATTTTGTGGAAGGTATGATTGAAATTTCATGTTTTCAAAATTAAAGTGACATTTCACATACTCAATATCATGAATATATGATCTTATTTTCATGATACATTAAGAAAATAATTTTTTATTAATTTTTCATATTTATTAAATAATTGTACATCAATTTTATATATGATATGACCAGTATGACTAAAAGTGCTTGTTTTCATTTTAAAAGTGACATTTTAGTTCAAAATTTGCACTGTATAGTCAAAACCAGAAAAATGAACTCATATTGACATTATACATGAGGATAATAATTATTTTTTCCTTTATGAAATTTATGAATTATCCTATTGTCAATTTAACATTAATTTTTCTTGGTATGATCAAAAGTGTATGTTATTAATTTCAAAGTGACATTTGAAATCAAAACGTGTATAAATTTGTAAAATCATATCAAACTCACTCATATTTCCTTGATACGTAAGTGAAATGATCGATGATTCATTTATGAAATTTAGAAATTAACCTCATAGAAATCCGGTACATGGCCTTACTGGTATGACTGAAAGAGTGGGTTCTTAATTTAAAAATGATATATATTTTAGTTAAAAATGTGTGATGACTAGAAATAATCAAGAAAACATGCTCATATTGTCATGATGATATAGTAAAATTATCAATTATTCTTTTTTTACATGTATGAATTAACCTTATTTCAATCTTACATTGGTGTAGCAGGTAATACTGAAAGTGTGTGTTTTAAATTTAAAACTAACATTTGAGTTAAAACATGTATCATATTCTAAAAACTAAGAAAAGTTAATTATATTTCCTTGATATGTTTGGAAAATGACTAATGATTCATTTTTTATATGTATAAATCAACTATAAATAAATATTTTATGTCGATTGGTTTTTATTTCTGAAATGTCTATGTTTATAATTTAAAAGTGATGTTTTAGTTTGAAACATGTGACACATAGTCCAAATTGATCAAACTCACTCGTATTGTCATGATAATTTCAAAAAATGACAAACCTCTAATTTTTTAAATTAAGAAATTTATTAAACATGTGGTGTGGCTTATATGACTACATTTACATACATTGAATTTAATAGTGACATTTTTTTCAAAATGTTTATCTCATAGTCATAAAAAAATCAAATTGAATATAATTGTTCTAATAATTGAGAAAAATTATTAATGGTTAATTTATTACATGTATGAATTAAGTTCACAAAAATTTGACATGATGTATGATTAGTACGACCAAAAATTTTTTTTTTGAAATTTATAAATAACATTTTATCTCAAAAGATGTGTCACGTAGTCCAAAATGAGCAATTGTTCTCGTATTTTTAAGATAATTCAGTAAAATAATTAGTTTCTTATGTATAATTTAAACACACATAAATATTTTATGTGGTGTGTCTTGTATGACTCAAAGAGTGTGTTCTCAATTTAAAAGATACATTTCTGTTTAAAATGTTTATCACATACTCAAAAACAGTCAAACAATCTAAAATTTTCGAGATACTTTGGGAAAGAAACCCATATTCAAATGTGAAATATAGAAATTGTCAACTTGATAATAAAACACACTAAGTGTCTGTTATGAAAAAATTACGTTTTTTAAATTATAATTTTTCCATTTCTTTATATATTATTAATAAAATAATAAATTCTTTTATTAAATGATGAAACAACTTTTTTATGAAATGGTTGATTATTGTATAAGGTATATTGTAAGTTAAATTCATTTTTTATTGGTTATACTTTTTTTTAAGTGAATTGGATGTGAGTATAAGTTTATTATTTTGAAATTATTTTATGACAATCTCTTGATATTGAAATCTTGTGATGTAAATATATTGTTCATTATCTTGTAATATTTAGTTTCTCTAATTGAAATATTTTAGTTTCTATTGATGTAGTGTGTTATTAATATAATAACACATTACATGAGCTAATAGTACCATTATCCTTGCAAGTATTAGTGATGGTAAAATATATATTTCATCATTGTTCATTATAATTTCATTTTTCATGATTAGTTATTTTTTAGTGTTGATATAGATATTCAGGATTTATTAGTTCTTAACTTAGTTGTTCTTTAAAAGCACTGATAAAAGCCATTTTTCGCACATTAATTTTTTTTATATAGTAGTGGTATTCAATGAAAGATATCCTAATAAAAATGTGGTGTGATTCAATAATAGAAAAATATTACCATTGATGATAAAAAGTATTATGTAAGCTCTATTAGTGCATTGATGGGGGAAAATGGATCTCAACTGGAATTAGAAGTCAAATATCCTTAATAACACTCGTAACAATGTTTTTGGTGCACCTGTACATATCAGGTCTATGTGGACCGGCTTTGAAAATTAAGTAGGTCACATTGACATACATACAATGATTTGGGTTTCACATTATTTTAGATGATGGGATTTTCTCTCATCCTCTTTAGGGTAATGATTCTTAGTCTCGAACTCTCTTAAATATTTAATATATATTAATGAATCCTTCATAGTAAAAATATTTATAATGATTACCTATATTCCTGTGATTGATTTAAACCATGAATTTTAATAGTGACTTTGCAATTATACTATTGTTTTAAAGCCATAAAACTAGGTTCTATAGAGTTTATCACTATCCAACATGGGGTCAGTTCTTTTGGAGTTAGGTTGGTCCCATGAGAGGAGATTCAATGTATCCCTATAAAAGGGAATTATAACATGAGTTATTTTCCATGAAATGGGAGATTTCATACCATTTATTTTCATTCAACAAGGACAATTTTTGTTAATTTTAGGGTTATTAATCCATGACTAATTGAATTTCCTTTTTTGGTCATATCTATAGGACCTAAAGAAGTTTCATTTAAGGTTCTATGTCCAGGACCTGTAGATATTGGGATCAAACCTCATATATTCTTCTTAAAAATCCTACTTAATATTTATCTAAACCCATGTAGTTAGAATTTTGAAGGAATACTGTATCACAAAAGGGGAAGAAATATGAGATTAAGTTGGAATTATGAACGGTTGGCCCTTTATGGTTAATCATGAATGTTGGTAAATAGATAGAAGAGGATAAGGTTATAATCATAGAAGATATGTACTAATTAGTAAAAGATACTCATATGGGATATGTCACATTAATTATTATTGTAACCCCCAATATTCAATTATAGTAAGTAAGCTTTTCCTTCTAAAGATAATATAGTATAATGAAAATATATTTATTAAATAATGTCATTAAAACATAAATTGAAAAAAGATTGTAAATTTAATTTGATGAAATTAATTTAATTTTTGAATTTAATATATTCAAAATATCTTATGATGGTTTTTTTATATTTTTTAGATATAGTTGATTCTTCAGTGGATAGTGAAAAATACTGATTTTACAAAAATATTCACTTTTATGAAATTATAATGATATAATAATAACATTAAATATATTGAAACACTTATTATATAAATTTTATTAGTAATTAATTTATTGAATATAAAATACAATTTTTAAAATAGAAATATATTCTTAACATTTTAGAAAATCTATGTAATTTATTTATACAAATAAAAAATATTTTATATGTGTAATGTGTTTTTATTATAAAAATTTAATTAAATATCTATTTATTGAACACATAAATTAACTATAATTAATATTTAATCAATAAATATTTTAAAATTCATCTAACAGTTTTTACAAGGCATGGAATGAAATTATATTCTCTTCTATGCTAAAAATCACATTTTTTTTAAAATGGTTTTTTTACATATTTCACACTTATTTTATTGTAAATTTATAAAAATTATATAATTTTAACCTTTTTAAATGAGTTCAATATTAGTAATAAACATAATTAATATAATTTTATTTGTTCAACTTAATTTTTTTCATATTTAATAGTAAATATAGTAAAATTTTGTTACCATGATTAATATTAAAAACCTTTAACGGTGGTTAAACTAAGTTATAATGGTAATAATTCCACATAAACATCTCTAAATATTATTAGTTTAAGATTTTAAAACCATATCTTAACCTTCCTCAGATCAATTTCCATTTGGATCAAATTTCACATGAAATTTTCTTTATATTATCAAAATAGTTTATGTAATTCCATGTGTGTCACTCCCCTCACTTATAAAATTCAACCTCTTATACCCCCTTATTAAAAATAATTGTCACTATATATCACTAAATAACTACAAAAAATCATTCATATATTCATTCACTTAATTATAGACATGCATTTCTTCTCCTATGACCATCCTATGATGTCTTAATGTGTAAGCTAAAGGATGTATCTCAAAGAAGACATGATCATCTTTACCAAATCTTTCAAAAAATATTTATCTTTATACTACCTATAAAATTATTTTTTCCATCATAATATAATTAATACAGTATCATAAGTATAATTATTTATTATCATTAGTATTTTACAACCATTTTCCCCCTCTTTTCCATCATATGAAAAATAAAAGCATTGCTCGTGCATACTTATAGAAAACCCTCTCCATGTAGCGGTGTAATTTTATTATCATAACCACTTTACTTGGATGGTTATAAAGAAATAAATAATTTATATATATTATATTTATTACATAAATATTTTTTAAAATTTAATATATCATTTATCTCTTTGCAATCCCACCTATTAAAAAATGATAATGTCTTTCATGTGTACGTGCGGGCTACCACCTCCACGAAAAGATATAATTAATTTATAATGTACTATATTCATGGATTATTTTGAATATGTGTATAATGAATATATATTACATTTATATCATTAATAAATTTATCAATATGGTTTAACCATGAAAAAGGTTCAATTACTAAAACTATATGACCGAAACTTATATAAAAAATGAAACAAAAAACACTCAAAAATGATTATTTTAATAAATATTTATTAATAAAAGGGTTTTTAAATGTTATAATTGGATAATATATAATGTTATAATTATTTATAAGGATATTTTATAGAATTAAAATAAATTTACTAATATTATAAAACAGTTTAATATTCCTTATGAAGAAAGTCGGGCTTGAGGTAATGGTTTATTTCATAGTTTCATCTTTATTCATGTTTTTTTATGTTTATGTTTATGTTGGATAAATTATATGATATTTATATATCAAAACAAGTCTATTTTAATGTTTTTATTTATGAAGTTTTAAATTATTACATCTATTTTTACCTTCTTTTTCACTCAAAATTCCAAAGAAATGTTTTAAATGAAAACTGATTTTGTTTTTCTATTAGGTCGGGAATCCTATTCTACCATGTCCATATTTTCACACCCCGACCTAGGCGTGTGTTTTATTTATTTATTTATTTATTCTTAACTAATTTTTCTGGGGTCCAGGGTGAGTCCCAGACAAACTTTTTCATTGAGTCTTTGTTAAAAAGTGCGCTTTTGAGGCGACATTGTTGGGGGCGCGAGCAGAGCACGTTTTGGAACCCTGCGCGGCTCGGCCTGGGTAACCGCACATTCTGTTGTCTTTGGAAATTTTAAATAAAATGTTTTTATATTTAAAACGTGCGTTAATTGTTGTGTCATTTAAATTTTATTGTGTTAATAATTTTATTATTATTGATGTAATCTGACTACTTTTATTATCGTTCTTTTTATTATAATGCATTAGTATTATTAATTATTATTATTATTATTATTATAAATACTACAATTAAAATTAATACGGATCAAAAATATTTTTAGGAATTATGTTATTATTATCTTATTAATATTACGATCTTTTTATTTTTATTATTATCATTATTACTATAAAAATTATTATTATTATTTTATTCATTGTTATTTGGTTATTAGAAGAGAAATATAATGTATATATAAATATATGTGTATTGAATTTTCCCTTTTATTATTATTGTTATTATTTTTTATCATTTTATTAGGTTTTTCCAGGCGCCCCTGTTTTTTTACTTTTCTTCTTCGCGCGCCCAACCCCCCTTGCCTTGGACTCTCCCACTACACCTCTCTTCCTTAGAGCCCTCTCTTGCTCCCTTCCACAGCAACCTGCCATTGGCCTCAGCTTCCCCACATGCGGCACACAGCCTTCCTCCAGCAGCACTGCACTCGAGCCATGCCGGCCCAACAGAACCACCTCCCCCTGCTGCCTTCGGCCTGCACCAGTGCGCGCAGCCCAGCTCTCCTCTCCCCTCCTGTAGCTCACCGTCCCGGCCTCCTCCACCTGCACAGCCGCCTCCCATAGCCGCTTTCTGCCAGCCTTTCACCCAACTCTAGCATTGCGCCCCTCTCCTTCCCCTCAGTAGCGACGAGTAGCCCCTGCTAGATCCCCCGCTCAGCCTCCTCTCTAGCCGTCACCGCACAGCAGCCCGCGCGCCCCTGCCTTTTGTTCTTCATCCCCACTCGGCACACCCCTCCTGGTGAGGCGAACCATTACTAGTGTGCCCCCACCCATCCGCCTGTCCTTTTGCCCTGATCTAGCCACGATACCGCTGCCCAACTCACCTGTACCCTGACCATCGGCCGCATCGCACTGCTGTTGTCTGGCGGCCCTCTCTACAGCCCCCGGTCGGACCGCATCTAGCCACACGGACCCCCTCTGCTGTTCAAACACCTTTTCCCCTATCTTACATCCTTCTCCCTTTCTAGAGGGATCTCATGAAGGTACTTACCCCGCCGGTGCACCCTCTGCTAGTGAGCGCAGGAACCCGCCTTACCAGCGCTACCCTATTTCGAAGCCTACACCCTACCGGCACAGCCCGACCAGCCCTCTGGCAGTCTGTTTCCATTCACGACCCCCATTGTTACCCTTTTGTTTTATGCTCCTTTGATATTTTTATTTGATATGTATATATATTTCTTTTTTTGATTAGGGTTTTTATTAATTAAAAGTTTTTTTGGATCAATTTAACTTTTTAGGACCAACATGGGGCATTTTTGAGTGAGCTCCATCACCGCCCCTTGTTTCCGAAGTTCTATCATCCTCGCGCTTTAGTTTCAAGGTGATGGTTTCTTCCCGATTCTTGTCTTTGCTTACTTTAAATAGGTTTTATGTTTGTGTTTTGAGTCGTTGATATTTATTATGCAGGGAGTTGGACTTTACTGTTCATTTTCAAACGTGTGTCATTTCATCACATTGTGTATCCGAGGTAGGTTCCCATTGAACTACTTTTTAAAATTTAAGTTACATTGTTTCCTTCTGTTTATGCACACTATTTGTTCATATTAAATATTTAATTAATTTTAATAAATGTGAAATAATAAAAGACAATTAAATTTTTTTTAAATGATTATTTGGTGTAAAAATATCTGTTTATTTTATACAGGACACTTGAAATATTTTCTTGATGAACAAACACCCAGTAGTGAAAGAATTCCAATTTGTATTTGAATCATAATTCACGGAATTTCAATTATAGTTATGGTTTTAATGATAAATTATTTCTTCTGAAGCTTGAACAAGCTTTTTGGTTCTTTTTAAAGTGGTGATCTTGAAATGTATGTAATGCTCGTTTGTCACTTTATGGAAAATGATGAGAATGTTTTGATAAAAACCCTCCTTGGATAACTCACCCCCTTTCGAAACACTTGAGACATCAGACTCTGGCATATTAAGAGAATATTCTGGGAATGATTGTTGTACTGGTAGGTTATGTTACAGACCAGTGGCACATAGTAGGTGGATATATTGGGTTTATTACAATGGGATTTTACCTCGACCTTCCTGAGAAAGGATTATCGAGCGTATTGGGAGTTTTTATTTCATCATGTGTAGCTTG
Source organism: Viscum album (assembly GCA_963277665.1). Classification (NCBI taxonomy): domain Eukaryota; kingdom Viridiplantae; phylum Streptophyta; class Magnoliopsida; order Santalales; family Viscaceae; genus Viscum; species Viscum album. The sequence continues at coordinate 208,297,424 of OY728138.1, read as the reverse complement.
TCAACGAGGATGATTTTTTATGTATTGGTTTCTTTTGGTTTATTCTTGATCTCTTAGGTTCACCCATGTCTGTTGACTTTTCAGTTAATTGCGGTGATGATTTGGTACTTGTATGTATTCCTACATTTCCCTTGTTCTGTAATTACTCTTGTTCTTTTTTTGTGTAATGTTTTCCTTAGAAACTGATAAATTGGTTTTGACATGGTTTCTAGGAATGTTTTTCAAATGAAAGTGTTTAAATCCTCTTTGTACAAATTTAATAATATAAACATCATTTTCCCTTTGAAAATGCTAATGTCTCACTAAAAGAATGACTTGGGTTTTCAGAAATTAATGAGGGCAATGACCTGTAGTTTTTTTTGAGTAGCATGTAAAAAACCCTACTTTTATAAATTATAGTTCCAACATGAAATGGTGTTTCTTTTATTTTAAAGTTAGTGCATTGGGAATAGATATCGGGATAGCCTACTGAGTTTTAATACTCACACTTGTAGTTCTTTTCTGTTTTTAGTGTTTGTGAAGGATACAGCTTGAGTGCTCTCTCCATGGGAGACGCTTGACCATTGAGTCCATGAGTGACCTGCGGGGTCACATGGAGTTAGTTCGAGTGCCGTGTTTGGTCAGTTTTATTTTCGTTTGTTCTTATTTAGTCACTTTACTTAGTTTATTTATCATGCACTGCTCTGTATTATTTTCTGGTGTTTTATTTATTTATATTGGGTGAAATCATTCCCACAACCTCTGTTGATGCCCTGGCGCTTGTCGCCATCCCGGGAAGATCGGGAGTTCCTCTTGAGCCATGTCGCGGACCGGCTCGGGTGACCAGTTCAGGGTCGACCCGGGTTGGTTTGTGAAAAAATGTTATCAGAGGGAGGTTAGAATTTAGCGGGCCTCTCTCTTCAGAGTGCCCTTTTTTATTTGGGATGTCAAGGAATATGGATTAGGATTTTCTGGACTCGAGGGGTAGGTGTGGGAAGAGTGTCGCGAACTCTTTCCCGTACTGATCTTCAGGTTTCCATGGGAAGTCCGGTTTAATTTGTTTATTTTTTTTATGGAAAAATGTTTTGAGATTTGGATATGACAATGGGAGTTGGACTAATAGTCCTAAGCCGCATGTCCTGGAAAGCCTTGCAGAGCTAGGAGCATGGTCCAAAAAGGCTCTCTGTGTCAGTGACGTGTTTGGCATATGGCCGCCAACCATATGGTCAAGTCACCCACTGACACTGGTTCCCTATTTGAGTTGTTTTGGGTTTCCTTTGATTTTTGGAAGTGGTTTGAATCAAAAATGTTGGTTTTGAAGAAAAAAATGGTTGTTGGAAATGACATGTTTAATTTGTGGATTGTTTTAAATAAAGTGGTATAAATGATTTGTTTTTGGAAAATGATGTTTCTTTGTTTTGGCCTTGGTGTTTCGCTGAGTTCTCACACGCATAGTGGTATGTTGGAAATGTGGACAGATTTTTTCTATGGTGGATGGATTCCTGTGGTGGCACAGATACATTCATGTGAGTTAGACTCTAAGGAATACCAATGGTGAGGGATTAACCCACCAAAATTGTTATAAATTTAAGATGTTTCCAAAGAGAAAAGTTGTTATGTTATGATGACTTGTTTTCTCGTTTATCGAGCTTGTCACCTATGCAGTGTTTGAATTTGAAGTTTTTATTCACTCATCGTGTTGGAATTAATTGGGTTTTTGACTTTTCCATGTCCAGCGGTTATTCCTTTAAAGCTTCAAAGGGTGATCATAGTACGGTTGACCAACCTAAGGATTTTATGCTTGAGTTTCATAAGATAGATCCACCTCTCTTTTATGGTCAAGCAGAAACTTCCATAGTAGAGGAGTGGATGCGGAAGATTTAAAGGTACTTTAACCTCATTGAGTTTCCAGAGTCGTTGAAGGTAATGTTTGTGACCTTCATGCTTGAAGGTTCACCGTGGATGTGGTGTAAGTCAGTGTCTCAGAATAAGCCCCGTCAAGAGCTTACTTGGGAGTTCTTCAAGGATTTGTTCATTCGCCAGTATTTCTCTGAGGAAGAAAGGGTGAGAAATGGGATGGAGATGTGTTGTCTACAGCAGGGAGACGGATCCATGTTGGAATATTTACAGCGCTTTATGGAGATAGTACATTATAATTCAGGGTATTCCACGAATGACCCCATGAAGGCTCAACTCTTTGAGGTGGGTCTCTGCCCAGATCTACAGTAGAAGGTGTCATAGTCCAACCTAGCTTTATTTATCGATGAGGCGAGACAAACTTTTCATGTCGAAACCATGATGGAGGGAGTTCTCTAAGTGGTCCTATATCCTTCAATTCTTAGGAGTTGTGGGGAGAATTCCAAAAAGAAGATGAGTGAGCGATCAAGAGTCTATGAAGAAGGTTGTGGAATCAAGAGGCCTGGAGATCATTTATCAACCTCTTCGGAGCAAGAGATACACATGTGTTATCAGTGTGGCAAGTTGGGTCACAAGAAGCCGTCGTGCCCAAGTGCTCTGAAGCCCTGCCAGGCATTTGGATGCCTGGGTCACTGGTGACGATTCTGTCGGGGCGTTGCTAGAAAGTATCACAGAGAAAGTTCTTTGAAGTGATGTGTTGTTGGGTTTTTGTTCAAAGTTTCTGGTGTAAGTTTCCTTTCAATTTAAGGGATTTTTTATCGTTGTAGTTGTACGAATGGTGTTTTGGGTTATGAAATGTATGGGATGTCGTGGGTCTTTTGATGAACTCCAGTTTTCAATGCCAGCATGGTTATATTTCAAATTTATATCCTTTCATCTATCAGATCAAAAGATATAAATTTCTTATTGGGATTATCAGAACCTGACTGTGAGTCAGGAGACGCTTCATCCATCAGAGTTCCAGCCAAAAGGCCTTAGAGTGAAGTCGGCGCGTAGTCTGGAACCCCCGAGGAATTTTAAGGAGTCTGGTTAAGGTTGCGCCCCTATCGTCGTGGTGAGATAGTTTAGAATTTCTTTTGTGGTTTTTCTGTCGTAGTAAAACCTCTATAATCACAAAAGTAGTGCGATAGACTTATCCCCACGCAATGATAGCAATGGTTCATTTTTGGGATGTCAGTCACTGATTAGTGGCCTTGCATGGACCACAGATGTAAATCGGTAATGGATTTGGTTTGTGTCCATCCCGAAGTAGTGATCCGTGAGTAATTGTCTATCGTAGTTTCATTGATCCGGTCCTTAGGCAATCCCTCCCCACCCATGGGGTTAGGTTTTGTGGTTCGTACGGAGTTCTCGATTTAGCTCTTATCCCATTCGGATGGGGGTAAGTGGTTTAAAGGTCCATATTGTGATCTTTCTAGCTTGAGTAAGGCCTCATCCATGTCTAAGTTGGTTTTCTGTTTGATCTTTAGTAGGTTTGTTATTTATTGTGAGGAGACCCACCGTCTCTTTACGTTTTCTCGTAAGCTGATATCGAATGCTAGTTGAATTCTTATGGTGGGGAGTCTATTCTGGCCTCCCCTCTGCCGGTAATATGTTTTGGAAAATGAGGTTGAGTCCCGTTGGTGGTTGATGGAGTGACCATGTGATAAGAGTTTGGATCGTGTTGTGTGGAATCCTCAGTTGTTGATCAATTGGCTAGATAGTGTTGTGGCTTTCTAGGGGAAGAAAGTGTTATGGTGGGGAGAATTTTCACTCCCCAACCTAGGCGTGTGTTTTATTTTATTATTTATTTATTCTTAAATAATTTTTCTGGGGTCTGGGGTGAGTCCCTGAAAAAAAGTTTCTTTGAGTCTTTGTTAAAAAGAGAGCTTTTGACGCGACGTCGTTGGGCGCGCGAGCAGAGCGTGTTTTGGAAACCCCGCGTGGCTCTGCCTGGGTAATCACGCACTCTATTTTCTTCAGAAATTTGAAATAAAAAGTGTTTATATTTAAAACACATGTTAATTGTTGTTTTGTTTAAAATTTATTGTGTTAAAAATTTTATTATTATTGAAATAATATGACTACTTTTATTATCTTTATTTTTTTCATCATGCATTAGTATTATTAGGTATTATTATTACTAGTGTTATTATAAATACTACAATTAAAATTAATGCCGATTAAAAATATTGTTAGGAATTATTTGATTATTATCTTATTAACATTATTATTATTATTATTATTATTATTATCATTATTATTATTATCATTATTATTATTATTATTTGATTCATTGTTATTTGTTATTAGAAGAGAAATTTAATGTATATATAAATATATATGTATATATTTTTCCCTTTTGTTATTATTATTAATTTTTTTAATCATCTTTTAGGGTTTTCTAGGCGCCCATGTTTTTTTTTTCTTCTCCGCGCACTGCCACCCCCCTTGCCTCGGTATCCCCCGCTTCACCTCTCTCCCTCAACGCCCTATCTTGCTCCCTTGCGTAGAAACCCGTCATTGGCCTAGGCTTCCCTGCTTGCAGCACACATCCTTCCTCCTACAGCACTACACCCGAGCCCTACCGGCCCAACAGAACCGCCTCCCCCTGCTGCCTTCGGCCTGTACCAGTGCGCGCAGCCCAGTTCTCCTCTCTCCTCCTGCAGCTCGCCGTCCTGGCCTCCTCCACCTGCACAACCACCTCCCATAGCCGCTTGCTGCCAGCCTGCACCTCGATCCAGCACAACGCCACTCTCCTTCCCATCGGTAGTGACGAGAAGGCCTTAGCTTGATCCCCTGCTCGGCGTCCTCTCTAGCCATCGCAGCACAGTAGTCGGCGCACCCCTGCCTCCAATTCTTCTTCCCTGCTCGGTACACCCCTCCTATTGCGGTGAACCTTTAGCAGTGTTCCCTCACCCATCTGCCTATTCTTGTGCCCTGATCCGGCTATGATACCACTACTTGACTCACCCTTACCATGCCCACCGGACACCTCGCATCGCTGCTGTCTTGCGGCCCTCGCCGCAGCCCCCGGTCGGACTGCATCTTGCCACGCGAACCCCCTCCGCTAGTCTGACACATTTTTCCCTACCAGCCAGCCTTCTCCCTTTCCAGAGCGAACACGTAACGGCACTTACCCCTCCTATGCCGCCTCTTCTCATGAGCACAGCAACCCACCTTACCAGCGTTTCCCTATTTCGAAGCCTGCACCCTGCCGACACAGCCCGATGATCCCTCTAGCGGTCTGTTTCCAGTCAAGACCCCCATTGGTACCCTTTTGTTTTATGATCCTTTGATATTTTTATTTGATCTGTATATATATTTCCTTTAAAATAGGGGTTTTATTAATTTAATGTTGTTTTAGGTCGATTTGAATTTTTAGGACCCAAGCGGGGCGTTTCCGAGTGAGCGCCATCGTCGCGCCTTATTTCCGAAGTTCCGTCCTCGTCGCACATTAGTTTCAAGGTGAGAGTTTCTTTCCACTTCTTGGTTTTTCATACTTTAAATGGGGTTTAGGTATGTGTTTTGAGCCCTTGATATTTATTATATAGGGCGATGTTCTTTACAGTCCATTTTTGAACGTGAGTCATTTCATCGCGTCGTGTATCTGAGGTAGGTTCCCATTGCACTGCTTTTTAAATTTTAAGTTACATTATTTCCTGCTGTTTGTGCACACTATTTGTTCATATTAAATATTTTATTAATTTTAATAAATGTGAGATAATAAAAGACAATTAATTTTTTTTAAATGATTATTTGGGGTAAAAATATCCGTTTATTTTATACAGGAAACATGAAATATTTTCTTGATGTACGGACACCCAGTAGTGAAAGAATGCCAGTTTGGATTTTAAACATAATTCACAGAATTTCAATTATAGTTCTAGTTTTAATGATAAATTATTTCTTCTGAATCTTGAACAAGCGTTTTGGTACTTTTTAAAGTGGTGATTGTGAAATGTATGTAATGCTCATTTGGAACTTTATAGAAAATGATGAAAATGTTTTGATAAAAACCCTCCTTGGATAACTCTCCTACCTTGGTTTCAATTTATTGTTTGGGAGGTTGTTCTTAGAGGCTCCTGGGTACTTGAGTAGTTTAAAGGCAAGATTTTGTCCCATAGAGTGGCTCGGGGTGATGCTTGTTGTGCTTTATATATATATAAATATGATTGGATGCTCGGTTGGCGTCGGTTGGCTCACCCCTATCCAAACACTTGAGACATGGGAATCTGGCATATTGAGAGAATATTCTGAAAATGATTACTGCACTGATAGGTTATGGTACAGACCAGTGGCCCATAGTAGGTGGATATATTGGGTTTATTATTATGGGATTTTCCATCGGCTTGCCTGAGAAAGGATGGTCGAGCGTATTGGGTGTTTTGATTTCATCGTTCGTGACATGTCAATGAGGATGCTTTTTTCGGTGTCTTATGGTTTATTCTTGATCTCCTAAGTTCACCCATGTCTGTTGAATTTTCAGTTAATTGCAGTGATGATTTGGTACTTGTATTTATTCCTACATTTCCCTTGTTGTGTACTTACTCTTGAGATTTGTTTGTGTATTGTTTTCCATGGAAAGTGCTAAATTAGTTTTGACATGGTCTCTAGAAATGGTTTTCAAATGAAAGTTTTTAAATCCACTTTGTACAAATTTGAAAATATAAACCTCATTTTCCCTTTGAAAATGCTAATTTCTCACTAAAATAATGACTTAGGTTTTGAGAAATTAATGAGGGAAATGACACGTACTTTGTTTTTGAGTAGCATGTAGAAAACCCTACCTTTATAAATTGCAGTTCTAAATTTAAATGGTGTTTATTTTATTTTAGAGGTAGTACATTGGTAATAGATATCGGGCTAGCCTACTGAGTTTTAATACTCATGCCTATAGTTATTTTTTGTTTTTAGTGTTTTTGTAGGCTACAGCTTGAGTGCGCTCGCCTTGGGCGATGCTTGACCATTGAGTCGGAGAGTGACCTGCGGGGTCACATGGAGTTAGTTCGGACGCTGTGTTTGGTCAGTTTTATTTTCATTTATTCATGTTTAGTCACTTTACTAGTTTTATTTATCATGTTCTGCTCTGTATTATTTTCTACTGCTTTATTTATTTATATTGGGATACATTGTTCCCATAGCCTCTGTTGATGCCCTAGAGCTTGTCGCCAGCCTGGGAGGATCAAGAATGCCTCTTGGGCCATGTCGCGGACTGGCTCGGGTGATCGGTTTAGGGTCGACCCGGGTTGGTTCGTGACACATATTATCTTAAAAAAATTCATGAAAATTTTCAATATTATATAATTATTTATTAAATTCATTTTTACATGTGTTTAAATTTAAATAACATAATAAAAGAAATATTCTTATTATTTTCCAAATGAGGCATTTTTTACTGAAGGTGTGAAGAGAATCTTTATTTTAAATTTTACTGTAGAAACATATTTTAAATCTATCATGAAAATAATTTTCATTTAATATTCCATTATAGTTTTCCATTTTTCATTTAAAATAAATTATTTGTGTTAATATTATGGAAATGTTTACATTTTATTAGAAGTGATTTCAAATGGAATAAGTTACTTTCTTCCAGAAATCTTCCAAATATCCTTTTAAATTGTTTTCATCCATATCAATATCTTTTGATGGATATTATTCTCTACTGAGGATATACTCTATTGATACCATTCACTATATTACATTGGATGTATTATGTTCATGTTATTTTATTTATTGACTTGGGAAAATAAAGACATTTCCTATGTCTATTTTTCAATTGAAATATTTATATTTATTATGTATTTAATTTTTCATTATTTTTATTGATATAATTAATTAATTCAAAGTAGTATGTGATGGGTGAGGCCTGTTATATCCCATAAATGCATTGATATATCTTATGAGATAAAGTAGCATGGTTATTTGTAATATTACTTAGCTATTTGTTTATGATTCCTTGGCTTAAGACCTTGATAGAATGATTATGATGTTTTACATTACATATTCAATCATTGTGAAAATACTTTTTTTTACCCAAATTATTATTTATTTATTTCATTAATGGGTTTAGTCACCTTTTATAATATAATTTATATAAAATATTTAATTATTTTTTATCTCTAACAAATTATTCATGCTTGGTTTATCCAGTTATAGCTTCTATTATATTCTTTTCATTACTCTGCATCTGAGCTCGTGATTTACTGTGTTTTCCATTCCACAAGATACCATGAAGGGTTATATAAATAATATAAAAAATTTACTAGAAGAAATAATAAAGTTCTCACAATAATGTTTTAAGTTGAGGTTTATTTTTTCATATGTAATGTGATAATCATGAATGTATTTTGTCTCTGAAGACAACTAAACTATTATGCCATTTATGATATAATACCCTATATTTTTTCCAATGTTGTAAAAAAGTAATTGGCTCCAGGTTACTATTTTCAAGGTGCTACAATCTATTTCACATGGAGTATAGAATACGAAATATTGGATTTAAAGGTAATATTGTTTCTTGAATTTGGATTTCATGGGAAATATATCCTAGTGAGTATGAGATACTAGTAGTGAATATGGTGTAATGGGGAAAAGATATTGGTGGAGGATATGGACCAGTATAAAATATTGACTTATAAGTGATATATCCCATTATGGGAGAGTTATTCAGAGTAGATTTTTATCATTTAGGAATAGATGGAGATTATACACTAGTAGCCCAAAAGAAATATTTGGATCATTAATGATTCATAAGGATGAGATTAATACTAGGGAATAGATGGTGCTTGCACATGTGTGGACCATGAGACATATCTATATCATTAATGATTTGTATAGATGATATCATTAATTAGGTAAGGATTATGGGTTAAACCTATGGAGGAGGCCCATTGATTCTTTTATACCTTTAGAATTTTGATAATTAGAAAAAAAAATTATGACTATACTTAGGGTGAACATGGCCTTGTGTTTAAGAAGTTGGGGATTACACATAGTATGAGGCCTTTAGATGTATTTGGATCATTGATTAGCCTAAGTATGACATTATCAATAGATATATAATTAGGTTTTACACATAAATATATATATATATATATATAAACCTCCTTTCAATTAATGGTATGATAAAAAAGGAAGACTATACTCATAAGGGATATGACTTTTGAGGAAGAGTTGGGTATTATAAATAGGTGTCCCATATAAATATATATGTATTATTGAGTGCACTAGGTATGATTTAATCAATAATATTTCAATTGGTTCTTACACTTTATAATAGACCCATGTACTTTCAAACTGGTAGATAGCTCAAGTGAAAGAATGTTTTAAGGATTACACCAAATTGGAGGGCCTTTCTAGTTTAACCTTGATAAATGTGTTGATAAAAGTGGTCTATTGGATAATTTAGATTATTAGATACCTGATATGGGTTAGTTAGGATGGGAATCATGAGTCAGGTGAAGTTCCACTGGTATCCATCTGATAGTAACCATCTTTATCTAGGAAATTCCTAATTGTAAATACCCAAACGTTCCTGTATTTCCTGAAGTAAAACATATGAAGGGCCTATCATGGTTGATTTTATACTCATTATCAAAGTAATACATTATTATTTGGGTGAATATTGATGTTCATATCTAGGTTTTGTACCTTATGAGGTTATAGAAAAAGGTGTAGGTATGTAAGAGATCATCTATATAACCAAGAAGAATTGTGTTCCCTAGTGATAGAACTATGTAAAAGTGTTACCATACATAGATATGGAGTGAATTGGAACCTTGATATGGACCTTTTTTGAGATTATTCCTAGCCATGGGACTAGAGAAATGTGGAACCTAGGTATGGACCTGGGAAAACTAAATCCCTAGTTAGGTATACTTGGTGATGTTTCATCCTAGTATGGGGTAAGGAAAACGTTCCATACAATTATAGAGGGTGGGGAAAGGTGAATCCACAAAATAGACCTCTTAGTATAAATTAGGAATTTGTAATGTTAATATTATAACCATGGGTAGTTTAGGTCAATAGTACCCAAACAAATTCCTCCAGGATACCTAAGGCATGTGGAACACTATTGTGGTACCTGCAGGATGGGCCCTTTGTAACATCCCAGGTAAATAAAGAATATGACATTTTTATATTTATTAATATTTGTGAAAAAAAATATTAATATTACTTTAAATGGGATGCTATGTCCGATGGCGTACCCAATACACAACAATGAGTTTCTTTGAAATCTTACGTTGCACACTAATAATATGATAATATTATTTTAAATGGTAGATAACGTCTAGCCGTTTGAATAGTGGGAATGAACAAAACTGACTAAAATATGATTATATATGTTTTTTAAATGTTTTTACATTATTCAATAAATGTTAGAGGCTTAAAATGAAAATGAATCCAATTTTAAGAGTAAATAATCTAATATTCTTTAAAAGTCCGATTAACTACCTTTTGATGGAAAACCCTTTTTAAATCCACTTTTTGACAATTTTATATGTTATATTAGAAAAAATAAAATCCTTATTTAGAATCAATACATCAAAATATACTTTGTGCAATTTTTTGTTATTTTTCCGATAAAGTTCATTTTTAAATGAATAGTGAAAATGCTGTATTTTAATTCAAAACCTTATTTTAGTATAATTTATTTATATGGTCAGATTATTATTTTTAATTTATTTTAAAGTGTAATTAAAATATATTTTCACCATTTAATCTAATGGTGGTCATTTGAATTAATTTCACTTTGAAATTGGATATAAACAAGTGTCAATCTTGTAAGAGATATTGTTTCTTAAAAACACGCTATTTGTTTTGACAGTGGGAATTGATTATAAAATTAATTAATGAAACATTTATGTTTTGAATTTGGTAAAACTGATATCATTTTTGAATTTGGAATATCAAATATAGATTATGGAGAATTTTTGGTATTTTTCTGACAAATGTTCATTTTTAATAAATAGTGAAAAATACTACATTTTAATTCAAAACTGCCTTTTTATCAAATTTATTTACATAGTTAAGATGTAATTTTAATTGGTTTTAAGGTTTAATTAAATTATTTTTTTATCGTTCAATAGAATTTTGTTCATTGGATTTAATTTCACTTTTAAATTGGATGTAAAAACAAATCAATCTTTTGATATATTTTACTTCTTAAAAACTCGTCTTTGGTTTTGAAAACATGAATTATTTTAAAATAATTACTGAAATTTCTATGTTTGTAATTTGATAATATATATTCCATATTTGGAATCAGAAGGTCCAAATTACGTAATTAAGACTTTTTTGTTTTGGACATTATGAATAGTAACGATGGTATTATCGTGTTTAATTAGTAATCAGGTAGTTAAGGGTAATAAAATAATATCATAAAAATATAAAATGACCCAAACATGTGTCCTAATTCTTTTGGTGGTGTCATGGAAGACCATGGGATGCCTTTTTAAAACCTTGGGACCCCATGGAATCACTTTAGTCTGATAGTGACCTTTTATCATTTTTTTAAAGAATGGAAAATATAACAAAAGTATGTAATACGTAAGTAACAAAAATTTAATTTTTTCTACGTAAATGATCTCTTAGACTATAAATATTAATTATAAATATATAAATACTTCCTAAATCATGGTATTTTTTTATAATTTTTAGACATTAAATAAATAAATTTATTTATGACACCTTGATGATGCAGTGATTACCTCATTAATGAACGATTCAAATAAAATGAAACGATAAGGTAAAATATAAGAATTACACTTGTCTAATACCTATTGGATGGGTGGATTTCGAACCCTTATTAACTTATCCTCAAAATATATCTTTGTGGGACCATTAAAATCCGAAAATCATTTTTGAATAAAGTAACATTTTATAACAATCCAATAGTGCCCCTCCTCCCTCTTATAAAAGACCCCCACCTCTACCCACTTACACACACCTCTAAAGCCTTTGGCTCGAACTAACTCTTCTCATTTTATCTCTCCACATACCTATATTCATCTTAGAAGCCTTACCTTAGGTATAAATCTCTTCGAGATACCCTTTTTGTTCAAACCAAAGGGAGTTACCCAATTTAAAGGTAATGTCCTCTCTTATGTTCTTTTATATTATTTTGCTTCTCCAACCCCTTAAACTCTTTTTATTCCTATATTTTGTAACCACACCAGTATCTTCAATATTCTAGGATGTTGTTATGATAAGTATTAGTTCTACACTTACACACATCTCTGTATAATGGTTAAAGAACATACTGTTTCTGTGGATGGAAAATTACTGCCTCACGAAACGATGATTATTCTATCTTCTCCTACCACCCCTCATGGTGGCCATTATGATGGAACAATATTTATTTATGATATATATTATATTTATTTCCTCTATATTCTTCTGTATTTTATATATAATACATACTTTTATGCTTTTCATGTTGTGAAAATGAGATAATTTCATTTGAGGAAGTGTGGACTACCGCCCCCTCAAGTGATGTGACTCGTTCATGCAATACATGGAATGTATAAAGAATGAAATTAATGAACTTATGTGAACTATATAACATATTTATTATAATGGAATTATAATATATATATATATATCTCTCATTTAGTTTCAATTCCATTAATGTGACAAAGAAATGAAAGTAGCATTCATGCGTACGTACAGCCTACCGTCTCCATGAACGGTGAATTTCATTTCCTTTTATCTCAAAATGTTATGGAATAGTATAAAAGGAATATATAATGAATATATATTATATTTAAATCATTAATAATATTCTGGATATGATGTACATATAACTACATGGACAATTCTTTTCGAACAAGTTAATTTTTGACTCATGTACCAAACATCAACAAAAACATCTAATATGAACTCACATAATTAACTAATTATTATAAGATGATAATATGTGATATTAATTGAATAATAAACATTAAAGGAGTTACTTTAGCAATTCTAATTTTAAAAAATTTTATTATTCAAAAATATAATGAAACGAACATGACAAATCGGACTTGAGGTAAGGGATCCTACCTCTCTCTTTCTTTTTAAGTACTCTCTTTTATGTCACTTCTTTTAAGCTCCACTTTCTTATGTTGGGGGTGTTATTTTATATTCATATTACTTTCCTTTTCATGTTCATATGATATGATACCCCCTCTTTCTCTCATCATTTCAGTTTATGAATGTTTAAGTGGAGCCGTTAGGCTGCCGAATTTTTGTAAGGGATTCTTCAACCCTTATCATTTTCAATGTTCTATTTTAATGTCAAGTCTTTCGAGTTCCTTTTTATTGTGTTTTGGTATAATATATATATACATAATAATGTCCTATTTATTTTAATATGATTAGATACCACATTTGATCTCATCAATTCATTTTTGAAAGTTTTAAGTGGCGCCGATACGCTGCCGAATTTTCGTAAGGGATTTCTTATCTCACATTTAATTCCGTGAGATTTATATTGTTCACCACTTATTTATTGAATGTGGTGTATTGTGTACTGCCTTTTGATATAAATATTATCATTATATTCAGGGTATTATGTGATTCATTTGGTTCTTATTATCTTTTGGCTTTACCACTCGATTGATTACCACGAGGTAATGAGTTTTTAGCTCACTATTTATTCCCATGAGATTCATGCTATATATATCACTATCTCTTCTGAGTGCTGTATGTACTGAAAATTATTCTAATATTTGTGTAATATACTTTCATTTATGATTATTTACATCAATGTTGTATAGTCCTTGTTTCATGGGGTGTACGTTTTGAAAGTTACCCATGTCGGTAAGGGAACCTTTCACCCTCCTATTTTTAAAAGAATTCTTTTTGTTATGTCTTTTATTTTACATATTCATATGTTGGGATATGTTCTTATATATCCTTATTTCTATTAATTTTATGTCCACGTGATGAGATACCCTTTATCTCTCCCATCAAATCTTTTTCTGAAATTTGATGTGACGCCGTTAGGCTATCAAATTTTTGCAAGGTAACTTCTTAACCCAATTTTGAATCTTTGGGATAAACTTCTAATTCTTGATTATGTCATTCTATGAATGTTTTTGGATGACCTCTGATTGTTTTACACTTAATATCCACTTATATTGGGTGTATTTATATTTTTCACTCATAATAATTTAATTGATTTATCTTTAATATAAGGATACCATCTTTGTAAGGGACTTCGTCTCAATCTCCTTTCAATGAGGCATATTTTGTTTTATACACAACTTTTTTTGTATGGTGTGTAAACCCCTTTTAATTTTAATTTTATTCAGAAGTAATCTTTTTATACGAAACGTTTTACTAAACGACAAAATGGGATGTTTTTGTCTTAGGTATGTGGTGACAATGACTTCTCCACCGCCGTGACCATTATTTGAGTTTCGGCTTCCTCTACAAGCCATAAAATTTTTTTAAATGAAAAATAAATACCATGTTTTAATTTTCTTTTATTTTGGTATTGAAAATGGTTTTGATAATTTTTTGATTATATCAATGTGTTTTTGATATCTTGTGATTGAAATGTGGAAATGTTATGTTTTCTTTATGCATGTTTTATGTGATACGATTATGTTATGTTTCATGGGCATTGATTATGAAGATGGGTGGTTCCGTGATAAAATAAGGGTGGGTGAGCCCGAGATATCTCTCCAATGAATTTGGAAACACGAAGGAGTTAAATGCTATGGTTTCTCCAAGGATATTTGGGGAATATACTGTGGTGGGTATTCCAAACGTAACCATGAGGGTTACTCCCAACGTAAGAATGTTATGAATGCCTCAAGTTACCTTTATGTCTTATAATTTCTATGAGTTATTCATAAAACTTATGATTTCATGAGGTATGTTAAAGTGCTTTTTTTCTAGTAATGTATGATTTCATTGATTCTTATGTATACCTGGACTAATGTTTTCTTTCAGTATTTTTATATACCTTACAGAGGTTTTTATTCTCATCCGAAGTTTTTGAAATGTATTCCACAGGACTTAAAGGTGAATAAGGTCAAGGATGGGATCAAGGGAAGACATACTATCTAAAACATGGAAGTAGACATGTTTCCTTTTAAGAGTTTTTATTTTATGAAAAAAATGAAAACTGAGTAGAAGTGTCTACTCAGTAATCTTGTGAGATGTAATAGTTATGTCCTAATTCTCTAAAACTCTAAACCTAAAAATATCCTCAATGTGAATTATTCATTTCATCCAATATTATGTAATGTTTTAAGGTTGGGTATTTATAGTTGGTATCAAAGGTCAGTTTGGATAACTTTAGATGTTAGGGTATTCTTTAAGCATAAGTGACATTACCATAATGGTTAGGATTTCAGAAAGAGTCATAGTTTTAGATAAAGTGAATGAGTTTAAGATAACATGAATAATTATATCTTAGTATTAAATTATGATTATAATGATATACTCACACTGAAATTTTTGTTTTTAGCAAATGGATGGATCTAGCAGGCACCAAAGTAATAGTGGATGAGAAGAAAACTGTGACGGTTTTCTGAAAGAAAAACTGAATGACATGGGAGCTGCAATGAGAACTCTTGTGGTTTTTCTCAACTAAATATCAGGAGTCATTATTAACCACTTGAACCTTTGTGAGTTCTCTAATGCATCATGTACGAGATAACCAACTCGATGTGGAAGTTCAGGTAATAATTATAAAGGTAACCATTAGGGTTTATATGATCCTTACTTTTGAGGTAATTATGGGTTACTATATGTTATGAGGGAAAATTAAAGGCATGTGATAAAATTGAGGTTAAATTATGTTATGGTTATTTTTGATGATTTTATCTCTTTTTGGGGAATGTTTTTTGAATTATATATTTTTGGAAAAAGGAAAACACATAGACCGTGTGACAACCCATCGCGTCGGACAAAGCTGTGGGAATCGAACCCACAACCAAAGTGCGACTAGTATTTATCACCTACCACTGGACTATGTGAAGTCCCTGGTTAGTATGACAAATTCATTTTAGTAAGATGATTTTATGAATCAAGAAAAAGTTGATTTTGGGTTATCTAGGAAATTATTGACCTATCATGGAAGATATATGATTAGGATAATTACTTTTCAATATGAGACTTTAAGAGCAACTGATGTTATTTGGAGATAAATGATAATATTTACCTTGTAAGACTATGTGATTAAATCCATCATGGATTTGGGTTTCAATATTAGTTTGGTTTACTTTGAATAACTTTATGGATAGATCTTTATTGAATGGTATTTGATGAACTTTTGGTTTTTTTGGAAAAAATTTGGAGATTAAGAGTAGTTTTTATTTTTGTAAAAGATTATCCTTTTTTGGGGATTATCTGATCTTATACTAACCTTTTGGGTTTCGGTTAAGTTCTAAAGACATGGGAAGTAAATAATTCTCTTTTTTGAGTTAGGTGATTCTCTTGAAGTTGTTTATAGCGCTCTTAATGTGAACTAGTCATCCGGAATACTCATCGTTTGGAGAAAATATTTGGTTTGTAAGAAATCTAGTAAGAGATGAAAGTATACATGACAAGTAAGTATGTTTCCATAGGATTTAGTTAAGATCATAAATAAATTCGTCAATTAAAGGTAACTTAAAACAAATATGTTGTATGTTAACCTTTCTTAATGGGGATTCAGATACCATTTAACCCATCACAAGTTTGTGATTTCCTGGTGGTTAACTTTCTCTTAAACATGTTTTTTATCACTCTCCATCAGAACATGGCCCTTTGTTTTCTCCTCCATGTCCATGTTTTCCTACATGGAATCCTAGTATGGGATAACTCATGTGACCTTTGTACTTCCCTTTATTTCTTTTAAAGTGACAGTTTAATTGACTCTTTTTCTGATGAGGGGCTTTCAATGAAGTTTCCAAGCCCAATTTTAAAATTGCGAGGATGCAATTCCCAAAAGGGGTGAAGGATGTAACATCCCAGGTAAATAAAGAATATGACATTTTCATATTTATTAATATTTTTGAATAAAATATTAATATTACTTTAAATGGGATGCTATTTTTGATGGCATACCCAATACACAACAATGATTTTCTTTGAAATCGTACGTTGCACACTAATAATATAATAATATTATTTTAAATGGTAGATAACGTCTAGCCGTTTGAATAGAAGGTATGAACAGAACTAACTAAAATATGATTATATATGTTTGTTAAATGTTTTTACATTAAAAAATAAATCATAGAGGCTTAAAATGCAAATGAGTCCAATTTTAAGGACAAATATTCTAATATTCTTTAAAAGGCCGATTAACTGCCTTTTGATGGAAAACCCTTTTTAAATCCACTTTTTGACAATAATATATGTTATATTTGACAAAATAAAATCCTTCTTTAGAATCAAGACATCCATATTTACATTGTGTAAATTTTTTTATTTTTCCGATAAAGTTCAATTTTTTAATAAATAGTGAAAATGCTGTATTTTAACTCAAAACCTCCTTTTAGTCTAATTTATTTATATGGTCAGATTTTTTTTAATTGGTTTTAAAGTATAATTAAATATATTTTTACCATTTAATCCAATGGTGGTCATTTTAATTAATTTCACTTTGAAATTGGACATAAACAAGTGTCAATCTTTTAATAGATATTGTTTCTTAAAAACACGATATTTGTTTGGACAGCGGGAATTGATTATAAAATTAATTAATGAAAATTATATGTTTTGAATTTGGTAAAATTGATCTCATTTATTAATTTGGAATATAAAATATAGCTTATGGTGAATTTTGGGTATTTTTCTAACAAATGTTCATTTTCAATGAATAGTGAAAAATACTACATTTTAATTCAAAACTACCTTTTCATCCAATTTATTTATACAGTTAGATTTTTATTTTAATTGGTTATAAGATGTAATTTAATTATTTTTTTATCATTTAAAACATTTTTGGTCACTGGATTTAATTTCACTTTTAAATTGGATGTAAAATCAAATCAATCTTTTGATAGATTTTACTTCATAAAAACCCGTCTTTTGTTTTGACAACGAGAATTATTTTAAATTAATTACTGCAATTTATGTGTTTAAAATTTGATAAAATGGATTCCATATTTGGAATTAGAAGGACCAAATTATGTAATTAAGACTTATTTTGGATATTATGAATAGTAATTACCGTAATTATCTTTAATTATCGTGTTTAATTAGTAATCGGGTAGTTAATGGTAATAATATAATATCATAAAAATATAAAATGACCCCAAAATGTGTCCTAATTCTGTTGGTGGTGTCATGGCCGACCATGAAATGCCTTGTACGAACCTTGGTACCCCATGGAATCACTTCAGTGTGATAGTGACCTTTTATCATTTTTTTGAAGAAAGGAAAATATAACAAAAGTATTTAACACCTAAGTAAAACAATTTTAATTTTTTATACATAAATTATCTCTTAGACTATAAATGTTAATGATAAAGCTAAAACAATTTCCACATCATGGTATGTTTTTTGAAAATTTTTAGACATTAAATAAATAAATTTATTTATGAAACCTTGATGATGGAGTGATTACCTCATTAATGAACAATTTAAATAAAATGAAAAGATAAGGTATAATATAAGATATACACTTGTATAAAATCTATTGGATGGGTGTATTTCAAACCCTTATCACCTTATCCTCAAAATATATCTTTTTGGGACCTTTGAATTCTGAAAATCATTTTATAATAAAGTAACATTTTATAACATTCCAAGAGTGCCCCTCCTCCCTCTTATAAAAGGCCCCCACCTCTACCCCATTACACACACCTCTAAAGCCTTCGGCTCGACCAAACTCTGCCCATTGTATCTCTCCACATCCTAGTATTCATCTTAGAAGCCTTAACTTAGGCAGAAAGCTCTTCATGAAACCCTTTTTGTTCAAACCAAAGGGGGTTGCCCGATTTAAAGGTAATGTCTTCTCTTATGTTATTTTGTTTTATTTTGCTTCTCCAACCCCTTAAACTATTTTTATTCCTTTATTTTGTAACAACACCAGTATATTAAATATACTAGGATGTTTTTACGAGAAGTATTCGAGCTACACTAACACACATATCCATCTAATGGTTAAAGAATATATTGTTCCCATGGATGGAAAATTACTACCTCACGAAACGATGATTGTTCTATCTTCTCCTACCACCTCTCATGGTGTCCATTATGATGGCACAATATTTATTTATGATATATATTTTATTTATTTCCACTATATTCTTCTGTATTTTATATTTAAAACATACCTTTATCCTTTGCATGTTGTGAAAATGTGATAATTTCATTTGAGGAAGTGTGGACTACCGCCCCCTCATGTGATGTGACTCGTTCATGCAATATATGGAATGTATAAAGAATGAAATTAGTGAAATAATGTGACATATATAACATATGTATTGTACTGGAATTATAATATATATATATATATTTATATATATCATTTAGTTTCAATTCCACTAATGTGACAAAGAAATGAAAGTGGTGTTCATGCATACGTACGACCTACCATCTCCATGAACGGTGTATTTCATTTATTTTTATCTCCAAATGTTATGTAATAGTATAAAAGAAATATATACTGGATATATATGATATTTAAATCATTAATGATATTGTGGAGATGATGTACATATAACTACAGCGGCAATTCTTTTCAAACAAGTTCATTTTTTGACTCATGTACCAAACATCGACAAAAACATCTGATATGAACTCACATTATTAACTAATTATTATAACATTATAATATGTTATATTAATTTAATAATAAAATTTAAATTAGGTAATTAAGAAATTATAAATTGACAAAACTTTATTATTCAGGAATATAATGAAATGAACAAGACAAGTCGGACTTGAGGTAAGGGATCCACCTCTCTCTTTCCTTTTAAGTACTCTCTTTTATGTCACTTCTTTTAAGATACACTTTATTATGTTGGGGGTGTTATTTTATATTCATATTAAATTCTTTTTCTTGTTCATATGATAAGATACCCCCTCTTTCTCTCATCAATTTATTTTATGAATGATTAAGTGGTGTCGTTACGCTGCAGAATTTTTATAAGGGATTCTTCCACCCTTATCATTTTCAACGTTCTATTTTAATGTCAAGCCTTTATAGTTCCTTTTTCTTATGTTTTGGTATGTTATCTATATCCATAATAATTTCCTAATTATGTTCGTATTATTAGATAGTATATTTGATCTCATAAATTCATTTTTAATGTTTTAATTAGCGTCGTTAGGCAGCCGAATTTTCGTAAGGGATTTCATTTCTCACATTTAATTCTGTGAGATTTCTATTGTTCTCACTTTCTTATTGCATGTGGTGTATTGTGTATTGCGTTTTGATATAAATATTATCTTTCTATTCATGGAATTCGGTGATTAATTTTGTTCTTATTGTCTTTTGGTCATACGACTCGATTGATTACCACGAGGTAAGGAGTTTTTATCTCACTATTTATTCCCGTGAGATTCATGATATATATGTCAGTATCTACTTTTAGTGGTGTATTTACTGACCATTATTCTACTATTTGTGTAATATAATTTGGTTTATGATTATTTACATCAACTTTGTATAGTCCTTCTTTCATGGGGTGTATGTTTTGAAAGTTACCCAAGTCTGTAAGGGAACCTTTCACCCTCCTATTTTTAAAAGACTTCTTTTTGTTATGTCTTTTAATTTACATATTATTATGTTGGGATATGTTATTATATATACTTATTACTATAAATTTTATGTCCTGGTGATTAGATACCCTTTATCTCTCTCATCAACTCTTTTTCTAAAATTTGATGTGACGTCGTTAGGCTATCGAATTTTTCAAGGGAACTTCTTAACCCAATTTTGATTCTTTGGGTTAAACTTATAATTTTTTATTATGTCATGATATGAATATTTGTGGGTGACCTCTGATTGTTATACACTTAATATCCACTTATATTTGGTGTATTTATATTTTTCACACATAATTATGTAATTTATTTATCCTTAATCTAAGGATATCGTCTTTGTAATGGACTTCGTCTCAATCTCCTTTCATTGAGGCATATTTTTTTTTTTACACAACTTTATTTTTTAAGGTGTATAATCCCCTTTGACTTTTACTTTTATTAAAAAGGAATATTTCTATACAAATCATTTTACTAAATGACAAAAGGGAATGTTTTTGTCCTACGTATGCGATGACGATGACTTCTCCACCACCGTGACCATTATTTGAGTTTCGGCTTCCTCTACAAGCCATAACTGTATTTTAAATGAAAAATATATACCATGTTTTAATTTTCTTTTATATTGGTATTGAAAATTTTTTTGATATTTTTTTGATTATATCAATGTTTTTTTGATATCTTGTGATTGAAATGTGGAAAAGTTATGTTTCCTTAATGCATATTTTATGTGATACGATTATGTTATGGTTCTTGGGAATTTTTTATGAATATGGGTGGTTCTGTGATAAACATAGGGCGGGTGAGCTCGAGATAGCTCTCTAATGAATTGGGTAACGTGAAATAGTTAAACACTAAGGTTTTTCCGAAGAGATTTTGGGAATACATTGTGGTGGGTATTCCAAACATAACCACGAGGTTTACTCCCTACATAAGAATGTTATGAATGCCTCAAGTTACCTTTATGTCTTATGATTTATATGAGTTATTCATAAGACTTATGATTTCATGAGGTATGTTAAAGTGATTTTTTAGAGTAAACTATGATTTCATTGATTCTTATTTATACCTGGACTAATGTTTTCTTTCCATATTTTTATATCCCTTACCGAGATTTTTATGCTCATCCCAAATTTTTGAAATGTTTTCCACATGACTTAAAGGTGAATAGGGTGAAGGATTGGATCAAGGGAATACATTCTATCTAAAACTTGGAACTAGACATGTTTTTTTAAGATTTTTTCTTTTATGAAAAAAATGGAAACTGAGTAGAAGTGTCTACTCTGTAATATTGTGAGATGTAATAGTTATGTCATAATTCTCTAAAAATCTAAACATGAAAAGATCCTCAATGTGAATTATTCATTTAATTCAATATTATATAATGTTTTATGTTTGGGTTCTTATAGTTGTTATCAAAGGTCGTTTTAGACATCTTTAGAGGTTAGGGTATTCATTAAGCATAAGTGACATTACCATAATGGTTAGGATTTCAGAGAGAGTCATTGTTTTAGATAAAGTGAATGCGTAAAAGATAACATGAATAATTGTAACTTAGTATTATATGATGATTATAATGATATAATCACACTAACCTTTTTGTTTTTACTAAATGGCTGGATCTAGGAGGCACCAAAGTAACAGTGGATGTGAAGAAAACTATAATGATTTTCTGAAAGAACAGCTGAATGATATGGGAGCTGCAATGAGAACTCTTGTGGTTTTTCTGAACCAAATATCTGGAGTCATGATTAACCACTTGAACCTTGGTGAGTTCTATAATGAATCATGTACGAGATAACCAACTCGATGTGGAAGTTTAGGTGATAATTATAAAGGTAACCATTATGGTTTATATGATCCTTAATTTTGAGGTAATTGTGGGTTACTATATGTTATGACGAAAAATGAAAGGCATGAGATAAACTTGAGGTTAAATTATGTTATGGTTATTTTTGAGGATTTTATCTATTTTTGGGGAATTGTTTTAAGAATTATATAGTTTTGGAAAAAGAAAAACACGTAGACCGTGGGACAACCCGTCACGTCAGACAAATATGTGGGAATCGAACCCACAACCAAAGTGCGACTCGTATTTATCACCTACCACTGGACTACGCTAAGTCCCTTGTTAGTATGACAAATTCTTTTTAGTTAGATGATTTTATGAATCAAGAATATGTTGATTTTGGGTAATCTAAGAAATTATTGACCTATTATGGAGGATATATGATTAGGTTAATTACTTTCCAATATGATACTTTAAGAGAAACTGATGTTATTTGGAGATAAATGTTAATATTTACATTGGAATACTATGTGATTAAATCCTTCAAATATTTGGGTTTCAATCTTAGTTTGGTTTACTTTGAGTAATTTTATGGATAGCTGTTTATTGAATGGTCTTTGATGAACTTTTGGTTTTGTTGGAAAAATTTTGGAAATTAAGTGTAGTTTTTATTTTTGTAAAAGATTATCTTTTCTGTGGATTATCTGATTTTGTACTAACCTTTTGGGTTTTTTATAGGGTATAATGACATGGGAAGTAAATAGTTCTCTTTTTTGATTTAGGTGATTCTCTCGAAGTTGTTTATATTGCTCTTAATGTGAACAAGTCATCTTGAATACTCATCGTTTGGAGAAAATATGAGTTGTGTAAGAAATATAATAAGAGATGAAAGTCTAAATGACAAGTAAGTATGTTTCCATAGGATTTAGTTATGATCACAAATAAATTCCTCAATGAAAAGTAACTTAAAACAAAAAATGTTGTCAATTAACTTTTCCTACTAGGGAATCAAATACTGTTTAACCCATCACAAGTTTGTGATTTCCTGGTGGTTAACTTTCTCCTAAACATGTTTTCTATCACTCTCCATCAGAACAAAACCCTTTTTTTCTCTTCCATGTCCATGTTTTCCTACATGGAATCCTAGTATGGGTTAACTTGGGTGACCTTTGTACTGCCCTTTCTTTCTTTTAAAGTGACAATTTAATTGACTCTTTTTCTGATGAGGGGCTTTCAATGAAGTTTCCAAGCCCAATTTTAAAATTGTGAGGATACAATTCCCAAAAGGGGGAAGGATATAACATCCCAGGTAAATAAAGAATATGAAATTTTCAAATTTATTAATATTTTTGAATGAAATATTAATATTACTTTAAATGGGATTCTATGTTCGATGGCGTACCCAATACACAACAATGAGTTTCTTTGAAATCTTACGTTGCAAACTAATAATATAATAATATTATTTTAAATATTAGATAACAACTAGTCATTTGAATAGGGGGAATGAAAAAAACTAACTAAAATATGATTATATATGTTTGTTAAATGTTTTTACATTATTAAATAAATTTTAGAGGCTTAAAATGCAAATGAATCCAATTTTAAGAATAAAAATTCTAATATTCTTTAAAAGGATGATTAACCGCCTTTTGATGGCAAACCCTTTTTAAATCCACTTTTTGAAAATTTTATTTGTTATATTTGACAAAATAAAATCCTTATTTAGAATCAAGACATCAAAATTCACTTTGTGAAATTTTTTGTTATTTTTCAGATAAAGATCATTTTTTAATGAATAGTGAAAATGTTGTATTTTAATTGAAAACCTCTTTTTAGACTAATTTATTTATATGGTCGTATTATATTTTTAATTTATTTTAAAGTCTAATTAAAATATATTTTTACCATTTAATCCAATTGTGGTCATTTTAATTAATTTCACTTTGAAATTGGACATAAACAAGTGTCAATCTTTTAATATATAGTGTTTCTTAAAAACACGCTATTTATTTTTGACAGAGTTAATTGATTATAAAATTAATTAATTAATCTTATATATTTTGAATTTGGTAAAATTGATATCATTTTTGAATTTGGAATATCAAATATAACTTATGGTGAATTTTTGGTATTTTTCTGACAAATGTTCATTTTCAATGAATATTGAAAAATACTACATTTTATTTCAAAACTACCTTTTCATCCAATTTATTTCAATAGTTATATTGTAATTTTAATTGGTTTTAAGGTGAAATTTATTTAAGTTTTTATCATTTAATAAAATTTTGGTCATTGGATTTAATTTCACTTTTAAATTGGATGTAAAAACAAATCAATCTTTTGATAGATTTTACTTCTTAAAAACTCATCTTTGGTTTTGACAATAGAAATTGTTTTAAATTATTTAACGCAATTTATGTGTTTGGAATTTGATAAAATTTATTCCATATTTGGAACCAGAAGGTCCAAATTATGTAATTAATACTTTTTTGTTTTGGACATTATGAATAGTAACGACGGTAATTATCTTTAATTATCGTGTTTAATTAGTAATCGGGTTGTTAAGGGTAATAAAATAATATCATAAAAATATAAAATGTCCCAAAAATGTGCCCTAATGCTATTAGTGGTTTCATGGCTGACCATGATATGCCCTGTTCCAACATTTGGACCCCATGGAATCACTTTAGTGTGACAGTGACCTTTTATCATTTTTTAAGAAAGGAAAACATAACAAAAGTATGTAACACCTAAGTAAAACAATTATAATTTTTTTTAAATAAATGATCTCTTAGACTATAAATATTCACTAGAAAGATAAAAATATTTCCTACATCATGGTATTTTTTTTATTTTTATACATTAAATAAATAAATTTATTTATTACACCTTTATGATGTAGTGATTACCTCATTAACGAATGATTTAAAAAAATGAAACGATAAGGTAAAATATAAGACTTACGCTTGTCTAAATCATATTGTATGGGTGTATTTCTAAGCCTTATCACATTATCCTCTAAACATATCTATTTGGGAGCTTTAAAATCCAAAAATAATTTTATAATAAAGTAACATTTTATAACATTCCAAAAGTGCCCCTCCTCTCTCTTATAAAAGGCCCCCTAACTCTACCCCCTTACACACACCTATAAATTCTTTGGCTTGACCAAACTCTGCTCATTTTATCTCTCCAAATCAATCTCTTCATCTTAGAAGCCTTACCTTAGGCAGAAATATTTTCATGAAACCCTTTTTGTTCAAACCAAAGGGAGTTACCCGATTTAAAGGTAATGTCTTCTCTTATGTTCTTTTGTTTTATTTTTCTTTTCCAACCCCTTAAACTATTTTTATTACATTATTTTCTAAAAAAAAGTATATTAAATACACTAGGATGTTTTTATGAGAATTATTCGAGCTACACTTACACACATCTTCGTCTAATGATTAAAGAACATACTGTTTCCATGGATGGCGAATTTCTACCTCACGAAATGATGATTGTTCTATATTCTCCTACCACCTCTCATGGTGGCCATTATGATGAAACAATATTTATTTATGATATATATTATATTTATTTTATCTATATGATTCTGTATTTTATATTTAAAACATACCTTTATGCTTTTCATTTTGTGAAAATGCGATAATTTCATTTGAGTAAGTGTGTACTACCGCCCCCTCAATTGATGTGACTCATTCATGCAATACATGGAATGTATAAAGAATTAAATTAATGAACATATGTTACATATATAACATATTTATTATACTGTAATTATAATATATATATATATATATCATTTAGTTTCAATTTCATTAATGTGACAAAGAAACGAAAGTAACGTTCATGCGTACGTACGGCCTACCGTCTCCATGAATGGTGAATTTCATTTATTTTTATCTCCAAATGTTATGGAATAGTATAAAAGTAATATATACGGGATATATATTATATTTAAATCATTAATACTATTCTGGAAATGATGTACTTATAACTATATGGACAATTCTTTTCAAACAAGTTCATTTTTGTCTCGTGTACCAAACATCGACAAAAACATCTGATATGAACTCACATAATTAACTAATTATTATAATATTATAATATGTTATATTAATTGAATAAAAAAAATTAAATGATTTACTTATGCAACTATAAATTGAAAAAAAATTATTATTCAGGAATATAAAGAAAAGAACAAGACAAGTCAAACTTGAGGTAAGGGATCCTACCTCTCTCTTTCTTTTTAATTACTATCTTTTATGTCACTTCTTTTAAGCTCCACTTTCTTATTTTGGGGGTGTTATTTTATATTCATATTACTGTCCTTTTTATTTCAATATGATAGTATACCCCCTCTTTCTCTCATCATTTCATTTTATGAATGTTTAAGTGGCATCGTTAGGCTGCCGAATTTTTGTAAGGGATTCTTCCACCCTTATCATTTTCAAAGTTCTATTTTAATGTCAAGTCTATCAAGTTACTTTTTCTTATGTTGTGGTATGATATATATATCCATCATAATTTCCTCTATATTTTCATATTATTAGATACCATATTTGATCTCTTCAATTCATTTTTTAATGTTTTAAGTGGCGCTATTAGGCTGCCGAATTTTCGTAAGGGATTTCTTATCTCACATTTAATTCTGTGAGATTTCTATTGTTCGCCACTAATTTATTGAATGTGGTGTATTGTGTACTGAATTTTGATATAAATATTATCATGATATTCATGGTATTCTATGATTCATTTGGTTCTTATTATCGTTTGGTTATACAACACGATTGATTACCATGAGGTAAGGGGTTTTTATCTCACTATTTATTCCTGTGAGATTCATGCTATATATGTCACTATCTCCTTTGAGTGGTGTATGTACTTCCCATTATTCTACTATTTGTGTAATATACATTCGTTTATAACTATTTACATCAACTTTGTATAGTCCTTCTTTCATAGGGTGTACATTTCGAATGTTACCCAAGTTGGTAATGGAACCTTTCACCCTCCTATTTTTAAAAGACTTCTTTTTGTTATGTATTTCAATTTACATCTTCTTTTGTTGGGATATGTTCTTATATATCCTTATTACTGTAATTTTTATGTCCAAGTGATGAGATACCCTTTATCTCTCTAATCAACTCTTTTCCTAAAATTTGATGTGATGTCGTTGGGCTATCGAATTTTTGCAAGGGAACTTCTTAACCCAATTTTGATTCTTTGGGTTAAACTTATCCTTCTGGATTGTGTCATGATATGAATATGTGTGTATGACCTCTTATTGTTTTACACTTAATATCCACTTATATTGGGTGTATTTATATTTGTCACACATAATTATGTAATTGATTTATCCTTAATCTAAGGATACCGTCTTTGTAAGGGACTTCGTCTCAATCTCCTTTCGTTGAGGAATATTTTGTTTTATACACAACTTTCTTTTATACGATGTATAAACCCATTTGACTTTTAATTTTATTCAAAAGGAATATTTTTATATGAATTATTTTACTAAATGACAGAAGGGAATGTTTTTGTCTTACGTATGCGGTGACAATGACTTCTCTGCCACCGTGACCATTATTTGAGATTCGGCTTCCTCTAAAAGCAATAAATTTGTTTAAATGAAAAATAAATAACATGTTTTAATTTTATTTTATTTTGGTATTGAAAATGGTTTTGATAATTTTTTGATTATATCAATGTGTTTTTGATATCTTGTTATTGAAATGTGGAAATATTATGTTTCCTTTATGCATGTTTTATGTGATACGATTATGTTATGGTTCTTGGGCATTTTTTATGAAGACAGGTGGTTATGTGATAAACTAAGGGCGAGTGAGCCCGAGATATCTCTCTAATTAATTTGGTAATGCAAAGGAGTTAAACACAAGGTTTCTCTGAAGAGATTTAGGGTATATACTGTGGTCGGTATTCCAAAGGTAATCGTGAGCGTTACTCCCTACGTAAGAATGTTATGAATGCCTCAAGTTACCTTTATGTCTTATTATTTATATGAGTTATTAAAAAAACTTATGAGTTTATGAGGTATGTTAAGGTGATTTTTTAGAGTAAAGTATGATTTCAGTGATTCTTATGTATACCTGGACTAATGTTTTCTTTCAATATTTTTATATCCCTTACTGAGCTTTTTATGCTCATCGCATGTTTTTGAAATGTTTTCCATAGGACATAAAGGTGAATAGGGTCAAGGATGGGATCAAGGG
This sequence comes from Viscum album, assembly GCA_963277665.1. NCBI lineage: Eukaryota > Viridiplantae > Streptophyta > Magnoliopsida > Santalales > Viscaceae > Viscum > Viscum album. Next base: position 208,268,822 of record OY728138.1, on the reverse strand, counting down.
AATACATGTTATCTAAAACATGGAACTAGACATGTTTCTTTTTAAGAGTTTTTATTTTATTAAAAAAATTGAAACTGATTAGAAGTTTCTACTCTGTAATCTTATGAGATGTAATAGTTATGTCCTAATTCTCTAAAACTCTAAACCTGAAAAGATACTCAATGTGAATTATTCATTTAATTCAAGATTATGTAATGTTTTAAGGCTGGGTCCTTATACCCTTCATCCTGGGTCTCAAGGAATATAATGGAAATTTTATTTTATGATGGTTTTATTGTTAAAATATCCATATGAAACACTTACTATTAGTTTTAATTATTATACTTAGGTTTTAACTTTGGAGGTCAGGTGAAGGAGATATGTGGGGCTTAAACTTATGAAAGGGTGTTCTTCCTTCCATCAATGAATGTTTCTATCCATTCTATCATCTGTATTTTATTTCACCAATTATAATCGTGGGATTTTATTTATAATAAAATATTAGGTCAAGGAATGAATCCAAGTGAATTAGCAATCCATTGTCCCTAGTTACGTGAGTTCTTTATGTAATGGGTCTTGATCCCATGAAATATTTGGTGTTGATGATTATTTATGTAAGGAAGAGTGGGAACACTAAACCAATCACAAAAAGGAGGTTGGGTGTGTATAGGGCCTTAATTAATGTATTCCTAAGTGAAAATAAATAGTATTCAGTAATATGGACCTAGGTGTTGAGAAGTCTTGGGAAACATCTATTCTTTATTTGTGGAAACTTTTCATTCCCCTAACCAAAATTTTCACCACTAAGAAAAGGGAGTTCCAAAAAATATTAACCTCATCACAATTAGATCACATTTTAATAAGTTAGATCAAATATTTTAGGTCAATATGACTCTAAAATGAATATATATTCAAGGAAATTTCATCAAAATCATGGTAGGGACAAGAGAATCGATGGAATTATATGTGTGTGGGTGTCTAGGTGTAGGACTCATGTGCTGAGAGATAAATAAGGGAATTTTTTGTGTGACTATAAATATGGTGGGACTAATTTATCTATGTATGTCATATGCCCTAGGTGAAACTTAATGATTCAATGATCACATTTCACTCACATCTTTCACCTATCTTTGTAAGATTCAAGCAACTTCACTACTCTCACTACCCATGGAATGTTTTCTTAATCACGCTAGATGGTGGGAGAATTCATATAGACACACCCTCAATCTTTCATTGAGCTTATCACACTCCCACCTTAGTGAATCTAGTTTGGAGAATGGTATTTGGGTGATAATTCCTAGGTAAAGCAATACAGGAGAACTATCTTGGGATAAAATTTTCCCTTTTTTGGTTTTTACCTCGTTGTTTTGATGCTTAGATTTTCATACCTCTAACATATCATTTCAACATAATCCCTATCTATATAATAGATATCACTAAATTTTCTACTTCTATAAAATGGATCATCCTTCAAACATGGATCTAAAAGACTAATCGACTTCTTCTATCAATCAACTGATCCATGATGTTGAACCAGGACAAGCCACATAGGGCGGACCACACAAGTCAACTCTTACACAAGTTATAGAGAATAATACCTAGACATTATTGATATGAATTTCCTTAGACTATATAGTTAAATGTATTTTGATTGAATTCAATGTCTTTATGCCATATAATAACCTTCCCTACACATGGTTTATCAAGTGCACTTATTTTGGAAGGGATGATGTGTCACAGCCTTTACTGACACATCTCTTTTATTTTATTTATTTTTGGTCTTATTCTATATTATTCTTGAGTTGGTTTGAGTTTCTGTATTTTATGTTCTTAAGATTATTCTTTCTTTGGTCTTTTAGTTATTACATGGTTGGCTTGAAAGGTTAGGAGAAATAGTGTGGTTCCTGTATGAATTCTCAGGTGAGAAAATGTTGTGGATAACTGTTCATGCATAGTTTATAAAACTATGCAGCATGCATGTGGTTTTCTCTGTGAGTGGAAACTGACGAGTGGAGAAGTTTGAGTGTGGTTTTCTCAACTACGTGTCTAACTATGAGTAACCATGCGAGGGTGTCTGGCCTAGGTAGTGGCTATTGCATTTTTTGGTAAACCATACGCAAACTGTGCGAGTTTTCATATTTAAAAATTATTTATTTTTTATTATATTTTTATTTTTTCTTCTTTTATTTTATTTATCCCTTTTATTTTTATCATCCTCCTTTATGGTCTTCTGTGATGTAATCCTCCCATTATCCTCTCCATCCACACGTGCCACCCCCCCCCCCCTAGCTCCCTCTTTTACATAGTGACCCCTTTATATTTAATGGGTTTTGTGTTGAGTTCTTCGAGGTAACCACTAAAGCTCCCACCTCTTTTCATTAATTTGTGTTTTTCCACTTCTCTTCACCATGTTTCATTTGATTAACCCTATTTCAAGGGTTATACCTATTTTTATTCCTCTTTTCCAATGTTACAGATTATAATGGATCTCTTGGGTATTCTTCGAGTTTCTTACAACATCTTTCACAAAAGGTGAAGGGATTTGGATCATTTTGGATTACCAACTACCATTTTGAGGTTGGTTTTATTCTTATTTTTCTTTTGTTCCAATTTTAATTTGGGATTTTGTAATGTTTGGGTTCAAAATATTTTTATTGTGTGTTACGATCATCCTTAAAGCAGTTTTGAGTTTCCATATTTGAAGGTGACTTAATTGTGTATGCATAGGAAGACATATATATATATATATTTGAAATTTCCCCCTTTATATATATTCCTGAATGATAGTATGAATATATATATATATATAATGGTGCTAAGTGTGATCATGTATATATATATATATTAAATCTATACGTGTGTAAGTGTAAAGGGGTGTATACATGTGTAAAAATATATGTAAGGTTCCCCATGTACATATTTTTCAATGAAAATTTGTACATAGGGACTAGGTTTCATTATATATAATTGAACGTTCATTTTCATGAAGTCTTATGGGGGAAATTTTGACTAGCCGCCAAAGTAGGAATCAAGTGGTGAAGTATTTTGGCTTTGTTTTATTACATTGGATGTAGGCTTACCTTTACATTTTTCCTTTAAACTTAAGAAACATTAATTTCATTATTTTCAATCATCATTTTAATGATAAATAGTGTTCTATAATATTTTGAGAAATTTTTTGATGTGAAATGAGTATGGAATTACAATAATTTTTTTATTCTACCACATGTATTGTGTGTCTATTAAAATGATTGATTGGATTTTATAAATGGTTTATGGATTATAAATGGTGTTTTGGTTTTACAAATGGATTTAAAAATGGTGTGTTGGGTGATTCTTGGATTATTTTATGTAATGGTATCTTGAGGTGTGATTGGAACCTTTAAATCAATGGTTCTTCTTTATAAAACTCTTATTGGGGTGTTCCTAATGACTTTTTTTATTATAATAGGACTTAGAGGTCCTTATCATTGGAATTAACACAAGTCTTGAGGGTTTAATGGGAAGGGGATACTCCTTGGGGTGATTAAAGGATGATGGTTGGTTTTGTGTCTCATGCAGAGAAATATGATTACAAATTTTTAATGGTTTTTTGTTAGTCTTGCACCCACTTTAGACTTGATAGGAAAACTTAGCATAATTAGTAGATTTTCTAGCAATGTTTTCAACACTAGTTTAGATTTCTCTCTAGATAGAGGCCCTTAGTGTGCACCTTTCTCTTTTTTGTGTTTTTTCCCCTTAGTTATATCAGGTAGGGTAAGACCGAGTATTTGGGTGGATTGATGGCATCAGGTTAGGCACACTTATGATATGAATCAAGTTTTAGTATGTCCTATATTACCCACTGATCTCCTAGGTTTTCCATTGTAAATTATTACTTATTTTTCAATGATTGATGATTGAGGTTCCTTGTTTGGCTGGTTAACCATGTGTGTTATTTTTTCCCTTGTTCTGTGATTTTTATTTCTACTTCTGTGAGTGGTGTACTTATTTAATAAAATTAATGAGTTGGTTTTCAATTTTTTTTAGAATATGAGTTTGAGAATGGTCTAAACTCATTTTAACTTATTGAATAAAAACCTTGTTTTCTTACTTCCCCCATTTTCCTCTAAAATTATAGAGCCTTTATATCTTAAAAAGGCATTTTTTTAAATGAAAAGGGAAATGGCCTCTGATTTTTTTTAAAGGAAATGTTTGAAAATCCAATGTTTATATATTGTATTTAAAACTTGAAAGTGATGCATAATTTGTTTTAACAGAAATTAAATGTGAATATATTTTTTTGTAACACCAACTGAGTTTTAATACTCAAACCAATAGTTCTATATTTGGTTTTAGCTTCTGGTGCTACTTCCATCTGAGACACAGTCATTATTGGGTGATGTTGGTTTAGTGGTTAGTGTTGACCTATACAGTCACATAGTGGTATGATAAGTTCTATTTATTTCCCCTAATAGTTTTCCTTTTTATTATTATGTTTATACTCATTTATTATCCTATTATTTTATGGTATAAGTAATTTTTAATGGTTTTATCTTGATTCATGAAACTAGTTTCTAGACTACTAGTATCAAGAACACCTCTATGGCCTTATCACAGGACGGCTCAGGTGTCCGATTCAGGGTCGACCTGCCTTTGTTGGTGAAAAATTGCATCAAGGGAGGACCTTGTTAGTTTGGATGGAATGTAGACCAAATATGGGATTATCAGGTCTCAAGAGGTAGGTTATGGGTTGATACCTGATCACCACCACTAGCGTTGATACCTGAGTCACCAATGGTAGTTGGGTTTCATGTATTTATTTTGAGTTTCAAGTTATATTATTAGAGTCTTTAGTTCGATGATCTTGTGTATGTTGGGTGTTACCAGTGGAAGTGTGTTGGAGATACACGGTGAGCTTCATGGCATAGAGAACCATGTACATCCAACATGAATGGTTCAATATGCTTCTATTGGTTGGTAAATACTTATTTCATGGTCTCTTAATCCATGAGGCCGAGTTATGTATGACCTCATGTTTCCAACTTTAGTTAATTTGGTATGGGAAATGCTTTGGTCTAATTTTGTTTATTATGAGCTTAAATTGGTTCTGGGTTACATTACATGAGTTATAAAATGAGTCTCGATTTTTCTAATGTTGTGTTTCTAAAATGAAAAACCGTGGGATTTTTTGAAAATGGAATGTAATTGCTTTGAATTTTCAAATGTTTTATGAAATGTGAAATAATAAGTAAATTGAAATGATTGGTTTTGATGGAGAGATGGTATGTGTGGCCCTTTTAATTTCCTATAAACTTTCACATGGGTGTGTGTGTGGAATTTTAATGTTCATACATGTTCATGGATTATACTAGCAGTAGTGGGATGCACACATATATGATAGCTCATATGATGGCGTGAGTGAATATTTAAAATCAGATTTTTGAATTGGTTTTTCAAAATTGGTTTGGAAAATCAAAATGGTTTCTATTATAAAAGGGGGCCTCTTTTATAATATGATTTGTGATTTTAAAGGTAAAATTGAGGTCATATTATGAATTTTAAAGTGTATGTACTAAAATGATTTAAGAAAAGGAAATGATTTTTTATTTCTAAAGGGGGAATTAAATTTGATAATTGGTGAATTTTGAAATGGTGGTTTCTAAAAGAGAGTTTTTTTATTCTTTCAATATGTTGTTGTAGTTTTGTTTTGGTGGATACTTTTTACATTGATCTAGTTTTACCTTTTATATTATTTAAATTATGTTTCCCAAAAAGGCTCAAAAGGCTTCTAAAGAGCTTATTCTAGTCATTGGACCTACCTGGACTCCTACTGGAGTGGTGGAGCTGATATATTCTCAATCGTTGCCTATTTTCAATAGTTATTGAGGTTATTTAGAGGTGGTGGAGTTTCTTGAGGAAGATGAGGGTGTATTTAGTTTTTTTGGAACTTTATATGACCTGTGACTTCTATTATTATTAGGTATGTTTGAAGGAGCTTGATTGGACCGGTGGAAAGAGAACATTCAATCCTCATTGTAATTTGTGATGTGTTGCGTGATCTTAAAGTACACTTTTGTCTAGTGATGTTTTCTTGATTAAGTGAGGGAGAAAAAATTTTCAAAGATTTTGGATGCTCAACACATTCAAATTATATTGAAATGGGTTTATTGACCATTTTGATGAACTAGTTTCCTTTTTATCTGAGATAGTGGTGATTGATTGGTTAGAATCTCCTCCATTCATGTGGGATCTCCATCAAGGGCACAATGAACAATTTCTTTTTGTGTAAATAGACGTTTTCTATCTAATGGGGAGTGTCAAGTAGAGGATCAAATTGTAGGAAAGTCACATTAGAAGTTATTTTCTTTCATCTATGGGACCATTCACTTCTTTCCTTCTAGTGTGGTCGGTTTAGGAACTATAAGATATCGTTTGATAAACCTATGAAGGATTCTCAATGGTGTGGTAATGGAAATTATTTGTAATATATATTACCATAATAGGAATCCTCAGTCATAGGTTGAATGTTCCTGACTATAGGGTAACAGATGCTTCAAGACATTGGGGGTCCATCCATAGGTTCTGATGTGAATCTTTTCACACAGCCCATGAATTTATAAGTGTTGGGAATGTACGTCTAACATGTTATAGTGATGATCCAAGTGTCCTCTCTACTGAAATTTCTATTTTTGTTCATTGATGATCTGAATTTCTAAATGGTTATTTTTTTAGATCAATTTTAGTTTTAGGATGGTCATTGTTTGGAGATGCATGTGTCTTGTGAAATTATGAATTTTTACTTATATAATGTCGTGTTCGAGTATTTTTTTTGTTGAACCCTTATAATGTTGGTTATAGGTATCATTTATTTTTCCTCATGGATAAACCACTATTATAGTAAGTTATATAATGGTGGGGAGATATCTCTCTTTACCCTATGTATCTCCATGTTATTCCCTCTAGAGTTGATAAGGTAACACTTATGGAGTTGAATTTCACACTAGGTTTTCATGGATTCTTTTGGTATTGAGTAGTTTGTTGTCCTAGTTTTATTCCACATTCGGTGGCGGAAATTTTTTGGGGGGGAGTGTAAATTGCGTGAAGAATTATCACACCCCGACCTGACATCTATCTTTTAAATCAAGGGTTATTTTTGGGAAAACATATCTTGGAGGTGCCTCTTTCCTTATTTAATGATTATGGTAATGAGAGGTCCTTTGAATGTGAATTCTCTAATATGATGATGGTTTGAAGGAAATTGGATACTCTATGGGGTGATTTAGGGGTGATTCTTGGTTGTGTGAATCATGCGGTGATTTATGCCTATGATTTTTTTATGGTTGTTTTGTTTGGCTCGCCCCCACTTTAGAATTGACATTGGAACCTAGAATAACTATAGTATATTCCAATAAATTTTTTTGTACATGTTTATATAATTCTCTTGCTATTGGTCCTTAGTATGGACCATTCTCTATTTTGGTATTATTCCCCTTAGTTAGGCCAGGTAGGGTAAGACCAGGCATTTAGGATTATTTATGGAATCATGTTAGGTGATCGTATGTGATGAATCATGTCTTAATATAATCTAGATTATTATTTGGGATCCTAGGTTTTCACATGTTTTTAGCAATTATTTTTATTCCTATGATGATTTAGGTGCCTTGTTTAGTTGGTCACTCATGTATTCTATTTTCCATGTCCCTTGTTGTGTTGTTTTTGCCTCTATATCCCTACGTGGTGTAATTTTTTGTTAAAAGTGATGATTTTGTTTTAAAATGTTTTATGGAAAATTAATTTGATAATATTTTAAAATCATTTTTTCATTAATAAAAAACCCATTTTTCTTACTTCCCTCTGTTCCTCTAAAATTATAAAGCCTTCATCTTTTAAAAATATAACCAATTTTAAAATAAAAAGGGAAATGGGATATGATTTGTTTATTTAAATGAGATGTATGAAAAACCTATGATTATATACTATATTTCAAATGCGAAATTGATGGATCATTTAAATAAAGGAAATGAAATGGGGATATATTATTGGGGAAATCCAACTGGTTTTTAATACTCACACCTATAGTTTTATCATTGTTTTTTGGTTCTTATGTTGCTTCAAACTCAAACTTAGTTATTATGGGGTGATGATGGTTGAGAGGCTAGTGTTGAAACATAGGGTCACATGGATGTATGTGTAGTTTTTTATTTCATATTTTAGCATCAATTTTTATTTTTTAGTTTATATTTATTAATTTTTTTTTGATAAATAGTTCCCAAGGTTTTTATCTTGATCCTGGGCACTAGTTTCTAGCCCTGAAGGATCGAGAATTTTTCTCAAGCCTTGTCGTAGGCTATCTTGAGTGACCGATTTAGGGTTGACCCATCCTACTTCGTGACATGAAATCTCATTAAATGGAACATAAATCAATATGGGAGACACAAAACTCACATATATAATTAACCACTATAATGATACCCTAGAAAACCATTGGTAAAAATCAGAATCCCTAAATCTTTTTTACTCATTTGTATTTGGGTGATCATATATAGATCAACATAAAGCTTAGATTTGGGATTGAGGCCTATATCTCAGAGGTGGAATTAATAAAAATGGGATGTGGGAATATTGGGTTTGTTGGAAATGTGTTTAGTTTGAGAATTATTTATGGTAGGTAGTGATCTATGAATCCATATTGATTTCATAGATCTATGTACATTAGAATGAAAACCTAATTTCATAACTAATCAGCCATTGGATCTCACAAAAAACATTTCATTCAGCGCATGGATAAGTGGGAATGATTTGTGGGATATATACAAGGTCTCTAGAACACTAATTCTTATATATATATATATATATGTTTGTGTGTGTGTGATTAATTCCTCCCCCTTAATTCTACATTGGGTAAACATAGATTAACACTCCCATTGGTATAGGAATTATGAGTGATTCCATAAATTAAATGTGGAAGTAGCCCCATATATGGGTGGACATCAACATAAAAACTTGGATACCTATATTCCATGTCCCATGTGGAGATGTTTAATCTTTAAGGAACCCAACATGATTACTATCTATACATAAGAGGGGGATCCTGGTATATACTATCTTGAAGTAAAGTCTTCTACAGAAATGGGGTGATGATGTCATCCCAAAAATCCCTCAACAAACTCAACATGTTTTCTTCCTTAAAATATAATTAATCAAGTACTTTATCTTGGTTTGTGACATGTATGTTGAAGTAAAATCGAGAAAATTCATGGTGGTAACCCATTTAGTATAATATAATCTGGATATCCTATCGATACTAGGGCTCGAAAAAATCAACTAGAGTTTCTAACACATCTATATAGGGAAGTCCATGTTCAATATCTTGGGTCCCATTCAAGTGATGTGGTTATGGATAGTAGCCCAATTCATTATCTATGATCTCTGTAGAAAATTATAGATCCTTGGGAGATAATTTGAACCATTTATACATGATATATCTAGAACCATGCCACTATCATTAAAGGATGAAAAAAAACTTGAAGCTCCTGATTCTACACTCGAAGATAAACATACTTCACTATAGAAATCCTCCAACTGAAGAAATCACATATGATAGTCCCAGTGACTATGAATATTATTCATTCAAAATTTCCATGATAGATTTTATCCTAGTTTTCTATATTGATTATGACAATATTTTTCAATCCCAATCACCATAAAAAGAACAAACATTATTCTTGGTTCATTCAATAGAAAAAATTGGTGCCACTTTTGGAAGTATGTATGGAAAACCATATAATGGTGGTGAAAAAACTATAGGTTATGATGGAATATAAGAATAATCAAGAAAATATTTGACTAACCACCCTGAACACATTAATTGGATTGACCTATTAGTGTGCCCATGCCTGGATATAATTGTACCCTTGTAGGACAATCATGAGTAACATCAACAAGGTTATAATATCCTCAACACTGTAGAGAGGGAAAAGAACCACAAGGTTGTCTTGGATGAAATAGATTATGAGTGAGACATATCTAAGGGATTCAATATGGTGATGGTGAAGTGATACTCCAGTTGAGCCTAAGTGGTTGAGTATGAATCAAAAGATAACCAGGCATGAATCCTCTTCAACTATTAGAGGGAAACCTTTTTGTTCCTCATTAAACTAAATTTACCCTAAGTACATCCATTTCTGATTGGGTTTTCCACTGGATACAAACATTTTATGGTAATGGGATTCCCTTTAGAATATAGTTTATATTACTTAACTTAGAAATATAAATTCCCCTATATAAATTGAATTTGAAACCAACCCCATAGAGGCTATGAATTTCATATAATGTTAGAGATGTCGATATATGCCAACAATAATGGGATTCCCATTATAATATGGATACAAAATATGGATAATTGAGGCAATGAAGAAGGGGAAATCAACCATTCCACTGAATAAGAGTGGGACGAACTCCTCAAACCTTAGGGTGTATGGAAAAGTTCTTTTTATGATGATTATTCTTAATTCCCTTGTATCTCATATCATAAAAACGTGTTCATTTTTTCAGAGGGTAGGGATAGATAATGTATCCATAGATTCTCCTAAATATATAGTGGGTGGAACATTAGTGGCAGTGACATGGTTTCATCTACTCTAAAGGAAGATGAATTGTCTTCCAACCAATAGATGATACTAGAATCTGAGGGGTTGCATCCACTTTCCACCCTCTTATATTCATGAGATTTTCCCTCCAGAGGTGATGATATGTATCCCCCACCTATGATGAGGTGTCAAAAAAAGATGGAAATATATTCCATGCATATCCTTATTAGTGAAATAGGTTAGTTTTTTATCTCACCCTCATTTTAACCTTTTGATACTAAGGTCGTATGCTTTTAGATACAAAATCCATATTTTCCAAGAGGGTTCCATGTGATAAAAGTCTAGGGAGTAATTAAAGAAATTTTATGATGTTCAATAATCATTAATTGAATAATGTATTTTACCAATAGAGGAGGGGACATCAAAAGTGGTTGTTTTTAAAAATATCTACTATAAAAGGAGAAATTAAATCAGGTATAACCAATGAGTTTCACTATCACATTTCATATAACCCTACTAGATTTTTATTTCATGTAAGTACATATTATTATCAAATATGTTGGGAATACGATAGAAGAAATCTTCTTAGTGATAGAATTAATGTCCTCCGTGGATAAATTCAGAGACATCAACAAACACCTAGATGAGCATAATCATTTTTTTACAAACTCCTGCATGATTATTTCCTTATAAGGAATGATGATATGAAATACTATCTCCAAAAAATATTTCTATAGAATATATATCTAGTATTATCCATTAATGGGAGACTTTAACCATTTTCTTCTTTAAGTGAATTAATAAATTATTAGAGATTTTTTTAGAGTGGACCTATTGATCTTTCTTGTAATAATTAATGAATGTTTCAATGAAGCTTCACCTGATAATAACATTCCTGCCCCAAAAATAGGAAAGGTTCATGATTGTATTCTTAATCAAACAATGAAAAGAGGTTCCAACTCTATTATTATTCTGAGTAATAGAACAACATTGAAAACAAAATTCATCATCATGGAAAATTAGTGTGTGCCCACTAGTGAAGATACCCATGTTTCATTCCTAGAGAGAGTGGTTCCAATAGAAGATTATAATACCTTGAAATAAGTTTTTTAATATCTAAAAATATTTCATTGCACATTGACAAGAAAAATATAAAAAATATTTTCAATATTCATACAATATTACCATCACTTATGATGGGAGAATTAGAAGAGATTATAATCCCAACACTCCATCTATTATAGTTCAGGTATTTTATAATTATTTTGTTTAAAAAAAATATTACAAAGTGAAGAAAATATGATCCATTTTAGTGAATTTGTGAAGAAGTATATTTCAATCTTTGAAAGTGATTTTGAGTTAGACCTAGATTCTCTCAATTTATAACATGATTCATGGAATCATATATGTTATAACATCGGGAATGTGGTTTAAAAAACCCTCATGGGGGATCTATACAGGAAACTATATTGGATCATTAATATGTTCAAAATTTTAGGATATATTGGGTTTAACTGTTAGACTATATATGATTCCTTAAAGGAAGTCTTCCATTAGTGGGAGATGGAGAAGGTGTCCCAACTGCTCCTTTACTAGGCATAATCTATAATACATTTCATATATCTTAGATTTTCAAAACTGTACTAAATGACCTATTATATAGAGGTGGTGTCTAAGAAAAAATTCTTTTTTATGATGTGATAATCCTAGTAAACATCATTTTTTTAATATTTCAGAGTAATAAAACAAGTATTATAGGAGAATCAGAGGATAGTTGAAGATTATAAGAGAGGGGAAGCATATATCATCACTAATGTAGAGATATTATCCCTTAACAAGGATGTTTAATTTTTAGAGTTAGCTAATATTTGATGTTTTGATGATGAATCTAGGTGGTCAATTAATGAAATAAAAGTGTTAGTAGACTGTGGTATGTAATGTTTCACCCCATGTAGCTCCCCATTTTTTAAGAGAAATATAGAAACATAAAAAATTATATGTCCCCTTTATTATTTTATAGATGAAAAAACATCCATCTTTTCAAAATTGTACTAAATTTACGCACTTCTCTATCATGTTAATAATAAGTCCATGATAATCTATGAAACCCATAAAGAGTAAAGTCATGATATCTGAATCCATTTCAACATTCTATGAGAGTGGTTTATGTAAATCATAACTCCAATAATCATGAGAAACTAATGGAAGATGAATCAGTATATTATCCTCGACACATAATCTCAGAGATAGATATATTTTGGAGAGATATATTGGCACATATACCATCACCATAAGTCGTGTTGATTATATTTTATAAGACTATGTAATTTGGTTTCCTCCAAAGAATGTTTTCATTAATGGATATAGGTGGTCTAGATATGGTTCCATATTTACCATCACAATATGATAAGGCAAGTCAATTTGGATATTAGGTATGGATCCCTTTAAGACTTCACCTCTTAGATGGATATAGGCAGGCTAGATATGGTGGTGTATATAACATCACTATAAGTTATGGTTAGTCCATTCATCATTGAGAGAGGTGAATCAATAAACATAGTAAACATTATTAATAGGTTCATTTAAATTGGGATTATATTGTTCAAAAGGATTAAAGTGCCAGGAAATTTAGTCTTCTCTCATTTTAGCAAATCATCTAAACCAATATCCAAGGAACAAAAAGGGTGCCTTTATTTTTTCCAAGATAGGTGGACTCAGAAAGCATTGATTGACTAATTCTAGGGTCATCATGTGGAAGGCAAAATATTTATGAATTTAATTTTAATTTATCACTAACTTTTTCACATTCCTTAGATAAGGTAGTGTTAACAGGAAGAAAATTTTATTTTTATTATGTCACCCTTTACTGGTAATCAACCAGACATGTTTTTTTCTTTTTTCCTTTCCTAGATGCTCAAATTTTTCATAGAAAAATGAAAGTGAAAGAATAGTTAGTAGAGACTCAGCTACTTATTAGAATTGTCATTAAATGTTTTTAACCTAGCTAATAATATGTTGCTTTCCATTAGAAGATAAAGTTTTCGCAAGACATACTAATGAGGCTAATGTTTAAATTAAAATATCCTTGACCAAATGATGAGGAATCCTACCTAAAGAAAGGGTACAGTTGACCCAACATGAATGGAATCCCAATTCAACTAATGTACATAACCTCAAAGGGGTTCACATATTTTAAGTTCATATGGTTTTGACCAATATTTATACGAATTAAATGTTTCACAGCTTAGACTAAATAGTGGTTAAATCTTAATCTCATACAACCGTGACCAAAGGGTGAGATAATCCATATAGAAATGGAGAGACAAATACAATATGAATTAAGATTAAAATTCTTGTACAAATGATCAAATGGATAGGTTCACTTAGTTAATGGTCATAATTCTCGAACCTTAAGTGATAGGATGTGAAAACCTAGATGGGGATTAAGTAATCAATGTTCTCCCATGCCTTTTGAATACTGGGTGATGGTGATGCAAATCATAACCTGCAGTATTTGATCCTAAAAGTGATATGATAGATCAAGTATGTTGGGGTCGATTAGTGACTGATGTTTTCATAGTGATTTTCATAGAAATGTTTTCAATGGTACATGGGGTTATAGGACCTCCACATTAGGATGAAAATACAATTTTAGTCAGTAGAATATATATGGAGGTTTAAATATCATTACCATGAAATGGTGTAAATTTAGATTCAAAATACCTCATTAATATATCAATGAAATTTTTATAGTGAACCAAATGCTTAATTCATGAATTATTTCATATAGTAAGAGATATTCAAGAAGGTATTGGAACTTTCTAAACCAAAGTTTGATAATATTGGGTTATTATAGATAGTTAAACATGGAGTTGAAATAGATCATTTTCTATAGTTGAATACATGATATATAGATCATAAATCACTATGATCATATGAAAACAAGAATGAATCCACCCATATATCTTAAAAAATATGGTATCCCTGTATAGAGTCTAATATAAAAGGACCCGACATGAATGGGGAAATCATACACTAGGATGGGAAATATATCGATGAAATATATAGATGGACCCATGATTAGTTATATGGGAGTCACTATGTATCCTATGAAAAAAAGAATCGGGTTTTTATAGTTCTTATATAGGGTATTAAGGGGCCATGTGGTTGTACTTAGGGTAGTTTCGTAATGAATAGTTGGGTTAGAAAACCCGATGTAAATATTGGAAGCCCAAACAGTATGACCTAATTATTAGGAATGGTAATTCTTTCCGAAAAAAACTTTTTATGGATATAATCCATATGAATAACCCATGTACATGGATATGGTTCTCATTTAGGTAAAATAATGTCTAATCAACCTGAATTAATTTTAAGGTCTTGATGGTTCGACCATATATTGTACATTTTTAAATCATGCAACAAGGACTCTAATGACATGTGGTTTAAAGTCATGAAACAAAGACATTTATTTTAGGGGGATATTTATAGATTGAAATCATGTGAAAATATTAAATGGGTTCATATTAGTGATGAAATCTTAGAGGAACCCAGATATTAACTAGTAAGGCCTCAGAATCCGAGACAACCTAGTGGTTTATTAGTGATCGAATTTTTGGTTGGTTCTTAGAAAATAGATCTAAGAATCACTATGTTTCCTAGGGTAATAAGAATCAATACACACAATGTTCTTTGATGGTATCCTCTACACAGATCAGTTTCATGCACAAAAAACAAATTATAATGGATTCCTCCCAATGAAAAGTTGTTCGGATCAACATAATGTGAATGAATAAGAGTTTTAACACATTGATTTAATCCAACGGAATTAGGGGTTGAACTTAGGCCTAGACCTCCATGTATCAATAATTGTACTAGTATGACATTAATCAAGTGACACATAGTTATGATATAATGATATCTTCACACTGATGTGGTATAAAACTGGTTAAATCCCTATGTTTTCACCTATGATAGGAGATTTGAGTCTTTGCATATGTATTATAGTGTATGGTGGAATCAGGAGACCATACCCCATGAAATTTTTGTAAAGTTGATATTTACTACTAGGTCTAGGAAAATTAATCCAAACATCACTATGTTTCATGTATGTCCATGAATGAAGAAAGACATTGTTTTTATTTGGTAGCCTCAATATAGATTGGGATCATGCGAGAGGAAAATATTAATATATCTTTATATTAATGTGGTTTCATTGAGATACTTTACATGAATGAGGGGTCCAAAACACTAAGATAGAGATGGGGTTGAACATGTCGTAACTTTTAGTTGGGAATGGGATTATAGATTCTAGCATCACCATGGATCTTATGATAATATGAATCAACCCATTCATAGTTCTTGTTAAGAGATATTTATTGTGATATGCCATGTGCACTGTGAAATTATTATTAGAGATGGTATACTTAGCCATCAACTCTATGTGTAAATAAAATTATAATATGGACCAAGCTCTTAAATTAGATACATTTTTCACTTAAGGTTTTATGGAATATAATTTTCCAAGCAGTTTAAGGTTATTTAAGATAGACTACTTTCAAATATCTCTTGGGATAATGGGATTAAATATACATCATTTAGTTTAACATCATGAAATGAAGACCATATGGTATCTAGTTTATATTCATACATATAAGACACATTTTTCAATACTTTTAAGGTTATACAACATGGATTATCAATATCTATAGTCTAACAACATCCATCAAGGATTATGTGAACCCAATATGAAATTATTGAACTTACTTATTCATAAATCATTCATTAGTGAGAGGTGTGCTATAGTATCCATCCATTGTGATTAAAGAATATTATTCATTGGACTAAACATTATGTATGGAATATGTTCCATCCCTTTTTAGTTCGAAATTCAATTTTTTCTTCTAAGATATCATGATAATTATCGAGGCCAACACCAGTTTTCCATATATGAATAAGAGAAGGTGAACTTTCTTACTAAATTCTTTGACAACTCAATTCTGATGGATTATAAGGTTGTATATATTGTGGAAAAATATCTCATAAGGTATATCCAATTTTTTTAGTCATATATATTGTTGTTCATCATTAGATAATTGATTATAGATAGTGATAAAAAGGTATGTAATTTTAATATCAATGGGAAAGACTTCCTCAGTCCCATATACAAGTGAGTATGGGGTCACCTTTGTGGCAGTATGGGTTGTGGTAGATAAGCCTATAAGTAATATAATATATATCAAATAAAAGTATTATTATATACATCCACTATTTTTTGAAGGATATTATATAGAGTATTATTAAAATCCTTTATCTATCCATTGGTTTCTGTATGATAGAAAGATGATTTGTTAGACTGGATATTATATTCAGGATACAACCTATTAATTTTAAAATCATAAAAATTAGTTCCATTATCTATTAATATTGTATGGGGATAACAAATCTGGTAATGATATTATTCATCATGAAATCGATGATAGCCTTTTTTATAACTTATTTTAGGGATATATCCTTAGACCATTTGCATTAAAAGTTGGTGGTAGTGAGGATTTACTTAAACTATCAAGATGTATCTTGGGGATATGGCCCCAAGACTTTTATTCCCAATATGAAAAATGAAAGGTGTATTTTAAGGAATAAAACAACTCTAGGGATTTATATATGAGGTAAAAGTGAATCTGACAATTATTCCACTTATTTGTGAACTCTATACAGTATTGGGTTGTTTATGGAAATAAGTATTTAAGTCTATTGGATTGATGGAAGTGTTTTTCTCTTGATTTATGTGTTTTCTAGGTTCCATCATGGACTTATTTCACAATAATGACAATCTCTCCTTCTATAATGAATATTGGGAGGACTTCATTAAAACCTCACTTAAATAGAACCTTTTTGGAATTTGGTCCACTATAAATGATCGAATATTCTTCCCACTACCAGATCTATTCTTTCTTGGATACAACTAGCGGGAGGATCCCATTTTAGGTTTTAAATTATAGCATACATCCATCCAGTTTTTTTACTGATTAGTGAGAGTAGGGGTTCACCTTGATGAAGGTTGGTGTTAACATAGTTTATTTCTTCCATATTTGAGTGATAAATGGTGATACCACCATGCTATTTGAAATGAAGATGATCATCTCATCTTGGTCTTGGTCTATGGGGTTCATATACCTATTTTCTAATTCATTACCCAAAGAATTATAAAAAATATGGATATGTTACAATTCCATTTTGAGGGGAAACTTTCCATCAACCCTCTAACATAATCAAGTAATGGAATCAAATCTCCCTTCTTGATGTCATAGTAACTTTTGATTTTATTGATTTAAAACATTGAATAAACATTGATATTTATTTCGACTATTAGTATTTGTAGGGTGAGTTTGAAGCCTATAATGAGGGCCTTTTATTTTACCATATTTTTAGTGAATACTTATAAAATCGTTAATGAGTAAGGTAAAACATATTTTATTAGATAGACTTATAGAACCCCTAGTATAACTCAATTGAGCTTTGGGTTTCCATCCTTCTACCTATTGAGAATCTAGAGGAATTGTCAAAGTACATCTCCCATAACTAATAGGTTTCATGGATGGATAGGACCTCTTCATTTTAGAGTTTTGGGTCTAATCCCCACTACATGGGGATATGTTGTGTATTTAATAAATCTACAAATGTTTTTATTTCGATTACTTTTTCAGAAATGATAATTATATAAAAATATTAATTATTAACTACTAATCACACAAGAATACTAGTTAAAAATGGAATACCAATTATATATTTGAATGGATAAAACTGAGATACTAAGTGGACTTCATTGTGAAATATATAATTTTTCATTTTTTACAATACAAATATCAAACTGAGTAACTTTTTTTCGATGTAGGAATATTTATGATCAGTATCAATCAATTTATTACTAATATTGTGGAGACTATTCTCATGTCTAGTATAATTCTATTCAGTAAGGAGGGAACAAATCAATTATTCCAAGGTTTCAACATATAGGATGAGAGGCTTCCCTTTTACAAAAAAATAAATATTTATGGATATAAGATATAATACTTGATATCATTGAAGGATTTTGAAAATATTCATCTCAAGGATATGTGACTCATATTTTCATTAAATTTATGTAAGGAAATATTATTTCAATGAGATTGGATGTGAAGAACCTTATATAATTAATATATCCATGTATTCCATTAAAATATATTTAGTTTTAATGAGGGGTATATCAGGTATTTCCTTCATAATTTTAGGATGTAATTTTATTTCATTATGGAATTGCATGAAGCTAATAAATCTTTATGATGTTACTCTAAATGAAATAAATTTAAGGGTTTAACTTCCATATATGTTGTCCTAGTTTATTGAAAACTATTATAGGATCACCATGATAATGAAAACATTGTTGGGGCTTGACCACTAGATCCTCCACATATAAATTTGTGTTTCTGGATATAAATAACATAAACATATACTGTATGGAATGTTGGTATATGGAACTAGTGTTCTTTAGTACAAAGAGAATTACATTATAGAAGTATAACCCTTTTGGTTCCCTAATGGAGGTGTACTTGACATCATTATAGTCCATCCAAATATTTTTATTTCTAGAATACTCATCCATGAAGGAAAGGGTGTGGAATCTATTTTTCCTATTGATCATTAATTCCATATTTGGAAATGGGAAATCATTATTTAGGAAGTTTTATTTCAGATACATAAAATCAATGAAAATATGAATATACCCATTATTTTTCATGATGCTAACAATATTGGTGATCCAATTTCGGTATTGAACTTCCAAAATAAATTTTTCCTTAATGAACTTATCAACATTAACTTATACCTTCACATCATGGGTTAAAAAAATCTCCTTAATTCCTATTTATTATCATCTTGGTCTTATTGAAAAATTAATTATGGGTAGACACATGGGGATATAATATATGAATTTCTACATAATTATAGGAAAACAAATATTTTGGGTGTTTGAGGAGAGAAAGACATTTCTTCTATTCCCCATGGATCATGGAAGCATTGATCAATGTACGTCATATATACTACTCTATACCAAGATTAATCTATTTGAATTTTATAATGGTGATCTAGATTCTTTCTAGAATGATAGAGGGGAATACCTAATAGATTTTTCTTCTTCTTTACCATTATTAGTAGAATAATATAAACTAGATTCTTTATATTCTAAAGATTATGAGGGGACATTTTCATTTTCATTAAAATAACATCATTATTTTGAATAGCTCGACTCATCGAATGAAACTGATACCATGATAATGGGAGATAATATACTAAAGACTCATTCTTTTCATCTTACATTAATCATATTCTGATTTTTTAAGGATACTTTGAAACAATGTATGAATATTTATTATACATTCCCTTATATAAATATGATCAATGAAAAGGTTTATATGCATGGACTGTATAGTGGTCCTTTTCTTTTTGGGTGTAATATTCTCAATAGATATATTTTATGGTCCATTATATGATAGGAAATTGGTTATATGTTTCAATTTATTTTTAAATGTGTTCCACATGACCCAATTACTTCCCGAATCAAGAACATTTTCCTTAATTCAGTTGTTAGGAAAAATATAGTCTTCACTGAGTTCTCTCTATGGATTAATGGGTGTAGTTTCCATACCATTAGGAGTAGTTATATGAATAAAATTATTCAACATTTTATTATTCTGATCCCTTTTCTAGAACCTTGTGTCTATGTACGAAGATTCATAGGACTCAATGGGAGAACTATCACCACACAGTACCCTGACGTTCCAAATAAAAAATTACATTAGGCGTTGATGATGAAATGAGGTCACTATCACATACATGTGGATCCACATACATCCTAGAAAGGCATTGATTTTTTCCTTGGTGAAATACTATAAACATAGAATCAAATATAATTTCAAAAAATTAGGTTCTTAGTTATATCTTTCTAAGGGTTTTTTTCTCATATTATGTCCCTAAATTGTAATATTTTAGGGAGACTAGACATCTTTATAGTATTCCATGTACCCGAGGGATCATTTCGAGATGATTTTGTTTCTAAAAACATTTTAAATTACAAATCGATGAATTTTGATATATTAAATCTTGTTAGACATGTATAAGGACCTAGTATTCCCTTTTATAGATGTTTATTCATCATACTATTTAAATAATATGACCATATGGAATTAAACAGATCCATTCTCTATGGAGTATGTCTCAAGTGTGGTGATTTCAATTTATAACTATCGTAGTCTTAAAAAAGACTCAATAAGGGGTCCAATTAGTTCTATTAATATGTTAATGGAATCTAATATTTATAGATTAGTCTGGATGAAAACTAGATACATAAGAATTTCATTCTTCTAGACTCCGATTTGATGTTTCCTATAGGGAAATTTCTCCCTGGATTGAGGATTAGTGGTTCAAGATGACTGTGTAGATGAATCCTTTCCTAAACATAAATTGGGGTATATCATTGTGTTTTATTATTTAGTTTAAAATATCCTTCCTACAACTCTATGTGGACTGAAAAAAATATATTTCCACTATCCAATCATTTATATAACTATTTTTTAATTAGCATTAGATAATTGAAAATCATATTTATGTTCTTATTTATCTCATTAAAGTGCATTTATTAAATTTTAAGCTATATATATGGATTTAGAAAAAATAGTTCTTAAAATTTAGGGTGAATTTTAGCCCTCTCCTCCCTGACCACCTCGGCCTCTATGACCTACTTCTCGATTATAGCTAGGGAACATGGGTTCATAAGAGTCTTATTCAACATTAGTGAATGGTTCAGTCAAGTGGATGATATCGAAGGATCTATATTACGAATCCTTCTTTAATGAGAATATCGTTTAGTGGGGTAGTTCCTACTCTCATGGTAATGGGTTTAAGGAGGTTATAAGAGTCAATGCAGACTTGGGTATTAGTGGGGGCTATTCTTACTATTCCATTTTCTTCCTATCTTGATTTCATTATCATTAGGATTTTTGATAATTAAGATATCCCCACAAGTGTCGATGGGGGAATAGGGGGTCACAATTGGCTCATTCAGTTGTTCGTTGAGTATATAATGTTCTTGGTTGAAGAATTTCCTAGTTATCCTATCATAAAATGTATGAACACACCTATCTAAGACCTATCATCATTCTCTTGACTCTTCTAGATGAATGGAAAAGATATATGTCACCTATGTTAGGGGTTTTTCTTAATTGAACTAATCAGATTCAACCACCTTCTAGTTTATATCCTTGAAGTTGAAATATATCTAGATGTTATGCCCCAGCTTCTACCGGTAGGTAATGTAGTTCACATTGATATTTAGCATGACATCTTTTGGTTTTCTAACCTATTTAAATTTGATCAATTTATTTTCTATGTTAGTGGGGAAATATCCAAGAACATTCTTTTAAGAAATAATATACCATATTATTTAGTTCCGTAAACTTATAGTAACCTTTCTCATTATTTCCCTACTGATGAAGGAATAGTATCGTTTGATATTGTTAGTGGTGAAGAACTAAATTATATTAGAAATTCTTGGGAACTGGAGCTGGTATCGATAATGGACTTAATGTAAAGATTATATTCTCTAATCTACCAATATTATTCCCATTTTATAATATCATTTTCCAAGAATTATATTTTGAATTATTAATATAATTCTCTAATAACTATGTCACTAATAAAAACTATCAAAAACCATCATGGTACAACAAGGTGATGAGTAGTGTTTGCAACTCATTTAAATATTTTCCAGGAATATCTCAAAAAAATTATCATGAGGAATATTCATTTTCATAAAGTAGTTCATGCCATTATATCTAGTTATAAATTCTAAAACCCTTTTTTCACACTTATTACAATTTGAGAGGTTGAGAATAGTTTTCTTTCTTATAATTGAGGTGAATTAATAAAGAAATTATCACTGATGATCTTCTTAGTTGGTGATAGAATCATATCGTATGTTTCTTTGCCCAAACAATTCTGTAACACCCCAGGTAAATAAAGAATATGACATTTTCATATTTATCCATATTTGTGAATAAAATATTAATATGACTTTAAATGGGACGTTATGCTCGATGACATACCCAACACGCAACAACGAGTTTCCTGGGAATCTTACGTTGCACTCTAATAATAAAATAATATTATTTTAAATGGTAGTTAACATGTAGCCATTGTATTGGAGGTAATGGATATAAATAACTAAAATATGATTATATATCTTTTTAAATGTTTTTACATGTATCCAATAAAAGATAAAGGCTTAAAATACGGAAAGAATTCAATTTTAGGCATATATGCCCTAGTTTTCACTAAAGGTTCACTTATCGCCTTTTGATGGTGAACCGTCATTAAATATAGTTTTCTTCACTCATATAAATTATATTGGACCAAATAAAACTCTTCTTATGAATCGGTACATCAAAATTTACTTTCTGTAAATTTTTGGTATCTTTCCGATAAAGTTCATTTTTTAATGAATGGTGTAAAATGTTGTATTTTAATTCAAAACCAATTTTTAATATAATTTATTTATATGATTAGATTGTGTTTTTAATTGGTTTTAAAGTTAAATTATAATATATTTTTACCATTAAATCCAATAGTGGTCTTTGGAATTAATTTCACATTGAAATCAGACTTAAACTAATGTCAATCTTTTGATACTTATTGTTTCATAAAAACACGCTATTTGCTCTGACAGCAGGAATTAATTATTAAATTAATTAATGTGACTTATATGTATTGAATTTTTTAAAATAGACTTTATTTTTGAATTCTTAATATCAAATATATCTTAGGGTGAATTTTTCGGATTTTTCTAAAAAACTTCAATTTTTGATGAATGGTGAAACCACTAAGTGGTACTTATAAAAACTGATTTTTCTGTTTAAATGAAATTTTTCCATCTTTTTGTTTTGAATTTCAAAAATCCGACATAAATGTTTGTCATTAAGAAGTAAAATGTGGTTCAATGGGATAAAAATAATTTTTTGGTGAATAGTAACTTATTATGTTTTTAATCGCGATTAGAGGTAATTAGTGTAGTTTATGGTAAGAATAATGTTTTAATAAAATGAAATGAACTAGACACATGTCCTACCCTCATTTTATGTGTCATGGCAGACCAAGAAAATCCATGGGTAAACTTGGGGACCCCATGGAGCCAATTTGGTTGGAAAATGACATAAATATCTTTTTATTTAATGTTAAAGTAAAAATGAGACAAACATGAAATGTTTTACTAAAACAATTTTAAATGGGGTTATACAAATCATATTTTTGAATATAAATATTAATTGGAAATATAAAAAGATTTTCTAAATCATAGTATTTTTTTTATAATTTTTAGACATTAAATAAATTAAATTATTTATGACATCATGATGATGCAGTGATGACCTCATTATTTAACGATTTAAATAAAATGGAAAGATAATGTAATATCTAAGACCTAAACGTGTCCAAAACCTATTGGATGAGTGGATTTCGAACCCTTATCACCTTATCCTTGAAACACATCAATGTGGGACCTCTTAAATCCCAATACCATTTTAAAATAAAGTGACTTTTCTTTACCTTCCAAGAGTGCCCCTCCTCTCCTCTTATAAAAGGCCACCACCTCTACCTCCTTACCCAAACTCCCAAAGCCTTTGGCTCGGCTAACCCCAGACCATTTTGTCTCTCCACTTCCCTATATTACTCCTTGAAGCCTCACTTTGGGCATAAGTCTTCCCAAGGAAGCCTTTGAGCTCAAACCAAATGGAGTTACCCGATTTTAAGGTAATGTCTTCACTTGAGTCCTTTTGTTTTATTTTGCTTCTCCAAACCCCTAACCTCTTTTTATTCAATTATTTTGTAACAAATCCAGTATATTAAATATACTAGGATGTTTTTATAATATTTATTCGAGCTACACTTACACACACCTACATCTAATGGCTAAAGAACATACTGTTTCTGTGGATGGTGAATTTCTGCCTCCCGAAATGATGATTGTTCAAAATTCTTATAACACCTTCAAAGGTGGCCATTAATATGACACTATATTTATATATGATATCTAATATGTTTATGTTTTACTTAAGCTTCTGTATTTTTCATTTATGGCGTACCTTTATGGTTTCCATTGTGGGTAAACGTGATATCTTCATTTAAGGAAGTGCGGACTACCGCCCCCCCAAAGTGATTTGATTCGTTAATACCATATGTGGTATGTATAAAGGATATATTTAATGATATTATATATGATACCATACTGGAATTAAAATACTATTTTGTATCATTATGTTTTAATTCCATTAAATATGAAATAGAAATAGAAGTAGCGTTCATGCGTACGTATGACTTACCATCTCCATGAACGATACATTTCATTTCTTATCTCAAAATGTTATGTAATATTATAAGTACATATATATAATTCATATATATGTAATATATTACATCTAAATTATGGATTTAATTCTGGAATTATAACATATATATATCTCTCACATTTTTTTTAATTCCATGAATATGACAAAAAAAAAGAAAGTAGCGTTCATGCGTATGTACGACCTACCGTCTCCATGAACGATGCATTTCATTTTTTATCTCCAAATGATATGGAATATTATAAAATTAATTATTACTGGATATATATGATATTTTAATCATTAATACTATTCTGGAAATTATTTACATATAACTACATGGGAAATCATTTTTCAAACAAGGTCATTTTTGACTCATGTACCAAACATCGGCAAAAACGTCTGATATGAACTAACATTATTAAACAATTATTCTAACATTATAATATGTGATATGAACTGAATAACAATCTATAAAGTAGTTACTTAGTAAATTATTAATTGACCAAAGTTTATTATTCAGGAATATAAAGAAACGAACAAGACAAGTTGGACTTGAGGTAAGGGATCCTACTCCTCTTTTTCTTTTTAAGTACAATCTTTTATGTCATTCCTTTTAAGCTCATATTTCTTGTGATTGGGATGTTCTTTTATATTAATATTACTATAATTTTTATTTACATATGATGAGATACCCTATTCTCTCTCATCAATCTATTTTGGAAGTTTTGAGTGGTGCCGTTAGGCTGCAGAATTTTTGAAAGAGATCTAACCTCTCTCTTTCTTTTTAAGTACTCTCCTTTATGTCACTTCTTTTAAGCTCCTCTTTGTTATGTTGGGGGGATGTTATTTTATATTCATATTTCTGTAAACTTTATGTTGATGTGATGAGAGACCCTATTTCCTCTCATCAAACCATTTTGGATGTTTTAAGTGGCGTTGTTAGGCTGCCGAGTTTTTGTAAGAGATTTTTCATCTCACTTTTATTCTCGTGAGATTTATGCTACATTTTTCCACAATTTAATTTGAGTGGTTTATGTACTGCCAATTATTACACTCCTTTTTTAATATAATTAAATTTATGGGTATTTACATATTCATTGTATGACACTTCTTCAATGGGGTGTACTTTTCGAAAGTCACCCAAGTCGGTAAGGGAACCTTTCACCCTCCACTTTTTAAAAGACTTCATTTGTTATGTATTTTAATTCACATACTATTATGTTGGGATATGTTCTTCAATATCCTGATTGATGTAAATTTTATGTCCAAGTGATGAGATACCCTTTTTATCTCTCATCAACTCTTTTTCTGAATTTTGAAGTGACGCCGTTAGGCTATCGAATTTTTGCAAGGGAACTTCTTAACCCAATTTCGATTCTTTGGGATAATCTTGTACTACTTGAATATGTAATTCTATGAATATGTGTGAATAACATCTGATTTTTTTACACTTAATATCCACTTATATTTGGTGTATTATTTTGTCACACATAATTATGTAATTTATTTATCCTTAATCCAAGGATACCGTCTTTTTATGGGACTTCGTCTCAATCTCCTTTCATTGAGGCATATATTGTTTTATACACAACCTTCTTTTATACGGTGTATAAACCCCTTTGACTTTTACATTTATCCAAAAAGGAATTTTTTTTATACGAAGCATTTTACTAAACGACAAAATGGAATGTTTTTGTCGTACGTATGCGGCGACAACGACTTCTCCGCTGCCGTGACCATTATTTGAGTTTCGGCTTCCTCTACAAGCCATACCTTCTTTTTAAAAGAAAAATAAATTCCATGTTTTACATTTCTTTTATTTTGGTATTTAAAATGGTTTTCATAGTGTCTTTATATTAATGTGTTGTATTGATATCTTGTTATTGAAAGGTGGAAATGTTATGTTTCCTTTCTGCATGTTTTGTGTGATAAGATTATGTTATGGTTCTTGGGCATTGTTATGAAGACGGGTGGTTCCATGATAAAATAAGGGTGGGTGAGCCCGATATAGCTCTCCAATGCATTGGGTAACGTGAAGGAGTGAAACGTTAAGGTTTCTCCGAAGAGATTTAGGGAATATACTGTGATGGGTATTCCAAACGTAACCAAGAGGGTTACTCCCTACGTAAGAATGTTTGAATGCCTCAAGTTACCTTTATGTCTTATGATTTCTATGATTTATTCATGGTTTGATGAGGTATGTTAAAGTGCCTATGTTTTATGGGTAAAGTATGATTTAATTCTTATGTATATATGAACTCCTGTTTCCTTTCCATATTTTTATAACCCTTACTGAGATTTTTATGCTCATCCCAAGTTTTTGAAATGTTTTTCACAGGTCAAGGGAAAGGTACATGATGTTATGATAGTGTCAAGGATGTGTCAAGAAAGAATCCATGTTTTATTTTAAAAATGTTTCTGTTGAATGGAAGAATGAATACTGTCTTTTATGTAACCACATTGTTTAAATGTGGAATGTAATGCAAGTTTCATGATCTAATTCTCTAAAACTCTAAACCTAAAAAGATCATCAATGTGTAATCTTGTAATAACTCAAGATTAAGTAAGGTTTAAGGATGGGGCCTTATAGTTGGTATCAGAGGTTGGTTTAGATAACTTTTGAGGTTAGGGTATTCTTTAAGCATAAGTGACATTACCATAATGGTTAGGATTTCAGAAAGAGTCCTAGTTTTAGATAAAGTGAATGATTAAGTATATCTTAGTGTTTACCTTCCTCATTAGTACATGATGGTTTTGTTGATATACTCACACTAACATTTCTTTTTTTAGTGAATGGATGGATCTAGTAGGCACCAAAGTGACAATAGGTTTGAAGGAAACTGTGGTGTTCTCTGATTAAGAGACTAGATAAAATGGGGGATTCAATGAGGAAACTCGTGGTTGTTCTAAACCAACTATCAAGGAGTCATGATCAACCACATTAACCTTGGTATGATCTTTAATGCATCATGTATGAGATGACCAATCGATGTGGAAGTTCAGGTAATAATTATAAAGGTAACCATTAGAGTTTATATGATCCTTACTTTTGAGGTAATTATGGGTTACTATATGTTATGATGTAAGTGAAAGGCATGAGATAAAATTGAGGTTAAATTATGTTATGGTTATTTTTGATGATTTTATCTCTTTTTGGGGAATGATTTGAGAATTATATAGTTTTGGAAAAAGGACAACACGCAGACCGTGTGACTACCCGTCGCGTCGGACAAAGCTGCGGGAATCGAACCCACAACCAAAGTGCGACTGGTATTTATCACCTACCACTGGACTACGTGAAGTCCCTGGTTAGTTTGACGGATTATTTTTAGTTATATGATTTTATGAATTAAGAGTAAGTTGATTTTGGGTTATTTATGAAAATTATTAACCTATCATG
The DNA here is from genome assembly GCA_963277665.1 of Viscum album. Lineage (NCBI taxonomy): Eukaryota > Viridiplantae > Streptophyta > Magnoliopsida > Santalales > Viscaceae > Viscum > Viscum album. Next base: position 208,240,461 of record OY728138.1, on the reverse strand, counting down.
GAAGATATGTGATTAGGTCAAGTACTTTTCAATACGAGACTTTAGGAGCAACTGATGTTGTTTGGAGATAAATGTTATGATTTAACTTGGAAGACTATGTGACTAAATACTTAAAATATTTGGGTTTCAATCTTATATTGGTTTACTTTGAAGAATTTTATGGACAAATTTTTTATCGGATGGTCCTCGTTGAACTTTGGGTTTTGTTGGACAAATTTTGGAGATTAAGCATAGATTTTCTTTTTAAAGGGTTATCCTTTTCTGGATTATCTGACCTTGTACTAACCTTTTTGGTTTTGGTTTTGGTTAAGGTCTAAAGATATGGGAAGTATATAGTTCTCTTTGGTGGATTAGGTGATTCTCTAGAAGTTGATTATAGTAATCCTAATGCGAAAAAGTCTCCCTAAATACTCGTCTTTTGGAAAAAAAATATGAGTTTGATTATGGAATCTAGTAAAAGTTGAAAGTCAACATGATAAGTGATTATGTTTTCTTGTGAATAAATTCCTCAATAAAAAGTAACTTAAAACAAAAATGTTGTCTATTAACTTTTCTTACTGGGGAATCGAATACTATTTAACCCATCACAAGTTTGTGATTTTCTTATGGTTAACTTTCTCCTAGACATGTTTACTATCACTCTCCCTCAAGAACATGGCCCTTTGATTTTTCTTCCATGTCCATGTTTTTCTACATATGGGTTAACTCGGGTGACCTCTATACTTATCTTCCTTTATTTTAATGTGATTGTTTTACCGACTCTTGTTCCGATGTGGGACTTTCAAGGATGTTTCCAAGTTCAATTGTAAAAATTGTGAGGACGCAATTCCCAAAAGGGGGGAAGTATGTAACACCCCAGGTAAATAAAGAATATGACATTTTCATATTTATCCATATTTTTGAATAAAATATTAATATGACTTTAAAGGGGACGCTATGCTCGATGGCGTACCCAACACGCAACAACGAGTTTCTTGGGAATCTTACGTTGCACTCTAATAATAAAATAATATTATTTTAAATGGTTGTTAACATGTAGCCATTATATTGGCGGTAATGGATAGAAATAACTAAAATATGATTATATATGTTTTTAAATGTTTTTACAATTATCCAATAAAAGATAAAGGATTAAAATACGGAAAGAATTCAATTTTAGGTGTATATGCCCTAGTTTTCACTAAAGGTTCACTTATCGCCTTTTGATGGCAAACCGTCATTAAATATAGTTTTGTTCACTCTTATACATAATATTGGACCAAATAAAAATCTTCTTATGAATCGGGACATCAAAATTTACTTTGTGTAAATTTTTGGTATCTTTCCGATAAATTTCATTTTTTTAATGAATAGTGTAAAATGTTGTATTTTAATTCAAAACCTATTTTTAATCTAATTTATTTATATGATTAGATTGTATTTTTAATTGGTTTTAAAGTTAAATTATAATATATTTTTACCATTAAATCCAATAGTGTTCGTTGGAATAAATTTCACTTTAAAATCAAACTTAAACTAATGTCAATCTTTTGATACTTATTGTTTCATAAAAACACGCTATTTGCTATGACAGTGGGAATTAATTATTAAATTAATTATTGTGACTTATATGTTTTTGAATTTTTTAAAATAGACGTTATTTTTGAATTCGTAATATCAAATATAGCTTAGGGTGAATTTTTTGGATTTTTCTGAAAAACTTCAATTTTTGATGAATAGTGAAACCACTAAGTGGTACTTATAAAAACTGATTTTTATGTTTAAATGAAATTTTTCCATCTTTGTGTTTTGAATTTAAAAAATCCGACATACATGGTTGTCATTAAGAAGTAAAATGTGGTTCAATGGGATAAAAATAATTTTTTTGGTGAACAGTAACTTATTAAGTTTTTAATCGCGATTAGAGGTAATTAGTGTAGTTTATCATAAGAATAATGTTTTAATAAAATTAAATGACCTAGAAAGATGTCCTACCCTCATTGGATGTGTCATGGCCGACGAAAAAAATCCATGGGTAAACTTGGGGACCCCATGGAGCCACTTTGGTTGGAAAATGACATAAATATCTTTTTATTTAATGTTAAAGTAAAAAATGAGACAAACATGAAATGTTTTATTAAAAAAAAATTTACATGGGGTTATACAAATCAGATTTTTGACTATAAATATTAATTGGAAATATAAAAAGATTTCCTACATCATAGTCTTTTTTTTATAATTTTTAGACATTAAATAAAATAAATTATTTATGACATCATGATGATGCAGCGATGACCTCATTATTTAACGATTTAAATAAAATAGAAAGATAATGTAATATCTAAGACCTACACATGTCAAAAACCTATTGGTTGAGTGTATTTCGAACCCTTATCATCTTATCCTCAAAAAAAATCAATGTGGGACCTCTTAAATCCGAATACCATTTTAAAATAAAGTGACTTTTCTTTACCTTCCAAGAGTGCCCCTCCTCTCCTCTTATAAAAGGACCCCACCTCTACCAACTTACCCACACTCCCAAAGCCTTTGTCTCAGCCAACCCCTTCCCATTTTGCCTCTCCAATTCCCTCTCTTACTATTTTAATCCTCACTTTGGGCAGAAGTCTTCCCAAGGAAGCCTTTGAGCTCAAACCAAATGGAGTTACCCGATTTTAAGGTAATGTCTTCACTTGAGTCCTTTTGTTTTATTTTGCTTCTACAACCCCCTAAAATCTTTTTATTCATTTCTTTTGTAACAAATACAGTATCTTCAATATACTAGGATGTTGTTATAAGAAGTATTCGAGCTACACTTACAGACACCTACATCTAATTGTTAAAGAACATATTGTTTCCATGGATGGCGAATTTCTGCCTCCCGAAACGATGATTGTTCAACATTCTTCTAACACCTTCAAAGGTGGCCATTAAGATGACACTATATTTATATATGATATCTAATATGTTTATGTTTTACTTAATCTTCTGTATTTTTCATTTATGGTGTACCATTATGGTTTCCATTGTGGGTAAACGCGATATCTTCATTTAAGGAAGTGCGGACTACCGCCCCCTCAAAGTGATTTGATTCGTTAATACCATATGTGGTACGTATAAAGGATATATTTAATGATATTATATATGATACCATACTGGAATTAAAATACTATTATGTATGATTATGTTTTAATTCCATTAAATATGAAATAGAAATGGAAGTAGCGTTCTTGCGTACGTACGGCTTACCGTCTCCATGAACGGTACATTTCATTTCTTATCTCAAAATCTTATGTAATATTATAAGTACATATATATAATGGATATATATGTAATATATTACATCTAAATTATGGATATAATTCTGGAATTATAACATATATATATCTCTCTCATTTTTTTTTAAAATTCCATTAATATGACAAAAAAAGAAAGTAGCGTTCATGCGTACGTACGGCCTACCGTCTTCATGAACGATGCTTTTCGTTTTTTATCTCCAAATGATATGGAATAGTATAAAATGAATATTTACTGGATATATATGATATTTTAATCATTAATACTATTCTGGAAATTATTTACATATAACTACATGGGAAATCGTTTTTCAAACAAGTTCATTTTTGACTCATGTACCAAACATCGGCAAAAACGTCTGATATGAACTAAAATTATTAAACAATTATTATAACATTATAATATGTGATATGAACTGAATAAAAATCTCTAAAGGAGTTACTTAGGCAATTATTAATTGACCCAAGTTTATTATTCAGGAATATAAAGAAACGAACAAGACAAGTTGGACTAAAGGTAAGGGATCCTACTCCTCTCTTTCTTTTTAAGTACACTCTTTTATGTCATTCCTTTTAAGCTCATATTTCTTGTGATTGGGATGTTCTTTTATATTACTCTTACTGTAAATTTTATGTACATATGATGAGAGACCCTATTCTCTCTCATCAATCCATTTTGGAAGTTTTGAGTGGCGCCGTTAGGCTGCCGAATTTTTGAAAGAGATCTAACCTCTCTCTTTCTTTTTAAGTACTCTCCTTTATGTCACTTCTTTTAAGCTCCTCTTTGTTATATTGGGGGATGTTATTTTATATTCCTCTTTCATTAAACTTTAATTTGATGTGATGAGAGACCCTATTTCCTCTCATCAAACCATTTTGGAAGTTTAAAGTGGCGTCGTTAGGCTACCGAGTTTTTGTAAGAGATTTTTCATCTCACTTTTATTCCCGTGAGATTTATGCTACATTTGCCACAATTTCCTTTGAGTGTTTTATGTATTGCCCATTATTAACCTACTTTTGTAATATAATTACATTTATGGGTATTTGCATATTCATTGTATGACACTTCTTCAATGGGGTGTACTTTTCGAAAGTTACCCAAGTCGGTAAGGGAACCTTTCACCCTCCTCTTTTTAAAATACTTCGTTTGTTATGTATTTTAATTCACATAATATTATGTTGGGATATGTTCTTCTATATCCTGATTGATGTAAATTTTATGTACAAGTGATGAGATACCCTTTTTATCTCTCATCAACTCTTTTTATGAATTTTGAAGTGACGCCATTAGGCTGTCGAATTTTTGAAAGGGAACTTCTTAACCCAATTTTGATTCTTTGGGATAAGCTTGTACTCCTTGAATATTCCGTTCTATGAATATGTGTGAATAACCTCTGATTGTTTTACACTTAATATCCACTTATATTTGGTGTATTATTTTGTCACACATAATTATGTAATTGATTTATCCTTAATCCAAGGATACCGTCTTTTTATGGGACTTCGTCTCAATCTCCTTTCATTGAGGCATATTTTGTTTTATACACAACCTTCTTTTATACGGTGTATAAACCCCTTTGACTTTTACATTTATCCAAAAAGGAATCTTTTTTATACGAACCATTTTACTAAACGACAAAAGAGAATGTTTTTGTCATATGTATGCGGCGACAACGACTTCTCTGCTGCCGTGACCATTATTTGAGTTTCGGCTTTCTCTACAAGCCATACCTTCTTTTTAAAAGAAAAATAAATTCCATGTTTTACTTTTCTTTTATTTTGGTATTGAAAATGGATTTCATAGTGTTTTTATATCAATGTGTTGTATTGATAACTTGTTATTGAAAGGTGGAAATGTTATGTTTCCTTTCTACATGTTTTATGTGATAAGATTATGTTATGGTTCTTGGGCATTGTTATGAAGACAGGTGGTTCCGTGATAAACTAAGGGCGGGTGAGCCCGATATAGCTCTCCAATGCATTGGGTAACGCGAAGGAGTGAAACGTTAAGGTTTCACCGAAGAGATTTAGGGGATATACTGTGATGGGTATTCCAAACGTAACCAAGAGGGTTACTCCCTATGTAAGAATGTTATGAATGCCTCAAGTTACCTTTATGTCTTATGTTTTCTATGATTTATTCATGGTTTGATGAGGTATGTTAAAGTGCCTTTGTTTTATGGGTAAAGTATGATTTAATTCTTATGTATAAATGAACTCATGTTTCCTTTCCATATTTTTATAACCCTTACTGAGCTTTTTATGCTCATCCCAAGTTTTTGAAATTTTTTTCACAGGTCAAGGGAAAGGTACATGATGTTATGATAGTGTCAAGGATGTGTCAAGAAAGAATCCATGTTTTATTTTAAAAATGTTTCCATTGATGGGAAGAATGAATATTGTCTTTTATGTAACCACTTTTTTTAAATGTGGAATTTAATGCAAGTTTCATGATCTAATTCTCTAAAACTCTAAACCTGAAAAGATCCTCAATGTGTAATCTTGTAATAACTCAAGATTAAGTAAGGTTTAAGGCTAGGGTGTTATAAATTCAGTCCCTTTATGTGACTGTATAAAGAATATAATATTTACTACTTCATATTATTATAGTATACCCATTATAGGGTAACACTATGACAAAATGTTTGTCAGATATTACTATGGATCTCTCGTGCTACTGAATATCAATAATATGGGATTTAAAAATTTATATGGAGATGGATTCAATTCCTACCATTTAGTATATTGTTTCTTTTCTTTATAAACTCATATTCATTCCTTTACGGCTTCTATTGAAGTAGAAATAATGTTGATGGAATTGGATAATTTTTGTGAGACTATCTCTTGAGATGATTCTCCAGTAGAAGTGGTGGGTGGAGACTAATATGGATAGATCGCCTATATCTACTATCGATATCTAAATCAAGTTTTCATAAGGTATATATATTTAAACTATGGTATTTTTTCACTAATGGATTATATTATTGGTATTATTAATTTGTTGGGTTATATAAATTGGTTTTCTGGGGGGCCAGGTTGGTTTAATGGGTTTCCTATGTTCTTATTGGTCAATCAATCCATTTGTATTGAAGGTGATTCATTAAAGGATCGATTTTGGTCTTAGATTGGTAGTCATATTCATTATTAATATTAAATCTGTGTAATTCAACATTAATGCACTCAATCTTCTCCAACACAACTTATTATTGAGAAAACATCTCTTCAATGGAGGGAGGCTCGGGTTAATTGGGTGGTGGGTTGGTCAAAACCACTGCTTTACCTTTATCCATTTCATATTATTACCTTGTTTCTTATAACAAATATTTGGAGAATACCACCACAGTCATGGTTTAGCCTCTGATTCCTGGTATATACAACTTATTTTGTGCACTTTGGTGCAGAACACATTTTATCAATATATCTTTTCATTAGTCTCCTCTATATTTGTTTCATACTCCATGTTATCTACAATACAAAAATCAATGAAATTAATTTGTCAAAATCATACAGTAGGATTCAAATCATCATCATAGTTTTATAAGGGTTTATTATCCTTTAAACATACATTGATGGATAAATTGCTATCTTCATTTATATTTGATTTCCTAATGGGCCATTTTAGATAACATTATATGTGAGGTTTTTTTCTCCCCAAAATGTAACCCAGTATATGGGTTATGAATAGTGATCTTGATGGAGCCTCTAGTGACTTATACTGAGTGTACTCCTTAAAAGGGATATGGGTTGAGGAGTGAAAAAAAACATGAATATGATTCGTGTGAAGTACCTCCTAGCCTATAAAACATTGAATTACTTGGAGTAGTGGGAGATAATAATTCCCTGTAATTATAGGATAGGGTTGGTTTGGATTTAATTCCATAAAATCTTGGATAATCTATAGATTTGACGATCCTAGGGTGGTGGGGGTGGTAAAAATTACCCCAATCTTATGGACTGGGGTTTTCCCTATAATTTTTTGAGGCGTCTACAACCATAATTTTCATAACCATTTGGGACTCTATTGACCCATGGTTTAGATGAATTTTCTATTCTAGGTGATATTTTATAACCATTGAGTATTTTTTATAGTTGTTAACTTCACTTACCTAGAATTAGGGAGGGGTCTATTTTACCTTTATGGAATCTTGATATATGAGTGTATAAATGGATCACAACAACTAAGTTCTCCATTTATGCACTTTAAAAACAATTTTATTTTGTTGGGAAAACTTACTAGAGTCTATAAACTCAAGACCAGAGACGTATGTTGATGGGATTACATTGTAAGTTTATTTTCATGATGGATGTTTTTAGAATATGAACTGGGTGAAACATAGAGATCCATATTCACCCAACCCTATGATACTAATATTATATAGGGTATTGGTGAGTTTCTTCTAAAGTGACTCTATACTAATGAGGTAGGCATATTAGATACACTCACTCTATTTCCCTAACATAGGTATTTGATACTCTGAAAAGTTATCTAGGTGAACTTATCAATAAAGATCATTTATCAAATCTATGTGGTTAGTACAATCCATGTAAATTAGGTATTTGTACTTGATGTTATAGAAGGTTTCCCATAAGTTATGTTATATATAGGGTATTCATTCTTCTTTTAGTATCTTTAGTTTTTATAATGGATAGTGGTGATGGGCCATAATATTACAAAAAAATTATCCTTAACTAATTATTCCAATATGATAGGGACCTTATGAATATCCTCTATGAGTGTATATTTGAAATGATCAAAACATAAAGGTTGTTTCATAACTTCTTTTACAAGAGGTGTGGGATCACCTAGAATATCCTAAATTATTTCCAATGATACATAGTATGAGGGTGTTATATAAAATGATTTTCTCCTAAGGAAATCTTTTGATTGAGAATATATTTTTCAGTAAGTAATCATGTTCATTGTGTAGTTATCCTAAATCTATTTAATGCCTCTCAGTATGAGGTAAAATAAGAGAAATTTTGATATAAGTAGAACCTTCATCTTGAGAAGAGTGGTTATTGCAGGGAGGGCCTTTATAATAAGAAATATGAGGAGGACCTCCATGGTTAATACCTGATTCATCATCATGGCGAGGACCTCCACTTTGGTAATTTTCTTTTTCATGGGGAGGACTTCAACAAAATATACCCTGGGGAGGACCACAGGGGTTATCTTCTCGATTCCTATGTGGAGGTCCATTGTGGTTACCAATTTCAGATTACATATAAAAGGGAGTGACTATATGATAGTGTCTCTTTATGCTTCTTGGAGGACCTCTGAAACCATATACGCTTTCTCATTTTTATGAATAACTAAGATATTCTTGGGATACTATTGAAATATTTTGGATATCCTCTATAATATTAGATACAATGAGGGATATAATATTGATATTGGGATATGGATTTCTCTTGGTGAGACTTACTTCAAGACAACCTCCATTAAGATAACGGGGTTGGAACCCTCATCATTATCAAGGTTACACAATCTAGAAAGAAACCGTCATGGGTATGGTCCATCCTATGTGACATCTTGATTCTTATTGGAATATAATATTGAATATTCTAGATGGTAGAAGAAATATGATTTTACTATATTATTCTAACTTGAATATTTCACTAGGATTTTTGGGCGTGAGAAGGAATAAGAGCATACTCATATGTTTATTTTAGAATTATGCCAACATAATGCCTATATGGGAGAATGAATATGAGATTTCTCCTGAGCTACTATAAGAATATATATATGATCTTATTATATATGGATGTGACTAAGGATATTGGACTACTCCTCAACCAAAAACATAATAGACTGATATGCCATGTTTTTATTAAAGGTATCAGAAATATGAACCTACTCTATAGATTTAGTTTTCATAAATATATGACAATATACTTCTTCATAATGATTATGAATGTGAGCATAATATATGGTGTAAATATCCATATTCCCCTGGTTGGATCCCATCCTTAATGTCTCAGTTTATATTTACTTAATTTTTACATCTACGGTGATCTTACCAGTATATTATTAAGGGGATATGGTCATGTGGTGATGATGATGAAAATAGAAGGTTAGGTCCCTCCTAAGAGGCTCTGAAGTGGCAATACTAATGAATTTGATGTTTTCAACCACCTCCCTATGATAAGGGTAGTATTTTTCTTCATTCTATGGGGGAAGGATATTGAAATGTTTGGATGTGGAAAAAAAATTACACCTACATCTTTATGGGTCATCTCTGATTGGATGATGAATAGTGACTTATCACCAATATTATTTTGTGTGCCACCACCAATGTTTGGATTTATCCACTCAAATGTTATTCTTACATTAGGGTGATCACTAACTAGCATTAAAAGTTCTCTACTGGTGATAATTTCTTATTTTGATTTGGGGATATAACCCTCACAGTGGTTTAGGTACACTTATGGTATATTATTTGGTGATGTGTGGCCTGTAGTACCCTATAGTGACCCAATCTTCATATATATGGGTATTACATCATTTTAGATGAATATTCAATAAATTACACAAACACATTCCTATTGACCAAAATATTTTAGTGCCTTCAGAATTTTGGAACATGACACTATAATCTGGTGAATGATCTTAAATTTTATCCATAAAGATCTTCCCATATAGTACTCTTCATATACATAACCTACATCAAACCATTCTTCATAACCTGGGGAAAGGAAACATAACAAATGGTGATCTCAGATGCTCAGTAAGGGTAAATATAAGGGATATAAAGATATTATCTTATGAAAGCATAAGATAATCATAAGGGTGTGTCATAAAGAACATAACATACGAAGTTCATACCCAACCTTTCATATATCATAAACATGAGTCATGGAATAAATATTAGTATTTCATAAGACATCAATCATAAGGGAATCAAATAACATGATCCATTATATCAAAAAATTGGCATAAAACATATATTTTTGGAATACACATCAACTAATAACCATGTGAAGATATATAAATAGAATAGGTTCACTCATTAAGTTAATTACATGAAATCATGACCTCACATTAACTTATATACCTGAAAACATTTCCATGCATAATAGTATGGACATGAAATATGTGTCCACATATAACATTCTGAATATGTACTATGGTTTATGGATAACATTTTTTACATGTAACCAGGTTCATGCATAACATTATAGACATGAAAGGTAGATCCATGCATAACATCATATTAATCAAGGTTCACCCCCAATACCATCCTAGCAGAAAAGTCCCTTACTAAACTGGGTTCACTATCCATTCCATTTCTATCTATCTCATGAGATATAATTCTTTAACCAATTCGTTGGAGGGGGATATAGATCTCAAACACATTATGTTATAATAGAACCATTGTACAAGGTTATAATGTAACCACCACAAATTATGAAAATCATATATATTTGTTCTATAGGATCATAAAATATTCATCACATTAGAACCCATGAAATGAAATTGGTTTCATAAATATTTCATTATAACCTTACTAGGGGAAAATAAACAGTTTTCATAATCATTTCCTCATTTCATCATAGCATAACTCGTGTAAAATTTTTTTGCTTTCATAAAATTTTTATCATTTTATAACACGTGGAAGATAAATGGATTTCATAAACAACTTTTAATCCTAAACATAAACCATTTGGGGATATAATAAGAATGGTAACATTGGATAATATCCTCAATAAATCATAAGTAACTTCAATGTATGTAATGTTAGATGGAAAATAATTTTCAAAGACTACTTGGGACATTTCTTGAGGAAAATGGATTTTCTTTGAAAATAAATTTTTAAAACATTAAAAATTATAAAAATTCTTTTCAAATTAAATAACCATTAAAAAATATAAATAAAATATTTAAAAATTATTTAAAAAAATTATTGAGTAAAATATCATTTTATCTGAGAAAAAATATTTTTAAAACATAAAAAACTCTCAATATAATTTACACTTTGAAAGATATTATTTAAAATTAAAAAAATTTCAAATATTAGGGAAATAATTTTCCTAAAAAAGAATATAGAAAAAAATTAAATGAATCTGGAAAATGTTTGTCAGTCATGATAGTTTGAAATAATATTCATGTCTTAGATGTTAAAAATGAATATTCCTACCACATTTTCAGTAAAATCAAAATGGAAATTGTTTGCAAAATGACATGAATATTACATTAAAAAAATAAAAAAAATTAAAAATGGGTAATTTATTTTTAAAATAATGACATAATAAAAAAAATTAAAACACTTTTAGAAAAAAGTTATTTTGTAAGACCCCAATATTTTATATTAAGTTATTTTTGTTAAATTCAATAGCTTGTGCTTCACACAACACCGAGTTCGAGCGCACCACGACTTACCAAACTAGTCATTCAAAAGAAGTTATGAAAAGTATTAACTGGATTTTAAATTTTATATAATCCATATAATTTTAACTTATGTATTATGTGTTTCTTAGACATATTATATGAAAATTTTAATTTTTTAGATAAGATGTGTATTTTTCAAAAATAATCAAATTTACCACCTTTTAATGGTGAACCCATTTTAAATCCAATATTTGGCACTTTTACAAATTAATTTTGACAAAATAAAACTCTTCTTTAGAATCGGGACTTCAACATTTACTTTGGATGAACTTTTGAATTTCTCTAAGAATATTCATTTTTATGAATAGTGAGAAATAATGTATTTTAATTTAAAACTGCCTTTTAATATAATTTATTTATATGGTCAAATTATATTTTAAATTGGTTTTGAAGTGTAATTAGATTATATTTTTACCCTTTAATCCTATTTTGGTCCTTACAATTAATTTCATATTGAAATTATACATAAACAAGAGTCAATATTTTGATAGTTATTGTTTCTTAAAAACACGCTATTTTTTAACAATGGGAATTAATTTTAAATTAGTTAATCCAACTTCTATGTTTTAAATTTTGTAAAATAAACATCATTTTTTATTTCAGAATATCAAATATAGATTAGGCTGAATTTTTGGAATTTTTTGGAAAAGCTTCAATTTTTGAGGAATAGGGAAACCACTAAGTAGTAGTTAAAAATCCGACTTTTTCATTTAAATGAAATTTTACCACTTCTGTTATATGAATTTAGAAAATACGAGATACATGGTTTTTTTAGTATGTAAAATTTGGTTCAATAAGATGAAAATAATTTTTGGTGAATACTAAATTTTTACTTTTATTTACCGCGGTTAAAGGTAAATAGGATAATTCAAGGTAAAAAATTATAATAATACAAAATCACCTTAACACTTGTCCTAACCTTATTGGATGAGTCATGGCCGACCACGGGCATCCATGGGTCGATTTTGGGACCCCATGGAGCCACTTATGAATGATAATGACACTTTATTTTAATTAACTTTAAGTAAGGACAAAAATGACATTAACAAATATCTTTTAGTATACCAATTTTACATAGGGTTATATAAGTCATATTTACGACTATAAATAATAATTGGAAAGCTAAAACTATTTCCTACATTGTGGTAATTGTTTTATAATTTTTATATACCAAATAAATTAAATTATGTATGACACAATAATGATGTAGTATTTACCGCATTAATAAATGATTTAAATAAATATGATTGTTAATATTAAAATAATATCCAAAACCAGTAAAATTATTATTGGATGGTTTTATTTTGACCATGAGTCATATTATATTCTACTTTAATTAGTTTTGGATCTTTAGAAACCGAATATCACTATATAATAAAATAATATTTTCACACTTTCCTATAGAGTCCCTCCTCCCCCTTATAAAAGGACACCACTTCTAACCCATTCCACAAAACTCTCATGCCCATTGACTCATCCAAACCCTACTAAAATAATCTATCAAGATCCCCCTCTTCTTCCTAGAAGCCTTACCTTAGGCATAAGTCACTTCAAGAAGTCCTTTTGGATCAAACCAATGGAAGTTTCCCAAATTAAAGGTAACGCTTTCCCATAAATTCTTTTGTTTTATTTTTTTTATTTTACTTATACAACCCCAATAAAAACATTTATTACATTATTTTATTACAAAACCAGTATCCTAAATATACTAGGATTTTTTTAAGAGAAGTATTAGATCTACACTTACACACACCTCCATCTAATGGGTGAAGAACATACTGTTTTTGTGGATGGAAAACTAACGCCTCATGAAATGATGATTGTTCGATAATCTCCAACCGCCTCTCATGGTGGCCATTAAGATGGAACTATATTTATATATGATAAATATATTATGTTTATTTTTTATTTATTCTTCATTTTTTCCATTTATATCATTATTTTATGGTTTCTATTATGGGTAAAACGTGATAATTTCATTTGAGGAAGTGCGGACTACCGCCCCCTCAAAATGATATGACTCATTAATGCCTTATATAGAACATATAAAGGATAAAATTAATTATATTATATATGATATTATACTATAATTATAATATAAATATGTATCATTATTTTTTAATTCCATTAAAATAAAAAATATAAATGAAACTAGCGTTCATGCATACGCACGACTTACTGTCTCCATGAACAATACATTTCATTTCTTATCTCCAAATGTTATGTAATGTTATAAATATATATACATATATATAATGTATATATAATATATATATATGATATCTAAATCATGTACATTATTTTGGAGATAATGTACTTTTTACCACATGGAAAAATTGTAATTATAACAAGTTCATTTTTTAGTCAAGTTCCGAACATCGATTAAATATTCGATATGAACTCAAACAATTAACTAATTTTTATAGCAAGGTAATATGTGATATAAAAGGAATAATAAAATTAAAAAAATTTATTAATCATGTAGAAATTAACTTAAGTTTATTATTCAGGAAGAATAAGGATCACATAAGACAAGTCGGACTTGAGGTAAGGGGTTTCTTATCTCACTTTTAATTCCGTGAGATTTCCGTTGTTCGCCACTTATTTATTGCATGTGGTGTATTGTGTACTATAATTTGATATATTTTATCATTATTTTTTTTATATTCATGGTATTCTGTGATTCATTTGGTGGTTATTAACTTTTGTTCATATGACTCGATTGATTACAATGATGTAAGGGTTTTTCATCTCACTTTTATTCCTGTGAGATTCATGCTATATTGGCCATTATTTACTTTTTTGTTGAGTATGTAATGCCCCTGATTGTATTATTTTATTAATATAATTTAATTTATAGGAATGTATATATTCATTGTATGATACTTCTTTCATGGGGTGTATTTTTCATAAGTTACCAAATCGGTAAGTGAATTTCAAATTTCAATTTCCACTCATTGGGATTTATGAATATTTCATTGATTATTTTACTCCATGATTATGTGTGGAATAAATATTTATTATTTGTTTAGTAATTTCCACTCCCCTTTCTTGTGGATATAATTTTGATACACATAATCAATCCATTGATAAATTTTTAAGTCAACGATATGAACATGATAAGAGTAATATTAACTCAATCTCCATTTATTGAGTTAAACATCCAATTCATTGGTGTTGTTTTTACAAGAATATGTGTGAATGTCCTCTGACTTATTGACATAGAGTATCCAATCATATTGAGTGTATTTATAGTTTTCACACATAATTATTTCATTGAATTATCCTTAACCTAAGGATACGGTCTTTATAAGAAATTTCATCTAAATTTACATTCCGTTGAGACTTATTTGTTCTTATACACCAATTCACATTTATATATTGTATATAATGTACTTTGACATATTATATCATGAATACCTTTATTCTCATGATATTATAAAGTTTTGATTACCACAATTATGTTGTACCCCTCTCTCTTGGATTTTAATGATCACAATCACTCTCATCATGTTCTAACTTGTTTTCAAGTGTTTTGATGCTAGGAAAAAGGTTGCCCAGGAGTTGGCCCAAGAAGGCTGATAGTGGACTCTCTGAGTCCACCGGCCAACCGGTGGATTCCCACCGGCCATCCGGTGGTCTCTGGCAGAAGCATTGCTTTCTACCAGAGCCACCGGTCAGCCGGTGCTAGCGCACCGGCCCACCGGTTCTTGCCCACCGGTCGGCCGGAGGACCCAGGCAGTAGGCTTGCCCACTACCTGGTGCCACCGGCCAACCGGTGGATGACCACCGGCCAGCCGGTGGAACCCAGACAGAAATCCTGCTCTGTCTGGACCACCGGCCAGCCAGGAGCTCAGCACCGGCCAGCCGGTGGACCACCAGCCAGCTGGTGAGACACCAGCGGCCAGCCGGTGTGCCCAGTCAAACTAGTCGTTGGGCTTTGACCAGACTTGTACTTTTGACCCCCAACGGCTCCGGAAGCCCTCCAACGGCCATATTGAAGTGTTTATGGGTATTTCTCTTATAAATAAGAAACCATGGATGTCGGGAACACAACCGAAATATATTTTGATGTCTTGACGCTCTAACGACAAATCTCCAAGGCCTCTTGTGATCCATTGCCATCCTTGAAGCTTGAGCTCCCTCTCCATCAGCAGCTCTCACACTTTTGGCGCTCAAGGCTTCCGTGTGTTTGTATTATTTTATTTGTTTAGTTCTTCATTGGGTTTGGATTAAAATAAACCTCTCATTTCCAATCTTTCTTTCAATTGGGTTTCTTGCTACAACCATAATAAAAAAGCAAGCTGTACGAAGGTGTTCTAGCATACCTTAAAACGGCTAGTGGGTTTCTTCCTACAACCATTAAAAAGAAATCTGACGTATTAATATCTCAACGGTTCTTGTTGGGAGCGGAGACGTAGGCTTGGGAATTTAGCCGAACTTCGTTATCAAATTGTGTCTTGCCTTTTTTATTTCCGCTGCATTGATAATTGTTTTAAATTGTTAATTATTTTTGAAAAGGCAATTTACCCCCACTTTTGCCATCCTCTACGACCCAACATTTGGTATCAAAGGGAGCGTTTGTGTAATACCTTAACCAGTTAGAAACTTAAGATCCTTAGTGATGGCTGATTTCTAGCATGCTCCCGAAGGGTATTCTATGACTCGGGCTCCATTCTTTGATGGAACCGATTACACTTATTGGAAAACACGCATGATTACTTTTCTTATAAGCATTGGTTATCCTATCTATAGGATTGTAATGCAAGGCTATACTTTATCTAACAAGGATGAGTCCAAATGGACCCCCTAAGACATTGCCAATTTTGATCTTGATGGCAAAGCCATGAATGCTATTCATTGTGGGCTAGACCGTAATGAATTCAACCGTGTTTCTACTTGCTCCTCTTCTTATGAAATTTGGAAACTTTTAGAAGTAACCCATGAGGGCACTAACAAAGTCAAAGAAACTAGATTAGACATGTATTGCCAATATTTTGAAAGTTTCACCATGCACCCACACGAATCAATTACTGAAATGTTTACTCATTTTACTAACGTTTGCAATGGAAGAAAATCTCTTGGTGAGGATGTTTCTGCAGAAATGATGGTCAAGAAGATTCTTTGGGTCCTACCAAGATCATGGGCACCAAAGGTGACCGCAATTCAAGAACCAAAAGATGTCAAGAAAATGCCGGTTGAAGAGCTCATTGGATCACTCATGACCTACGAGATCACCATGAAGAGGCAAGCCGATAAAGAAGGTAAAACCTTCAAGGAGAAAAAGAACATTGCTTTCAAAGAAAAGGAAGAAAGCTCCTCCACTGATAGCGAATCCGAGATTGCTCAACTAGCAAGAAAAATGAGAAAATTCATGAAGAAAAATAAGAACTTTCGAAGGGCACGAAAGGAAGAGCCCAAAGCGGAGAATGAAGTTACATTCTTTGAATGTGGAAAGAAAGGCCACATCAAACCGGTGTGCTCCATTTTTAAGAAAAGGGTAAAAGAAAAGAAAAACAAGAAGGCTTTCAAAGCATCCACATGGAGTGCAAGTGATGACTCCATGTCTTCAAGTGACTCAAGCGATGAAGGTGAACAATGCCTAATGGCATTTGATGAGGTATCCTCTTCTGACTCCTCTTCCTCATCTTCCTCATTCAATAATGACATGTCCTATGAAGATCTCCAAAATGCGAGATATCAATTAGAGGAAGGTTTTCACGAACTTACCTCTAAATTTATGGCTTTGAAAAAGAAAAATAAAATTCTCATTTCTGAAAAAGAACAACTTATCAAAAAGAATAAGGAACTTACCATTAAGATCCAAGATATTCCAAATGTTGATTCTTTGAATTCAACCATTAAAGATCTAAGGGAGTCTCTTGCCAAGTTCACCCAAGGTGAACAAAATTTGACCAAATTACTAGGTTCTCAGCGTTCGGCTAGAACAACACATGGACTTGGCTTTAACAAACAAGCCACTTCTTCTAGAGCACCCACTACTTTTGTAAGGGGGAGCTCTCAATATAAATTTTGTAATTATTGTAAAAAGACCGGCACATTATTTATGAGTGTGATTGTAAAAATGCAAGGTATGGAAGCCCCAAAACCATTACCTACTTGGATGAGTATTTTAGATGGCAACCCTCTAGAAAAATATGGGTTCAAAAGTCTCTTTTAGCTAATCTTTCCGGACCCAAACTTATATGGGTACCAAAATCTATTCTCTCTTGATTTTGTAGGATAAACGCCAAAGAAGTAGGACTTCGAAAGGCTCGTGGTATCTCGACAGCGGATGCTCGAGGAACATGTGTGGCGATCCCTCCGAGTTCAACTCCATTGAAGAATTCGATGGAGGAAACGTCACCTTCGGTGACAATTCAAAAAGCAAGATCTTCGGAATAGGTACCATTGTATTTGGTAGCACCTCTTTAATTAAAGATGTTTTATTTGTTAAAGGTTTAAAACATAATCTAATTAGCATTAGTCAACTTTTTGATAGTGGTTTTTCGGTGAATTTTCAAAATGATTTATGCAATGTGTTTGATTTTCAAAACAAATTGATATTTTTTGCTTCCTGTTTTCAAAATGTTTACATTATTGATTTAAAGTCTTTAGCTAGCCAAAATGTTAAATGTTTAAGTGCTCTTGACAATGAGTCTTGGTTTTGGCATAGAAGGTTGGGGCATTGTAGCTCTCATTCACTTCTAAAGCTTAATAAGAACAAGCTCATCCGTGACCTTCCTAAACGTAAGTTTAAGAATGATTTGATTTGTGAGCCATGCCAACTTGGCAAGCAACACAAGTCTTCTTTCAAATCTAAGAAGGATGTGTCCACTTCAAAATCTCTTGAGCTCCTACATCTTGATCTTTTTGGTCCTGCCCCTGTAGCAAGTCTAGGTGGAAAATCCTATACCTTTGTCCTAGTAGATGACTTTTCTCGTTTCACTTGGGTTTTCTTTTTAGCTCATAAAAATGATGCTTGTAGAACCTTTTTGAAATTCTCTAGGAAAGTAGAAAACAAAAAAGGATATAAAATTATATCGCTCCACAGTGACCATGGAGGTGAATTCGAGAACAAAGAATTCGATGAATTGTGTTCCTCTCAAGGATACAATCACACCTTCTCTGCCCCTAGGACTCCACAACAAAATTGAGTGGTTGAAAGGAGAAACCGAACTCTCCAAGAAATTGCTCGAACCCTCCTTAGTGAATTCAACCTCCCTCAATTTTTCTGGGCCGAGGCAGTTAACACTGCTTGTTATACTATCAATAGAGTCCTTGTAAGACCCCTTCTTAAGAAAACCCCCTATGAACTTTGGAAAGGAAAATTGCCCAAAGTTGGTTATTTTAAAGTGTTTGGTTGTAAATTCTTTATCCTTAACACAAAAGATAACCTAGGGAAATTTGATGTCAAGTCCGATGAAGGTATTTTTCTTGGGTACTCCAACTCAAGAAAAGCCTATCGTGTCTTCAACATACGTTCAAAAACCATCGAAGAATCATCTCATGTCAAGTTTGATGAAAATCTTCCAAAACCCCATCCGGTCATTGAAGATGTTGAAGATAAGCTTGATAGACTTGAATTAAATGATTCCTCTTCTCCTCTCAAGGAGGATGATGATCATCAACCTTCTTCACCTTCTTTGCCTTCCACCTTGCCTAAGGTTTGGAAACCTTCTAGAGACCATCCATTAGAAAATGTTATAGGTGATCTTCAAGCCGGTACTCAAACTAGAAGATCAATCCTCAACGAGGTTGAACATCAAGCCTTCATTTCTCACCTAGAGCCTCAAACCATTAATGATGCCATTAATGATGAGAATTGGGTTCTTGCAATGCAAGATGAACTAAATCAATTCTCTAGAAATGATGTTTGGACTCTTGTTGAAAGACCCAATGATCATCCAATTATTGGCACTAAATGGGTTTTTAGGAACAAACTTGATGATCAAGGAAATATAACCCGGAACAAGGCTCGCCTAGTAGCTAAGGGCTATAATCAAGAATAAGGAATTGAATATGGTGAAACCTTTGCGCCCGTTGCTAGATTGGAATCCATTAGGATCTTTTTGGCTTTTGCCGCCCACTTAAATTTCAAACTTTTTCAAATGGATGTTAAAAGCGCCTTTTTAAATGGTTTTATTTCAGAAAAAATCTTTGTTGAACAACCTCCCGGTTTTGAAGATCCAAAATTTCCAAATCATGTTTTTAAATTAACCAAGGCTCTATATGTCTTAAAGGAAGCCCCTCGGGCTTGGTATGAGCGGTTAACAAAATTCCTTTTAGAAAATGATTTTAAAATGGGTCATGCTGATTGTACCCTCTTTTTAAAACACACTTCAAAAGATCTTTTAATCGTCCAAATCTACGTCGATGAAGTTATCTTTGGTTCTACCAAAGAATCACTTTGTACTGATTTTTCAGATTTAATGAGAAAAGAATTTGAAATGAGCTTTATGGGGGAATTGAAATTTTTTCTCGGTTTTCAAATCTTTGAAAATTCAAAAGGTATTTTTCTAAGCCAAGGCAAATACACAAACGAGCTCTTAAGTCATTTTGGTATGGATCAAGTAAAGGAAATTAGTACCCCCATGAGTACTTCTGTAAGCTTACGTTAGATGAAGTCGGGAAACCGGTTGATAACAAGTTTTATAGGAGTATGATCGGGAGTCTACTTTACCTAACTGCGACATGTCCTGACATCATGTTCAGTGTTTGCCTTTGGGCTCGTTTTCAAGCCAATCCCAAAGAATCTCATTTTAAACCGGTCAAAAGGATTTTTAGGTATTTAAGAGGATCCAAAAACATTGGATTATTTTATCCTTCTAATACTTCTTTCGAACTTTCTTTATATTTGGATGCTGATTTTGGCGGATGTCAATTAGATCGAAAGAGTACTAGTGGAACCTGTCATCTGCTAGGCAAGTCCCTTGTATCGTGGAGTAGCAAGAAGCAAAACTGTGTTGCTCTTTCTACTGCCGAGGCTGAGTACGTAGCCTCTGGGAATTGTTGTGCCCAAATTATTTGGATGCAGCACACTCTCTTGGATTATGGCCTTTCCTACGATCATGTCCCTATTCGGTGTGACAACACTAGTGCCATTAGTATTTCTAAGAATCCAATACAACACTCTAGAACAAAGCATATAGACTTAAGGCATCATTTCCTTCGTGACCATTTTCAAAAAGGGGATATCAGTTTGGACTTCATTTCTACTGATTTCCAATTAGCTGATATTTTTACCAAACCGCTCACGGTTGAACGTTTTGATTTTATTAAGGGGGAGTTAGGAATGATTCGTCAATGAGTACTATTAAATATTTAACTCTTTTTTATTTTAATTCATTTTTTTGTTTTGTTTATCTAATTACTTCTCATTTTTTTCTTTTTCCCTCCTATTTTGATAATCCCAAAGGGGGAGAAATTTCTCTGTTTACTAGTTTCATATTTCAATTGATTGAAGTCCTCTTTTTAAAAGTTCAAATTTTTTTAAAAAACTGATAAGTTATTGATTTTGTTCCTTTAAAAAAACAAAAAATGACCTATGGTTACAATTTCAAAATGACTCATTCTATTTAGATTAAGATCATTTTCAATACATGGTACATCTCTTCAATTTATTTATTTTTTGAAATGATCTCTAATATATTTTCATGTCCAAAATTGTTTATTTATGTTTTCAATTGGCATATCCTTTTTAAAGCTTTCTCTTTTGTGATTGTGATCATCAAAATAGGGGGAGATTGTTGTACCCCTCTCTCTTGGATTTTAATGATCACAATCACTCTCATCGTGTTCTAACTTGTTTTCAAGTGTTTTGATGCTAGGAAAAAGGTTGCCCAGGAGTTGGCCCAAGAAGGCTGATAGTGGACTCTCTGAGTCCACCGGCCAACCGGTGGATTCCCACCTGCCAGCTGGTATGGGCACCGGCCAACAGGTTCTTGCCCACCGGCCAGCCGGAGGACCCAGGCAGTAGGCTTACCCATTGCCTAGTGCCACCGGCCAACCGGTGGATGACCACCGGCCAGCCGGTGGAACCCAGACAGAAAGCCTGCTCTGTCTGGACCACCGGCCCGCCGAGAGCTCAGCACCGGCCAGCCGGTGGACCACCAGCCAGCTGGTGAGACACCAGCGGCCAGCCGGTGTGCCTAGTCAAACTAGCCGTTGGGCTTTGACCAGACTTGTACTTTTGACCCCCAACGGCTCCGGAAGCCCTCCAACGGCCATATTTAAGTGTTTATGGCTATTTCTCCTATAAATAAGAAACCATGGATGCCGGGAAAACAACTGAAATATATTTTGATGTCTTGACGCTCTAACGACAAATCTCCAAGTCCTCTTGTGATCCATTACCATCCTTGAAGCTTGAGCTCCCTCTCCATCAGCTGCTCTCACACTTTTGGCGCTCAAGGCTTCCGTGTGTTTGTATTATTTTATTTGTTTAGTTCTTCATTGGGTTTGGATTAAAACAAACCTCTCATTTCCATTCTTTCTTTCAATTGGGTTTCTTGCTACAACCATAATAAAAATGCAAGTTGTACGAAGGTGTTCTAGCCTACCTTAAAACGGCTAGTGGTTTTCTTGCTACAACCATTAAAAAGCAAGCTGACGTATTAATCACTCAACGGTTCTTGTTGGGAGCGGAGACCTAGGCTTGGTAATTAAGCCGAACTTCGTTATCAAATTGTGTCGTGCCTTTTTTATTTCCGCTGCATTGATAATTGTTTTAAATTGTTAATTATTTTTGAAAAGGCAATTCACCCCCCCCCCCCCCCTTTTGCCATCCTCTACGACCCAACAAATTATTTGTATTGAAGTGTCTCTCTTTTGGTTAGAAACTCTAAATAAAATATCATTTTAAATGTTTTATAGATTTATTATTCTAAATCTTTTTCATTAATGTCCATGTTTTAAAATTGGGTTTAAGGATTTATTTATGTGTTAATTAATTTTTTAAAATTAAAATTCCTTTTAAAAGTTTCAAACTGGTATGAGACACTTTTAATCAAGAATATATTTTTAAACAACTTCTTAACAAATAGTGTGACTTTTAAATGTTTTCATGAAAAAGGGGTACATTTCTCTCAAATAGTTTTGTTGATTATTTTCATATATGTAAATATCCTTCATTATTATCGATTGAGGTTAATCTGTTACAATAAAATCTTTCATATTGTATTGAATGAGTTGTGTTTGACTGTGGATGTGCTAGTTTTAAACCATTCATTGTTTGTGGGAAAAGTATTGACATTTCGTATGCTAGTTTTAATGCAAATTTTTATATTATGTTTCAAACTTTTCATATGAGGAATTCATTGGACATAGTAAGTGATGGGTGGAGCCCGCAATATCTCCTCGATGCATCAGTAGGTCTCATGATACAATCTAGTGTTTTGGCACAAGGCCTTGTAAAAAACTTATTTGTAGTCTTGGCACGAGGCCTTGACTATGTGGTTATGATGTCTGAAATTATTCATTCTATCATTATGAGATTAGATATTGATATTTCATATGGTTATTCAACTAGTAGAATAACCATGACTATGTTTTATTATGGAATTATTTACTCAAATCATATTCCTGCCATAAAGTGTTCATGTTTATTATTTGTAAAGTCATGTGTTTTCAATTATTCACCATGCCTAATGTTTATGTTTTCTTCTACTGTGTTGTTTACTCTTACTGAGCGTTTGAGCTCACCCCTTTTCTCATGTTTCATTTTCCAATGATATGAATAAGTTAGTTATCAGTGACTTTCAGTAATAATCATGAAATATTGGATGTTTCTAATGGAATAAATTAGAGTTGTTTTTCTTTTCAAGTTGTAGTGTTGAACTTATGTATGTTTCTTGTTTCCAATACTACTAAACTAATTGGTCCATCGGGACTTGATTCCTTATAATCATTCCAATGTATTAAAATAATACACCAACTCCTGGATTCTGGGGACGGGGCATTACAATTGGTATCAAAAGAAGTTTAGTACAAACCTTGTAAACATGATTTAGATAAACTCTGATTAGAGCACATTACCCAAAGATAGACTTCAAGGATTATTATAGAAGAACTTCCTAGAATCTTGGTAATGTAGTGATTTTGTGTATTTTCCATGTTGTACATCCCTGTTTTGATACGATCAGGTAGAGGTGGCTCTAAAACATATGTACCTAGGAGTGAAAACTCTGACAAAGTGTTTCAGGCTTAACCCAGGTTATCCTGGTGCATGACAACGGGCCTTGCAACACTCTTGGTTACGACACTCCCAAGGGATATGGTTAGGATAATTTAAATTCTCTTTACAATCCTATTTGAAGGATTTTAATATAAGATTAGAATAAATGACCTTGGTTAATCCTAATGTGTTTTAAATTGAAAATAATGTGTCATGATATTCTCTAAATGATTTTATGAATATTATTACTCACAGAATGATTTCTGGTTTTATTCAACGGATTTATTCCATGGAAGTCATAGTAACTTTGCGGATGACGTACAAGGTTTGAACAATGGTGGAAATGAGCAAAAAAATGGAATGTTGATAGGAATAAAGGATATCGTGTTCATGATGAATTAGTTTTCAAAAAATATGATAAGAAACATATATATTAACCAACTCTCAGACTCAATAAGGAAGATAAAAGTGGAGAAGGATAAGAGCTCCAGCAGTGAAGACAATGGAGAAAAGAAAGCTCATTTTCCATCAGGCAGTAAATGTGCAAGGAGGAACCTAGGAAGGTGTCTTAATGGAACAAAAAAATTCTTTATGTGTATAAAAAAAGATGAAAAGTAAATAATTGTCGTGGAAAAATTAAGTGTACTATGGAAGAAAATAAAAATGGTCCTAATAATCCATTTACCATCATTTGTCGTAAATGTAGGGAACCTGTCCATTACCCAAGTGAATTCCTTATTCTATAGGATATCCTCTTGGTCATGGAAGAAGCTGTGTTGAAATAAATGGATGGAGAAATGTTTAAAAATTATTAGTGCTCTTTGTTGATGGGATTACTTTGGAAGACTTTTCTCTCGTATTTGTAACCCTATTGTTTTTTATGTGAAAATGATTTTTGAGGAAGAATTATTTTTTCTCTTCTGAATATGGTTATAAATAACCATTTGGTTTTATATGATCACTGAGTATGAGGAAATTACATGTTATTAAATTTTGGAATGAAAATGTGAGGTATGAGATAACATTTGTGATAAAATTATGTTTTAGTTATTTTGATGAATCTATATCATTTTTGGGAATATTATAAAATTATATAGTTTTTGAAAAAGGACAACATGTAGACCATGTGACAACCCGTCACGTCGAACAATGATGCGGGAATCGAACCCACAACTATAGTGTGATTGGGATTTATCGCCTACCACTAGACTATGTAAAGTCCCTGGTTAGTGTGACTAATTCCTTTTAGTTAAATGAATTTATTGATCAATAATAAGTTGATTTGGGATCTAATGTCTTATCAAATGGATATCCTTAGTATAGGAAAATGATTTTGTGATTAAGTGATACATGATATTTTGGAAGACATTCATTTTATTGGGAATACTATATGTCTAAGGACAATAGAATACTATGGGATTTCATTTGAAGAGTAAAGGTGTTTTTTACCTATGTTTTTATTATTTTGTTATAGTGATTTGTGTTATTTATGGAAATAATTAACCTATAATAGTTAATATATGATTAGGTTAATTAATTTAAATATTTGACATTAAGAGTAGTCGATATTGTTTGGAGATACAATTTAACGTGGAAAGCTATGTATGAAATTTCTTCTGAGTTTTGGGTTTCAATATTAGTTTGACTTATATTAAAATATTTTATGGACAATTGTTTATTGAATGGTATTTATTGAACTTTGGGTATTGTTGGTTTAATTTTTGAAATTAAGATTAGTATTTCTTTCTCTAAAGTAGTATCCTTTTTTGTGGATCATCTGATCTTATACTAACCATTTTGGTTTTTGTTAATCTCTAAATAAAAGTTAAATATATAGTTCATCCATTGTAGATTATGTGATTCCTTATAAGTTGATTCTAGCGCTTTAGGTTGGACCAAGTAATCTTTAATACTCATCATTTGGACTAAAAGATGAGTTTGTGGTAAGAATTAGATAAGGGATGAAACTCTTCTTGTCAAGTATATTTTTGTTTTCTTATTCTATGAATAAATTAATTATTAAACTTTTGGGAAAGGAACATAAAACCAAAATTGTGTTATCTTAATGCTCTATGTTTTGTTGAACCGATGATATTTTAATTCGTCATAGATTGATGGCTTTGAGGCCCTCAATTTTACACTTGTTTGTGATTGTTGACCTCAATCACTCCCTATATATATTTACTTTTTCCATCAAATTATGTGCCTATAATTACCACCAATGATCTCCTAATCAAGATCATAATTTTTTTGTGACTTTTTCATCTCATTTTCCCTCTGATTATGACTAAATTTTATTAATCCAACTTCCGATGTGGGTTTTCTAAATAGATATTTTTCTATTTTTAACCGTTTATTTTTTATGAAAATTTTCAAATTGCGAGGATTAAATTTATTAAAAGAGGGGAGAATTTAACACCCCAAGATCTCATAGTAAGTTATTTTCTTTAAATTCAATAGCTTGCGCTACACGCAGCACCGAGTTTGAGTGCACCACGACTTACCAAACTAGCCATTCAAAAGCAGTTATAAATAGTATTAACTATATTTTGAATTTCATATAATCTATATAATTTTAACATATGTATTATATGTTTCTTAGATATATTATAATAAAAATTCAATTTTATAGATATTAAATGTATTTTTCAAAAAAAACAATTTTACCACCTTTTAATGGAGAACCCTTTTTAAATCCAATATTTGACCCATTTACATATTCATTTTGACAAAATAAAATTATTTTTTATAATCGGGAACTCAAAATTTACTTTGGATGAAATTTAGGTATTTTTCTAACAATATTCTTTTTTTATAAATAGTGAGAAATAATGTGTTTTAATTCAAAACTTCCTTTTAATCTAATTTATTTATATGGATAGATTATATTTTAAATTGGTTTTTAAGTGTAATTAGATTATATATTTTTCCCTTTAATCCAATGTTGTCCATTGGAATTAATTTCACTTTGAAATTATAAATAAACGAGTGGCAATCTTTAGATAGTTATTGTTTCCAAAAAACACGCTATTTGTTTTGACAACGGGAATTGATTTTAAATTAATTAATCTGACTTATATGTTTTTAATTTGGTAAAATATACATAATTTTTTAATTTGGAATATAAAATATAGCTTTGGCTGAATTTTTTGTATTTTCTTGAAAAGCATCAATTTTTGATGAATAGTGAAACCACTAAGTAGTAGTTAAAAATCCGACTTTTTCATTTAAATAAAATGTTACCGCTTCTGTGATTTGAATTTTGAAAATAAGAGATACATGGTTGTTGTAAGTAAAATTTGGTTCAATAAGATGAAAATAATTTTTGGTGAATAGTAACTTTTGACTTTTATTTGCCGCAATTAAAGGTAAATAGGGTAATTCAAGTTAAAAAAATATTATAATAATACAAAATTAACTTAACACTTGTCCTAACCTTATGGGAAGAGTCATGGCTGACCATGGGTATCCTTGGGTCGATTCTGGGACCCCATAGAGACACTTTAGAATGATAATGACACTTTATTTTAATTAACTTAAAGTAAAAAACAAAAATGACATTAACAAATTTCTTTTAGTATATCATTTTTTACATGGGGTTATATAAGTCATATTTTCAACTATAAATGTTTATTGGAAAGATAAAACTATTTCATACATCATGGTAATTGTTTTATAATTTTTAGACATTAAATAAATTAAATTATTTATGACACAATAATGATGTAGTATTTTCCTCATTAATAAATTATTTAAATAAATATGATTATTAATATTAAAATAATATCTAAAACCTATCAAATTCTTATTGGTTGATTTTATTTCATCCATGATTCATATTATATTATAATTTAATTAGTTTTGGGCCTTTAGAAACCTAATATTACTATATAATAAAACAATATTTTCACACTTTCTTAAAGAGTCCCTCCTCCCCCTTATAAAAGGACACCACTTTTAACCAATTCCACACACCTCTCAAGCCCCTTGGCTCATCCAACCCCTGCCAAAATAATCTCTCAATATCCCTATATTCCTCCTAGAAGTATTACCTTAGGCATAAGGCACTTCAAGAAGTCATTTTGGTTCAAACCAATGAAAGTTACCCAAATTAAAGGTAAAGCTTTCTCATACATTATTTTATTTAATTTGGTTTTATTTTGTTTTATTTTACTTCTCCAACCCCCAAAAACACTTTTATTTCTTTATTTTATAACAAAATATTTTTCCTCAATTAACTATTATGTTGTTATGAGATGGATTTTAACTACACTTACACACACCTCCATCTAATGGGTGAAGAACATACTGTTTCTGTGGATGGAAAACTAACGCCTCACGAAAAAATGATTGTTCGTTTATCTCCCACCGCCTCTCATGGTGGACATTAAGATGGAACTAAATTTATATATGATATATATATTAATTTTATTTTTACTTTATGATTCTTTATTTTCCATTTATATCAATATTTTATTGTTTCCATTATGGGTAAAACGCGATAATATCATTTGACGAAGTGCGGACTACCGCCCCCTCAAAATGATATGACTCATTAATGCATTATGTGGAACATATAAAGGATGAAATTAATGATATTATATATGATATTATACTGGAATTATAATATACCTATGTATTATTATGTTTTAATTCCATTAAAATATAAAATAGAAATGAAAGTAGCGTTCATGCGTACGTACAGCTTACCATCTCCATGAATAGTACATTTCATTTCTTATCTCCAAATGTTATGTACTATTTTAAATATATATATATATATATATATAATGGATATATAATATATATATATATGATATCTAAATCATGTACATAATTCTAGAGATAATGGACTTTTGACCACATGGAAAAATTGTAATTATGACAATGTCATTTTTTACTCAAGTTCCGAACATCGATAAAATATCCAATATACACTCAAATAAATAACTAATTGTTATAGAAAGGTAATAAGTGATATAAAAGGAATAATAAACTTGAAAAATTTTCTTAATAAATTTTAAATTAACTTATTTTTATTATTCATGAATAATAAGGAACATACAAGACAAGTCAGACTTGAGGTAAGGGGTTTCTTATCTCACTTTTAATTCCGTGAGATTTCCATTGTTCACCAATTATTTATCTCATGTGGTGTATTTTGTACTGCCATTTGATATATATTATCATTATTCACTTTATATTCATGGTATTCTATTATTCATTTGGTGTTTATTAACTTTTTTTCATAAGACTCGATTGATTACAATGAAGTAAGAATTTTTCATCTCACTTTTATTCCCATGAGATTCATGCTATATTGGCCATTATTTCCTTTTGTGTGGAGTATATACTTCCACTGATTGTATTTTTTTTGTAATATAATTTAATTTATGGGTATTTACATCTTCATTTTATGATTCTTCTTTCATGGGGGGTTTTTTTTCATAAGTTACAAAATCGGTAAGAGAATTACAAATTTCAATTTCCACTCATAGGGCTTTATGCATATTTCATTGATTATTTTACTCCATGATTATGTGCGGAATAACTATTTATTATTTGTATAGTAATTTCCACTCCCCTTTCTATGGATATAATTCTGATACACATAATCACTCCATTGATAAATTCTCAAGTCATCGATATGAACTTGATAAGAGTAATTTTATCTCAATCTCCATTTATTGAGATAAACATCAATTTCATTGGTGTTGTTTTTAGAAGAATATGTGTGAATTTCCTCTGATTGATTTACACTAAATATCCAATCATATTGAGCGTATTTATATTTTTTACACATAATTATGTTGTTGATTTATCCTTAACTTAAGGATATGATCTTTATAAGAGATTTAATCTCAATTTGCATTCCATTGAGACTTATTTGTTGTTATACACCAATTCAAATTTATATGGTGTATATAATGTACTTTGACATAGTATATCATGAATCCATTTATTCTCATGATATTATAATGTTTTTATTGCCTCAATTAATTGTATTCATGTCTCTTTCTTTTGTTTAGGAACTCTAACTAAAATATCATTTTAAATTTTTTAAATATTTATTATTCTAAATTTTTCTAATTAATCTTCATGTTTTCAAAATGGTTTAAAGGATTTATTTATATGGACATTAATGTTTTAAAATTAAATTTTTGTTAAAATTTTCAAAGTGGTATGGGACACTTTGATTCAAAAATCTATTTTTAAACGGCATCTTGACAAATAATGTGACTTTTAAATGTTTTCAAGAAAAGGGGAACATTTCTCTCAAATAGTTTTGATGATTATTTTCATCTATGTCAATATCCTTCATTATTATAGATTGAGGTTAATTTTTTACAATACAATCTTTCATATTGTTTTGAATGAGTTATGTTTGACTCTGGATGTGCTATTTTTATACCATTCATGGTTTCTGGATAAAGTATTGACATTTCGTATGCTAGTTTTAATACGAATTATTATCTTATGTTTACAACTTTTCATTTGAGGATTGAATTTGACTTAGTGAGTGATAGGTGGAGCCCGCTATAGCTCCTCAATGCATCGGTAGGTCTCATTAGACAATATATTATTTTGGCACAAGGCCTTGACAAAATCTTATTTGTAGTCTTGGAATGAGGCCTTGACTATGTGGTTATGATGTCTGGAATTATGAATTCCATCATTATGAGATTATCTATTGATATTTCATGTGGCTATTCGACTAGTAGAATACCCGTGACTATCTTTTTTTATGGAATTATTTACTCATCTCATTTTCCTTCTATAAAGTGTTAATATTTATTATTTGTAAAGTCATGTGTTTTCAATTATTCACCATGCCTAATGTTTATGTTATCTTCCGCTATATTGCATACTCTTATTGATCATTTGATCCCACCCCTTTTCTCATGTTTCATTTTCCCAAGATATGAAGAAGTTAGTTATGAGTGACTTCTAGGAATAATCTTGGAAGCTTGGATGTTTCTAATGGAATAAATTAGTGTTGTTTTTCTTTTCCAGTTTTAGTGTTGAACTTATGTATGTATCTTGTTTCCAAGACTACTAAAATAATCAGTACTTTGGGACTTGATTCCATGTAATCATGACAATTTTTTAAAATAATGTTCCGGCTTCGGGATTCTGGGGTCCGAGTGTTACATATTTGGATGAGAAAATATTTTCAAACGAAGACAAAAATAAAGTCATAATTTATAAAAATACACTTTCTTAATAATCTTAAGTAAAAAATTGGGAAAATGGGACCATTATTTGAATATATAATGAATATATTAAGTATAATAAAATTAATGAGAATTTATGAGTGGTATATTGTGATATTTGAACATAAGATGCTCAGTTATAAACAATCCTAATAAATGATGAGATTGTTACATAAAATATTTACCACTTTGGTACCATTGAATCATAAGAACAATGATTGAATATCATAAAATGAAAATTAAAATATAATTAGAATGAATAAATTAACAATATAACATTTCAAATTGGATGTATATACAACTCATGAAAAAATATAGGTGCATTACATAACGTACTTCTCAAAGAAAACAAATTGAGAAAAAAATTCCATAATGATTTGACCACTTTTGAATCGTAAACCCCTTAAAATAGATATCATAAAATGAATATGTAAATTAAAATAATACTCATTATAATAATCTTAAAATTAAATTAATGGTAAGTATACACATCACATGTAATAAATTGGTGGTGAATATTTCATGTGTCACACAGAAGTAAAAAGTGAGACAAAAATCCATTACCAAAACTATTGAATCTGTCAAACTCATTTGAAACTACTTTTTAATAAATATAAGATTATAATACATATATTAAATAAAAAAACATATATATATCACCCTGTATATTATTTAATTATGACCTTTTAATACCCATTTATTCACAATTCCATGTTAAAGTCATGTTTTGGGTAATAACTGCTTTGTTTTTCATATATGTTTTGATTTATTATTTTCATTACTATCAGTTTTATCATTGTTCTATATTCTATATAATAGAAAACAACACATAATTATAATATTTCATTATTTATTATACTTTAAAAACTAATCATTAAATATGTCTTTGAAAAATGAAGTATGGTTTGATCATAGATATGGTAGGCCATACTTATGCATGAGTAACGTTTCCATTTTCCAATAATCATTAGAAAAAGAAGGTAAGTAATATATTAAATTCAAATAATTATTCTAATATCATATATAAAATATTATTTATTTAAATATACATATATATACCATTAATGTGTTTTGGTAATGAAAAGAGATTCACATCTCTTAATGAAGGCAGTTGTCTATACGTACACGAGCGGCGTTATTATCTTTCATTTAGTGAAATGGTACGAAGAAATGATATATATATATAAACACTAACATTTCGTAATTTTAAATATTTTATTAATATCATAATACATTATTTTATATCACTTATACTTATTAAAATTATCTGTATCACCTTCCATGTAAAGCGTGAACGAATCACATCACTTCATGAGGTGGTAGTCCATCATACGCACGAGCAACATTATCGTATTTATACAAAACAGAGAGAATGAAATTATGGGTGATGTAAAAATTATATAATATAATAATATAATTAATATAATATATAAATAAAAAGTCCATCAGTACTTCCAACCATGAGAGGTGAAAATGGAAAAACGAATGACATTGGTTCTTGAGGTGGTAGTCCACCATGCACATGAAAGGTGATTTGGAACTCATTAGATTGAATTGGAGATGGTTTTAGGTAGTTATATTAAAATAAAATATATATATTTATATTTAAGATAAGGGTAGGTAATTTGGGATGTTATTTTTTAGGTATTATTTAAACCAAAGTGGTGTTATGTTGTGAAGAACGGAGTAGTGGGGTGGTTTTTTATAAGTGGGGGAGAGGACACACTTGATATTTTTAACAAACTTCAGTTTTCCCCAATTTTTCATATATAAAAAGGTTCCAAAAGAGACCATTATATAATATAATAGGTTAAATGGTACAAATATGGACATAAAAAAAATAGATAATTTTATATGTTTTTGTTACCCTTCTATTTAAAGTTTAACCCCCGGTAAACCCATTTTCACCTTAGTTGTAGTAGTTAATTTTTACTACATTCACAATTCATTTTGTTCAAAAATTAGATCACATTATTTGATAATATAAATTATTATAATTAAAAATATTTAATCCATTTTACCAAATTCTATTCATATAAGTGGAAAACTTCAATATAAATTTATCCCACAGATGAGATGACAAAGTGGGGTTTTAAAGGGAAAATTTTCAAAATTTTACAATGTTTTTATATCCTAATTCAATATTAATTGTTTAAAATGACTCATATTGGATTAATTTATTTATAATTTAACTAATTTATCTTTAAAACGAATTTAAAATTTCCTTTATCTTTATTATTAAATTAAAGGAAAAGGTAGTTTTCAATTAAAATTCGGTATTTTTTCACTATTCACCAAAAAAGGAATCTTTTTAGAAAAATATAAAAAAATGAAACCTCAAATAATTTTCATATTATTATTTCACAAGTGATAATTATTTTGTGAAATTAATTTTATACAATTTTAAAAATTTATTTCTAAAATTACTCCATAAAAAGGCGACAAAACTGCATTTTAGAAAAATAAATTTTTTTATTGTGAAATTAGATTTATTATTATCTCATATCTATAAAAACACATTATATAAATGTTAAATGAATTAATTAATATATATATATAATAGAAAATTAATTAAAATAATTCAAAAAAAGTATTTGTTTTTTATTGATGCAGAATGCATTTGTTTGCATAAAAATATTTTTTTAGAAAAACATTGCCTTTTTTAAATATATTTCATTTTCATTTATAATTAATTAGTCACCAAATAATTAGTTATATATACATTTTTAAACCATATTTTCATAATTCAGTTAATATTATTCATACCCTCTATTCCAATGGCTATGAGAAAGCTATCATATTAAATAATTATATTTTAATTGTATAGAACATTTTGTTTAAATACGGTATTGTGTGTAATAAAATAAAAACAGAGTTTAGAAAATTAGTGTTTTGTGTCACATAAAATATGGAAATTATCAAATCTATTTGAAATAATCATAATTTCACAAAATCTCAGAGTATTACATTTTACACACCTGAAAATTAATTTATACATCAAAATTTATCATGGTTATAAAATATTTTGCCATTGAATATTCCTT
The DNA here is from genome assembly GCA_963277665.1 of Viscum album. Classification (NCBI taxonomy): domain Eukaryota; kingdom Viridiplantae; phylum Streptophyta; class Magnoliopsida; order Santalales; family Viscaceae; genus Viscum; species Viscum album. Next base: position 208,206,367 of record OY728138.1, on the reverse strand, counting down.
CATAAGAACCCACTTCATAAAAATAATTTATAAAACTGAAAATGGATGGGTGGAAAAATATATTATAATTAAATTAAATCATAAATAGGTTTACATGTAGGAGAAAATATGTGGGAAGTTTATATTTTCATATAGAAGAAAATAGTAAATAATTAGAGAGATAGAGATCACTGACCATAAGAATGTGGGTGATCCCGAGATAGTTAACCACTATAAAACCATAAACCAAATAAGTATGAAAAGGCTAATTGATTTCATTAAAAATTATAATAACTGGATAACATTTTTTTCATCATCTTTTTCCTAATATTTAATAATTTTCATGATATGATATACTTAATTGATTTAATTCCATTTCATAAGCACAATATCACCCATCGTTTGTCCCATGATCAATTTCAACTTCATCTATTACTCCAACAAATAAAGGTGAAATTATAGTTCTAAAAGCACTGATGGATCATAAGATCCATAAATTGAATGATAAATAACTATATATATCTTTAGTTATCATCATAAAAAAATTGTTAGAACTTGTTTTCCAATATTGATAAATATTTCTATGGTAAGGTAATACATTAACATATAAAACCCCATATTATAATAAACATAAACCATTCCATAAATGGATATGCATATAACCCTTCAAAATTATTAAAATCCAAAACATTTGGAAAAAGGTTACAAAAATTCCAAAAGAAAGTTATAATTATTTCCCATATACTATAAGTGGATCTTGATTGTTACATACCAAACTTGTGAATATGATCATCATGTATTCTCCTAAAACATGTTAATAACCTTATTTAATTTAAACCCTTATTTAAAACAATAATTCTTCCTTATTAATTTAATAAAAAACATATTATTTAATTATTAACTAAATCCCAAAAATTTATATTCTCCGTAAAAGATAGCATAAACCACATTTTTGAAAAATCATTAATCATTTCCAAGGTAATAAGTACTATATAAATTATTTATTAATATCTAAAATCTCCATTAGAAGAAAATTATCTAAAAATCCATTATACATTAAGGGTTATCTTCCCTTAATAAAAATATCACCTTACTATTAAATCACTTTTCTAGTTCATTGGTGCCAATTAATATATTCAAGAAACTCCTTAATGAAAAACCTCTTCAAATAATCATTATATATATATACAACATAATTCTTGAATTCCAATACATACATATATATATTCATACAACATAATACAAGAATTCCAATACATAAAAACATTGATTATTCCACCTCATCCTTAGGCCATTAAATAAGATTCATTAACATATTCACTAATACCAATTTCCTTTCATATGTTCCTTATAGTCTCTTCATCATCAGCAGTGTAACCATTACTCATACCACCTTTCCAAATATCTTCATGGTCATTTCCCCTAGTACATCAATTTTCATAATTCCCATACATTCTATATTTAATTAATTTAACAGTAAATGATATATTAGGGAGACCGTTATTATCATCCATTGCATTAATAAAACTTTTTATTTTCCCATTGTAGTAATATAATTTTTTATCATCTTTTCCATAGTAAAAACATCTTCATATTCCTCTAAGATATCACATGGGTGTTTCATACCACGTTCTTGACACATTGGTAACCAATTCTTCTTTCATTTATGTTCTTCACTACCTAAACTCTCAGTGAACTTATCATTCTCTTCTTTGGTGAGTCTAAGAGTTATTTAAGGTAAAATTATTAATCATATTCTCTGATGACTAATTAGTAATTATTACAATATATTTTACTCTAGTTATAAACCCATTTGTCTACTCATCACCAAATTTTTCATCACAATCGATGTCAACTAAAATTTTTCTTGTTTCCTACATTGACTAAAACCAAACACCATAGTGAGAGCAACACTAATCATAATGGGAATCTAAATAATCATTAAAATCACTTATTTTTTTTAAATCATGAAACTATATTTTGAATCTATGATACCGTAGGTTTATATTAGTTCATTTATAGTAATCATATATTTAAATCTATTATAATGGTTTTTATGAGTTTGTGAATTTATAAATCATATCCCCTAGGAGTTTGAAATTATGTGTGAAGAAAGTCCAATTTTCATGCACCAATTACCAATCAAGTTTATCTCAATATGTTTTTTTTGTTACCCCTAGGTACATTTGTTCTAGATCCATTTCCACTTGTAGTATCCAGTCAAAGACGTAGTCTCATGGAAAACACTCACTCTATCCTTTACCGAAATTCCAAGACATTTCCCAATAGTTTAACTCATACTTCTAATTATCCATAGATATATTCCAAGATATATACATAGGTATCTCAACAATATTTACTCATTATAGTTTTTAAAGCATAAATAATAATTTTTTCAAATATCAACTATAAAGACCCAATTTTCTCATTCATGTATATTACATATTTTATATGGATATTCAATACATTACAAAAATACACTCATCATGAACATTATAGTTTTGTGAATTTGGAAACATGTAACATAATATTATAATCCAGTGAATGATATTCAATGTTTCCAATAAATATTTTCCCATTTATTACTCTTTATATACATACCCTATATAAAACCATTCTTAATAACCTGTGGAAAGAAAACATAAGAAATGGAGAGCTCATATTATTAGTAAAGGTAAAAATAATAGATATAAATATATGATCATATGAAATCATAAGATAATACAATGGTATGTGATAAAGAAAATAACTTTTGAAATTTATACCCAACCATTCATAGATCATACACATGAGTCGTGACATAACTATTGTTAATTGATAATACATGAATCAAAAAGGAATCAGAGAACATGAGCTCTGGGGGAATAAAATTTTAATAAAACATATATTTTTGACACAATAATAATTATATAACATTGTGTGAATGTATAAATAGAAACTATTTAATTCATTATGTTTAGTACATGAAATCATCACTATAATAATCTTATGGACTAGAAACTATGTCCACACATATCATTATGGATATGTAATATAGGTCCACACATAATATTGTAAACATTTAATTAGGTTTACAAATAACATTATGAACATGTAATCAGGTTCACGTATAACATTATGGACCTCAAAGATAACTCCATGCCTAACATCATAATAGTCAGGGTTCACTTTCAAGACTATCATATAAAACAAGGTCCCTTACTAAACTGGTTTCACTCTCTATTCTAGTCCTATATATCACATGAGATATAATTATTTACCTAATTAATTGGAGTGATATATAGGTCTTACCCATCTTAGATTATAATTTGTACACCATCCTCTATTATAATATAACCACCTTCACATAATGAAAATCATACATATGTATACCTCAAGATCAAAAAATTTTAATTATATAATAATTTAGGAAATGAAATGGGTTTCAGAAACATTTCAACATAATATAACCTGTGGAAATTAAAAAGGATTCATATTCATTTCATCATTTCAAAAAATCATAACTCATGGAAAAAGAATTGGGTTTCATAATAATTTTATCATGGTATAACACATGGAAGAGAAATTGGATTCATAAAAATATTTTCATCATAAAAATAAAACATTTGGAGAAAAAATAATAAGGTAATCCTTGGATATATCCGCAATAAAGCATAAGTAACTTCAAATAATGTCATATTAGTTTTAAAGTAATGTTTAAGTACTAATTCAGACATTTATTGAAGAAAATATATTTTCCTTCAAAGTAAATTATTAAAATATTAAACATTGTGAAAATAATTTAATTTTATGATAACCTTGAAAACTTATAAATGATGATTTTATAAATCATTTTAAAAATTTCTTGAGAAAAAAATATTTTCCTATATTAAAAATTCTTTTTAAAACATAAAACACATTCAAAATCCTTTTCACTTTGAAATCATTTAATTAAAATATATCTTTTCCCATATATTAAAAAAATTATCATTGAATTGAACTTTTAAAACCTGTAATAGAAGATTTAAAAAAAAAATTAGTCATGACAATTGGAAATACTGATCAAGTTGTCCATGCTAAACAAGTATTCTTTTTACATTTTTGGTTAAGAAAAAGTGGAATTGTTTGGAACACTATTTGAATATTCCATTCAAAAAAAAATTAAAAAATGTTAAAAAAGGGTAAAAATTTCTTTTAAAAATCATAAAATACTAAAAAATTGAAATCATTTTTACAAAACATGGTTTTGGAAGAAAATGGATTTCAGACTAAAGAGATAAATAAAGTCATATTTTCTTAAAAACTTTTTCTTAATAAATTTTTGTTCCAAAAAATGGAAAATGGTACCATTACATAAATATATCATGAATAACCATAGGATAAAAAGTTTCATGAGTTATCTTGATAGGTATATATTGATATTTTCTCATTTTATACTTAATCATAAATAATCCTGATAAATGATGAGATTGTTACATAAAATATTTACGAATTTGGTATTCTTGAATCATAACCCACATTAAGAAATAAAATAAAATACAAATACAAATAAAATTTAACTTGGAATAAAAAATTCATGATATTATATGTTATTAGTTCTGTATATACACCAACTATAAGAATATAGGTTCATAAGATAATTTACATCTCAAAGAAGGCAAATTGAGAGAAAACCCCTTACCAATTTGGTAACTTTTGAATTGTAAACCCCATGAAAGAGATTAAATAAAATATACATGTAAATAAATAAAATTATTAGTAAAATAATTAAAAAATACATTCATGATCTATACACACACCACATATAATAAATATGGGGTCAATATGGAATGTGTCTCACTGAAGTTCAAAAATTCAGATGGAAATCCGTCACCAAAAGTCTCAAATTCCATCATACATGTTCAAAATTCTTATATTATAAATTTGAGTTTATTATACATATAATGAGGAACAAAAACTACATATATTATACCATTTACTATTTAATTATGTCTATTTACTACACGTTTACTAACAATTCCTTGATAATGTCACATTTTGAGTAATAACTGCTTTATTTTTGTATATTTCTTTATTTGTTACTTTTATCCCTATTAGTTTGAACATGGTAACATGATATCTAAATATATAATATTTAGATAATTAACATATTTATAAATTAATTATACTTTTACAACCAATCATGAAATATGGTTATGAAAAATAAAGTATGCTCTAATACTAGAGATAGTAGGTCATACATATGCATGAGTCATGTTTCCTTTTTTCCAATGATCATGGTGGAAATAAGGAAAGTAACATATTATCATTTAAGAGTGATAATATTATAATATATATATATATTATTATTTCTTTAAATATACTTATATATTCCATCCATGTGGTGTGGTGATAATAAATAGAGTCACATCACTTCATGAAGGCGGTAGTCCACATGTACACGGGCAATGTTATCATATTTCATTTCATGAAAAGGTAATAAGAAGATAAAATATATATTATCTTTTCATAATGATAAATATGTCCTGAATATCATAATTATTTCATTTATATCACATATAAACATTAAATTTATCCCTATCACCTTACATGTAAAGCGGGAAATAAATGTATCACTCCGTGATGCGGTAGTTCATCGTACATGCGAGTGACGTTACTGTATTTCCAAATAATAGAAATAATGAATATTTATGTTATATACTAATTAAATATTCATAATAATATCATAAATATCATATATAAATAATATATCCATAATTATATCCAATTGTGAGAGGTGTTAATGAAAAAACAAATGACATCGATCTGTGAGGTGATAATCCATTGTACACAAAAACAATGATTTCATAAAACAGTTAATTAGAATTTTATGTGGTTCTAGGTAATTAAATTAACACAATAAGATATCATTATATGAAATATTTTGAGGTTATTATATCAGAATGGTAAAATAATTATTTAATAAGGTCGAGAATGAAAGAAAATAAAGATTCTCATTGAAGAATATTGCCTATTATTCGATTATTATCCTTTGGTTTTCACAAACGCATTCCTAGGTATGATTTCTTCCCAAAATAAGGCATATTGTAAAAAAATTAACTATTATAAATAAAATACCCCTTAAGATTTAATTAAATGTCTTATTATTTAATATGGTTATAAAAAAACATGCACTTAATTCATTTTGTTATATTCAATTGGATTGAAAAGACCGTTGATTTTCATTGTCATTAATAATGTATTCGTTAAAAAATGATCACATTACTACCATAAATATAGGGTTTTAAAAAATAAAATTTTCACAAAAAAAAGGATTTGTCGACCTCAAACGATAGGATCATACCCTATTAATCCCACTTATCAGATATTCCAAGAGAGATGGTATCATTGTAATTTTCCATTGAGCAAGACCAAGTTGAGAGCCAACAACTTAAGTATGAGTGAAACCATTTCCGGGATAAGTTCAATCTCATTGACATCACGACACAAACCATGTACGCCGAACCACCCCATGAAAATCTCACTATCACGCACCATATTCTTGTGGTTTTTTATATTGTATTAAATGGATATGTGTCGAGACCATAACTATATGAGTATGTACATTAGTTTTAATATAATGATAGACATATTTTCATCCTATTTTTATTACTCTATAAATGATTTTTATTTTGATACAGTAAAACAAAAATTGTATTTTTGGGTAGTATTAAATTTCAATTAATGAATTTATTTTTATGAATTAATGGATTTTTTAAGTAAATAATTTTTTAATAAAATATTATTTTTAAATATCTTTTATTAAATATAAACGATCATATAAATTTTGGGATGTGAAATGTAATTTTTATAAGGGTTCCAAAACAGTTATTTTCTAAATCCAAAAATTATCAATAAATGATTATTATAATTTTAAAATAGAAAAGGCTCATTCTTAGAAAATTATTTATATAAAATAAATATTATTTTTTTTAATAAAAATTTTGAGATTATCCAATAGTTAATTTTCCATAGTTTTCTAAGTGAGTATAATTTTTTGGTAAATATTATATACTATATAAATATACTTTGTGTATTGAAACATCATAACGACCCAAACGTTATGTAATAAATACAATAAAAGGTATCCACGATCAAATTTTTGTATTTCACTTTTAAATAGTGAGATTTTAGATTTATTTGATTTATTTTATAAATCCATTAGGAATCCTCCAAAACTTATAATATATTTTAGGGTTTTTAAATATTTTTCTAAGAATGTGACTCAAAACCACATAAGAAATAGAATTACTTAATTAAATCTTGTCCTTGGACTTATAAAATAAATAGAACCAATCTATTTTGGTAGAAATAAGGGAAAAACCCGTGGGATTGTTTGTGGTTTTGGTTTTTTTATTATGTAGAGTCTAAAACCTATATAATAATGAAATATATCAAATTTCCAATATAAAATTACCTAAGGTCCCATTTATATTCACTCAAAATCTATGGTGTAGATAAATACTCTTACCTACCCTACCTGTAGTCCTAAAAAGGTTCCCCCAAACTCTCAAGAAGATATTCTCAAGTATTTGTAGTCACACACTCAAGTAAAGGATCTTTTCCTTTCTCTTCTTTATTCAATTATCTTATTTAACTTATATCCTTTATATTATTTTAATCATAGTGGGATATATTATTCTATATCACCCTTATTGTAAAATTTATTTCAAAATTTTGATATGACCATTTTCTCTCATCAACCCATTTTTATTAATTTTTAAATAATGTCGTTATACTGCTGAAATTTCACCGTGATTTTCCAAGCCAAAATAATTGTTTAGTGAATACCATACCCATTTCCTATAAATTTTATTTTATTTTATAAAATTATATCTATTTTTATTGGGAATTACATTTATTTATTCCACATTCCATGTTTATGGAATAAAATGTGTCTATAAATTTTTCCATGTTTTATGATCTATGTGGAACACTTAAACATGATAATAAAATGAATGTGTCTGGTGCACCCAGAATTAAATATCTCTTTAATGAATTAGGTAATGTTTAGTATCATGATATTTAATTTTGGGGTAGGAAGTGTAATTGATTATGGCATTGTAATTTTTCCATCATGATGTCTTTACAGTTATTATTGACATGTGTTTATGATGCAATGTTTTAAGTTGTTTCCACATTTCCCATGTTGCCTTTATGATTGTCACGAACTGAATCTGGTCTCCATTAAAATTGGCACCTTAACCAGAGTATGGAAATATCCAATGGTAGTTCCCTATCTCCATGGTCTGGAAAAACTTCTCAGGTATCATAAACAATGGTTTTGGAATGATTTACCCAGGTTAGGATACATAATACAACCATTAATGAAGAATAAACCAAGTCTAAAAAATTCATTCCAAAAAAAGCCTTAAATAAAATTCAAAACTAAATAAAAGGTATTAAAAATGACACAATAGTTCAAAACAAATTATCCGAAAAAAACAGCCCAAGGACCACCACATGACAAGGGGTCATTACCCATGATCCATCTCCACAACACCGCACCATGGAAGGAAACTAACAACCTGAACTGTTGTCTCCGAAGGACATGGCCATACCTATGTCAAATATAATCAAGTATAAATTCCCCCAAGGTTGTAAGAAGGGTTTGATACTATTCCTAATATGATACCACCCAAATATTTTATGTGATAATCATTAGAAGATAAAAAGCTTCTAAGTTTTAACAAACATGAAATGGTAGAAAAAAGTTGTAAAGTGAAACTTTTGATGGAAAATAGTTTTCAAAGGGGTAACATTAAAAATGAATAAATTTAAGTAAAACATGTAATATATGGAATTTTTCTAGTAATCACACTATAATCCAGTGGTAAATACCAAATAGTCAACGGGCACTATTCACGAGAACACCCATAGGTACTAGCTAGTTGTTGGCCCCTGGAACCTCATATCTCGAAGTAAAAGTAACCAAAAAAATATTTTTTTCTCATTCATGATACAGTAGTAGTGAAAATACTCATAACATAGTGTTCCTAAATCATCATCATTATATTTTTTTTATTGTTTTCAACATCAAACGTGTTATGTGAAATAGGGAAAAAAACCACTCCAGATCACTTGCATACTAGTACATGTTTGCCCACCTAGATACTCGGGTTTCCCACTTTATGATAAAACAAGTTCCACATGATATCAAATTCCATTTACACATAAAAACACAATTTTAGGTCATACACACTCAAAACATTAGCTAAATATTCTTTTCACTGTTAGTATAACTTAATAAAGCACTTAGAATTTCTATAAAACAATTACACAAAGTATGACAAAACTTTTCACATAAATTCCATTTAAAACTCGTCTTTTAAAACCAAATTCCTACTAATATTACACTAAAAAAATTTCTAGAAGTAAAACATTTTAATAAAACAATTCCATTTATTATAAAAAACCCTAAGTTGGTATAATATGAAATGTACATGAAAAACCACCATTTTCTCACAAAAAATTTAACTTAAAAATAAATCGCATGAAAAATGATACCAAAAAAAGTTTTCACACCAAAAAAAACAAAAAAAAGTGCATTCTAAAAATATAAATCTATAAAAAATAACTGATCCAATAATTCTTACACATAGAATCACCTACCAAATGTGTCGAAAAACTCAAATCCTTGTGTGATACTTCAACGACTCCACCACCGCACCACAAGGGAGTGAAAATGAACCTAAAATCACAATATAGGACAAAGCTACTCAAAAAACATATGTATGAAGACCTAGATTCTGGATATTTTGAGCTTCATGAAAATTTGTAGAAACCCTAAGAAAATGGAAGGAGAAATGAAGAAAATGCACTTACTTGAGAGATCTTGAAATTCCTCCACCAAATCTCCCATAAATATTGAGTTCAAAGGGAGGTTGAGAGAGCTTTGAGGATGTCCAAGTATTCATGGCACAAAATGGGTATTAAATAGAGGTAATAGGTTTTATTCTGAAAGTAAAAAATTGGAATTACAAAACAAATTTAATGAGTTAGACAGGGCTACACAATTTTCTTGCACGATTTAGTAAATCGTTCACACAAACTGTGCGCCTAGTTATATACACCCAAAAAAGGTCCAATTTTTTCCAAATTAAAGTGGGGCCTAGGGGAAACCAAGGAGAAAATTTTGGACAAGAATAGACTAGAAAAATGTACCTTAAAATAGGGACATGTATGTGATAATTCTCCCCACCATGAAAACTTTCGACCCCATATAGTTAACCCAAAGATTTATTAGAAAATATGAACGGATACTCTTGTTAAACCAACATCTTCTACTCCCAAGATTCATAGACATCATTTTCATATCATTAGAGGACCTAGAACAATGTAATAGACTTTCCCTGAAGCACCTTTTTAAAGGAATAAACTATTCCCATCGGCTGCTAAAAAACAGACAAGTCAGGATCTATTTCCAACTCCTCCGAATTCAGCACATGGGATTGATGAAAGTTGTAATTAATTAGATGGGAGACATAAAAAACATCATGGATAGATTTCAACTGAGAAGGTAAATCAAATCTATATTCCACCTTTCCAATTCACTCGTTAAATCTCAGAAGTTATGACATATCTTGACATTAGCTTTCCCTGCTTTACCAAACGATGATGACCCAGATGAGGTCCCACCATCAAGAATACCTAATCACCCACAGGAAACTCTAGATCTTGACATCTCTAATTAGCATAGGATTTTTTGTGACTTTGAGCTGCCAAAAAACTTTTCCTGATCAACATGACCGTCTCAGATGTCTCTTGCATAAGGCTCAGCCCGAACAATGAGGTCTCACCTACATCAGCCCAACATAGGGTAGAGCAATAAGGCCGACCATAGAGAGACGCAAAAGGAGACATTATAATAGAGGATCCGTAACTATTGCTATAAGGAAACTTGAACAATCCCGAATGGTTATCCCAAGAACCTCCAAAATCTAAAACACATGCATGAAGCATGTTATCTGAGATCAGATGCACCCGCTCTGTCAGAAAATACTTTTGAGGGTGGTATTCTGTGATCATTTTAATCTGATACCCCAAGTACTTATAAATACCTTCCCAAGACTAAGAGGTGAAACAAGTGTCTCTATTTAATACAATTGCTAACAGCACACCATGAAGCCTTAACACCTTCTGAAGATACAATTGGCCCAACTCATCCACTTTAGTTGTATCAATAATCAGAATGAAGTTGGCTGATTTGGTCAGATGATCAATCACTTCCCATGTGCCATTCTTACACTGAGGTTTATAAGGAAAGCCAACAATGATATCCATGGTGACTTCGTCCCACTTCTTGGTAGGAATGGATAAGGGCTGGAGAAAACCGGAGGGTCTTTGACGCTCTACTTTCAGCTGCTGACATGTATAGAATCTCAACACAAATTCAGCTATATCTCACCTCATACCAAACCACCATAACTATCGAAGAACATCATAGTACTTTTTGGTATCCCCAAGATGAACATCCCATTGAGACTATTGGCTATCATATGTCACCACCTTCTATGGAGAGGAAGGCATCACTGTTCAACCATTGAAGCAGAATATTCCCTCAGGAGATGAAGACCAATTAGAAGAGACGTCTCCCCATCATGAAGAAAATACATTGACCACTGACATATCTCATCACTGGGATTCTCTGACTGAATTAACTCTAAAAGATCAGGAGTCAACAGAATTCTCACCAAGAACATTCATCCACTGTGTTCCTTGGTCTCTACATGAATCTGAACAAAGAGCCCAGTCAGAGTCCACTCATCATTGGACTTCCTCAAAGCATATACTTGTACTATTCCACTCAAGGAATCAGCCAACACATTACCCTTCCCTGGGGTATATACCATATCAAAGTCGAACCCCTACAGATATTCGATCCAATGGTGATGCCTCATATTAAGATCCTTCTGTGAGAAAATGTAAACCAATATCTTGTGATCAGAGTAGACCAAAAACTTCTCCCTAAATAGTTAGTGACACATAGTCTTTAAAGAATGCATCACCACTACCAACTCCAAATCATGGGTCGTGTAATTATTTTCATGTTGTCAGAGTTGGTGAAATCCAAATTCCACCATGTGATCATCTTGCATGAGCATGCATCTGATACCCATACCAGAAGCATCACAATAAACCACATATCCCTTTATAGATTATGGAATGATCAACATGGGGGTAGTAGTTAACCTCCACTTCATCTCCTCAAAGGATTACAAAAATTCAAGGCCCCAAAAAAACTACACCTTTTTCAAATCAGTGTGCTCATGGGTGAGCCAAGCCAAGATAAATCTGAAACAAACCACCTCTAATAACCTGCCAGACTAGAGAAACTCCTGATTTCAAACATGCTCTTTGGATTCTCTGATGAAATAACTATTCTAATCATCTTGAGGTCTATTGAAACCCCCTTCTTTGAGATCACATGACCCAAAAACATCACTTCTCTAATCCATAACGTGAACTTGGATAACTTTTCATAAAAAATATTATCCCGCAAAGTGCCCAACACAATCTACAAATGATTCTCATGATCCTACTTGGATCTAGAGTAAACCGGAAAGTCATCCAAAAATACCATAAAAATGGAATGGAGATACTAGCATAAAACCATTTTCATGAGTTCCACAAAAATTACAGGAGCATTAGTGAACCCGAAAGGCATAAACATGTAATTAATGTGGTCGTACCTTCTTCGGAAGGTTTTCTTCAGGATATCTTCCTCTCTCACGCTGACTTGATGGTAACCCGAATGAAAGTATATCTTGGAAAAAAACCTTTCACCCTTAAATTGATCAAAAAACTCATCTATATGGTGAAAAGGATATTTTTTCTTAATGGTTACCTTTTTCAACTTATAGTAGTCGATGTACAACCATAGGGATCTGTCTGCTTTCTTTGCAAAAAGAATAGGAGTGGCTCAGGGAGAGATTATCGGGCGAATGAATCCATTGAATCCCAAATTTTATAGATGTATCTTTAATTCACTCATCTTGGTGGGGTCCATAAGATTTTATGGAAAAGATATCATCTATGTTCCTGATTTCAAATTAATTAATAACTCCATGTCCCACTATGGGGATAACCCAGAAAATTCATTCAAAAATACCTCTAATAACTCATCCACCTTGTGGGGTAGTCTTCCATTAGGATCATGAAAATAGTCCTCTAGAGCGAGCAGTGGTAACTGAAAGATTATATTTCCTTGTTCTCAGAGTGGAGGTCATGTACAACCTGACAGAGGGTCCCATTCCCGAAGAAAAACATGAGGAACACCATCAGGTGTTGTGAAACTCTCATGCCGCCTATAGCAATCGATGTTTTCTTGAAAGTGAACTATTAAATCCATGCCAAGGATTACATAAAAAAGATCCATATCGAAGACCAAGAGGTCTCACTCCATCTCAACCCAAGATAGAGTAAGTGCACATTATGGGTACCTTAGACCCTTCTCCTTATTCTTACCCAGTGGCATCACCAACTCCATCACAACAGATAACAACACAGTTGGGAAATTCAATGTACACAGAATATAGTAAGAGATAAATAAAAAAGAATCAAGAATACATAAAATAGTATCATCTATATAATAACCAATCAAAATGGTTCCTCGGATAGTCAATGGCCATGAATCTGATCATGCAGGAGCCTACTCAACAATATGAAGTTTCCTACTCTCTGCTCGAGAATGGATGGTCAGCTGTGGCTCTGATCTGAACATGATCTTCCTAGAATACAAACTTGTCCTACCTCTATGGACACCGAACTGAGAGCCCACCATCCTAGATGGCTCTGACTAAACTGGAATCCCCCTAGAGGCCATAGAACCTACCCCGTTTTCTAGTGGAAGTGTCATCCTACAAAAATGCTACAAGTGTCTCATACCTCCAAAATTATAACAGGGATTCATTGGAGATGTGAATGCGGGTATCATGTTCTCTAGACTCCCACACTAGTGACACATTATGGACCTTGCAACAAAATACACAAATGAAATCTTCCTGGAATAGTAGCCTGAACTTCCACCTCTTTTCTTCCCCTGCTCCTCTCGCTTCCTTTTCTTTTCAGAATAACTACTACTACCCATTATTGATATTGTCCCCAAGAAACCATCCCTCCCCTTGTGTTCAATCTCTACCATAAAATCTTGGTCAACCACCTCAACATTAGTATTTATCTTTAACAAGAAGACCTGAGAATAGTTCTTTGGATGCAAACCCCTCTCAACCTTCTGGGTTATCATCTCCTCATTGGAGACCATTTATGGATCATACCAGACCAGCTTAGAAAAACTTTTGGGATACTCCATCACTAAAATATCCCCCTGAACCATCTCCATAAATTCCTGGGATCTAGAATATTCTAAGACTTTAGGGAAGTACTGGTCATTGAAGGTATCCTTTAAGTCCTTCCATCTCATAGGTTCACACTTCCCAACTTAAAGAACTTATTCCCAGAACCTGAATCTCGTACCCTCTAATAGAAAAGAGGTACACTTCAACCTAACCTCCTTAGGTGTTTCCAAGAACTTGAACATGCACTCGATATTTAGGATCTACTCCTCACATCATGTGGTTATGTGCTACCACAGAAAGAAGGGGTCTAGTCCTTTAAAACTCTTGGGATTTTTCCATATTAGGTTAAGACTCCTTTTCTCTATCTTTAGAATGAGCAGTAGGTGCTCCATTTACTAGGTATTTTACAGCCATGAACACAACTTCTACCATAATTTCATCAATTGGTGAGGTAGAACTCTCTCCTACATACACTCATGGGTGCATGGGATATTTCTAGGGAGGCATGTTGCTACACAAGGCAACAGTCAAAAGAAATCATCTGTAAAACAATTATTAAAAAATCATCAATTAAATCAAATATAAATAATTCAAAAACATCATAACAATGAAATAAACAACCACTTCACCCCCACCCAATATCTACAAGTTGTGTGCAGCCTGCACATCCCTCTTGGAAGAGAACTCACACACACAATCAGGACATCCCATGAAGACTTTTGATATTTCTTGAGAGGTGAAGGCTAGGCACCCTAATCGCATCTAGAACTCTAATACCTGACAGTCCTAGATCCTGTATAACCATAATCATCCCAAAATAATATTATGACCAAAAAATATTAGCCTCCTCTAATACCATTTTATCACAAACCGAATCTGGTCTCCATCAAAATTGGCACCATACCTGGCCCAGTGAAATACCTGAAGGGATTTATTATCACGAACCACCTTCACCAACATGAGAGAATGGATAGCAGATTGCCAGACCCTTCCTTCATCATGTTTAAGGAGTGATAATGACCCCTAACACCCGCATTCAATAGGTCCTGGAGTGGCGACTAGTGTAGGACCCCGGGACACCCTGAGAGGGGAGGGGTGAATCCGGGTGGAAACTTTTTCTTCTTTAAGTTGTGGATCTTGTTCCCACGTTGGTAGGAACTACTTAAACCTGTATGATGGATATGATCAGCAATTAAACATTCACATGTAGGGAGATGACACGGCTATTTTTACTTGGTTCACCACTAAGGGCTACGTCCAAGGAGCATACGCCG
The DNA here is from genome assembly GCA_963277665.1 of Viscum album. NCBI lineage: Eukaryota > Viridiplantae > Streptophyta > Magnoliopsida > Santalales > Viscaceae > Viscum > Viscum album. Next base: position 208,190,799 of record OY728138.1, on the reverse strand, counting down.
ACAGGTTGTCGGTCGTACCTAAATCCACTATGCTTCACTAGCTGTAGATTACAATGGTTTCGGTACAGTCACTCTGTCCCAGGCTCACTGCCTTTACAATTGTTCAGGGATAGCTCACTATGTCCCTCGGGTCACTCCCGTTGACTCCCCCTGGCTCACTGCCGTTGGTGAAGTCCCACTCAATTTGTAGACGTGAAGGTCTCTTCAATAAATGTGCATTGATGTTCTTTGTCTCCTGTTCAGCATGATACTTTGCTTGCATCAGGGTTCAGAGTTGATGCTCTTTATAGTTCAACCTTTCTTCTTTAGTGCAATGACTGAATGCACTAGATCCCCTTGTCTTCATTTTCCTGAATCACAATCACTTATGTGATTGCTTAATAAATGATGTTCATCTTACTCGGCATTCGTCAGAATCAATTCACCATGTATGCATGAGATCATGCATGTATCATTTAGATTTCTTCTTCAATCTCGCTTTGCACCGAAAGTATCAGGAAATCTTTAGCTCTTGTGCAGCTCCAGAAAGGCAGGTGTGCTTCAACAATATTTGGCTCTCCTTTTCAAGACCGGCGCGCAAGTCTCCATCTGGCGCGCAAGTCTTAGGCGCACAAGTATAACCTGGCGCGTAAGTGTCTCCAAAGCACTTGCGCGACTCTGCCTTCTTGTACTTCAAACCTGCGCGACTCACTTCCTTCCTTGCCCAAATCACCTGAGGCGCACAACCATCAATCGGCACGCAACCTCTACTTGCGCGACCCAACTACCACTTGCGCGGTTTAACCACCTGCCCGAAGAGAGCTCGAACAATCTCAAAGTCTTGAGCTCCATGAGAAATGAGGAGGGGTGGTCCAGTATTTATAGGCAAACTGGACCCCCTGCACGGCGGCGCGCAAGTCATCCATCGGCGCGCAAGTCTCGGCCCCTGGTAGGCACTTGCGCGATCAACATCCAAACTTGCGCGAACATCTTTCCTTTGCCAAATTTGGATCTTATGATCTCGAAAAACCATAGGCGCGCAAGTTATAATGCATTCAAGGCGTCGGCGCGCAAGTCTCTTCCCGGCACATAATTCACCTGCGCGACCTCACCAAAACTTGCGCGACCCTAATCCCTTTGCCATATTTTGATGCTCTGATCTTCAAAAACATATGGCGCGCAAGTTTCCGATCCTCCAAGAGTATGGCGCGCAAGTCCCTTTGCCAAAATCACTCTTCTTAATTTTTTGATTTTGAGGCCCTGAAATTTTGGAAACACTGGAAAACGGCGCCACCTTGTATCTTCTCTTTTTGTACCACCTCCAGATCATCCATTCCTCTGTCGATGTTCTTGAATCAAACATATATCATTTGACCACAACTCTTGAACTCGACATGGCACCATGGAATCTCCTTTGTCAAAAAATTTGTATGTCGTTTGTTTTCTTTGTCGACAAGCACGATCACCTCAACAACACTTCTTCTTGGTGATCTGTATCCTTTAGCAACTCTTTTTCTTTTATCAAAAACTCCACTATTATGATATGTATTCTTTGAAGGAACAGCTTTAGTACCATCATCTTCTATGACAATGTGATGTGCATGGCCATTTCATAAGTCAACTCATTGGCACATTGCCTCCTTCATCAACCGTCATGATCAACTTCATGCAAACCATGTGATTCAATCCCTCAAGAAGTCTCTAGCATGGTTCTCATGCAATCATGAGTAATTGCATGGTATTCATCAAAACCCATTGTTCTCATGCAATAATGAGGAATTTCATGGTCTTCATCCAAGCCCATGGTCCTTATGCGATATGGAGGAATTGCATGGTCTTCATCCAAAAACACCATCCTTCTTTAATCATCCTTGGATGGATTACTCCTCACATTCTTCATTGTTGTAAACAATGTATCACCTCTGACACATGTTCTTTGAACTTAAGATCATCACAACAATCATCTAAATCACCACTCCTCTACTTCATCGGAGTACGTCATGATATTCTTCATTTTGATCTGCATTGACAACTATTGACAACAAATACAACCTTATACACAAAGTGGTTCCAACAACTAGTACCAAGTGTATAGGATCACACACAATATGGAAGGCATTACCCTTTTTCTTTAATAGGATCGGGAGATAAGATAGTAAATCTTAGAAACACCAAAACTAGGGGGTAAGAGTAAAGCCAAAAGAAAACCATTCTCATATGCATGTTAAAAAAGTAAATATCACAAAGTACAAGGAGACTACAAAGGTAAAGTACCAAAGAAAAGGAAAACAACAACTGCAGTTGTCCTAACGTATGAGCTAGTACGGCCCCACATGATCCATGAAGTCCTCCTAGAAGCCTGAAAGCAGTTTTATATATGTAGGGTGAGAATACAAGTATACTCAGTAGGGAAAACCAAAGACTCTCATGCACAAGTGGGGAGGCATTCTAATTCCCTGTGGAGAAAGAGATAACCAAAACACCTAGTAAGGAAAACTATCCACCGAAGACTCACCAAGGCACACTCCCCAAATAACACAAGTCAAGTAATGTATATTAATAGAACATCGATATTTGGGTCCCCCGCGCCACTTTCCCACTGGTTGTTGAAGACATCCTATATATCGAACCAATCCCGCCATTCTCACCGCAGTACCCTTGCCACTCCCCACCTGCACACACCTGGGCCACAGCCACACGTCCCGCCCGCAAACACCTAGGCCACAACCACACCTCCCATCTGCAAACACCAGGGCCACAATCACTATATGTAACCATGCCCGCAAACACCTGGGCCAGAACAACTACTTCCATGCCCGAAGACATCTGGGCCTCATCCTGAAGATTCTTGGGAAACAACCTGACCGTACACACCTAGGCCAACCACCAAAACTACCATGCCCGAAGAATCATGGGCTATAATGGACCTCAGGCCATCAAATCCCACCCAAAGATTCTTGGGCTATTCGGGAAAGGGAGTAGAAAAGGATCTAATAACCATCCACTCATAGGAGTGTTGGGAAAAACACCCTCCCCCATGAAATGGGGGTGTTCGGCAATAAGTGCTCAAATTGGGTGGGGTGTGAATAAGAAACATAAAATCTATAGATATATGTATAGGTAACAAGCACTCATCCCAACATAGGGTTTCCAAAGCCAACATAAGCACACCACCCTTGTTACTATTCATTCATAATAGAAGGCACACCACTCACGGACAAGTCACCACTCATTCACAAAACCAATTCCCCATTTAAACCATTCTTGTTTTCAGGTTCAAGTGATCCCATTTAGGTGAATTATACACTACTGGGAAACTAACCAGCATAAACACAAGCCCATGAAAATGAAACCGCCAACAACAATTTAAGCATTTAGACCCGGTTCTCTTGTGATGTCACCACAACAAAGGGATCAGTGAAATCCCTCAAAGTACTGGAACCAAACCAAGCCTCGAGATACAGCCCCACACAGCTTCAAATTCACAACCAAAAACCGTGCCATAATAGAGGATCCCATCCTCATCCACATCACCCCATAAGCATCGAGTAGAACAAACAGACATGCCACCAAGACAGAGCATGGAAGTCTCTAGACTCAAGTACATTATTTACTAAGTTTTCTTATTTCTATTTGGTTAACCGGGGTAATAACACAATGATTGATGTTCACTGGGAATCCATTTAACCAACCGAGTTTATGGGATTAACCAATTTCCATGTTACGGTCATTTAATCATCACAGAAGACAAGGGTTCATTAGTGCGCAACGAAAGACCACCAACGACCATGATTTTCAGTGAGCATAATCCCATACAGTTCACAACATATAGAAATTATAAAAGAGTACAGCCGAATTGTCAAACAAACCCCATAATTCTTTAACAGTCTGTTTATTATCTTTGTTAAGGTTTAGTTTCATCCATTCCCACAGAAATAGTAGTGTACCCACCCCGCATGATACAAAGTAAGGAGAGACGAAGGAAAAAATCCCTACGTGGTTGATCAAGTATCAAAGTTATTCTCCACGCGCCATGAACTGGGGATGCGCAACTTGCAGTGGAGGAACGTCGGGGAATCCAAGGGTGAGAAGAAAGGATCCAACACAGATGCACCACTTGCCATGGGAAGGGAAACTCCAAATGCACCAGGAAGAAAAGGAGAATATACAAGAGGAATAAGAAGAAGGAATCCCCATGCGGTATAAGGATGAGATCATGTTATTATGGGATATGGAAATTTAAACACCTTTAAAGTCTGATCATGGTTCCCCACGTGGTTGGGTAGTTATGCATGATTGAATTAATTGTTATTTAACAATTCTCCTCAGAGGGCTGGTCATAAAGACTATACGTTAAACAGTTTTCTTTAATCATAAGGAAACGCTTAATCGGGGTGGATCTAGAAGGTACGAGGAAGGTTGTGACACCGAAGAAAAACCACAGTTTTTTGTAAGTTAAGGGTCGCCTGAATCTTGTGGGATTTTTAGATATTATTTAGGGGATTTAAATGGATTTAAAGAGGGAATTAAATCACCTTTACGTCAAAAGATACGTTGTAGGAGTGGAAAAATTCGGAACTGGAAAAGGGGCGAAGACACGGTGAGGACATGGTGCCACCGTCACGGTGCCACCCTCACGGTGCCACCGTCATGTTGTCACCCTTATGGTGCAACCATAAAAGGTTCCACCATCACGGTGCCACTGTAACCGGTGCCACCGTGACCGGTGTGCGACTGTCACGGTGCCACCATAAATGGTGCGACCATCACGGTGCCACCATCACCAGTGTGCGATCGTCACGGTGCCACCGTAACCAGTGCCACTGTCACGGTGCCTCCATGACCGGTGTGCGACCGTCATGGTTCCACCGTCACTAGTTCCACCACCACGGTGCCACCGTGACCAGTGCCACCATTTTGGTGGAGCCGTTTTTTGGAAAAGTAATGGACCAGGTGGGTTTGGTCCATTACATTAGATACCTCTCAAACTATTCTCTCCCTTGAGAATAAAGGCTAGACCCAAAGAAAAGAGGGTTTCCTAAAAACCACCTCTAAAGATACAACTCAAGAGTAAACCTCATCCACCTCTAGGAACACCTCTCCCTCAAGTAACCAAGAAATATTCGACGGTCAAACTGTCCAGTCATATGGGTTAGGGAGTTTCTTCCTCCATGTCAAGATATTATCTGCTTTGGGTGGCACTAACTCGCCCGCACAGGTTTAATCGCATACACCATAATGCGTATTGCTTAGGGATCAGGTCCTCCCCTCCCCATAGTTAGGACTCTTCACACACATCCATAGAACAAGGAAAACTGCACGTTCCATAGTTAACAAAGTAATGTCTTCCATCACAAAAAAGTACAAACAAAATAGAACAAAACTCAAAATAGATCTAGGTACTGGGCGCACATCTGCCTCTCCCATTCCCAGGTACTTTCCTCGAGCCCTCCATGCCTCCACAACACACAAACCAAAAGAATGGTCCATCCACAGAGCACCTTCTCCTTACAATCCTCGATTCTCATAGGCATTTCCACAAACATCACATCGGCCTCAATGTATAGATTTCCTTAGTCGAGGATGTGTGAATCGTTATGTAGATATCGCTGGGGCTGTGATACATGGAAGATGTGATGTATTCTCAGTAGCGGCAGTGGTAGAGCTAGCTGATAATCCAATTCCCCGACCTGCCGCAACACTTCGAAGGGTCCGGTGAACCTTGGATAAAGCTTACTCCCCCTGCCGAACCTCCGTTGTCCACGCCAAGGGGAGACCATCAAGAATACGTGGTCCCTGCCCTCGAACTACATGGGTCTCCTCCTATTATCGGCATATGACTTCTACGGGTCCTGAGCCGCCTTCATCCTCTCTCGTTTAAGCTGAACCTTCTTCATTGTGCTCTACACCACTTCCGGGCCAAGAACACCTGTTTCCCCAGCCTCGGTCCATCACACAGGTGAGCGATAAGGCCTTTCTTACAAGGCTTCAAATGGAGCCATGCCAATGGTAGAGTGATAGCTATTATTGTAGGAAAACTCTAACAGGGGAAAGTGCCACGCCCAGAATTCCCAAAAATCTAGAATACATGCTCGTAGCATATCCTCCAACGTCTGGATGGTGCGATCTGTCTGTCCATCTTCCTGGGGATGGAAGGCAGTACTAAGATGTAGTTGGGTCCCAAAAGCATGCTACAATACTCTCCAGATTCGTGAGGTAAACCGTGCATCCCTATCCGAGACTATGGACCACGGAACTCCATACAACCGAACCACCTCATCCACGTACCTTCGTGCTAAGTCATCCACTGCTTCTGAATCCTTGATCACCATAAAGTGAGCCGATTTCATCAAATGGTCCACCACTACCCAGATAGCATCGTATCCTCCTTGAACCATGGGTAGCCCTATGACGAAGTCCATCGATATGTCATCCCACTTCCACCTGGGGACGTCTAAAGGCTACAAAAAACCAACTAGATCACGGCGTTCAGCCTTCACCTGCTGACACACTAGGCACCTGGCCATGAACTCTGCCACCGCCCGCTTTACCCCGAGCCACCAAAACTGACCTCTCAAGCCCTGGTACATTTTGGAAGCTCCCGGGTGCATAGCTAGGGGTGAGTTGTGGAACTCACCAATAATTATCTTGTACATCGCCTTTAGAACAAACAACTTCCCTCGGAAAAGCATCTGATTCTGACCATCCTCCATCCACCCTTCCGGGGAATCTTCGTGGTTATCCCGATCGCGCATTAATTCTCTCTATATGTCTCCCCACTGAGACGCCTTCACCTGCCACAGTAGAGAAGACTGGATTATCATCTGGTACAGGCAACCTCTATAACCATACATCCTCGCATCCAGGTGCAGGGCATCCAACTCCTCCATCGCCTTCCAAGCATATACCGACTCTCGAACTGCATCCTTCTGCGACTTCCTGCTCAAGGAATCAGCCACCACATTACCTTTTCCTGAGGTGTAGGAAATATCTAAGTCGTATTCCTAAAGTAACTCCATCCACTTTCACTTCTGTAAGTTCAGGTCCCACTTGGAGAAGATATACTTCAAGATTTTGTGATCCGTGAAGACCACAAAGTTCTCGCCGATGAGGTAATGCCGCCACAACTTTAGTGCGAACACAACTACCGCAAGCTTCAGATCGTGGGTGGAATAATTATGTTCATGGGGACGTAACTGTCTAGAACCATAAGAGATCACCTCTTTTCGTTGCATCAGCACACACCCTAGGCCTTGTCTTGAAGCATCACAGAACACCTCATACACCAGCCCTTCTCCTAGAAACCTCAGCACTAGGGCACTTACCAACTTCTCCTTCAGATAGCTAAAGGCTGCCTGGCATTTCCCATTCCACACAAAATCATGGTCCGTCTTGGTTAAAGATGTCAAAGATGCTGCAACTCGGGAGAATTTGGGTAAGAACCTTCGGTAATAACCTACTAGTCTAAGGAAACTACAAACCTCTTCCATGTTCTTGGGTCCTGCCCAAGAAAAAACCTCCTCGACCTTCGATGAGTCCACTATTATTCCCTGCTCGGACACCACATGCCCAAGGAAGTGCACTTCTCGCATCCAGAACTTGCACTTGGACAACTTCCCATTGAGTTGGTGCTATCAGAGGACCTCTAAAACCATTCTCAGGTGCTCATCGTGATCCTCCTCTGATCTTGAGTAGATCAGGATGTCGTCAATAAACATGACTACGAACTGATCTAGGTATTCATGGAAGACAGAGTTCATGAGCCCCATGAACACAGCTGGAGCGTTCGTAACGCCGAACAACATGACCACAAACTCAAAGTGCCCATATCTACACCTGAAGTCAGTCTTTGAGATGTCACCTTACTTTACCTTCAACTTGTGCTATCGAGATCGTAGGTCGATCTTAGAGAACCAACCTTCTCCCCTTAGCTGGTCAAAGAGATCTTCTATCCTCGGGAGGGGGTAAAGGCTCTTGATGGTTACCTGGTTCAGTCTTTGGTAGTCTACGCATAGCCTGAGGCCACCATCTACCTTCTTTGCAAATAATACTAGAGAACCCCATGGTGATTCACTTGGTTGAAAAAAACCCTTCTTCATCATATCATCAATCTGAATCTGTAACTCCCACAACTCGAAAGGTTTCATTCGTTAGGGAACCATTGAAATCGGATGGGCACCAGGTTACAAGTCTATCCCGAACTCAACATCACGTCGATGGGGTAGAGTCGCCACCTCCTCAGGGAAGATATGCATAAACTCACTGACGATCCCTAGGACATTCACCATTTTTGCATCCACCAACTCCACTGATAGCTCAGATAACAAGGAAAGGAGGGTCTCCTCCCGCCTACTGCTTTTTTGGAAACCCCTCTCACCAATGAAAGTTACACATATACCGCCCAAATCCGAAAACATGACCCTTCCTCGGAAGCAGTAAATGAAGACACATACAGAGGAAAACCAGTCAATTCCTGTGATTACATCGTATGGATGTATCTGCAACAGTAGAAGATCCTTGATCGACTGATGTGGCCCTACCATCAGTCTACACCCTTGGAAAACATAAAACAAGTCGGTTTGACCTCCGACTGGTGTTCTCAGAACTAGGGGAACATGAAGTCTTTCAGTATCTAAGCTCATATCGCGGGCCAAACTGGGTTCAAAAAAAGGAGTGTGAAGCTCTTGTATCGAACAAGGCATAGGCAAGGGTGCTAAACAAGTTGATCGTACCTCGAACAACTTCTGACCCTGATGGAAATGATGCCTCTGCAGTGTGCAACTGTCCACGCCCATCTCCCCTGCCTCTTGGTTGTCAACCTCCTCCCCCACCATTCCTTGGTCGAGGTCCCAGTGGGGAATACTAGGGTCGGCCTCCTCCTACCACATCTGGTCTCGGAGGGGCGGGAGCTTGCTGCCCCTTCTGTTAAAATGGCATAGATGGAAACTGCTGCTACTGAGGTGGGCGCTGAACCTGCCCACCCTCTCTATACTATACTCTATCCAGGAACTGATTCCGAAGGTGCCCATGGCTTCCATAGATTAAGCATCTCGGCCCTGGGCCTGAAAGGAAAGGGCGAGGGCCCGGAGATCGGAACTAGAACTGCTGAGTCCTGCTCCCTGTTAGTCGAAACCTAGAGGGCCCTGACGCTGGAGGTCTGCTGCTGACAGCTTTCCCCTTCGACGATCCCAACTGTATTCCCTCTCGTGATACACCTCCCAGTGTGTGCATCCTTTCCACCACATTATCCTTCTTTTGGACCTCTAATTATGTCGGTAAGGTGAATGGAGTAACAAGATACTGGAGAGAAGGTCAAAGTGCCTCCTCCAAATGTCTCGCCCGAGACTCCTCATCTGGAAAGAAGTCTAGAACAAAGTGCAGAATATCCTTGAACTTGATCCCCAACTCTCTCATTGACATACTCCCCTGTTGTAGGGAGAGTAGTTCCTACCTCTTCTCATCCTTCATCGTGGAAGAGAGGAATTCCTCCTAGAACTCCTTCTCAAAGTTAGTCCACGTCACCTCAGCCTCCCTCTTCTCCCCAAGATAGAGTGCCCACCACTAACGCGTTGCTCCCCGCATCTGGCTTACAGCCAGAGGAACCCAGTACTCCGCCGGAGCCCGGATCAAGCAGAAAGATATCACCAGCTCTACTTGCCAGATCTATATCTCCATGTTAGAGATGATGCCCTCATACTTCCCAAGGGTATTCCACTGAAATGTATGAAGAATCTTCTGCCACTGATCGTCCTCCTCCTCTCGGTCATCCCTCTATCAATCAGCCAAGTCAACCTCCTGGGTCACGATCGCCCGCACTAATCGTGGTCGTCTCCCAAGAACCATAGCTGCAAGGTAAACAAGGAATTCATAATCCCAAGTAGTGTAGAATATTGTTCTTAAATTTTCATAGACCTCTTATTCGTTTTAAATCCCTAAAATACCCATGAAACACAAGAACACAAGTCATTATGATGCATGTACCTTCCCTAGGGTCTCTACCCTGCAACCAGTGTAGCCTCATTTGGTCATTCAGTAGGCCCAGAGTCCTTGCTTCGCATCACGGGGGGCCCTAAAATCTCGTGTCCTAGATGGTCTTCCATGGCCTATTTCGCGCACCAAGATCACCCAACACTTTTACCCTACCATCCCATGAAATCCGCAATGTGCCTAACCCCAGACTCCATCCTATCTCTCAACCTCACTTCATCTGATACCATTCTTTCACGACCCGCCTTCACCAAGATGAGAAAAGGGACAAATGATTTTCAGACCCTTCCTTCTTCAAGTTGAAGGAGAGATAATGACCCCCGAGACCCACCTTCAATATGTCCCGGAGTGGCGACTAGCACCAAGGGTATAAGATCAGACAGAAGATGGAAGGCATTACCATTTTCTTTAATAGGATTAGGAGATAAGATAGTAAATCCCAACAACACCAAAATGAGGTGGTAAGAGTAAATCCAAAAGAAAACCATTCCCATATGCATGTTACAAAAGTAAATATCACAAAGTACAAGGAGACTACAAAGGTAAAGTACCAAAGAAAATGAAAACAGTAACTGAAATCGTACCAACATCCGAGCTAGTACGGCCCCGCACGATCCATGAAGTCCTCTTGGAAACTTGAAAGCATTTTTATATATGTAGGGTGATCATACAAGTATACTCAATAGGAAAATCCAAAGACTCTCCTGCACAAGTGGGGAGGCATTCTAATTCCCCGTGGAAAAAGAGATAACCAAAGCACCTAGCAAGGAAAACTATCCACACAAGCCTCACCAAGGCACATACCCCAAATAACGCAAGTAAAGTAATGTATAGTAATAGAACATTGATATATGGGTACCCCACGCCACTTTCCCACTGGTTATTGAATACATCCTATGATTCAAACTAATTCCCCCATTCTCACCGTAGTCCCACTGCCACTCCTCGCCCGCACACACCTGGGCCACAGCCACACATCTCACTCACAAAAACCTATGCCACACCCACACATCCCGCCCGTAAACACCTTGTCCAAAATAACTATACGTAACCACACCCGCAAACACCTGGGCCAGAACAACTACTGCCACACCTGAAGACACCTGAGCCTCATCCCGAAGATTCTTGGGAAACATCCTTCCCGCACACACCTTGTCCAACCACCAAAACTACCCTGCCCGAAGAATCTTGGGCTATAATGGACCTCAAGCCATCACATCCCGCCCGAAGAGTCTTGGGCTCTTTAGTAAACGGAGCAGAAAAGGATCTAATAACCCGCTACTCATAGGAGTGTTGGGAAAAACACCCTCCCCCATGAAATGGGGGTGTTCGGCACTAAGTGCTAAACTTTGCTGCGACACGAATAAGGAACATAAAAACTACATATATATGTATAGGTAACAAGAACTCATCCTAACCTAGGGTTTCCAAAGCCAACATATGCACAACACCCTTGTTACTATTCATTCATAAAAGAAGGCACAACACTCACAGCCAAGTCAGCACTCATTCCCAAAACCAATTCCCCATTTAAACCATTCTTGTTTTAATTTTCAAGTGATCCCATTTAGGTGAATTCTACACTACTGGGAAACTAACTGGAATAACCACAAGCCCAAGAAAACGAAACATCCAACAATAATTTAAGAATTCACACCTGGTTCTCTTGTGAAGTAACCACAACAAATGGATTAGTAAAATCCCTCAATGTACTAGAACCAAACCAAGCCTCGAGATACATCCCAAAACAACTTCAGATTCACAAACAACAACCGTTCCACAACAGAGGATCCCATCCTCATCCATGTCACCCCATAAGCATTGAGCAGAAAAAATAGACATGCCACCAAGACAGAGCAAGGAAGTCTCCAGACTCAAGTATATCATTTACTAAATTTTATTCTTTCGGTTTGGTTAACCGGGGTGGTCACACATAGAATGATGTTCACTGGGCATCCATTTAACCAACCAAGTTTAGGTGATTAACTAATTTCCATGTTATAGTCATTTAATCATCACAAAAGTCAAGGGTTCATTAGTGTACAAGGAAAGACCACTAACGGCCATGATTTTCAGTGAGCATAATCCAATACAGTTCACATCATATAGAAATTATAAAATAGTACAGCAGAATTGTCAAAACCACCCCATCATTCTTTAATAGTCTTTTTATTATCTTTGTTAAGGTTAAGTTTCATCCATTCCCACAGAAACAATAGTGTACCCACCCCGCATGATAAACAGTAAGGAGAAATGAAGGAAAAATCCCTACGTTTTTTATCAAGGATCGAAGTTCTTCTCCACGCGCCAAAAACTGGGGATTCGCAACTTGAAGGGGAGGAACGTCGGGGACTCGAAGGGTGAGTAGAAAGGCTCCGGCACAGGCGCACCGCTTACCTCAGGAAGGGAAACTCCAAACGCACTGGGAAGAAAAAGAGACTCTCCAAGAGGAAGAAGAATAAGGAATCCCCGTGTGATATAAGGATGAGATCCCGTTGTTATGTGATATGGAAATTTGAATGGATTTAACGTCGGATCATTGTTCCCCACACGGTGGGGCAGTTACGCATGATGGAATTAATTTTAATTTAACAATTCTCCTCAAAGGGGTGGTCATAATGGCTATGCGTTAAACATTTTTCTTCAATCATAAGGAAATGCATAACCAGGGCGGATCTGGAAGGTACGAGGAAGGGTGTGACACCGAGGAAAAACCACATGTTTTGGTAAGTTATGGGTTGCCTGACTCTTGTGGGATTGTTAGATATTATTTATGGGCTTTAAATGTCTTGAAAGAGGGCATTAAATCATATTTACGTCAAAAGATATGTTGCAGGAGCGAAAAAAGTAGGAATTGGAAAAGGGGCGAAGACACGGTGAGGACATGGTGCCACCGTCATGGTGTCACCCTCACGATGCCACCCTCACTGTGTCACCCTTATGGTGCCACCGTCCATGGTGCCACTTTCACGTGCCACCCTAACTGGTGCCGCTGTCACGGTGCAACCGTGACCGTTGTGCAACCGTCACGGTGCCACTTTCACCGGTGTGCGACCATCACGGTTCCACCCTAATCAGTGCCACCGTCACAGTGCCACTGTGACCGCTGTGCGACCGTCATGGTGACACCGTATCCGGTTCCACCATCACGGTGCCACCGTGACAGGTGCCACCATTTCAGTGGATCCGTGTTTTGGAAAATTAATGGACCAAGTGGGTCCAGGTCATTGCATTTCTTTATTCCCATGGGCTGGAATAATTTCTCGAGTATCAGAAACAATGGTTTGGGAATGATTTAATCGAGTTAGGATACATAAAACAGCCAATAATGAATAATTATGAAATCTGAAAAATTGATGCCAAACAAGCCTGAAATAAAATTCAGAATTTAATAAAATGTTTTAAACATGATTCAAGAGTTTAAAAACAACAAAAGTATTATAAAAAACATCTCATGTACCACCGCATGAAAGGGGTCGTAACCCATGATCTGTCTCCACAACACCGCGCCATAGAAGGAAACTAACAACCCAAATCATCGTATCCAAAGGCCTTAACTTTACCTATATCAAAAATAATAAAGTCTACATACACCAGAGGGTGTATATATAGTGTGAACCTAGTCCAAAAAACTATACCACCCAATGATTCAATGTGATAATCATTAGAAGATAAATATCTAGCTAGTTTTCATAAACAAGAAATGGTAGCAATAATTTCTAAAGTGAAACTTTTAAAGGAAAATAGTTTTCAAAGGGTTAACCTTAAATAAGGAATAAATTTAAATAAAAATATGCAATCTAATTAATTTTCAATTCAAGCACACCATACTACAATGGTAAATACCAAATAGTCAATGAGAACTAGTCACTAGAACACCCCTAGGTACTAGCTAGATGTGGGTCCCAGGTACCTTGTATCTTAGTGTAAAAGTATCCATAAAAATATTGGTTCTCATGAATGAGAGACTAGTATGGAACATATCCATAACCTAGTGGTACTAAATTATCATCATTATAGTTTTCTTAGTGTTGTCAATGTCGAACTTGCTATGTGAAATAGGGACTAAACCACTTCAGATCACTAGCATACCAGTACACGTCCGCCTACCTAGAAACCTAGGTTTCCCTCTTTATTCTCTAACAAGTTATACATGATATAAAATTTTATTTAAACATAAAAACACTATTAATAGTAATAAGAACTCTAAATAGTAGCTAAAAATGCTTTTCACCATTAGTATAACTCAATAAAGTATTTATAATTTATATAAAACAATTTCACTAATTATAAAAAAATTCACATAAAATCCATATAAAACTCCTCTTTCAAAACATAATGCATTACATTATTAGATCAAACCATAATTTTAACCACTACAACCATTTAATAAAACCATTACATGTATTTTAAAACAATCCTAATTGGTATAACATAGAATACACATGAAAAACGCCCATTTTCACACAAAAATGGTAGTAAAAAATCATTCACTTGACAAATGCTATCAAAAATAGTTTTCACATCAAAAATAATTAAATAAGAACATGATAAAAATATAAATCTAGAAAATATAACAAATCAAATAATGATTTCACATAGAATACCTACCAAATGTATCAAAAACCTCAAATCATTGTGTGATACTTCAATCACTCCACTGTTGCACCAAGAGGGAGTAAAAACAAACCTAAAACCATAATATTGGACCAAGAAACTCAAACAAAACCGGGTATAAATCCCTAGCTTCTAGAAATTTTGAAAATCAGGAAAGTTGAAGACACCCTATGAAAATGAAAGTATAAAGGAAAAAAACTAACTTACATGAGAGATCTTGAAGTTACTCCACAAAATATCCCTTCAAAATTGAGTTCCAGGGGAGGTTGAGAGAGATAAGAGGATTACTTGGATTCTAGGAATGAAATGGGTAAGAAATGGGTGTAATAAGGTTTATTTCATAAGGGATAATAGTAATTAAAAAATAATTTTCATCGGATGGATAGGGCTGCATGGTTTTCTTGCACGGTTTAGTAAACCGTGCATACAAATCATGAACCAAGTTCTAACCACCAAAAATATGCCCAATTTCATATAAATTAAATGGTGGTATAGGGGAAATATAGGGGTGAAAGTTAGTCCAATAATATTTGTGAAAAAAGTAACTTAAAAGAGGTATATGGATGTGACAATGATTATCATTCTATATCTTCTCTCATCGTTCATGCTTATGATACCAAATATTTTTATTCCCCATTGATATTGCTATTGTATAACATGTAATATTCTATTCATGTTATGATATTTAAATTCTTTTCTGGGATTTATAGCTCACCCCTTTGAAATTGTTGTACCTATGTTATCCCATGCAATTTTAAGTGCAAGAATGTTAAAGAAGTTTTCAATGAAGATGATATATTTCCTATTTTAAAGTGGTATGTAATATACCTAATTCCAAAAAAAACTAGACTTCTCGATCATCCTAGTTTTATTATGTGTAATATTATGTAATAAATCATGTATTAATATGTAAAAAATAGTAGGGTTCTTATATTTAGTATCAAAAGAAAATTTTAGTTATTTTTGGGATTAGGATTAGAAAACTCAAAAAAATAATTAGGGATAATTCTATGTAAAGGAAAACATCCCTAAATTTTGTTAAGTATAGAGTATTTTGTTTATTAAGAAAATAATTCCATTTCTGAACACTAAAAGTACACATGGTTCTACCATAGATGTACCTAGGTGTAAAAACATTGACAAGGTGTGTCAGGCCTAACTCTGTGTAACCTTGTACATGAAAATGGACCTTACTATGAACTTGGTTTCACTCTCTCTAGTTATATGATTTAGAAAACTCATAAGCTCATTATGAACCACTATTAAGGGAACATAATCCCATAAGAGTATACATTAGGAAACAGATTAGGGATGACATAGATTGAATCTTAGAAATTAAAAAGATATGAAATACAAGTAATTTATAATTTATCCCATTAATTTCATCAGATTCCCTTTTATGTGGTTAATAGTTTAAAAAAATACTAATCCCTAATTTTTTTTAGTCTAGCCAATGGCCAGAAATAAGTGGAACTAGGTAAAAAATCAATGTTATGGGTAGTGTGATGACTTCCCCAATGAGATGAAAAACTAGATGGGAGCACGAACCGGGAACTTTATGATGATATTATCTAAACTAAATAAGGTTTTGAATAGAAACCTAGATCTGGAGGAGTATCCAAATCTCCTTAATTGATAATAACCTGCGATATTGTCCTTCATACAAAAAAATCATCAAACTTTCAATGGATCATACAATCCCTTAATCATGTAACAATGGATCCAATCCATTGAGATGATCTTCTCAATCCTTTAATGTTTCCAATAATATAAGGTTCCACTGGATATTTTTTATATAAAGGGACAAGATGATTAATGGTGGACATTGATCAAAAATGAAAAACCTGAGGGAGAGATCGAAGTTATGGGTTGGAAGGAATTATGGAAAACATTTTTTGATAAATATTTTCCTCACACTCCCGGAGTTAAAAAGTAAAGGGATTTCCTTTCCCTCAAGCAGAACAAAGAAAAATCTATCATGTAATATGAGGAAAACATCATAATACTTCCATGATAGGCCTTTGGTTTTTTCAATACCACAAATTCATGGTTGGCCGTCTATTTGGTTGGATAAATCCTAGTATGTGTAAATCTCTAGTGATCCATGACTTTGATAGCTATGAATAAATTGTCCAATGTTTCCTCAATGTCAAAATGGATATATAAGAAAATCTAGGGTATCATAGGGATTGGAAGAGGAAATTTGAGTTTTATTAAGGTTTTCATATGGGTAAATTTTAGAGTTCTAAGAAATTTCAACAACTCACTTGTCAAAATTTCTGGAAGAATCACCCAATAAATTTCCTAAAGGGAATGAGGGAAAGCTTTAGGTTTGGGAAGGAAGGACACCATGATAATGATTGCTGAAGAGAGAAAACCTACTAATGTGATTGATGAATGGAATTCTCTAGTCAACCCAAAACGTATTTTTCAACAATAAAACTATAAGGAACGAGGGAAATTTTCAAATTAATGCACTAAGTTAAGGGTTTTTGGAGACAACCAACAACCTATAAGGTAACAATGATGAGATTTCTCCATCACAAACACTGAGGTGGATACCGAAAAAGAACTGGTGATAGGTATGCTAATTATTCATTACAGAACAACAAATGTACATTTTTATTATTGTCATATGCATTCCTTCAAATCATGAAAGTTTATTAGAACTATTAAAACACTTCCAAAAATCATGGAAGTAGAGATCTCAACTAAAATGGAAAATGGTGAAATTATTTCATCCCAAGTATTAAAGTCCTCCCCTATCAAATTTTTTTGGATAAACATCCCAATAAACCTTTTTATACTCTATGTTTTGTAATTTGATACAATTTTGTGTATGGACTGGATTTACCAACATAAGTCCAACATAAATTGCCACGATAAGGAAATAACAATTCGTATTGAAAATCTACCCCTGGTTCTATACAAATTAAATGAAGAGGACAAATCTTCTCTAGAAGAAACATCTTATGAATTTATATTGTTACCCTATAATGAATTATTATCTAGATAAAATTATTATGTAGAATGAATAAACCATCCTCTAAGGCATGCCTACTGTGAGAGAATATGTTGGCGTGTTTCTCGAGGAATTGTATGGTCCGCCTCCTGGCCGAGAGGTGGAATTTTCAATCAAGATTATACATTGGGGATTAATATTATCCAAGAATCCGTAGAGAATGGAAATTGTGTAACTTTAGGAGATAAAGAAACAACTACATAAGAATCTAGATAGAGGTTTCATTTGCCCAAGTGCATTATGATGGGGTGCACTAGTCCTCTTTATCAAAAAGAAGGATGGATCAATGTGCCTTTATATTGATTATTGTGATCTCAACAAGATGACGAAAAATAACAAGTATACTTCTCCATATACAGATGAGTTTTTTTATCTTTTACATGGAGAACAGTTCTTCCCTAAGGTGGATCTACGGACGATATATTACCAAGTTAGGGGGAAGAAGGAGGATATCCCTAATAAACCTTTTTGTACAACCTATGGGTATTATGAGTTCATAGTAATGTCTTTTGGACTCACTAATTCTCAATAAATATTAATGGACATGATGAATAGATTCATTATAAATTATCTTTATAAATTTGTGGAAGTATTTATATATGATATTATAATGTTTTCCATAATCAAGGAGGAGAATGAGGAGCATCTGAGCACTATGATAATGACCTTGTGAAAGTAGAATCTTTATTCCAAATATGGAAAATGTTAGTTCTAGTTAAAGGAATTCTCATTTCTAGGCCTTATCATCCCAAGAAATGGGATATCTATGTACCCTTAAAAGTCATATTCAATTGAATGATGATCAAGGCCAACATATGTGATAGATATTAATAGTTTCCTTAGTTTAGCTGAGTATTATCATCGATTTGTGAGAAATTTATCAGGATCATCAAATCCCCCAAACAATCTAACATGGAAGGGATTCAGGTTTTCTTGGAATGTTGAATGAAAAGATAGATTTAAGGAGATGAAAAATAGGCTTATCACATCCCCAATTCTCACACTACACACAAGTGTATACCTATTCATTTTATTCAATGTTTCTTTGAAAAAAGCATTGGGTTGTGTGTTAATGAAAAATGACAATGTTATAGAATATTCCTCAAGGTAGTTGAAAGTTCATGTATATAACTACACAACACATGATCTAGAGTTGGATACAGAGATCTTCACTTTGAAAATACAGTGGCATTATCTATTTTGGATAGGTGTGAAATATATAATGATCACAAATGACTCATGTATATATTCACTCATAAAGAGATGGATAGGCCTTAACAAAGATGGTTAGAGGTTATCATGAACTGTGACTGCTCAATAGACTACCATCTTGGTAAAGAGAATAAAGTGGAGGATTCTATAAGTAGAAATGATATAGTAATTCTAATTAATGATAATTGAGTGGGATCCGATCTCCTTAGATTTTGAACAGATGGACATGGTAATCATAATGGAAGGAACGTCATCAATCCTTTCACAAATTATTGCCCAACCTTCCCTTATGTAGAGGTTAAAGGATGCTCAAATAGTTGATTTGCGAATTTAGAATAACGTAGAAACTATAAGGAAAGGTAAATCGTTGAAGTTCAATGTTAATGAAGAAGGAGTTATGGGATTTGGTTCAAGACTGTTTGTACCATCAAATCATGAGTGAAAGAAAAATCTATTTGATAATGAACATAGCTTAACCTTCTCTATCCACCCATGAAGCAAAAATATGTATTGAGATCTCTAAGAGCTCTATTGGTGGGATAACATGAATAAATATATCACTGAATATACATAAAAGTTCCTAGTATGTCATAAAATGAAGGATCTACTTGATGATAAACATATCTCAACCTTCTCTATCCACCCAAGAAGAATAAATGTGTATTGAGATCTCTGAGAACAATGTTGGTGGGACAAAATGAATAAGGAGATCACTGAATGTATATAAAAGTTCCTAGTATTTCATCTAATGAAGACTTAATGGAAGAAGTCTAAGGGGATTATGAAACTATTACCCATACCAACATGGAATTGGGAAAACATCACCATGTACTTTGTTATCGGACATCTAAAGATGTATAGGGGATAAAATGCTATATGGGTTTTTATGGATCATCCCACAAAGAAAGATCAGATTATTACAATTTTAGATGATTTATCACAAGATGAACCTACATGGATATACATTAAAAAAGTGGGGAAGATGCATGGAGTACCACTATTGATTGTAACAGATCCAGATTTGAGATTCACCTCTAAGTTTTGAAAAGTCTCTAACATGATCTAAACACTGAGATTAACTTATGTACAACTAATCACCCCAAAGACGATGGCCAATATCAGTAGAATATCCACGCATTTGAGGACATGATGACAGAATGCTAAATTGACTTCAGAGGAGGATAGGATCAACATATTCCTCTCGTCGAATTCTTTTACCAAAACAGCATTCAATCAAGCAACCAAATGGATCCCTGCAAATCCCTTTATGGTAAATGGTGTAAAACACATAAATATTGGGATGAAGTTAGGGAAAAAACATCTAGGTCCTGAAATGACAAGGAAATGGTTGAAAATTTTATTACCATTTAGTAGCACCTTAAGGCTTCTCAGGGTCAACAGAAGATATATGCTGAAAATCATCGATGTGACCTAGAGTTTAATGTCAGAGGTATGGTATTCTTCTACATATCTCCTTGGAATAAATTTATGAGATATTGAAATAAGGTAAATCTTAGTCCAAGATACATCATCCCCTTTGATATCCTTGATCTCATTAGAGTGGTGGAATACCTACATGCACCCCCACCTAACCTACATCACGTACGTGATGTATTCCATGTATCCCTCTTAAGAAATAACATTCAATAACCCTAACATATACTCAATCTATAGTTGGAACCATTGGACGATGAAATTTCCTATGAAGAGAAGTTGGTGAAGATCTTATATTGGAGAGACAAAGTTCTATAGAATAAGACAATAAACCTCGTCAATGTGTTATGGAGAAACCAAAAGTTTGAATATGTGGCATGGGAACTAGAGGAAGTTATGAAATTGAGTTAACCTCATCTGATTTAGAGTGGGAAATGAAAATTTTGAGGGAAAAATTTCTTAAGGGGGAATATTAAAATGATCCAAACTTTTATAAATTAAATTTCCATTTGGATTTAATTAAATTCCTTATTATGTAATATGGTTATAGAAAACACTTGAACTTATTTTTTCTATAATATCAAATTGGATTTAAAACATCTTTAAGTATCATTACCTTTGATAATATAGAATTTGAATAGTGATCACATGATTAGCATAAATATGGGGTTTTAAGGAATCCAATTGACATAAAAAAGGATGTGATAGCCTCAACTAGTAGGATTGTACCCTATAAATTCCATTTATCAAAGCTTATGAGAGAAATATCATCATTGGGATTTGACCTTGACCAAGACCAATATAATATCCAACAACTTAAGAATGAGATAAACTGTTTATGGGAGAAGTTCAAGCTCATCGAGATCACGACCCAAACCATGTACACCGAACTACCCCATCAAAGTCTAAATATCACGCACCTTTCTCTTAGGGAATTTTCTGTTGTTTTAAAGGCATATGTATCAAGACCATAGGGATATGAGTATGTAAATTATTTTTTATATAATAATGGATATATTTTCATCCTATTATTGTTACTTTATAAAATTTTTTATTTTGATACAATAAAACCCAAATAGTATATTTGTGTAAAATTAAAATTCAATTAAGGAATTTATTTTGATGAAATAATTTTTTTAAAAAATAAATAATATTTTTACAAAATATTATTATTAAATAGTGTTTATTAAATATATATGATCATATTATTTTTATGAAATCAAATGAAATATTTTTTAGTGTTTGAAAGTTGTCATTGTCAAAAACCTAGAATTATTAACAAATAATTATTAGTGTTTTTAAAGTTAAAATTAAACTATTTATAAAATTATTTTCATTAAATGAATATTAGTTTTGGAAATATAATGTCAAAATTTTACTATGGTGAATTTTTCGTAATTTCATGAGAAAATCTAATTTTTGGGTAAAAATTAATTTCCATATAAATATACTTTGTGTATTATGAAATAATAATGAACCAAAAGTGATGTAATAAATTAAATAAATGTTATACATGACAAAAGTTATGTTTTATCTTTTAAATAATTAGATTTTAAGATTATTTTATTTATTTTATATATCCATCATGAGTCCAACCAAACATATAATATATTTTAATGTTTTAAAATAATTTAGTTAAGAATGTTACTCACCTCCATATAGTAAAGGAATTTTTTTTATTAATTTCATCCATTGGCCTTTCAAAAAAATTAGAACCTCTCTCTTTTGGAAAAAATAATTGGTAGAAACTCTGGGAGTGTTCTTGGTTTTTGGTTATTTTATTATGTAGAGTGTAAAACCTAAATAATAAACAAATATCCCTCATTTCCTATAGAAACCCACCCAATATCCCATTTATATTCACTAAAACTCATTATAACACGTCCACACTCTTCTATACCAACTCTAGAGTCCTCTCAAGGCACCCCTAAGATCTCTAGAAGCCCCAACCAAGCATTTGGAGTCACACACTCAAGTAAGGGATTATTTCCTTTCTCTTATTTATTCAAGTATCTTCATTACCTTATGTACTTTATATTCATCTCCTTAGGATGGGATATCCTATTCCATATCACCCTTACAATCCAATTAATTTATAAATTATGAAAAACCCATATTTTTCTCAAAAATCCATTTTTATGAATTTTTAAGCGGTGTTGTTAAGATACAAAAATTTAACCACAAATTTCCATGGAAAACAATTGTTTAATGAATACCATACCCATTTCCTATCAAGGTTATTCTCTTTTATACACTTATACATCTTTTACATGGTACATATATGTATATATTCCATAATCTATGTTCATGGATTAAAATGTGATGATAAATGATTCAATTTTTAATGATATATCTAGCACACTTAAGAATGATAATGAAATTAATGTGACGGATGTGACTAGAATTATATAGCGCTCTAATGCATTGGGTAATCTTTAGTATCATGATACATCACATTGGGATAGTGAGTGAACATGATTCCTTTATGGGACTTTTTCAATCTTGATTTCTAGGTAGTTAACCTTAACATATGTTTTTGATGCAGTGGTTTAAGTTGTTGCCACATTTCCCATATTGCCTTTGTGATTATCATATTATATCATGTCTCAATATTCATGTTTATGATTACATCTCTTTTTATTCCACATTTATATTCCTATTTTCTAACATGTATTATTCTCTTTATGTTATTCCATGTTTTTTCCTTTACTGGGATTTATAACTAAACCCTTTCTTATGTATGTCCATATGTTATCTCATACATGTTTAAGTGCGAGCATGTTAAATAATATTTCAATAAAGATGATTAATTTCCTATTCTAAAATATAATGTAATTTACCATATTCTTAAAGACACTAGAATTCTCAATCATTCAGGTTATAGTAATTATAATCTTATGTAATAAATCATGTATTAATATTTAATAAAGAATATGGTTGTTATACCTATTCTATTAAGGGATTGAATTTGTTATGTCAATTGGGTAGGTATTGGATTAACCAAAGAGATGTGAAGGTGTTAATAAGGGAGGAGAGGGAGAGTCCTTTTATAAGTGGGTTAGGTGACATAAAAGGTATTTTTGAAAAGAATTGAGTGCTCCCACGTTTTTCATACATCACGGGGGTAAAAATGAACCATTATTGAACCATATAAGTGAAAGGGTTAAAATATTTCAACAAAATAGTTTTTATAAAAGTGTATATATTATTTTTACCCTTATCTATTTAGTTTAATCCCCCGGTAAACCCATTTTTACCTAAACCATAGAAATTACTTTATACTACATCCACTATTAAATTTGGTCAAAAAATAATCTAGAATTATTAGATAATATAAATAATTATGATTCTAAATATGTAATAAATTTTTCCAAATTAAATTCAAAAAATTGGAAAATTTTAATTTACAATTAATCTCGCATACATGATGAGAAAGTGGGTTTTTTAAGAAAAAATATTCAAATGTAGAGAATGTTTTTATATCAAAATTCAATATGAAATTGATTCTGATGCTTGAAACTGGATCAATGGTTTTATAATTGAACAAATTTAATTTTAGGAAAAAATTTAAAATATAACATAATGTAATAAATAAAATAAAATAAATGGTAGTTTTCAATTAATATTAAATATTTTTCACTATTTATCAAAATTGAATCTTTTCCAAAAAATACAAAAAATTCACCTGAATATAATTTTGATATTATGATTTGAAAAATGTCATTTATTTTATAAAATACATTTTCCAATGGTGTAAAAATTTATTTTTAAAATATTTTCTCCATAAAAGGTAACAACACTTCTTTTTAGAAAATGTAGTTCTTTAGCATAAAATTTGATTTATTAATATATCTTGTCAATAAGACACATAATATGAATGTTTAATAGTTTATTTAATTTATATACTATATAAATTCCATTAAAATTATTCAAATTAGTTATTTTGTTTATTTTATTGAGTTC
The DNA here is from genome assembly GCA_963277665.1 of Viscum album. NCBI lineage: Eukaryota > Viridiplantae > Streptophyta > Magnoliopsida > Santalales > Viscaceae > Viscum > Viscum album. The sequence continues at coordinate 208,166,585 of OY728138.1, read as the reverse complement.
GACCACATTTGGTCATGAAAATAGGGTTTTAGAAAAAGATTTCCTTTTTTAAAAAATTGTTTTTATTTTCATTTATAATTAATTGGTTGAAAAATAATTCATTGTATATACCTATGTAAGCCGTATTTTTATAACCTATTTAATAATATTCATACCATCTATTTGAATAGCTAGGTGTTCATTATCATTTTAAATAATAATATTTTCATTGTATGACACGTTTTGTTTAAACTCAGTGTTGCACGTAACATTATCTAAAATTTTTATTGTATGTAACACAAGACAAGCATAGTTTTGAATACGTAACTAGATAAACATTATATTGTATTTAAAATGATCCAAACTTACTATTTTGTGTATTGAAATATAAACTTAGTGTTACTTGTAAGGAAAATGAAAATTAGTGTGTCATGTCATGAAAAATATGGAAAAGATGAAATATATATGAAATAATAATAATTTCACAAAATCTCAAGGTGATACATGACAAGAATTTTTGATATATTATACTGAAGTCTTAACATTTGATGAAGCATTTTATGATTCCATTTGGATTTAATAGACTTTATAAAGGATAATAACCACAAACAAGAAACTCATTAATGAAGCATCACAAGGAAGGGTATGGTCAGTCATACTCTTTTATGGGTAAAGGATTCATGTAAAATTCTCTTTTTTGATTAAAATTCATCCACTATACCTTGTTTTTTGAGTTTTTGAGGTACTAATATTAAATGGTAGGTAGTCATTGGGACATACCATAGATGCTTTGGGTTGTGCATTGTTTGAGATCGTGGGATGTTGGGTTGAAAATTTTGGGTTTTTAGGCCCAGTTTGAGAATATCTTAAAGATTTAAGATGTATTTGGGAATATTTAACATTCATAATATTACTATTTCTTACCTTTGTTTAAGATATGAATCCATACCATGCATTTCATTAGTGATTGATAAATTATATTTGGGTTTTAAAGCCACGCATTTAGGGACTCTAGGTTTTATCACCATACTGGGTGGTGGTGGGTGTTGTGGAGTTAGGATATATAAAATGATATGGGAGACCTAGATGTCCACAGTAAGGGAATAAAAACACACTTATTTCAATTCTAAATAATGAGATATTCCACACCTTTTAATTTTATGTGATAAAAACAATTTTTGTGACTTTTATGGTTGTGTAGCCCTGGCCAATTGAAGTTTCTTTTAGGGTTATTCATCTAGGACCTAATAAAGTTACTATAAATTTAGTTTTAAACATGAAATGTGGATGTTGTGATTGTACCACAAATAGGTTTCCAACATAATATTTTTGATATAAATCAAATCCCATTTAGTTCAGGTTGCACTGTTTAGGGTCATATATCAAGACCACTCTATACGGTTTAACATCATGTGGTAACGATATCTATGTTTTGAAAGGAGATACAACAAATGAATAAGTGAGACTTATATATTCGTGTACCTTTTGGGTGAATCTTGATTATTGGTAAGTAAATGTTATAGGATATGGTTGGACTCATAATGGATATGAACCATAGAGGAAATGGTACTCTAAGGGATATGGACAATTTATGATGGGTTTCACAGGGAATATGAAGTAGTGAAGATGAAACATATGGGGAATATGGATTATTTAATGTGACTTTCATGGGTAATATAGACAAGTAAGGATGAATATGATATGGAATATAGCATGGTTATGATAATATACTCATAAGGGATATGCCCATTTAGGAAGAGTGACTCATAGTGGATATGGTCCATTGAGGGATAGTGACTCGTAGGGGATATATCACATTAAAGAAGATTTGAAATTAAACATGGGTAACCTATAAGACATATAAACATCATTAATTATTCAAAGGGTTGATATAATTAATTAAGTCATATTTGATGTTTACACTTTAGAATCCTAGAAAACATATTTGGATCATTAATGAGTCATAAGGATGATATCATTAATGAGGTCCTAGTCAAGTCTTACACCTAAAGAGAAGGGTTATATATATATATACACACCTCTTATATATTGATAACAATAAAATTAAAGACAAAAGGACTTATAGGGAACTTTTCTTGATGAGAAAGAGGTTGGGGATTACACCTGGTAGGAGGCCCATATGTTTATGTATCTCATTGACAAGACAAGGGATAAAGTCATCAATGTGGATGTGATTAGGGATTATAAGTAACACATAATTATGAAGCCCATATATAGATATCAACCTCTTCTATATAAAATACCGGATAAGGAAGGAATATTGGACTCATATAAATGATTTATGTTTTCGTGGCACATGTAAAAATTATTTCAATATAACATTGGTGATACCTATATCTCCCTTCAATTCATTGGGTAAATATTTATATCGCGTGAGATAGACATGAGTGGAATGGAAAGTAAATCTGGTTCATTAATGTAGGGCTGAAATGGCAAGTAAATCTGGTTCAGTAATACATGGCTCGAACGGAAAGTAAACCCAGTTCTGTAATGGCCTATGTCTACCATGATGATCTTGGAAGCAATGCATTGTAAAATATGGAAATTATATTATGTTCTTATTAGTTTCCCACAATTACATATTTTATTCCAATTCTATTCTATCATGGTTAATGTTCCTTTATGGTCTATTCCCTATGAAATGAAAAGATTTATTTAATGACACATGATTTTGATATTAAAACATTATGTTAATGTTTTTATATTCATATGTTTATGGTTTATTTTATATTCTCCATTTTTACACTTATTGAGCATATTTTATCACCATTTTTATGTATCCCTTTCCCCTAGATTTAAAGAAAGGTTTTAGGTATGAAAACAAAATGGGGAGATCTTTATGGGAGATGATGAAGATCTTTTACAACGTTAGAAGATTATGTTCCACATTTCCAAATACACTAAAATAATACAGTCACTGGGTGTCTTTTATTTCTTTTATTAATTATTCGAAAAAAATATAATTTCCATGTACATTAAGATTGGTTCTCTATAGTTGGTATCAGAGTGAAGGTTTATTCATCCTTTGGAAACTATGATGTGAAAACTCTAGTGGGGTCCCTAGAGATATTTCAAGGATATGTCTATAGATGTCCTACAGATAAGTAAAGTATATTTTACAAACCTATTTTTTGTGATAATCATGAATAACCTAGTGTTAAATCAAAGATATCAATGATTGAAATATTATCAGTGTCTTACCTTACCTATGTGTTTCTAATCTCTGATATGTATTTCTCACACTTTGCTTTCTAATCATAGTCAATAGTTAGAACTACATAAAAAATAGTTAACCAGTTAATTTCTCAGATGTGGAAATTATCAGAATTATGAAGATAGATTTCCTAATTTGAAATATCGGGAATAGAATCGTGACGTTGGTATGAGTATCGGTCATACTGTTAAAGGATAAAGAGATTATAAATGATATGTGAAAGGTATTTGATGTTCTTCCTGTATTTCTTACATTAAACCTAAGAATATTGAGGTTGAGAAACCTTAAGAAATTATTCATATTTGAATAAAGAATAAGTTGATGGATCCGGATTAATTGTTTAAGAATAAAGTTAGATGATTGAGGTGCATATGTTTCATATTTCAAAGATTATATTATATGGATCCTGAAATATATAAGTGTTTTTAGTATAAGTTTTTCATTAAGGATTTTAAAGGATATATTTAATAGTTATAATGATCCAAAATGTGTTTTAAGGGTAAGGTGATATACTTGTATAATGCATGATTAAGGGGAAGCTAACCCTTAATATACCCCTTATTTTTAGATAATGTTTTTTGGATAAAGATATATTGGATTTGAATAAGTAAATTGGATGATGTTAGTATCTAGAGAACTAATTATAGAGTTGTTGGCAAGAGGGTTATGATATCTTGGATGAAGTGTACCACTTTTTGGGACTTAAGGAATATCCAATATGTTTTGGAAAAAGGAAACATGCATGTTTTCAATAATGATATCTGCTTATTTAGGTTGTTACTGTGACTTAAGAGAATACATGATTAAGTTATTCACATGTTTGGAATGTGAAAACCAATAAATACATTATGAGATATGGGAGATAAATTTTATGTCGATTTAGTTAACCTCTTTCTATGTTTTATATTTTTTCAAAGGATTGTAATGTCATCCATTTATGGATTGTATAAGTTATATTCCAGTTGAAGTTTGTTAGATTAATGTATTATCTCACCAAAGGAGGACTTATGCATATTTGATTTCCTGTGTTGACCCATATGTTGAGATAGATGGAATAACCTATCATTTTATCACATTATATGTTGTCACTTGAAGAATAAGAATTTTTACATCATTTATTTAAATAAGAGATGAAGGGGAAATTGTTCAAGGCACGAACAATGATGAGATTGTACCAAAATCATGTAAGTATTTATTCCCTTGAAAAATTATTCATCATTAGGGAAAGGATCTTGAAAACCAAATAAGTTATCCTAGTTCCCTATAATATGATGAATCCTATGGTCCCTTAAATCATTGCAGATTTATGGCTTTCTGGTAGTTAACTTTCTCTAAACCTTATTATCTATCACTATTCATCTGAACTTTATGGTTAGATTTCTCATCTATATCCATGTTTTCACTTACCACCTATGTTATACTCTAAGAAAACTCAATGATGAGTTAATTTTGGTATCTGTTATGTTTCTAACATTCCTTTTTAAAATGATGTTTTTGTATCCCTTTTTACTATGTGGGTTTCCAAGAAAGAATCATTAATGTAGAAAACCAAGTATAATCCCGATGAATTTCGAGGGAAGAATTAATTTTAATGGGTGTAGAATGTAACAAGTCAAGATTTTATGGGATATATTCTTATAATGTGATTGATTACTTGTGTTTTATGCTACATAAAGATTAGTTTTCTCTATACGCAACACCATATTATCTTGCAGTATATGCAACACTATTCTTGGCTTGTGTTGCACACAATTTCAAGTTCTATTGATAGAATTCATTTCACACAACACTGAGTATAGATTTTGTTCAATTTATAAATTAACTAAGTTATTATTATGTTATATGAAACACCAAAGGAATCTTGCATAACATGCAACACTGACTTGGCTTACATTACACGCAAGAACAACCTTCCTCGATAGCTTGTGTTGTATGCAATACCGAGTTTCGCTAAATAATGATATATTATATAACAGTCCATTATGAGTCGTATTAAACACATTTGAAATTTTATATATCATTAGAATTTATCTTACACATTTTCTAGAACATGATATGAGAACAAAATCATGTTTTTGGATAAAAGAAGTATTTTTCAAAAAAATGATGTTTTACCACCTTTTGATGGTGCATCCATTTTAAATCTAGTTTTTGAAACATTTATATGTTAAATTTGAAATAATAAACTATTTTTCGTAAGGGGGACTTAAAAATATTCTTTTATTTAATTTTAGGTATTTTTATAATAAAATTAAAATTATAAAAAATAGTGAAAAATAATGCATTTTAACTCAAAACTACCTTTTTATCTAATTTATTTATATAGTTATGTTATCTTTTTAATTGGTTTTAAAGATTAATTAGATTATATTTTTATCATTTAATCCAATTTTGTTCATTGGAAGTAATTTCAATTTTAAATTATATATAAACTCATGTCAATCTTTTGATAGTTATTACTTCTTAAAACCCCGCTTTTTAGTTTTGACTAGGGTAATTAATTTTAAATTAATTACTGCAACTTTTATATTTTGAATTTGGAAAATTAGATTCAATATGTAGAATAATATTATTTATATTTTTTAAATAGGTACCTTTTATTTTTAGATATTCTGAATAGTAACTTCATTAATTATTTTGTTTACCACTGTTAAAACGGTAAATCTGGTAAATAAGGGTAAAAAATAATATTATAATAATATTTAACTACCCTAACACACATCCAAATCCTATTGGATGAGATATTTTGGACACTGGTCATCCTTTTCTTGATTTTGGGACCCCATGGATTCACTTGGATATGAAAATGACATTTTATAAGAATTAATTTAAAGTAATGATAATTATAAACTAAATATATATCATTTAATAAATTGATTTTAATATGGGGATATATAATAGATATATATGTCTATAAATAGTCATTATAAATATAAAATTATTTCCTACATCATGGTATTTTATTTATAATTTTTAGACCTTATATAAATATATTTATTTATAACACAATTATGATGTAGTGATTACTTCATTAATGATTGATTCAAATAAATGAATTTATAAATATTAAAATAAATTTAATTTGAATATTTTGATCTCATCCACAAATTTTATGGATGTAATTGATATATTTGGGATGATTTAATGCCTTTTTTGAAGTAATAGGGTTGTTATGAATTTTTTAATGTCAAGTATAAATAGTATACAAAATTGACATATTTCATAACACAAAACATAAAAGAGTTTATTAAATGATATTAAATTCCTAAAAATATAAGATTCGTCAAAATGGTTAATAAAAGTCCAAATATGTCATAAATAACTTTTTTTGGGTCATTTGACATTATATGGTAATAAGATTAACCCACAATGTGTAAATAACATGATATCATGGTAATATTAAAAAGTGTAAAATAAGGGTTAAACCAAAAAGATAAGGATAAAATATATTCAAAACTTTCCTAAAAAATTGTTTTATAATGGGTATTCAAACCTGTATAATCATATATTCTAATTTAAAAAGTTTTTGACTATTTTAAATCAAATGTTAATTTATAATAAATTGATATTTGAAATCTTTCTCAATGTGCTCCTCTCCTCTCTTATAAAAGGGAACCTCCTCCCTCTCCTCTTCACTCCATTTTGAGCCTTCATGCTCGATAAAACCCTATCAATTTATCTTCTCAACTTCCCCAGTTAAATTCTAGAGGTTCTGGTCTTCTCAAAAGACCAACTCTAGTTCCATTAGGGGAAATTTAAAGGAGGCGCGTTGAGGAAGAGGTAGTCTATTCTATCGATTCTTTCAAATTTTTTCTTCTTCTAATTCATCTTATTTAGTTGATTAATTATAAAGTAATAACATCCATATCACTAATATTATTATATGTTATTATAAATATGAAACAACCCAATTTCACCTTCTATCCATCCTATGAAAAGAAAAATCACCGCGTGTGCGTACGTACGACTTACCGTTTCCACGTTGAGGTGTAATCTGTTTTTCACCACCGCCTTACTTGGATAGGTATAATGTTGGTAATAATAATTATATATGATTATTAAAACATGATACACATTCTGATATATTATACACCATTCAATTCAATACCATTCAATAATTATGGGAACGATATTATCAAACGTGCATACGTACGACTTACTGTCTCCACGACACGATGAGATTCGTTCTCCACGTTCACCATTCAATAATGATTATAAAGTATATATAATAAATAATCATGAAATATATGACATAAATAGTGAAACTGGATTTATTTAAATGTATTTATGTCATTTACATACTTCCATTCAATAAAATAACGAAATGAAAATAGTGTTCATGAGTACGTATGACCAACCGTCTCCATGAATGGTGTATTACATTTTATTTATCTATATTTTATATATATATATATATATACTGAATATATATATATATATATATGATATATAAATAATGTTTTACAATCTATAAGTAATTAAATCATGATATAATTAATAATATCAAGAATAACAATTCAAAACACGTATGATAAGTAAAACGATTATTACCCAAAACGTTTCTTTAACATGGAAATGACAAATAAATGGGTAATAAAAAGTCGTAAGTGAGTTATATATGATATAATAAATATTATTATGATTATTTTACAAGTTAATAATATGTGTAAACCCACTATATATTTGTTTCATACATATACAGAAGAAATCAGACTTAGGGTAAGATATTATTTTGTATCACTTTTATTTATGTGGGACATATTATTTATACACCGCCAGTTACTTTTTTGTGATGTTTATGATTCCCATTAATGTTTTTATGATTATTATTATGAAGGTTATGATATTTAAATATGAATATAATTTTATTTATTTCATTATTCATACGATGTGACTGATTATAAATTGGTAAGGGGTAATTTTGCCACCTCATTTTTATCTGAGATTGTTTTTAGGTAAGTATAAACTGGGGATATATTTATCATCCATGTCCATATTTTCTAACAATGTTTTCATAAAATGTTTTTTAGTATTCTATGTATGTTTAAAGACTTTTTTACCCATTTTTTACTTTTACTACATTGTATGGAAGGAATCATTCTTTTGTTTACAATATGAGGTACTTTTGACTTTTCCGAAAAAAGTACGAGGAGAATGTCCTTTTAACTTATACAACATGAATGGATTTTTATGATCTCACAAATTCCTTATTTTAACAAAGAATCATCTACACTATTCAAGTTTATTTTCAACTAAATTCTTGTCTTTTAAAATTTCATAGCATTTTGAGAAAAGATAATATTTTTTAAGTAGAAATGATATTTTCTTCAAAAACTAAGCTCAAGTAGGTTTATCAAAAAAATTCCATATAAGATGATTATATTTAAATAAGGTTATGTTTTGATCCCTAATATTACTATGATTTGATTGTGTTAATGATGGAATGGTATTTTATATGGACTTTGTTATGATGGAATAATTTTTAACAAAACCCATTTTATTTCTTGGGTAATGCTATGATGATTGATTTATGTTTTTGTGGAACATATAAAAATGATTTCGTTATGATATGGTTGGGACCTAGATCTATCTTCAATGCAATGGGTAAAGATTTATATCTCATGGGATATACATGAATGGAATGACAAGTAAATTTGGTTCAGTAATGCAGGGCTAGAACGAAAAATAAATATGGTTCAGTAATACATGGCTGGAACGACAAGTAATCCTGGTTCTATAGTGGACTATGTCCATTGTGATGGTTTTGGAAGAAATGACTTGGCTACTATGGAAATAATATTATGTGCTTATTAGTTTTCCACAATTACATTTTTTATTCCAATGTTATTCTATCATGTGTAATATTCTTTTATGATCTATTCCTTATGAACTTCCATGATTTATTTCGTGACTCGTGATTTTGATATTTAAACTTTATGTTCATGTTTCTATATTCATATGTTTACAGTTTGTTTTATGTCCTCTATGTTTACACTTACTGAGCATTTTGGATCACCCTTTTTATGTTTTCTTTTCCCATGGATTTAAATAAATATTTTAGGTAGGAGAACAAAAGGGGAAGATCTTTATGGGAGATATGGAAGATCTTTCACAATGTTAGAAGATTGTGTTCTATGATTCCAAATACACTAAACTAATACGGTATTTGGGTGTCTTTTTGTGTCTTGTATTAAGTATTACACAAAATAAATGCAATTTCCTTGTATGTAAAGCTTGGGTATCTACAAACATGAACCTGGTGAAGGATGTATTTGGGGGTTACACCAAATTGGAGGCCCTTTCTTGTTCAACCTGGCACATTGTAACACCATGAGATTTTATGAAAAATATTCTTTTTAATTTCATTAATCTCTTGTTTTGTACGCTACACCAAAAGGAGCTTTCACAACACGCATCCCTGACTTGGCTTGCATTACACTCAATCACGACCTTCCATGATAGCATGTGTTGTACGCAATACCGAGTTTCACTAAACAACGATATGTTATATAAACTAGCCATTATGAATAGTAATACCCAATTTTTGAAATTTTATACATTTTATCTTTCAAAATGGACTTCATTTTTGGATTAATAATATCGAAATTATCCTAGGGTGAATTTTTGTTATTTTTCTGAAAACTTTCAATTTTTGATGAATAGTGAAAACACTAGGTAACTATTCAAAAACTGACTTTTTATTTAAATAATTATTTATTTTATTTAAATTTATTTTAGGTCAAAATTGATACATAATACCTATATAAGATCAATTTTAGTCATTGGAGTAATTTTATAATAATTTTAGATATATAAAAATTTTGTTGAACTTTTCACTGTTTTTTACCCACCTCCTAGGAAAATTTGCAAATTTACATAAAACATAATTTTACCACTTCTGTGAGTAGAATTTCAAAAATCCGAGAGACAGAGTTAATATCAAGAACTAAAATTTAGTTCAATGAGATGAAAATAATTTTTGGTGAATAGTAACTTTTTACTTTTGTTTACCACGGGTAAAAGTAAATAAGGTAATTAAAGGTAAAAACAATATTATTATTACCCTAACACAGGTCCTAATTCTATTGGATAAGTGTAATTCGACCGAAAACAACCTTAGGAATAAAATATGATCATTTAGACCCACTTGGATTAGATTAGGACATTTATTATTAGTTTATTTAAAGAAGGGTTAAAATAGTTAAAATCAAAGTTTAATAACTAAATAGTTTTTAATATAGGGTTATACCTAAGATAAATTCTACTATAAATATTCATTATAAATATAAAAATATTTCCTACATAATGGTGTTTTATTTATAATTTTTAGATATTAAATAATTTAATTTATTTATGACACAATGATGATGTAGTAGTTATCTTATTAATGAAATATTGACATAATTGATGTTATAAATACCCAAATAAATTTTATTTGAGACTTTTTATGAATTATATTAATTTTATAGGTTACTATGACATGTTAGTATTGATTTAGTTAACTTTTTTCGAACTAATCATTCTGTTATGATTTTCACAAAAATCAATTACCAAAAAGTGTCAAAATTGACATAAAATAGTTTTTAAAACAAATATTAAGTTATTAATTGTTCTTTTATTCCTAAAAATCTAAGGATCAGCCAAATGACTTAGATAAGGTTATATATATTAATAATAAACATATTGGGATTCGTTTTACTTGTTATAGTAATTTTATTAACCTTATAGTGTAGGAAAACAAGAAGACACGGTAAAAGAAAAATTATTTAACTTAAAGTTAAATATAAATGATAAGGTAAAAATAGAAACCTAAACCTGTCTAAATTCTATTGGATGAGATAATTTCGACCCATCCCCACCTTAGCTTCGAAATAACTAAATTTGGAGCTATTAAAAACAGAATATCACTTTATAATAAAATAATATTTTTAGTTATTTTAAAGGTGCCCCTCTCCTCCCTTATAAAAGGGAACCTCCTACCTCTCTTCCACACACCACTTTGAGCCTTCAAGCTTGGCCAACCCCTGACAATTTCTCTTCTCCACTTACCTAGAAACATCCTAGAGGTTCTGGTCTTCTTCAAAAACCAATCTTAGTGCCCTAAGAAGAGGTTTCTTAAAGGCGTGTCGAAAGAAGAGGAGGTTTGGAAACGTACGAAACATATCGGACATAAGGTAAGGGATAATTTTGAAAATATCATTTTTATCTAAGATTGAATATTCGTAAGTATTTACTGGGGTTATTTCTATCATCCATGTCCATGTTTGATAAAATTGTTTTCATGTATGTTTAAAGTCCTTTTTACCCATTTTTGACTTTTACTACATGTTATGTAAGGAATCTTTTTTTTTACCATACGAGGTACTTTTTGACTTTTCCGACAAAAGTACGAGAAGAATGTTATTTTTAACGTATATGGTGTGAAATGATTTTTACAGTTTCATAACTCCCCATTTTCATGAATCTTACTCTACTATATTTTATGACTATTTTCAACAAAATACTTTTATTTTAAAAGTGCATGGCATTTTGTGAAAAGAAAATGATTTTGAAGAAGAAAGGATATTTTCCTCAATAATTCATTTCAAATGTTTTATCAAAAACATTTTCCATCTAAGATGACATTATTTCACATGTGTATGTTTCAAGTTTAATGTCTCTATGATTTAAATGGTTTCAATTTTCTTATTATGAAACGATATCCATTTCTTTTATATGGATTATGTGATGATGGGATGATGTTTATGAAACCCATTTAATTTATTGGGTTATTATGAATGATGTATGTTTATTTTGTGGCACAAGTAAAAATTATTTCATTATGAGATGTGTGGGGCCTATATCTCCCTCCAATTAATTGGGTAAAGATTTATATCTCATGATATAGACATGTCCGGAACGGTAAGTTAATCTGGTTCAGTGTTACAGGACTGAAACGAGGAGTGATCTCGATTCAAAAAGGGACTTTGTCCACTAAGATGGTCTTGGCAGCAATGCCTTGGCTACTATGGAAATCATAACATGTGCTTAATGGTTGCCACAATTACTTGTTTTATTCAGATTCTATTTTATCATGATTGATGTTCCCTTATGATATATGCATTACGTACTTCCAAGATTCATGTCTTTGCTCAAGATTTTGATGCTTAGATTTTATGTTCACGTTTTTGCATTCAAATGTTTATGGATTGTTTTATGTTCTCTATGTTTACCCTTACTAGGCATTTAAGCTCTCCCCTTTTATGTTTTCTTTTCCCCATGATATAAAGAAAGGTTTTAGGTAAGAAAAAAAGGGGAAGATCTTTATGGGAGATGTTGAAGATCTTTCACCACGATTAGAAGATTGTATTTCGAGTTTCCAAAGACACTAAACTATTATGGTCCTTGTGTGTTTGTTTTTGTTATGTACTAAGTATTCCGAAAAACTAATTTAATGTCCATGTACGTTAATCTTTGGGTCTCTACAGTTGGTATCAGAGGAAAGGTTTAGTCAACCTTTGGAAACTAGGATGTGAGAACTTTTGTGAGATCCCTAGAGATATTTATAAGGTATGTCTAGGGATGTCCCTAAGGTTAAGTATAAGTATAGGTTATAGTCCTAGAATTATGGTGACGATCTTATAATTTAACCTAATATCGTAGATATTGAAGTTAATCCCCCTTGATTATGATTTTGGCCTCTCACACTATTTTTTTGGGTTTTAGAAAATGGCTGGGAATGGGAAGATTCACGATAATGGAGTATATGATGGAAAATGGAATGATATTCTTCATGAGCAACAAAAAGAAATTGGATCTGGAGGTCCACATGTCATTATTATTCCTAATCAGAAATCTCATAATATGATCAATAATCTCAACTTTGGTAAGTTTCCCGACTCAGCTAATAAGATAAATATAGAGTTTCATGATGATCATAGAGGAAGTGAAGTTCAATTTCTATCATGTAAATCATGTGGGAAGAGGCATCAAGGAAAATGTTTCAGAGGAATTGGAAGATGCTTTGGGTGCAGAAAATAAGGACACAAATCCAGTAAGTACAAAGGAAAAGTTTCAGTTAACACCATGGATAAGGATAATGGTATTGCTATTACATCAAAAATGATTAGATGTTTTAAATATGGAATCTATGGTCATTATGCAAACCAATTCCCTAAGGGAAATTCTCATGAAGAGAATCAACATGGACATATGGGAATTATTTATGTGGATGATGATGAGGAGACTACAAATGATATATGAGATGAAAATAAGTGTTGAAGCTCAATCAGTTGTTTAAGAAGGTAGTGGAATGATTGTATGTTTATCAAGAGTTATGTTGTATAGTTAATGGTCCTATGGAATAAAGAATCATCTAAGGATTGTTACACAATTTTTTTTCCTAAAGTATTTGATTGTATATGTTGAATGGTACCGGTAACCATGAAAGGTTATTCAGATATTTTTGGAAAGTAGATGACATGCGCATAATGAAGGGATAAGAAGATAATGAGATGTCTAATTGTATTCATGAGCTCATGACTGATATAAGGACTAAGTGATATTATGGTTTGAGTATATAGAATTTTTGGGATTTTGGTATGTGGAATGAATTAACTTTTGATAGAATTCATGTTTTCACTAAGGCTCAATGGGTATTCATTTTTCAATAGAATACATGATTAAGGTATTCACATGTTCGGAATGTGACCAACAAGATATATCATTTAAATGATGGTATTCTTGTGCTTGTTATGTGACCTTTCAAGTAATCAGTTTCTTTATACTTTGAGATTGGACGTATGTATTTTGGATCAGCCTAAAGATTGGAATGGATTATTTTGTACACAAGTTTTTATTGTTTAAGGATAGAACATTTTTTTGATATTATTGATGGAATGTCATAAGGATGTAATTTTAGAAAAAGGACAACCTGTAGGACAGGCGACAACCCGTCGCGTCGGACAAGGATGTGGGAATTGAACCCACAACCGAAGTGCGACTGGCCTTTATCACCTACCACTGGCCTACAGGAAGTCCCTGTTTATTAGAAACTAGTTTTATTATATTTATCAGTATGATATATGAAGTATAAGTCCATTTTGGAACCATATCTGATTAATCTCACCATAGATGAACTTATATATATAACTTTTTCTAACTTATGTTTGTGACAGATGGAAAGACCTATCATTCTATCGCATGATCTATTAAAACTTCACGAAATACAAATTAAACTTCATTTCTTTAAGAGATGAAGTGGAAATTGTCCAAAGAACGACCAACGGTGATACTATACCAAAATCACGAAAGTATTTCTTCTAATTCCAATTTCATCAACTTTAGGGAAATGATCTTGAAAACCAAAAATGTTGTCCTAGTGCCCTTATATCCGATGAATCAGATGGTACCTTATATCATCAAAAATCTATGGCTTTGTGATTGATGGATTTTTCATATCCATGTTCTCTACCACTCTCCATTAGAACTTGGTGGTTAGATTTTTCTTCCATATCCATATTTTCACCTATGTTCTTCTATATGGAAACCAAGTGATGAGTTACTTTGGGTAATCGGTACATTTCATACTTTAGTTTTTAAAATTAAGTTTTAGTATTCCTTTTTACGATGTGGGTTTCTATTAATAGTAAACGATTTATAACCCCGACGAATTTCATGGGAGAAATTCATTTTAAGGGGGTAGAATGTAACACCCTGAGATTTTATGAAAAATATTCTTTTTAACTTCATTAATGTCTTGTGTTGTATGCTACACCAAAACGAGCTTGCACAACACGTATCCCTGACTTGGCTTGCATTACACGCAATCACGACCTTACACGATAGTCTTTGTTGTACGCAATATCGAGTTTCACTAAACAACGATATGTTATATAAACTAGCCGTTATGAATAGTAATTCCCACTTTTTGAAATTTTATAAATTTTATCTTTCAAAATGGACTTCATTTTTGGATTCAGAATATCGAAATTTTCCTAGGGTGAATTTTTGGTATTTTTCTGAAAACTTTCAATTTTTGATGAATAGTGAAAACACTAGGTTACTATTCAAAAATCGACTTTTTATTTAAATAATTATTTATTTTTATTTAAATTTATTTTAGGTAAAAATTGATACATAATACCTATATATGTTCAATTTATGTCATTGGAGTCATTTTATAATAATTTTAGATATATAAAAATTTTATTGAACTTTTCACTGTCTTTTACCCACCTCTTAGAAGAATTTGCAAATTCACATAAAACATAATTTTACCGCTTTTGTGAGTGGAATTTCGAAAATCCGAGGGAAACGGTTAATATCAAGGACTAAAATGTGGTTCAATGAGCTGAAAATAATTTTTGGTAAATAGTAACCTTTTTACTTTTGTTTACCACGGTTAAAAGTCAAGAGGGTAATTATGGGTAAAAATGATATTATTATTACCCTAAAACATGTCTTAATTCTATTGGATAAGTTTAATTAGACAAAAAACAACCTTAGGAATAAAATATGACCATTTTTCCAACTTGGATTAGATTGGGACATTTATTATCAATTTTTATAAAGAAGGGTTAAAATAGGTAAAATCAAAGTTTAATAAATAATCATATTTAATATAGGGTTATACCAAAGATAAATTCGAATATAAATATTCATTATAAATCTAAAAATATTTCCTACATAATGGTGTTTTATTTATAATTTTTATACATTAAATAATTTAATTTATTTATGACACAATGAAGATGCAGTAATTATCTTATTAATGAAATATTGACATAATTGATGTTATAAATACCCAAATAAATGTTATTTGAGACCTTTTATGAATTACATTAATTTTCTAGGTTAATATGACATATTAGTATTTATTTAGTTAAATTTTTTCGAACTAAGCATTCTGTTATAATTTTCACAAAAATCAATTACCAAATAATGTCAAAATTGACATAAAATAGTTTTTAAAAGAAATATTATATTATTAATAGTTATTTTATTCTTAAAAATCTAAGGTTAGTCTAAATGACTTAGAAACGGTTATATATATTAATACTAAACATCTTGGGGTTCTTTTGGCTTGTTATAGTTAGTTTATTAACCTTATAGTGTAAAAAACCAAGAAGACACGGTAAAAGAAAAATTATTTAACTTAAAGTTAAATCTAAATGATAAAGTTAAAATAGAAACCTAAACCTGTCTAAATTCTATTGGATGAGAGGACTTCGACCCATCCCCACCTTAGCTTCTAAATAACTCAATTTGGAGCTATTAAAAACCTAATATGACTTTATAATAAAATAATATTTTTAGTTATTCCAAAGGTGCCCCTCTCCTCCCTTATAAAAGGGCACCTCCTTCCTCTCTTCCACACACCACTTTGAACCTTCAAGCTTGGCCAACCCCTGCAAATTTCTCTTCTCCACTTCCCTAGAAACATCCTAGAGGTTCTTGTCTTCTTCAAAGACCAATATTAGTGCCCAAATAAGAAGTTTCAAAAAGGTGTGTCGAAAGAAGAGGAGGTTTGGAAACGTACGAAGCATATCGCACCTAAAGTAAGGGATAATTTTGAAAATCTCATTTTTATCTGAGTTTGATTATTCGTAAGTATTTACTGGGGTTATTTTTATCATCCATGTCCATGTTTTATAAAAGTTTTTTCATGTATGTTTAAAGTCCTTTTTACCCATTTTTTACTTTCACTACATGGAATGTAAGGAATCTTTTTTTTGTTTACCATACAAGGTACTTTTTGACTTTTCTGAAGGAAGTATGAGAAGAATGTTGTTTTTAACTTATACAGCATGAACGTATTTTTACGATTTCATAACACCTCATTTTCATGAAGCTTACTCTACAAGATTTTATTACTATTTTCAAAAAAAATACTTTTATTTTAAAAGTGCATGGCATTTTGTGAAAAGAAAATTATTTTGAAGAAGAAAGGATATTTTCCTCAAGAATTAATTTCAAATGTTTTATCAAAACCATTTTCCATCTAAGATGACATTATTTCATATTTGTATGTTTCAAGTTTAATGTCTCTATGATTTACATGGTTTCACTTTTCTTATTATGAAATGATATCCATTTCGTTTATATGGGTTATGTGATGATGGGATGATGTTTATGAAACCCATTTTATTTATTGGGTTATTATGAATGATGTATGTTTATTTTGTGGCACAAGTAAGAATGATTTCATTATGAGATGGGTGGGACCTATATATCCCTCCAATGCATTGGGTAAAGATTTATATCTCATGAGATAGACATGGCTGGAATGGTAAGTTAATCTGGTTCAGTGTTACAGGACTGAAATGAGGATTGAACTCGATTCAGAAAGGTACTTTTTCCACTAAGATGGTCTTGGCAGCAATGCCTTGGATACTATGGATATCATAACATGTGCTTAATATTTTCCACAATTACATGTTTTATTCCCATTCTGTTTTATCATGATTGATTTTCCCTTATGATATATTCCTTACGTACTTCCAAGATTCATGTATTTACTCAAGATTTTGATGTTTAGATTTTATGTTCAAGTTTTTGCATTCAAATGTTTATGGATTGTTTTATGTTCTCTATGTTTACCCTTACTGGGCCTTTGAGCTCACCCCTTTTATGTTTTCTTTTCCCCGGGAAATAAATAAAGGTTTTAGGTAAGAAAAAAAGTGGAAGATATCTATGGGAGATGTTGAAGATCTTTCACCACAATTAGAAGATTATATTCCAAGTTTCCAAAGACACTAAACTATTACGGTCCTTGTGTGTCTAATTTTTGTTATGTACTAAGTATTCCACAAAATTAATGTAATGTCCATGTACGTCATGCTTTGGGTCTCTACACACATTGAGTGGAAGAAAAGGATCCAATGGACACTATGGATGACTATGTTCTTTATAAGGATAATCCATTATGGGAATCATGATCTAGGGGTTGTTTCACTAGTATCCATATTTTAGTAATCCTATTCATCATGGGAATGCATTATTGTTCACACCCTGGGTATCCTATCGATATGGGAGGAAAAATCAGGTAGGGCCACTCAAGGGGAGAATGAACCTCATTATCAAAGGAATTCATGATTGAAAGGGTATATATTGATGAACATGGTCTGGTTATGTACCTCATGAGGCTATATAGGAGGCCTCAACATGTAGTAGACCGGGTAGTTTACTTGGGTTAGGGTGGCATCCAAATAGGATACATGAGTGAAAGTGTGCCCAAATATAGGGAAAAAGTGAAGTGTTCCTAGGTATGGAACTTGGAAAGAGTGTGTCCAACCATTAGTCTACATAAAATTAATTTCTAGGTATGGACCTGTGTGAGATAGTGCCTTAGTATAGACCTGGGTGACATGGTTCCCATATCTAGACCTAGGGGAGATGGTGCTTAGGTATAGTCATGGGAAAGGTAGAAACTTGGTAAGGACCTAGGTGAGATGGAACCTTGATATAGGGCCTGGGAAAACTATCAATATAGTTTCATAACTTAAGTGAATATTCCCCCTATTATAGAATAAGGGTTAATTTTTTCTATAGTATAAAGTGTAGGGTAAATTGTATCCCTTTTACAGGGTATAGGAAAAAGTACCACCCTAGTATGTGCCACCAAGGGTGAATTGGGAACATTGTGACCTACAATTGTACCCCTAAGGTAGGTTAGAAATTTAATTCCCTAATAGATACGTTTAAGATACATAGGAAATGAGGCACACTATTTTTTTACCTTTAGGTTGGGTCCTTCAATATAGTTCTTAAGTAATATAGTGTAATTGGTATTCTGTGAAGTTTTTATTATTAACATCTTTAAATAATTAAATCAACCTTCATTTCCATTATTATCCTTCGGTTTTTACTTGTTTGGTCATGTAAAACAGATAATTGATGCTTCTTCAAATGTGATGGAGCTCTTATTTTCATTTACACAATTTATTATCTTTTACCTCTCATGTATTTTTTTAGAAAATGAGAAACATAAGCTTCTATTTAAAGGATAATATGATTTTAGGGTATAAAGACAAGGGAGTAACTAATCTATGTTTCCTATTTAGGTGAGCACTTTATGTGATAGGGATCTAGAGTATGATGTGGCGGCCACTACATGTATCGAACCATGGTAGAATTAATCCCCTTGAATAAAGGATTCATGATGTGTATAATTCCTTCCTATAAGGATTTCTAAGCATGTAGAAAGAGGATTAAGCACATGGAAGGTCTTGATAATTGGGGAGATATATATAAAGAAGTCTAGGTCGACATCTAATTCTTCCATCATGGAAAATTTTCTTTTCCTATGAATTTTTTATACATATAAAAAGGGAGTTCCAACAAATTAATAGTAGTATTAAAGTAAAAAAATACTATAAATAAATTTATACATGGGGATATTGAAATAGGTGAATTAGGACATGATTTTTTTGAATATATTGTGATGTTATGTTGACTTTTTTGAATATGTTTCCCATTGGAAATGAATTAATGACCATTTTACATTTATAAAAAAAGATTATAGAATTAGGATAACTCTCCTATTGGACTATGAAAATTCCTTAAAAACGTCTCAAAGGTAATTTTGTTTTCCATCATGCTATGGGTTTTCCATTTTAATGAATTGGGGTACCTATCACTAGCATCCATGTAAATTTTATGGTGATTAAATTATCGAAGTCATGAAGTATTTTGGATGGAAGAGAATGTGTCAAAACTAGGTTTGGAATACTCTTTAGTTATGAACTTAACTGTTTGGTTGGATATTTTGGGGAAAAGACTAAAAATGAGGGGCTTATAAAGATCAAACTCATCAAAAATAGGGTTTTATGTTTTATGGACAAATTTAATGGACGTTTTTCTATTTTTTAATGTTATATGATAAGGACATAGGGGAAAATAATAGTTTAAGATAAAAAATATTTCAATAATGTGTCATAAAGTTTATGATCATGTGAAATGGAGTAATTCTAAATATTTAAACATCATACAGTTAGGAAAATTATTCGCAACATGAATCGGAGTTGTAAATATTTGCACTGATTTTTTCCTACATCTATAAATATAGTTCTCATATATGGAATATTGTTAGTTATAGATTTTAGGCCCATGGGTTTGTGTCTCCTTCCTCTTATACTCTATACTTTTCTTAATCTCTCAAGATTTCGAGGTTAATGATCAATTAATTGAATATTTATATGTATACCATTTATGGGTTTCATCTAAAAATATTTATGTTTTTTGATTACTTACATAATTTTCATAAAAGGAAGTTTAGAATCACATAGTTTAGTGTCATGAAAAGTGGACCATATAATGATACATAGTTTACTGTCATTATGTTTAGGTTGAAGTTCCCCGAATATTATACTCTTAAGACATGGATTAATCCCAATGGGGAGGCCATTCACATGAAAACTGTGGATGATATCCTAAAATTAATGAATTTTGATTCAAGAACTCGTTCTAATGAATGAAATACTCTATAAAAGGATGGAATTTAGAACCATGAAAGAATACTATTTTGAAGGATATGGTTGGATAAGAGATTTCAGCATCACTATGTATCTTGTGGGAAAAGGAATCAAGACACACATAGTTCATTAAAGAGTATGTCATGTTCTGATATAAGATAGGTAGAGTAAAACCCATTATAAATTAGTGGGATTAGGCACTATGATTCTGTAAAAAATAGATGGAACTATATCCAAAATAATGTGTATTAACATGTTCTTTAAGAATTAAAGGTTGGATAAAAACCCTAGCATGGGATTAGTGAAGAATACCTAATATAAATTGGTATGATATAATATCATTTTTCATAAATAATGGTCTTTGGAATTATATCATGTGACACCCCACACAAATGGGTTTTTTGGGCATAAAGTCTCCACCAAAAATACAAGGTGTGAACCCAAATGTGATAGTCATTCCAAGATTAATCTTGGTAAGGATGTATATATAGATTGAGTTCATATACAAGAGAGGTGGGGGTTTCACAGTTTATATTTCTATGTTAAGGATAATATTTCATTCAATTTATAATCTTGTTACTAACAACACTCTATTTAGTTTATCATTACATGTGAAGGAAAATATTTCATACAATTTAAGGTCTTGTGATAAGGAAATTATGTCATGTAGATTATGTTAGTGTTATGAGGACTAATGTGTCACTCTATTTAGGGTTATCTAAAAATCCCTATGAATTCCTGATGTTTTACTCATGATTGAAAGTGTAAAATGCATCTTTATAAATCAATCTCATATGCATAAATAATTTAGGGTAAGGTATTTTTTATTTCATGTTCTTTCGATAAGGACCACTCCTTGTAATTTAATGTGATATAGGGGAAATCATTTGTTCAATAGTTTATGCTCATATGATATTTACCAATCTATGATTTTTAACACCAAATATGTAGTATGGTATACCATCTATTTTAAGATCATGTTTTTAAGACCTTATATTACATAATTTATGAACTTATGTTAAGGAAATCATTTTATCTAGTTTTGATTTCTATAATGAGGACCTCATATTGTTCAATTTATGTTCTTATAATAAGGACCACATGTCATGTAGTTTAATGTTTAATAAGGAGGAAGTTATTTCTGGTAGTTTAATGTCTTCCAACAAGGAAAACATATCATAAATTTTTTGTTCATGCAATAACGACCTCATCTAATGAAATTTAGGGTCTTGTGAAGAGGACCATTGACTTTGAGATTATTTTTTATGTGTGATTATGGAGGATTGACCATGGTATCCACACATGTCACATGTATCGTTGGCATGTCCAATGTTATTAGGTCAAAATATATAATATATTGGAACTATTATTTAAGGACAAATAATTACTTGGTCATATGCCCCAAAAATTAGTGCCAGGTGTACTAACTAGGATGACCCTTTAAAATTACCAACATAGGATTCATAATCCCTTAGAGGTTAAGTGGGTTATACTACATAAAAAATATGAATTACAAAGAAACCATATCATGTCTAATACAATGAACGTTATTTATTCAATCATTGACAAATTTATTGATTGGGCTCTTATATCTTCCATTATTTATCTACTCATGATGTATGTTTAAAAGTGTTGGTGTCTGGGAAAACAAAGATACATTGGTATATTTTACATCTTCTTTTGAATCCATTACTTAAATAAAAAACAACTTAGGATTTCATCGCCTAACAATCCCTAGAAAATAATTATTTAATATATTTATCAATACTTTCCTCTTTATTCATTCTGATCTATGGAATAATATTAAAATTATTGTTTATAGAAAAAGTAATGTACTAGACATCTTGTGAAAGATAGAAGAAATATGCCCTATCATGTTTATAAAATTTTTTGTTGTGTTTACTGTGTATACTCTGGGTGCTTTATTTGGGTTGTGCATACAACAAAAGAAATAATTTTTGTAGTGGTACCTAAATAACAATCGGTTGAGGGTCAAGTCCTGAGATTATTGATTTTTGGTAAATCGGTGGTTTCACCCTATGATTTATGAAAATTAACTACCATGGAGGTATGTGGTGATCCCATATACTTGTATTTTATTGAAACTTTCAAGAGTAGGTGGATGTTATAAAAAATTATCCCCATATTACTCGGCCATGTGTAGTGAACCCGCCCAAGTTAACCTGACATGTCCACTAATCCAACATACCAGAAGGCCTGAGGTCTGTTCTTGATCACCTAGATGTATTGAAAATCACTAGGGAATCAAAAATTAACTCATGACAAAGATTTCAGCCTCATAAAAAAGGATAAATATTGGTTACACTGAGAACCTAGCATGAGTTCTCTATATAATGGAAGACCATTCCAAGTTAAATAAGTGGAAAATAAAATAAAAAACCTGCAAAACTAGGTATTAAGAATAAAGAATAACTAAAATCTTTAAAAAACATTTTTTTCAAGAATGAAACCATTTATATACAATGATTTTTCATTTTGAAAAGGTAATGAAATAAAAACTTAACTTAAAAAATAAAATAAGTGTCCCAAGAGGTTGATACACCACGCAACCCAACTGGTCGTTCCAAACTAGGCAACAAACCCACAACATCTATATGTGACTCCCAAGTTACCATCATAACACAAAAAAATATCTCTTCCAAATAGAGAGTGGAAACTATCCAACTTGTATGTCAGAATCTAATACCTATAGAAAACAAAAAGGTTGCATACCACTGATGTGAGTATTTAGGGTGTGAGAAAAGGGCATCTTTGATACCACCATGGGTCCATTCAAATTAAATTTATAAATAAACTGATTCCACAAGTTTTAATACTAATGTATTGAAAAATAGGGTTTCAAATCCTGTATAAAAAATAAAAATAAATAAATTATACTATATATAATTTCTCAAAGAACACCATTTGTAATAAATTCATCAAGGAGGACTTAATTGGGTACTTTCATTTGAAAAAAACAACCATTTACAACATTAAAATAATTCCTCTTTCATTTCAAAAAAGAATAAGGTAACCCTTTTCTTTTAAAGAATTCCTCATTTTAAATCAAACCCACACATGGTTTAAAAATATATTTTCAAAGGAAAAACTTTTCAAGGGTTTCATTTTAAATAAAATGCATCTATTACATTTTTTAAAAAACTTTAACACACACAAAACACATGTGTATAATAAAGGGTAAAAAATTTAAAATCCTTAACAAGTCAAAAAAATGAAAATAATCTTACAAGATATTCTCCACTCCCAATACACTCACTCATAAGGCATTTAAGTATGTACATATCAAGAAATAGGTAACAAATATTCAAATAATAATAAATAATAACAACATATGATACAAATCATGAGGAAAAACCCATAGTAACTAATGGAATATGTTTTCCATTACATTAAATAGTAGAAATTTCTATTGATATGGAAATAGTAACACAACTCATCACCGAAATCGCACTCACAATAGCCTCATTAGTGACACATACCCCATACAGATATAATATTCTATAAGGGGTTACTATTTAGGGTATCACACTCAACTAGAAAGAAACTTTCCTTATTCCCACTTCGTAACCTGGGTTCCCCATGTAATGGAAAAAAGAGGTGAATATTATCAATCTAACTTCATCATGTGAAAAGTGAACCAACATAAATAAAGATGTCCTAGAAATTAAATAATCATCCCACCTCCATTAAACATCCCCTTCTAAATGGTCCCAATAGATAATATAAAAACATAAATCACCATTCATATAAATAATTTCACTCTCTAAATCATTCAAACTGGGTGGGAAATGGTATTACAAGGGTTTAAACAAAATAAAAATAAATTGAATCACATAAAGGGCCAATTGGGTATTTTATTTATATGTATATATTAATTGCATTGGAATTTAATTTATAAAAAAATCATCACCCAAATTTAACCCAAGTAAAAATAAAAAAACACCAAAGCGTACACAAAATCCAAATTTGGAAATTTTATTCCAAAATCACTTTTAAAAACAAGGTAAATTCAATAAATTCATAGATGACAACAATACCTAAAATTCTATAAATTTAGAGGATTTATCCAAGATAGAAAAAGGATTTAAACCCCCTTTTTAAACCACAGAAAACCTTTATCAAAATAAACAAACCATTTTTATACAAATAAGTGTAAACCCTTTGTAAATATGGAAAACCTTCTAAAAATAAGAAGATTATTTTAAAAATTATGGGAACATTTTAAATTAAGTAGATAGTCATTTTAAATATTGAATTCATCACTTTATAACACCCAATTGATTCAAAACACTCTGAACTAATTATTTTCACATGGAAATTGATCAATAAGTTTTTATCAAGCATCTAGAACGCCTAAAACACCACTTAAAATCAAAGTTCTAATGAACTATTAATTTAACCTAATTTCAATTTAACCTAATTTATCCAAAGGAAACCACAATACAACATGGAAAACCATTGATAAAATTATATTATATATCATATGAAATAATAATTTAGTTCAATAACACTTTTAGCGCATAAATAAAACAATTAATTCTTTATCAAATGGAATTGTAATGAAAACACCTACGGGAATGTATGGAAATATGTTTCCTTTAATAGAAACTTTGAAAGATGACTTAAAGAATGTATCAAAACCATAAGAAACAAAAAAACCAAATTTAACACAACGCTAACCACCAAAATTTTCTTACATGACCATTTGGGTTAGATGAAAAGAAGTGGAAAGAGGAGAAACATACAAGAGAAATAAGGAAAATCCCTTAACCTTTTATTTACAAAATAAAACACTAAATAATCACCAATAAACCATTTTAAATGTGTTCGGAGAAGGGAGGGAGATCGTGGTAGGGTTATTAGGTTAGGGGACATTAAATGGTGTTGTAAGTTGAGGAATACTGAATTAAGAAGAAATCAAAAAGAAGAAACTAACCCTACCCAAATTGTTCTCATGGTTATCTCTCAAGTATTACCAAACAATATGAAAATTGTACGGCTACCACTGCCTCAAAACCTTAGAGGTCACACAGTTGTCTCATATTTTTTACCAAACAATGCTAAGTATTTGTGATCACCTCCATATAAAAATAAATATTGTGTATAGTTTCTAGGAAAAAATTTCAAAAATTTTGTGCCTAATAATGCATCGCTATAAAAACATGGAAAATTTTAAATTTTGACCATGGGATAGCCCAAACCCAAAAGTGAAATCAACCACATGAACAAGAGATAGAAAGTGACATTTAAGGGTGTCATAAACCTCCATATAATGAACCTCTCTTACCCTAGAAATTAAACTCCCATGAACTCATTGATACCTCAAGTAAAAGGAAGGGTAATGTCCAACCCACCTAATAGAAGAGTATAGCCCAAATGTCAAACTCTTGGAATTTGAACGAGAAACATGGGACCTGAATAAGATGTTCCTCTAGAAATACCATATTGAAACAACCACCAAGAAACCACAAATCCTAATAATGTATTCCTTACACAAATAATCACTGGAATGACCAATCCAATAGTCAACATTGATTTTGGAAACTCAACTAAACTCATAAACCAAAACCCACGAGTGAATTTAGGGTATCAAATTAGACTGAAGGTACAAACAACACCCACACCTCCTGAACAAATTACTTTGTATAAGGTACATGCAACAGAAGGTCACAACCAAAACATCTGGGAGGATAACTCTCATGAAAAATATAAAAACATAAAGACTAAACTTAGGATACTGACTATTTATAATTAACATAAAATAGTGAAAAATCAATTTTCTAACTCAAAATAATGTTCCTCTCCAAATAGGTACAATCATCTTACCATGATTAATCAACTCAAAACATAAAAAAGATAACTTACTCAAAAAAACATACAAAGGATCTCTATTGAACCAGGAGAAACTCCCCAAACATGAACATGACTCAATGAGTAATGAAACTACTTTGGATTTGGGTCATGAGATTGAAAGAAGGATAACATAGTTCGAAAACATATAGAATGCCTACCCATAGTAATTCCAAAAGAAAATATCATCTTTGTTGCTCTCCTGGTATACTTGGAAACTAAATGCCTATCCAAATTATGTCATCATATACCTAAAGAATCTTCATGTCATTCATCAACAACTAGAAATCCATGGTCAATAAAATGACCAATTATTTTACTGTATCAATATTAAATCTAGATAGATGAATATTCATTTCATAATATAACAGACCCATGCCACAACTATATAGATTCAGTGAATTAGGAAACAAAAACAAATATCTCCTAAAACATATACATAATCTCCCACTTATTCTTTAATAACTAGAACCCTTTTGGATATATCATACTTAATACATTTCTTTATATCATGGGAAAAATAAACAAAACAAAAGTGTCATCTTAGATGCTCAATAAGGGTAAAAAAATATAGATATCAATCATAACAAAAGCATAAGGGAATAATAAATTGAACATAACATTTGAAAAGTATACCCAGAATATTAAAGACTATAATATTGAGTTATGAAATATATCATAGAAGATCATAATACAAGAATCATAAGATAATAACATTGGCATAAGATATAGAATTTTGGCATAAACATAAGAATACAATATCAGTTCCTTAGAAGATAGGGATATTTGAAAAGACTATAATAGGGAAATGGTTTGACTCCCTAAACCATAATAGTATTAATGGTTCAATACCAAGAATATAATTGCTGATCATTTCCCTTATTGAACTATTTTCACTTCCCATTATAGTTATGTCTTACTAAATGGAGATCATTTCCCATTCTAGTCATGTCTTACGAAACAGAGTTCACTCCACATTTGAGTCTTGTCTATCTCAAGAGATATAATATCATTACCTGATATATTGGAGGGATATATAGGTCTCAACCATTACATAATTAAAGTCATACATATGTGTTCCATAAGAACATAAATAATATCATAACCAATGAAAATAAATTGTCTTTCATAAATATTTCATTATAGCATAACCCATGGAAAAGATATAGGTTTCATAATTATCATGGCATCATAAACATAAAACAACCATAAAAATAATACGGGTTATATACTTTAATAATATCCCAAGTTAATCATATGTAACATTAAATAATGTTAGCTTATAATGAAAATAATTTTTTAAAAATCCCTTGAAAAAATTCATGAAAAAAATAATACTTCCATTTTCAAAAATATATATATATATTTAAAGAGACACACAATTATAAAGGAAAACAATTAATTTTAAAATATCCTTGTAATATTTTCAAATTAACAACAAATATTTAATGCATAATGATGGTGGTAAAATCCAATGAAGCCATATAAGCTAAAAAACATTCCTTTCATATTTGTTTTAGAATAGTCATAATGAACCACATTTATAAAATGAAAAAAATAATTATATCAAACCCATTTTTTACAAATTAAAACATGACTAAAAATTAATTTAAACAATATTACTATAATATTAAAAACATTTTGGGAACAATTTAAGAGAAGTTGGACATGGAAAAGATGTATATTTTTAAGGGAAAAATTCAAAAGATGATTTTTAAAAGAACATCCCTTATAAATATCAAATAAATGAAATGAGAATTAGTAAAATTAATTTTTTATGTGTATCATATTTAGATACACATTAAAATTAGAAAAACATATAATAAAAATTCATCTCACACATAATCATAAGATGGAAAAATCAATGAACTAGAAGTTTAACCCAATGAATTGAAATTGTCTTAAGAAATATCCTGCCACTTTATAATCAGTCAAATCATATTCACCATGAAAGTAATGAAAAATTAAATATCATGAATAAAATTATATTTTATATATGATATATCAACATTAATTATGTACACTATAGAAAATAAGTAGGTGTTGAGTATATCATATATCTCACAGAAGTAAAGGTTAGATGAGAAACTCTTACCTCGCGCTTCCCTTTAGTATTTTGTAATTTAACCTCTTGTGTAAAGGTATATGGAATGGTATTAATAAAATATGGAACTATTAAAATAATTTTAATACCTTATATGATACTTTTATAACATCTTACCACCCATTCATTAATAATATTTCATTATTTTCATTGTTTCAGTGGCTTTTGTTTCAAGAATTTCAAGTTTGGTTCATTTATGTATAATTAAAGATTTTCTTATAAAATGAATATAAAACTATAGAGGTGAAATTAAATGTTATTAATGAAATTTTATATGTTTAAATAGTCTTATGTATAATTTTTATTTCTGGTATGCATATTATACCTTTGATAAATCATTAAAGATAATTGTTTATTTTATTTTGGTCGTTTTTTCAACCATCAAGGATTAATTTCATTTTAATTAATATTATGTAAACAGATTTGTTTCAGGACATTAAATAAGATTTAATATTCCTATTATAAACTTATTTAACCATTATAATACTTTTATGACCAGCCTTGAAGGCCTAAATGGAAAATAAAAAATCATTATCCTTGGAGAGGGATAACTTTGATAAGTTGGAAAATAGTTTCTTTTTTTGAATAAGAGGAGATAAGAAAAGGGGTGGATATAATATATTTCATTATAAATATAATATTTTCATATATAAATTAAACTGTATCTATTAATATTTAATGGGTGAATTATTTGAACAGAAGTTACGAATAGAAAATAAATTAAGAGATGTTGTTTGAGAAAGTTACCTCTTGAATATCACCTCCTTAAAGAACCCCTTAAGGAACATGGAATTATTTTTGGGAGATAATAGAACTAATTAGATGTTGGGAGGGTGACTAGGATATGTATTTTCAAATATTTGAATATATTAAATTATTTTTATGATAATTGGGGTGGTGTGTAGTAGTTTTTTTTCTTGAGGAGGGGTGGTTTTAAGTGATTAAATGATGGTTATTTTATATTTATAGTCAACCACATTTGGGAGGAATTAATTCAAAATAATATTGATTATAATTAAAGTTTTAAAGGATTTTTATGGTCAAAAATAAAATAAAAACCCCATTTAAATTTTTTTTTTAGGAATTTTAGGCTTTTACATTTTAACTTTAACCCGCTACATTACTTTACCCATACGGCGGTAAATCGTTTTTCTACTATAATAAATTTTTTGTGAATAAAAATTAAAATGATCATATATCCTAATTTTTACCTCCTAATTCAAACTAATTAATAAATTATTAAAAATTAAAAACACATAATTCGAAAAATTACATTTAATATTATACCATCAAAATGCAACGAAAAACAGTTTTTTTGAAAAAATGTGTTTTTAAGCACAAAATATACCTATAAAAAATATTGTATAAAGATTACTAAAATTTAATTAATTAGATTATATATTAATAAAAGGTACATATGTCAATCTTACATCAATATAAAATACTTAAATGTATTTTAAATTTAAAGAAAATGACCGTTTTATTAAAAAAATCTATTTTTTACCATTCACTAAAAATTTAAACTTTATAGAAATTACTAACAAAATCATCCTAAGATAATTTTGAAATGTTTAATCCAAAAATAATATTCATTTTATAAAATAAATTTTCAAGGATTTTTTAAAATTAATTATATTAATTTTCTCAAAGAAAACAATAAAAATTGCATTTCTGAAGAAAACCTAAATTTGATGAACAAAATGACATTTCTAACAATTATGTACATATTCACAAAGAATTAAATAATATATTAACAACGAGTTAGAAAATTATATATTTCATAATTTTTTCAATTCTATTATTTCTCACCATTTTAATGGCTAGGATATAATGTTTATGTTAAAATAATAAATTTTGGGGGTTATTTTAAGATCGGTGTCTTATGCAAAGGAAGATATCAAAGATAATAAATTTATTTAAAAATAGACATACCATAAAATATTGGGGTGTTACATTATACCCACATGAAATTAATTTCTCCCCTAAATGTTTTTTCTCTAATAAAAATAGATGAGGATACCTATTCCTCATCACATCCCCAGGTTCCCATGTAGATTCCTCAAATTGGTAGTTTCTCCAAAAAAACATTAACCAGGTGAGTGTTCTTGTTTCAAATAACTTTATATCTATGATCCTGAATCTCTATTGGTTTCTCTTCATAGTAAATATATTTCTCTAATGGTATGACCTCTTAGTTTAGTACATGTTAGAGATCAGGTGTGTAGTTCCTCATGAGAGAAACATGGAACACATCATTAACTTGTGGGATATTCGTTGGTAGATTCAATCGATAAGATACCATCCTGAAACATTTTATAATTTTGAAAAGTACTGATATACCTAGTTCTTGGCTTGACCTTATTTTCAAATCCAATCACCCTCTTCATGCTATGTATTCATAGAAATAGATTATCACCCACTTAAACCCCCATATCCCATTAAAAATTATTTTTATAACCTTTTTTTGACTTTGAGCCACTCTTATGTGTTGTTCAATAGATCTAACCTTATGTTCTATCTAGTCATCTATATCATGTCCTAATAATTTTATTTTTGCAACTTCATTCCACCATATTAGTTTTCTATAGTTCTTACCATATATAGATTCATAAAAATCCATATGAATGCTTGAAGGAAAGATATTTTTGTAATAAAATTTTACCAATAGGAGGTGTTGATCCCAACCATCTTTGAAATCCCTATAGCATGATCTCAACGTGCCTTATAGATTTTGAATGGTCCTATCATACTAACTATATATATAAGGATGATAAACAATACTAAAACTTAACTCTGTATTTATTTCCTACTGAAGACTTATCTAGAACATCATGGTAAACCTTGGATCTTGATTAGATACAATAGAAAGTGGTACTCCATAACTTCTTACCACTTCCTAATACATATTTTGGTAATATTATCAAGAGAAAAATATTCTCTGATAGAAATTAATTGTGTGAATTTTTAAGGTGATTGATTATAACCCATATTTAATTATAGTCTATAGATGTCTTAGGGATTTCTATGGAAAAATAAATGGTGATGTTTTCCCAATTACATTTAGGTATGATTAATTTTTGTAACATCCCCATTGACTTCTATCTCTCAGCCTTAACTTGAAAACAAACCATGAACTGAGAAACATACTCTATAATATCTATTTTCATGCCATCCCACGAGAAATTGTTTTTAGGTCTCTATACATCTTTGTACTTCTATAATGAATAGAGAATGATGAACTATGAGCCTCATCAAATTGATCCTCCTTCAAATATTGTATCATAGGAACACATACACAGTTCACAAACTATATTATTACATCACAATCATGGTTGAACTTAGAAACATTTTTTTATCTTTTTTAGATCTACATCATCCTTATATGACTCTTTAATATTCACATAGATAGATAGTTGAACGTTCATTTGATATTGATAAGATTTCTCCTCTTAATTTAATATTTTCAGGTCCACCCATTGTAAATTCATAAATATTGGATCTTTTGTTATCCTCATCTTGGAAAATCTAGTGTGATCCTTTCAGATCAAAACATCTCAACCTTATTCAGTTTCTGAATGTGTTAATTTATATACTAGTAATAATAATTAATCATATCCAATTATATTTTTTGTAACATGTTCAACTCATTTTGAGTGAAAATATATATTGAACTTTTGTGTTCAATATATATGTCACACCTTTATCCATAGAGATAATACTTCTATATATTTAATGAAAAAATTACCATCTCTAACTCCAAATAATTAGTTGGATAATTTTCCTCATGGACTATAAATTGGTATAAGGCATAAGAAATAACCAAATAATTTTTTAGGAGAAATATTCCCAACAACTTTTATGATGCGTAATTATAGATCACAAACCTTTCTCCACGATAGGGTAGTGTGATCACTAGCACACTGACTATAATTCTATTCAAATCCTTGAAATTATCTTCACATTCTTTTATCTATATGAAGTTAACTCATTTTCAAGTCAACATGGTGACTGTATAATATAATCATGATAAATATTTCAAAACAAATCAATAGTATCCCTCAATAATAAGAAAACTACCAATTTCAGTCACCATGGTTGGTCTAGTCCATTTCTCATTAGCTTCTATCATTGAAGGATCTACTAATATAACCTCAATATAGATTAAATGAACCAAAAACGATATTCCTAAATCTAAAATTCATACATGGTAAAAATTTTCAAAAAAAAATCTCTTTCCTCATGGTATTTTCACAATACTCAACTTATCTTTATATTCTTCCTTAATTTTTGAATATACAATAATATATTATATAAATGCTACCAATAATGATCAATATAGTCTCTGAAGACTCTATTAATTAAATCCATGAAGATATTTGGTGTATTAGTTACCCTAAAAGGCATCACTATAAATTTGTAGCATCCATAGCTTGTACAAAATATCATTTTGGCTTTTACCTCCTTGACTCTCAACTTATGATTTCCAAAATAATATTCAATCTTGGAAAAGTATTGATCTCTTAATAGTTGATCAAATAACTCATCAACATAAGGATTAGGATAATTTTTCCTATTAGTTATCTTATTAATTTTTCTATAACCAATATATAGTCACATTGATCCATATTTATTCTTAAAAAATAGAATATTTGTACCCCATATTGATGAACTAATTCATATAAATCCCTTCTGAAGATTATCTTGGATTTGATTCTTTAATTATTGAAGCATAATCAGTTCCATTAAATAAGGATTATTTAAAATAGGCATAATACTAGTTATGAGTTCTATTGAAATATAAACAGCACAGTTTTGTAGGAGACCAAGAAATTCTTCTAAAAAGACATAAGAAAACTCCCATATAATAAGTGTATATGTAATGTTGACTTTCTCCCCAACTATTTTTTTAATATAACCTTTATTTATAAGAATTAAGACCCACAAGATGGATGAAATTTCCATAGGAAGTTCATATTATTCCATCAATTGATAAAGGATTATGGGTTCTTTGGAAGTATAAGATTTGAATTCCTTTCCTTAGAAATTAATATGATCCCCATATAAAAATTTTGAATCCCTGAAAATAATCACATCGAATTCAACTAAAGGTATAATCACAAGACTTAAAATAATCACTTACCCGTAAAATTAACATGGATAAATATAAACATGATATGTGATTGAAGTTTCATTAAGAGTTTTTAGTGGTAACTCAAAATATAATTGTTGAGGTGATATAATTATACCCTTTGGAAGTTCATTAGAAATAACATAGTGGGTGGATCTATAATCAAATACGGAATTAGAAGTTCTATACTGGAAAATAATGGTATGCTTCACCATGTCATCATCATAACCCACTTTGATAGTTATAATCTCATGAGATTTAACTTTATATTTTCTCTTAAGATTTTGTTGATGATGATTATAAAAATCGTTCATATTTTTGTACTAATTGGAATAATTCCTATACCCATTTCATTTATATCATTAGATTATGGGTGGTTCATTTTGTAGATCTTTATATCTTTTTAAACCATTATAAAACTTCTTCTCGTTACTTCATAATTCATTTTCCTAATAATCTTCCTTTCCATGCTTGAAACATTTACAGGTCCCCATAAAACTATTTCCAACATTCTTCCTTCCACGCATTAAGATAAAATGCTTGTTTATATTCTATTCTTCGTGGTTTTTAGAATTTCCATTTTGTTACATTTTTATTTTTTTATCAAAAACATAAGAGTTATGGATAACTCCAATCTCCATCTCAACCTTGAGAGGAAATAAAACCATTTCTTAATAGCTATTTAAGTCCCTTATGGATAAATCCCTTCATAGAATTGGTTTTAAACCATATAATAATCGATCAGCAATACTTTCATATTGGATGATAATTCCAAAATCATACCTCACAAGCCTTGTAAAATTTTCTTCATTGATTCTGAAATATTCATCATCATTTTGTTTTAACTCAAGGAATATCTTCTCCATTTTCCTATAAATAATACGAGGAACGTACTTATAGAAAAAAAACTTATTGAACCCATCCACATCCCTGTAGTTAATTTCTTCCTCTTAACTAATATTTTTTATTTAATTCCACCATTAATATAATTCACCTTACAGATAAAAAATATCCCAAATGACTTTTTCATGTTCTGAACATCGGAGAATAGAAACAATATTTTTAGTGGTAATGATATATTGCTCATCCAATAGTGAATTAAAAGGCCCGTTGAATAAAAGTGGACGCTGAAACATAAAGGACCCAAAAAAATGTTGTTCCCTATTTTTCTCATTTGTAATTTAATCATGATTCATATCTTATGATATCATAGAATTAATATTTTTCATTCCAAATCCCATAACATCCAGTTTCTTATAAAGACAATAATTACATTTCCCATCGCATTTAGTATTAACATGGTTCCTTTGGGTTCCTTCCATTGACTAAATTCAAAAATCAGAGTGTGATAAACACTAATCATAGTGGGAGAACATAATCAAGGGAAATTAAATATATGATTTCAATCAATTAAACCTTAGGTATAACTTAGGTTATTCAAGAGCATTACCAAAACTCTAGGATTGTAACCTATGCATACCCTTAAGGTTCTTACTAAATTTTTTTATCCTAGTTTACAAAGGTTAACTAAACCTTTCTCTAATGAAAACTATAAGATCATATTTTTTCATACATAGATATTACATCTTGATAGATGATTGTTCATTTCATAACATAAAAAAACTATTCGAGAACCGTATGTGTTTACTGTCATTGAAAAATTGAATATATAAACAGTTGGTTCATAACACATTTATATCATCTCATGTCTAATCCTTCATAACTAGAACCGTTTTTGACATATCATAATTAATATCTTTCTTCATATTCTTGGGAAAAGGAACATAATAATAGGGTGAGATCCGATGCTCAGTGAGGATAAACAAGTGAGATATCAAAAATAACAATAACATAAGGTCATAAAAACATGAACATAACATTTGAAAATGAAACCACATATATCAAATATCATAATCTTCCGTCATGAAATAAATCATAGAACATTATAAGACATGAATCATAATATAATATAATTGGAATAAGATATGTAATTATCACGTACACATAATCTTAGATTATCATTTATGTAGTATCCATGGATTTTTTCCAAGATTATCATATGGGAATGGGTTCACTCACGAAACAATCATAGTAGTCAAGGTTCACTCCCAAAACTATAATGGTGGAAAATTCCCCCATTGAACTAGTTTTACTTCCTGTTCTAGCCATATCTTACTAAACCAAGTTCACTCTCTGTTACAGTCCTATCAATATCATAAGATATAATATCATTACCTATTTCATTGGAGGTGGATATTGTTCCAACCTATAATATAATGATAATAATTCATATGTGTGCCAAAATAAAATAAATTATATCAAAACTCTGGGTTTCATACATACATTATCATTGTATATGTCGTGGAAAAGAAATAGATTTCATAATTATCATTCTATAATAATCATTAATCAAACATAAATGATAATAAGGATATTATACTTGAATAATATCTGAATTAAATCATAATTAAAATAAAATAATGTAATCTTATACGAAAATTAATTTTTAAAATATCACTTGAAATAATACTTGAAAAAAAATATTTCTATTTTCAAGTCATTTCTTTTTAAATAGCCAAAAAAATTAGAAAGGAAAAAAATTTCTTTAAAAGAACCTTGTAATAATTTAATGGAAACATAAAATCATTAAGGTGTCATGATGGTATGAAAAGATTCTTAGGCTATATAAGTTAAAAAATCATTCCTTCCATAATTTACTTAGAAAAGCCATAGAGAAACTCATTTAGAAAAATAAAAAAAGAATTATTTCAAAAAAAATATTTCAAAAATTAATTAATGAGAAAAATTTAGTTTAAAAATAAAAATATAATGGTAAAAAAATTAGAAATATTTAAAAAATCATGGACATAGAAGAAAATGAGATTTTAAGGGAAACATTTAAAATATAATTTTTTAAAGAATGTCCCTTATAAATATCAAATAATGAAAGTTAGAATTAATCAAATGAATAAATTATTAGTATCAGTTATTAATAGACATAAAATTTCTAAAATAGAATATATGATAATAAAAATCCATCCCACACATAATATTAACATGGTGTAATCGATAAAGTAGAATTTTAAACCATTGAATGAAAATTTAGTTAAGAAATACCTAACCACTTTGTGATTAGTTGAATCGTATTACCCATAAAAGTAATGAAAATTTTAAAATCATGAATAAAATTCATTATATGATATATAAAAGTTTATTATATTTACTACACAAAATAAATGAGTGCTGAATAAGTTTTATATCTCATAGAAGTAAATGTGGGATGATAATCCCATACCTCATGCTTCCCTTTAGTTTTGTGTACTTTAAATTATAGTATAAAGGTTTAATAAATGTTATTAATTTATTAAAAAAAATCATATACTTTTATACCATCTTACCACCCATTCATTAATAATATTCCATTATTTTCATTATTTTCATTATTTCTCAAGCATTCATTTCATGGTTTTCATGGTCGGTTAATTTGTGTATAATTATGGATTTTATTTTAAAATGGAAAAAAACTAAATATGTGAAATAAAATGGTATTCATGCACTTAAAAAGGTTTAAATTGTATCACATATCACTTTTATTTCTAGTATGATTATTATTCATTTGATAAAATGTTATAGGTAAATGCCTATTTTATTTTCGCAGTTTTTCTTACCCCCATGAACTAGTTTCATTTTATTTAATATTATGTATATATATTAGTTCCAAAACATTAAATATGTTAAAAGTATACCAATTAAAATCTTAAATAACCATAATAACACTTTTATGACCATCCTTTAGGGTAGTAATGGAAAATGAAAAATCATTATCCATAGAGATAGTTAACAACCATAATTTGGAAAAAAAATTCTTTCTTTTCATAATAGTATATAATAAAAGGGGTGGGAAGAATATATTTAATTATTAAAATAAAATTATATTATATATATTATTTTATATTTATTATTATTTTATGGCTGAAGTACATTAAGAGAAGGTGGAAATATAATAGAAATTAACATAAGTTGTTTGAGAAAGTTGCCTCTTGAATATAACCTCCTTGACGGACCCCTTAAGGACCCTAGAACTGGTCTTTTTCTAATACCTATATAATTTGGACAAGTGGATAGTGGGTAGGATACGTTTTGGTATATATTTTAGTACATTAATGTTTTTTAGGCGAAATTTCATGGTGAGAAGTGACATTTATACTTGGGGAGGGGTCGTTTTAAGTGGTTAAATAAATATTACTTTAAATTTAAATTCAAGCACATTTAGGTGGCATTAATTGTAATGAATTTGGATGATAATTAGTTTTTTAAGGTATTTTTAAGGTCTATAAATAGATAAAAACATCCATTTAATGTATTATTTTTTATTAATTTTTATCTTTTACCTTTTAACTTTAACGCACTACATTATTTTACTTATACTATTGTAAATCTTTTTTTTCCATGGTAACATTTTGATGACTAAAATTTAAAAAGACCTTATCACTTAATTTAGACCTAATGATTATAAATATTGAATCCATTTTCAAAAATTATAAACCTAATTTTAAAAATTACATTTAAAATTAAACTGCCAATATGCAATGAAAAATACTTTTTTGGGAAAATATGTTTTTAAGCCCAAAAATGTACTTATACTAAAACAAGGTATAAATATTATTTAATTTTAATTAATTATATTATATATAACTTAAAAATAATATAATTTAATTTTATATCGATTTAAAGTCGCAAAATTAGTATTAAATATAAAGAAAATTTGGTTTTTATAAAAATTTCTATATTTAATTTTCACAAAAAATTAAAATTTTCATCAAATTATTTAAAAATCAGCCTAAGATAATTTTTACATATTAAATAAAAATTGATGTTGATTGTATAAAAAAATTTAACAGTTTCAAAAACTAATTATATTTTTTCTCATTAAAAATAATAAAAATATCTTTTTTTGAATAAAACATATATTTGAAGAACAAAATGAATATACTAAAAATTATATGCATATTCACAAAGAATTAATTAATAAATTAACACTGATATGGACAATTATATATTTCATAATGAGTTTAATAATATTAATTCACAAAAATTTAAAAGCTTGGTTATAATGGTAATGTTAAAATAATAATATTTTGGAGTTCGTTTAAGTCTTGTGTTCTATGAAAAGTAATTTATCAAAGAGAAAAAAATTATTTAAAAATAGAACTAACATAAAATATTAGGGTGTTACAGTCAACATGATGAACAAAGTAAAAAGGAGTAAAATAATAAACCATGAACTACTAATATAAATGGAGATAAGCAAAAATATTTTCCATCTATTACAACTAAAGAAACATGGTGTATTAAAGTAATAGAACAGTGTTTAATAAAACATAGGATTATAAAAGAA
Source organism: Viscum album (assembly GCA_963277665.1). NCBI lineage: Eukaryota > Viridiplantae > Streptophyta > Magnoliopsida > Santalales > Viscaceae > Viscum > Viscum album. Next base: position 208,127,417 of record OY728138.1, on the reverse strand, counting down.
AACATCATAAAAACTAAAAAATAGATCCTAACTATCTGGGTAGAAGAAACAATATAAATCACTACTCAGAAAAAATCTAGATCTAAGGCTTCTTCTTTTTCCACTCATCTTATAGAACCTCTCTAGGTGACCAAGGTGACCATAATGATTATATGTCCTTAGAGATATCGAATAAAGAGGCCTAAAAATATTTTACTTCCCTCCCTGATAGACCATAGCTTTCTTTATCTTCTTACTAGCCATATTACCCTTTATAAAAACTGATGAGATCATAGAATCACCTTTCATAGGTTTCCTAAAAACAATTCCTCTAGAACAATAGCCTTACAAACCACTTCATTGAAGGTAGTCATGATAGACTGAAACACCAAATAAATGAGATCTAGATAAAGGCCTATAAAAAATAACCATTCCTTTATTGAACTATTTTTATCCAACTCATGAGATAAAGTAACATTACTAGTGAAACATTCCATATAATTATCCACAGACCGATCACCCAAATAAACATTCTAGAACTCTATAATCTTATAAATTCTCACCTCTTATGGATAAAACTACTAAATAAAGGTGATCTAGAAACATTACCAAGATAAAACATCAAATGTTTGTTTATAGATGGTATGCCTCCACTAATATTTGTCCAAACCATTGAATAAATAAGTGTTTCACATTACGCTTTAAGACCATAGAGTTCCTAGAGACTTGAACATCTATTAATCTTTATTAATCCACTTTATCTCCTCATAGGATCTTGTATCACCACTAAACACTAGGGTATTCTAATTTAGAAACTCTCACATTTGATTGAAAATATTAGAAGAACTTGGCCCTTCCACTCCATCATGAGTCTAGTTAGAGTCTGAAGATGGAAATATTACATCTAGATCATCGAGATGACTACTAGAAGGATTCCCTTGTATTATCAACTCTTTTTTAGGGGTAACATTATAAAATATCATGACAACAAAACACATAATCAAATTACCAAAAACCATCAAAAATTAACAAAGTAAGGGGAAAGGGTAGAAATACAAATGAAACAATATTACAAACACCCATTGGTTCCTTGTATATAAAATGACTAACATGGACTTCTTTCCATTCTCAAAACACCGAATGTGTTCAGAACAATAAATAACATTCAAACCCAAAAACAAAGAACTCGTTTCTTGAAAACCAATTTCCCTTGAGACCACACATATGAAAATATTTCAACAATTTAATTGCTGTAAATCCATGAAATTGTTTTATTTACAACAATAAAAACCTGAACACACATTACATAGTTCAAAAAAAATTCAAAGTAACTCAGGTAAACCAAAAAAGAGTTTCAAAATAAGCATAAAAAGGGAATAAAACATTATTTTTTAACAGGGTTAAACAACTTTATAAATCTATAAAGAATCACTTAATCACTCATAAATAAACCCCATTAATAATAAGAGAGGCTGAAAATATAAGAGTGAAAAATAGAAAAGAATCTCAACCTTAAACATTGTGCGTGGTTTGGTATCATGGTTTATCAGGTTTTGCACAAACTGTATGAGTTCAAATAGAAATTTTTTGAATTGTTTTCATGGGTTTAAAGTAGTTTGATATGTTGTTTGACTTAACTATATTCCCATGTATTTCCTCCAGTTTCACTCTAAAACAAGTAATTTCTCGATATGTCTCTTAGGTTCTTCATAAAACTCAGAGTAACAACACACCATGTCAAAATATCTCAAAGTAAAACCACTATAAATTTAGAAATTAAGGAAACACTTGTAACCACCCATCGAAACTCAAAAGTTGATACATGGATGTGTATGCCAATAACTACTTCAAAACTGCCCCTGAGTTATGATAGTCATAACTCCGATATACCTTTACCCATAAATAAAAAGAGAGCTCCAATACTATTTTATAGTGAACGAGCCTAAGTTGACATGATATGTCACCAGAGCTGACACACCACAATGTTTGAGTCATATTATCAAATTCCTTGGTTTGGAAAAAAGAATTAGAATATCACAAATGAACTCATGGGAATGATTTCACACTCATAAAACTAGGATAAAAAAATCTATTACGAACCATAGATGAGGCATTCTTACATTGGAAAATTATTCCAAAGTAAAAAAAAGAAACTAAAAACAAAATCCAAATAAATAAGGAATAATACATAAAGAATAAATGAATGTTTTTAAAAAACCATTTTCCATACATAAAAAAAAATAGAAAAATATTTTACATTTCAAAAATATTATAAAAAACTATAATGAAAAGAACATAGGTTTTCTAAGAGGGAAATACACCACACATCCCAACTGGTCGATCTAAACTTGGTGAAAACCACCAAAATATCAGTTTGAATCTTATGTCACCAACATGACCCAGAAAATAACTGATCCCCAAAGGACAGTCATAACTAGCCATCCTAAAATTAAAAAACCAAAATCGTAATGAAAAATTAAAGGATACAAACTTAAAAATCTGAGTATTCATGGTGTTAGAAAAAGTCCAATAGGATAGTACGTTTAGTCCATTAACATTCCATTTATAATTAAACAATGTAATCTAGTTTGAAAACTAAATCACAGGAAATTAGTTTTTCAATTCCTCTATACAAGATGTAAATAAACAATGTATACTACATAAACTTTCTCAAAAAACCCCATTTTTAAAATATGACACAAAGAATACTTACCAAGGTAATTCCATTTCAAAAACAAATCACTTTCGTTTTTAAAATAATTCCTATCATATTTTAGAAAGATGAAGTCAAATATTTAATTTTAAAAATATACTCCTTTGAAATTAAACTCACACATGGTTTAAAATTTCAATTTCTAATGAAACACTATTCAAGTATATAATTTTAAATTGAATTAATATCTTCCCTTTTTTCAAACATTAATACACACACATCACATGGGTGTATACAAGGGGAAAATACAATTAAAAGTTAAAAACTCATTAACAAATAATAACAATCTTATAAGTAATTTCCTAGTCCCATGATACTCACTAATAAAAAATATAAGTAGGTGCATGTAAATAAATATAAAAATCATTTGAAAACATAATAAAAAAGTACCAAATAGGATACAAAATAAGATTACGCCCTCTGAACAAATGGCACATGTTTTTTCTAATGTCAAAAAGGTTCCACCTACTACCAAAAGGTTAGTGGTAACACAAATCACCACCTGAATCACTCTCACAGTAACCTCATCGATGAAACATCCCCTAACTAGTTATAATATTCAACTAATGTTGCAATCCACGGTATCACACTCAAGTAAAAAAAAGGAAAAATCCTTAAATATCTCACTTATTAACCTATTTTTCTCATACCATGGATAAAAGAGGTGAATATTATCATGCTAACATCATCATAAGACAAGAGCACCACTATAAGGCAAGATTACATAGTAATCAAATAATAATTACACCACCACAACACACACCCTTCTAAAATAATCCATAACCCAACAATAAAAAACTAGAATATCAATTCATATAAACAATCACATGCTCTAAGGTATAAAAAATTGGTGTGAACTATATCTACTAGGGTGTAAAAAAATAAAAACAAATAGAATCACATAAAGTGTCAATCGGGACATCTCTTTATACATAAAGATTATATTCTTTGGAAATCCCATTTTAAAACTATTTGAACCCACATGAAACCCAATGTAAACTCACACATAACACAAAAGCATACCAAAAAATATAACATTGGAAATCCTCTTTAAAAATCACCTTTAGAATATAGGTAAATTATAGAAATTTACAAAACACAACAAAGAATCACATGCCAAAACAATTTGAGGCTTCATCCAAGAAACAAATCGAAATGAATTACACAACCATTTTTGAAACATGTAAAACCATTCATAAAACAAATGTACAATTTTTTTAGAATAAGGTAAAACTGATTATAGACATGGAAAACCCTTTTATAAATAATTAATATCTATTTTAAAAACATGGGATCCTCTTAAATCGCGAAAAACCCCCATATTTAAAAAATGAACACTTCACTTTATAACACTAAATTGTTCAAAAACACCATGAACCAATTTTTTCTCATGAAAAACTATCACTGTCTTTTTATAAAACATCTAGAATTCTTAAAAAAAAATCTAATAAAAGTAACTTTGAACCAAGAATTTCACCCAAATTTTCCATTGTAAAAACCAACACAACATGGAAAATCATTGATAAAACAATGCTAGGTATCATGTAAAACCATAATTTAGTTCAAGAAAGCTTTTAAATAATTTTCGGATTATTTAATTCCTTAAAAAATGGAAATATAATGGAAACTCTTACCAGAAATAATAGAAACATGTCACCTTCATTGGAAACCACAGTTCAATACCTTAAAATATGGATTAAACCCATAATAAATAAAACCTACCAATTTTCCACAACCATAATCACCAAAATCAACCCACATGTCTATTAGGGTTAGAGAAAGAGAGGGGGAATTGGGAGAAACTTACAAGAGAATAAATGGAAATCCCTTTCCCTTGGATTTGAGGAATAATTCACCAAGGAATCACATATAAAACACTATAAAGGAGCTTGGAAGAGAGAGAGATCTCCTTGTAAGGCACCTAGATTAGGGGAGAATGAAAGGGGAATCCCAGGTAGGAAGCCCCAATTAAAAATAATTCAAAATGATAAAACTTATCTAACATATGTTAGTCACATGGTTTTCTCACATAGTTTACCAAACAATGAACAAACCATAAAGTTTCCAGTACCTCAAACCCCCAGAGGTCACACAGTTGTCTCAAATAGTTTAACATACCTTGAGTAGAGTTTGTAATAACCTTTATCCAAAACTATATATGGTTAATAGTTTCTACTTAACAGTTCCCAAACCATGATCTTATCCCTGTAGCCTTATAAAAAATTCAAACACTCAAAATTTCAACACTAGAACACCCCAAATAGAAGATAGAAATCAACCGCCTAAACAATATCTAAAAAAAGAAATTTTGGGGTTTCAAAATATGGAACTTTATTAAAATATAAACCTATATAATTGTGTATTTCATCAATTTATGTGGGTCTTTTATTACAGAAGACTATAGTTTAACTATGGGGGTCTTTCTTTATTATCCACTAGGAAAGTGCTCATTTGAATAAGATGGTGTTGTTTAATACTTATTGTGTGGTTGGGTTTTACCCATATAGATTATTATATGTCTATCTATGGATGTGAGTTATCTTAAGGTGGTGGACACTAACTCATATATAATTTTCTCTAGTAATGTTTCATCATAGAAATCCAACATTGATTAACTAAAGGTTTTGAATATCCTATTTTAACTAGAAAACTAATAATTACTAGAAATGAGCTCAATAAATTCAAGTTATTGATGGGTTAAGGGTTTGGAAATTAATTTTCTCCAATATTTATCAATTAATAATTTATAAAATTGAAATACTATACTGGGTAATGGTCCCAATTCATGATATTTCCATTGACATTGATTCAATTAACCAACTTTAATTATTTTAGTGTAAGGGGAATTTTACAATAAAGGATTATCTGTGTTTAGTTCTAGATCTTCCCCATTTTTTTATTTTATACCTATTATAATAATGTTTTAACAATATCAATGGTAAAAAGAATTTCTATTTCATATTCTAAAAGTATAAATTCATATCTGGTATTGAAAATGTAGAGTGTTTCATTAATTTTTGAGTATCCTTTGAGGATATCATTATAATCATCTCGAGTGGCCAATATTCTAGAGGGACTTATTACATTGTGGACATTTCTACATGTCACATTTACATTTCAACACACCCTCCATGATGTTCTAGAGGATTCTTTGTGATATGTGATTTTAAGGGTATTCCCTTAGACTTCCATTAATTAGGGATGAAAATGGGAGACTACTTATTTGGATAATCTGTTGAGACATCCCTAATTTTGTAAAGACTAATCTATTTTTAAAGGGGAAACACCATCCCCAAATCTACTTTAAACCTTGTTGATTTTATGGGGATGGTTTTTATAAAATATCTCCTAACCATGTGGGTTGTCATAGTCTTTAAGATAAAACTAAAATGTTTTTGGATATTTTCACCTCCTAATATTTTATCCTAAAAAAACTAGTTATTAAGGTATCTTGGATCTTAGGAGGATCTCCTAGAAATATGATATATTTTCTATGAATGGGGTGTATACTAGTTTTCTGGATCATGGTGATATATGTTTACATCTTTCACTACATATGAATTAATTTTTGGAGGAACTTTAAGATAGTATGTATCTCTAAATAGAATGTGATTAAACTCACAAATCATGATATATTGTTCAAAATACAGAATTCAATTGAATCAACAATCTTCCATTTACTATTATCTAATTGTTATATCAAGGGAATAATGAAAAGTTATATTTTTAGGATAATAATTATGTGATATATGTTGGAAACTGATTTCCCCTAGTTTGGGTTATTCAATGTCATCATGGGTAGGACCTCCATGAGGGGTAACAAAATGAACATGGAGAGGAACTCCATGGTGGATGTTGTCCTTTAGATAAAAGGATCTAGTAGGTGGGTCCACTGGTACATGGATAGAAGATAGTCAGGCCCACTAACATAATGTAATTTAAATTTATCCTCATGTCACCTTTTATTTTAAGATACAAACCTCGTGGATCATGAAAGAAATAATGGGATCAACCTTCCACTTGATTTAGTGATCCTATTTTCCATAATGGGGAAACCTCCATAGTTCTTGATTTTGAATTCCAATGCTAGGGGTATCCTCCATAAAATATAGGTATGTTTTGGCCACATGATAGCAGTTATGTCCATGATGGATGATATGCCTTCTAAGTAGTTCCTGAGTGCCCATATTGATATAGAAAATTTCATAGTCATGAACCTCCTGGTATAGAAGTCTAAGGATTTCATTTTTAGGATAAAAGATAATAAAAATATTTGATATGATAAAGGGGGATACCATACCCCTTATTATCATAAAGCATCAAACTATCCATTGTAACGTTATCCTTTCTAGGTATGCCTAGTTACTAGTTTCATCTAGATAATTTGATCCTAAAAGTAATCTTATACCTAAATTTTTTCTATTTTACAATAGAGTATGTTAGAAGGGAAAAGTTTTTTGTGGTTCCAAGAAGCTAGGGTGATTTTATCAATGTTTTTATTCATGTAGAGGATGGAAGCATATAGTTTGTGGGTCATAAAAGATCTAATAGACATATATTTACCTATACACTTTTTGTAATTCATAAATGATTGATTTCATTAGCTTAAATCATATTTTTATTCCCTGGGTCATCAAAAAAACAACCCATATCTAAATTATCATGAGTAATAGTTAATCAACAATTTTTATTTGTGAAGGATTTCATGTTAGATTCACATTTTTTATTTACAACATACCATTTTTGTGAATCTATATGGTTATTTACACAAGGAATATTTGTCTAGATCAAATTGATATGAGGCTAACTCATCTGAATAAGGTTATTATTTAATAGTTCAATACTCTCTTATAAATTTTATCATATGTTAATGAAATCCATTATCACAAAAATACCAGATTATTTTACATATTTTACCATCTAAATCTGGTGAAAACCTATAATGAAAGGGATTTGATGACTTTTATACATTTATAAGGATAAAACCTTGAATTTTAATTTTATTTATATTAATGAATAGGGTATATCAGGATCATTTTATGAGGTTTTTTTAGTAATATATAGTTTGAATCCATATAAGAAGGAAATCAAGAATTTAATGTTATCTTGGAAGGTGTATAAAAGAGTGAGCCGTATTTTAAATCTAGATTGGAAGGCTTTATGGGCTATGATTTATTTTAATATCCTCTATGAATACTTAATTTATGAGGGATATAAATTCCATATAAGAGTGTGAATTAGATTATGCTAGATTTTTTTGTTGTATATGAAGGATGAATGGTTATGTAGAATCTGAAGTTCTCTTAGAAAAATTACTAGCACACTAGTGTTTTTTGAAATCTAGAAAGTATTAAGAATATACTAGGGTTTGAAATATTCAAGAGGGTGAATTTTTTTAGAGGTAGAGGAAGGTTCTATGATATAGGATTGGGACCATGAAAGGGGGTTATTATGTATCCCTATTAGGGGAATCCAAACACACATAGTTTTAGTTCACTGTGTCATAGCCATGTGATAAGGCATGCCATACCTTTTAAGGTATCAGGATAAGTAAATTTTGTGTGTCTTTTAACGTCATAAAACCAAGATCATTGGTGTTCAGTTTAAGATCATTTAGTTTAGACCATTGTGTCTTTCGGTTTATGTTCATATAACTAGGACCCTTGGTGCCTTATAGTTAAAGGTCATGAAACTAGATTCATTACGTGAAAATGAATAATAAATGTTTTGTGTTGGACCTATTAATGGGGTTTAGGTTTTTAATTTGACTTGAAATATGATTTTTTTTTGATGGAATGGGTCTTACAATATGTTCAAAATCCTAAATTCCCGGGTCCTCGAACAGACTTGGAAAAGGCATAATGGTTCTACATTTGAATGGTAGACCATTTGTAACCATCTTTGCTCATTGTTTAACTATATAGGGGAAAGTATAACAAGGACCATGGGAGGTGGGATCTAGTAAGAGTAAAGTTGTTCTTAGTCTGTATTGACATCTAGGATCATGATTCATTATAGAGTGTTGGGAGTTCCAAAAAGAGGGGAAAATATTCTACCATCATGTAACATGGCTGGAGATCATGAAAAAACTACTTAAAATACATTAGAGATCAAGAATAAATGTTTCATTGGTAATGTAATTCCTCAACCTAAAGACACTCGCTAGTGTCTCATTTGAGTTTCTATAGGAACTCAGGTTTTCCTCCTCATTTGTTAATGGTTGCCTATTTTTGGTGAGATTCTAAGTCATGAATTGGGAAGACAATTCCCCCAAATTAGAGTAGAAACATAGTATAAATTAACCAACCAATATATAAAATTAATATTAATAGTACATACAAATAAATAAAAAATAATCAAGGTATTTCAAAATGAATGTAGAAGTATACATCCATAAAACAACTAATATCCCATCGGGCTAACCAAATATACAAAATGAAAAAATTTAAAAAATGAACATGTCACTTTATTTCCATCCCAAAGCCTCACCTCATCCCAAACTCTAATACACATAAATCTAATCCAATCTATTCCACTACACATTTGGTACTATAACCTATAAGAATACATAAGGTATGAACACACATTGAGGTACACATATAGGGTTTCAGAAATAAATATCATAAGGGTCTCACAAAATTCCCCTAATATAAATCATGATACACGTGTATTAATAGGGGATGTAAATAAACATGTATGCACAAGCATCTCGAAATGACATGTTATAACTAGTCCACCATAATTTCATGCACATCAGGTCACCATGTGCTAACTAGGCCACCAAGATACCTGACCATACATTCTTTAATTTAAGTCATAATCTAGAATCCCCATACCTTCGAACATGTATCCATAATGTAACTGAAGTCTTAGGGTAAGTAATCCCCAACACTTGACCACTACCTAAAAGTGCAGGGTAGAATTCTATATACAAGTCTTATATTATCCTTTATAACTAAAGGGATGTCATACATCAATTTCCATCCTATTCCTTATCACTCAAGTTAGGGTGTTATCACATGGTAATACCACTACCTTATCATTCAAGGGAGGTTCTCATACCACTACATATTCTAAACCTACCATCTCACTCAAGGAGGAACATGACAACATCCTCCCCCCCCCCCAATATGAGACAATTATCACAAAAACTACCTTATCATTCTAGGTAGGGTCTGATTTCATGTCACAACCTAGACTAGTATTCTAATTAAAGACAGAACATAATAATACCTTCTCCCTCAAGATAAGATGATTATCTATACCACTACCTTATCAATCAATGTAGGTATGATATCAACATCATAAACTAAGCCTTATCGCTCAAGGTAAGTTTATTACAACATCTTATCACTCATGGTGAGGAATTTTTTTAGGATCTAACATCATCCATGATAATATCCATCACTTATTTCTAGCACGCGGTGAGAACACACACACAACAACAGCAAGGGAATGAATCCCTTCTCATAATATTACCAGCTCATCACGAAGGTGCTAATCACTAGGGACCTATCCCAAAACCTCAACATACCTCATCTTCCACACAACCTAAGAACAACATGAATACCCTCATAACATTATCATCTCACCCATCTAAGTATATACTAGGGTTCTTTAGACCCACCCAAATCTCTTAATTCTAGTACCCAGCCAGATCCAACACCACATGGGTGTTCTAATGGCCAATAGGCTCTATCTAACCCAGAACTAAGGTTTTCATCCTACATCCTCTTCCAATCCTCATGTAAACTAGCTAGTTGAGGACTATCCAAAGATACATCACTTTAAGTCTCTTGAAACCATATTCCAGTAAATTTAATAATCCATATGACCCATCATTGGGTCATACCATCCACCTATTTCAAGAAATCTCTCAGACCCACATCAACCTTAGAGGACTCACCCTGCTCATGGAATATGGCAGGAGTCCAATCCACTCTCAAGAGGGTGTCACATATCATGATTGATATGTACGACCATCTCGCCCTTCATCCCAAGTCATAATCCAATCATCACTAACAACTTTTCACTATGAAACATACATATGATTCCCTCATCTCATTCCTGCCCCAAGTCTTCACCCATGACTCTAGTAAACTCAACCATCACTCTCTTCCCTTGTTGACATATTCTCCTAGAAATACCAATTTACCCAAAGTTCTAAAGGGAACTTATTCATTAATTAAGAGTATCAATAAAATCCAATTTATTTTAATTAGGAAGATATTTTTCCTTCTCCATTCACTTGGGCTAACGTAAACATGAATTCATTCATGCTCATTCATAAACAAGAATATGACCTTATATTAAAGGGTTTATCTACCTTCATAATGGAGTTACCAACCATTTCATTCTCCATTCACCATTTTACAATCCCATACATGATTTATCCAAATGAAAACCACCATATGAGCTATTATAACATTTAAAAACATACAAATAATTAATTATAACAATTTATAATCAATTATTCAAATCAATAAAAGGAGTAATATTTTCCCTAATACTCATTGGTCATCGTCATTTCCCCAAAATTACCTGACACCCCATGTGTTCAACCATTTGGGATCTCCTATATCCATGTTAAGAAAAATCCCCATCATCCCCACATGATTCCACCAAGATCTTGAGGAATCAACACTAAAAATCTAGTAAAAATAATCTAAAAAAATTAGATGAAGGTAAAATAGATGAAACTGGATAGAGAGAGAGAGAGACTCACCTAGAATCAAAGGAAAAAATCTACTAAGAACCACCCCCACATCAAGTGGGAAAATAGAAGAAGATAAGGGGAGGAGATGTAAAAAATTGACCTCATTGAGATCCTTTATTAAACTAAATAATGATGGGGTTGAGTAATAAATTATTAGTATACCCATTCAAAATAAACACTCTAGGTCACAGTCGTAAGGAGATGGGAGGGTCACAGTGCAATTCCTATATTAGGTAAAGGGATTAAACCTTGGTGTGCCTCCATCATGGTGTGGCCATTCTAGGTCACAATGTGAATGCCTCTAAGGAAAGGAACAAACCCCTAGAATACACCATTGTGGTGTGGACCCTATGGTAATGTGACTCCCTTATTGTAGTCCATCATTAAAAACACACTACTGGTGAATAGTTTTAGTAAGGCCAACCAACCTTTCCATAATGCTCACTCGAGCACCTGTAATGCCTCCTGGGTCATGATATTTAACTAGAAACATATCCTATAGAATTATTTACCCTCATATTCATTATCCAAACCGAAATTATTAAAAAATCCTTATCTAGACCAAACTTCAATCTTACTTCGAATTCCAAAATTCATAAGGGAGAAATTCATTACAAAATCATCACCATAATGCTTCTCATCCTCAGTATTCCATTATATTACTCCATAAATTTCTCCAAAAATAACTCACTCATCAATTAACCAATAACTCACCATGTTTAATCCCAAAATGAAAAATGATATTCCACTTCACACTTCTAATAAATAGGTTCAGTATTCATCATAATTCATGCCACCAGATTGTCACAATCTCTAATAATGAGATGATTATAAACCAAACCATTCTATCCCAATACACCATGGTGTCATCAAATGATTCATCCCCATGTTTATATTTCTCTCCACCATAAAACTCTGCTTATAGTAGACAATTATAACATATGGTGATTCTCATAATAGATATCACCAATATAAAACACACTTTCAATAGTCAATTAACATGATCGGTGTAGGTTCCTCCTCATAGACACCAATTCCATGAAAAATCCCTTGTTGGTCCACAAATGGACGAATTTACCAAAAAAAGTTGGTTTCATCCACCAAGATGTTATCTCATTTACTAATCTTGATTCCTTAACTCATGGAAGAATCATAAAATTTCCCATTTTCCCCAAAAACTCTCGAATCTAACACTCTCCTAAACTCCCATTTTTGGTTCACCAACTAACTAGACCATCCATCACACTACCTCTCCTGGAATTGGTCCACCCACAATCCAAATCATCCTCAGTTCATGTCTTCTCTATCCTAGACCCATTTCAAACACATGAACTCATCCAACACTATATATGTATCTTGGATCATGTATTTTGATAAAGAAATAGATCACATCAGACCTTCCCACACACCAAAATCATGATCCAACCACAACCATCCACCAACTAGTCTCATAGAACCCATTACCCTTTCTATATGAGATTCATTCATCCAAGATTGATAACATTATCCCCACCATAGGAGTTCACTTATACTTTCCCCTCCCAACCAAAATACTCAATCTCTATGACCCATTCATATTTTATTACCAAACATAATAACTATGTGTGGTCATCCAACTCATACCTAATCACCCATGTGAAACACCAATGATACATGTTCTCAACTCATCAATAATTTCATATGTGAACCCCATAAAAATTCACCCAAAATAAGGGTCACACCCTATAATGAAAAATAATTCACTCCCCGCCATAAGGACTACCTCACACTCTTCATCAAGAATAATTCCTAATTTATTTGAAAATCACATGCATGTCACCCCTACCAATATATATTCACCTATTTGTTTCAACTCCTCACACCATACATCCAGGATATCGCCATCCATTATAGGGGAAACACCTCCCATTCTCATACTACACCAAGGTCCACTATCCCCATAAGCATATGATCACATAAATCGATCCTTGACCTATAAATTTTCATTTACCGATTCTCATCCAAACAGGAACCTTACATAACCAGCACGCTCCCACCTTAAAAACCCAAAAAAATTCCCTAAAAATTCACGCCAATCGTCACTCCTCTTTCCAAATGAATATTTAACTTCCAAATGAACCCTCCTGCATGTCCTTAAACACTATCTAATAAAATATCATTTAAATATAATGGTTGTATTCTCTTGCATGAACCAATCGCATAAATTGACTCATGCTCCCATGTCTCACGGCCCATTGAACCTTGGATCATGTTCTAAACTGACAGTTAATATGGAATCATTAATTCTTATAGGGAAAAAAATAATAATTCATAAAAACTATGACAACCTAACTAAAAATGTACTACTTGGTAAGCTCGAGTGTCTAACCCACAAGGATGGATTGTATGTTCTATATTAAATAAAAAAATAAAAAGTGTAATTGTTTGGTTTCATTGGAGAAAATTAAATAAGTCATTATGGTTTGGGGTTGATAATATGATAGAGGCATGCCAAGATTAGTTACATTCATGTTTTTTTCTAGGGATTTAATTGAAAATGAATTTATCCAGTTTTGGTGTTGCAATTGGGAAGGAAGGGGTCCTTGGTCTGGGTATCCTATCTTAATCATGTGATTTAACCTTTGGAAAGGTCATCTATATAGTGAAAACACAAAACTAGTTGACCCAAAACCTTGTTTAACTATAACTAACCTAGATTGCATAATGGTCATTCAAAAAATAATCCAATTAATTGATGAAATAATTTAAAACCACTCAAATATTATAAAATGGTCATGAAATAAAAAAATAAGAATATTGGAATTGATGGAACTAGTTATAGTAATCCAAAAAATGAATATTAGAAAGAAATAGTCCCTAGAAATGAATCCCCCTATAATCATATCATCGGACATAGAAAGAACAACTAGCTCATGATAGGCATGATGAGAAAGACTAACATTGGTACCCGAAGAAGAAAAGAAGTGAAGAATGATGATGAATCTAGACACCAGATCATCACTCTATGTTCTAAAGCCTTTGTTGGGGTCATTTGGCCTCCACTAGTCCTAGAGTATGTTGGAAGGATGGATAAGGCATATATTTATAGTATTTTCCATCAAAAGACCCATCCTGCATCACATTTATTTTTCTACTCACTGAAAAAGTCACAACATGTAACTAGTTTACACGTCGTGTAATCTCGATCTGTGTTTTACTCTGTAGTCATAAATCTTGCTCAAATCTTGTTTGAACATTGACTCTTTTCACGACATTTAACTAGGACTCATGATGTGTAACTTATCTTCACATCATGAAATCTCATCATGAAATTTCCTATGAAACTAATTTTTATATAAAAAAGTCGCGAATTGTAATTGTATTACACATCTTGTAATCATTTTGGTTTAGTTTTTCCATCTTGGTTCTCAAAAATCCGTTGTTTTAGCTCATATTTCCATCCCTTTCCATTCCTTGTACAAATATTCATTGAATCCAATCATAAATCATAAAACATGTTAAATATATAAAAAATTTGAAATAATATTCATTTAAATACCAAATTCAATACATTAAACACTATAAAATATACGCATGAAATAAACTTATCATTAACCCACTGACTATGCACCTATCTCATTTCCACCTCATCTAGCCAGAAGAACCTCAATATTTACTTTACAAATTTATCATGGCATCTTTTCATTACAAGGTGAACACTGTGATCACCTACCACACTGGTGTCAATCACAATATACAAAACAAATTCCCCTGCTTCTACCACAACACTGAAAGCACATCCAAAATCAACAAGGCCATGAATCTGATCAACCCTACACTTGAAACCCAAATTTAATACTTCAATCACACTAAAAGTTTCCAATATAGAAATATCTTGGTATCTCACATGCCTTTTTTCAACCCTTGAAAAGGTATCCACATCCCAAGGGAGACCAGGGCCCATCATCATATCATATATGTTGGCATACCATGTCCATACTATACCCATCGGGGTTCCATTACTAAGGAAATCAACTGGTGTACTAACCTAGAAAGGGTTACTATATATACCCTATATAGAGATACTATATATCCTTTATTGTATAATGTATTTCCATAAGACCCACATGGCTTGTTATAGAAACTCATACCCACACTCCCGGATCAAGTGCTAAAAAATATTTCTTTATACCCTAGATTTTATATAAAGTGAGATGAACCTGTCATTGTTTTGCTATATTTACATAAGCTAATATTTATATCTAACATTTAAATGAAATCCCATGAATGTAAGGCTTATTTTATTTTATGTTCGGCTAAATAAGAAACCTATTTTTTGATACCTATGATAATTTCTCTATAATTAAGCCACACTAGACTACACTCTATACTTCTCATAAATTATACTTGTATTTATAACCTAGGTAAATGGAAAAATTGGAAAGTGGTGATATTAAAAACTCTATAATATTAAACATAAGCAATAATTATTAACTATCATAAGTGTACATAAAATTTCAAAAGTGTGTATAATCAAATTATCTTGGGAAATCATACCCAACAAAACATAGATCATAAAACATGGGTTATGTAATATGACATGAAAAAACATAATAAATGAATGAATAGATTTTAAAACATGATTCAATGAACATGATTCGTGATATCATAATATATTCAAAAAAATAAGCATAAGACTATGGAAAAAATAATAAAAGGAAAATATTATGAAAAAATCAAGGTATATACACCCTTTTATGTTTTAATAAAATCTAAGTATGTCCAACCTTTTAAATTTTTAACAAATACAAGTATGCCTATGAATCATTATCTTGTGAGATAAAAATATTTAACCAATGTATTGGAGTTAATATGGGTTCCCATTTATCATCATTCATATATTTAAGTGGTACTTGAAATCAATCATTCAATTTATCATAATGAAAACATGGAAATAAAATGTGTTTCATGTCCATTTAAATTGGAATTATGTAAGGAAAACATTAATAATTCCATCAATAATCATAACATGATATACCTATGGGAAATAAATAGGCGTGAAAATATATTAAGTAACATTCTAGGTAAACACCCTTCAATCACGATAGTAGATAATATTGTAATTATACCATATAGAACGTGGTTATATGGTTAATTAAATAATTTCCCCAATCAATTGATATATTTTATTGAGGAGAACCCCCTTCAATAAAATAAATGCAAAACATAGTATTCACAATGAAAATAAATTGGACGAAAAGTTTTTCTTATTCTTAATGGGTAGTTATGCTAGAAAAATGCAGTGTTAGATCACTCCTATAATAGAAATGAGCATTATATAATACATCCTGAGAAATAATTTGGATGGAATCAATTTAATAATATAATTGATCAATAATAAAATATGAAAAAGGATTTTCACTTAGATGAAAATCATTTTTAGGAACAATAAAAAAACACTTTGTAAATAAGAAAAATTATAAATCTTTTAAAAAAAAAATTAAGAAAAAATATATTATTAAATTAATAGAATAATAATTTATTTAATAAAACATTAAAACACATATATTAAGTATTATTAAAAAATACCAAAACATCGAAAAGATCTGTTCACATGGAAAATATAAAAAAGGGATATTTTTCACACTTTGATGAAAATGAACCATATATAAAGAATTAAAAATTCCTTTAAAAACATTTAAATAAGTTAAAAGTACAATAATTTTACCTTAATATATTATTAATTAATATATAAGGAAATTTGTAAAACCATCCAATGAATACAGTCATAGAAGAAGTTGATTCCCAACTTAAAAGAAGAGGTATGATCAGTTCCCTTATAATGTGTAAATAATGAGCCAAGGGAGAAACATACATAGAGAGAAGGAATATAAAACCAAAAAAGTAATTAGAGGTTAAGTTTATAGGTATTTTATAAATAAATATTATACAAATTCCTAAGATGTATTATCTGTAAAAAATAATCCCATTTTTAAACTAAGATTCAAGAAGAACCCTTTGTGGTAATGGTAATGTAAGAATCAAAATAATATATGAGGGTTAATATAAAATAGACATTAAACTAACAAGAATTGAAATTTATTCATTATATTTAAATTAAAAGTTGTGTTTAATATACTATATAAAATAAATTATGGTGTTAAATATCAAACATGTCTCGTGGAATTGAAAATAAAGTCAAATAATCATTATAGCTTCGATGTCTATTGAATCGAAATCCCTTGCAAGATAAAATGTGATATGGATTTTTAAATATAATATATTTAATTAAAAATATGATATAATAAATAAATATCCAATATATACACCACAAAAAAGGAAAATAATTGTGATTCATCATCATATATCAATGAACTAAAATTAAGATGTAAAAAACCTTAACTTGTTTCCCATCATAATTGAATATGATCTAAACTCCTATAAAAAACATAAATATCTTAATATTAAATTCTATAAACTTATTCATAAAAATTATAGTCTATATAATAAATTTATCATCATTTATTATTAATATTTAAGTTAGTTATAGCTTATTTTTATCATTGGGTGTTAGTAACTTTAATTTCATCATGCAGGCTTCATAATACCAATTTTTGTATCTATTATTTTATACCATTATCATAATTAATAGATTATTTTACATACTATAATATATAAATATTATTTACTTATAATTATATTATCTCATTTTATAAGTGTTTTATTTATGTTGTCTGAAAATGGAATCAATATCAGCTTATTTCAGTAATTTTAGCGATCGAGTGTGATATTTTAAAAATAATTTAAATTAATAATATAAATATTCAGAACCATAAACCAATAATTGTTTTATTAAAAATATATAATAATATTAGTATTTATGTTCCCATATTCATCTATGATAATGTTTTATAGTGTCATTCATTTAGGTGGTTAAACCGACCCAAACAAGAACATGATGTTACAAGATGGGTGAGTATGGTTAAGAAATTTCATAATATCATTTTGAAATAATAATTTTGGTAATATTTATATAATTTTTAGTTTATAAATCATATTATAATTTGATTTTATAAATATAAAACAATATTAAAAACAAAAAAATGTTACTTCTTGGAGGTGGTGGTTTGCATGTTTGCAGGATCGACATTATTTTTATTTTTTAAAGTGGATAAGAAGGAATAAAAAATCATCTTTAAATTTATATAACAATAATTAAGTACACTAATTATATATAGGTCACTATATTATTATGTTTAGGGTAGGTTTTGATGATAAATAATAATTTGAAAAATTTGATGATTAAGTAATACTAGCTTTGGGACCTTGAACATTATCTTGAAAATATCATTGTAAATAAAGGGAATAGGATTACATATAGTGATTACAGAATTTAGTAAATGAAAGGTACTTATTGGGGTAAAAATAGGAAATGTGTTCACGGAAATTTATAAGTGAATTTGAAGTAGTGTAAGGGTGTAATTGATCCCCTTTTATAAGTGAAGAAAAGTTCACTTTTGTGAATACCCATTATGTTTCATAAATGGAAAGAAACTATTCAAGGATCAATGGATCCAAAAGTGGGGAATAATTAATTGTAGAGTAGGATAAGGTATATTAAGCCTCTAATATTCATTTTAAAATTGGTTTTAAACTTGTTTAATGACATTTACCACTTTATTTTTACATTTTACAATTTTTTTATTTTGTAACTAGTTTTTAACTTGAAATTTATGTTTTAATAAAAAAAAATATAAGAAAACCCCTCTTACAAAATTTTGGGTTTCTAATGAAAATTTTAAACCCATTTTAATCTAATTATATTTATATGTAATAAAAAAAATTGATCTCACTTTCTATGAGTTGTATTTTTTTCAATATAAAGAAAATATAGTTAATGTGTATAAGAAGATCTTGGAGTTTATTAAGAAGATACAAAGAATTATGTATCACTATATTAAGTAATTTGATATTAGAATATTAATATTGGATGTGGTATTTTATGTTGATTTTCATATTTTATATGAAATTTTTTTTTATATTACCCTATAAAATAAATTTATAATTAAAGGAAAAAATATTGTCAGAATACTTATAGATTTCTATAGATAATTTCACTCTATGATGAATATATCCAATGTCTTTTGAGACACTAATAAATTCTCAAAGACATGTTACAAAAAATTTTGGAGATGAAACTATATTTACAACATTAAGAAACCATCCTTTTATATGTGTGAATGATGAATTATCAAAGGTTTATGTTTTTAAATTTAACAAAGTGATCATAATATGAAAATATTTATTTATATAAAATAAAAAAAATGAGAAGAATAGTTTTGAGGAAATGAAATATAATTTTTTATAATTTAACTAAATATTTTAAAAGAGTAAGAAAAAAGTTTTCCTACATCTAAAAAACCAATGAAATGATTCAACTACATATGTGAGAGGTAAGATCATCTATGAAATACCCAACTCAATAGGGCCAACCAAAGAAGTTGGGGTGTATAGTGGAGGTCGAGGTTCTAGATAAAAACTATCAAATAAATTTGTGAAATTTTTTTTCCAGGATATAAACAACCTTTTTGTAGGTCATGTGATTTATTTTAATGGGTTGTATGATCATGTATAGTTTCTCTGTTTCACAAAGGATTATCCATCCTTATTGAAAGGTAAACCTTAGAAATTATCTTTTCCCTTTTTGGTGTGTTCTATTGAATTAAAAAGGGGTGAGATAATGAGATCATTGGTATATTAACTGGTTTAATAGGTAAAGGTATATAAATGTTAAATTGGAAAAAAAATACACCAACATTGATTCACCGCCTTTTTAGTGTTGAATATATCCCAAAAAGGTCCTAAAATTTAGTAACAAAGCCTATGATGACCTTTGATTGGATTCTCAATTTGATGTTTTTTCTCTTTTTGTATACATTAATATTATTCTTTGAATTCATAATGATGTGTAGTTTTGGGGAATTGTCATCTATTTCAAAGAATAATTCTATATTTACCAAGGTCATGGGGAATAGAAAAAAAATAAATAGAAAATATCATTAAGGAATATTTCCCTACTGATCCAAGAGGAAGAAAGATCAATTCCTCCAAATCATGATAATAAGTAAGGAATAATTATCCTAGAAAAAGAATATTGGGTTGTTTAGTCTTCCACCAAAGATAAAGACAACACTCCTGTATCATGTGGATAAAGGAAATTGGGTGATCATGAGGTATGTGAAAATTCTTGTCAAAAATATCTTGAAGAATAACTGAACATTAATGGGAGTTACCATATGATAATATATTATCCAATTAAAGTATTAATGGATTTTATACATTGTCATATAAAATAAATAGTTTCTTTTCTATATAGTATGTTTTAAAATATGTAAGAATAAATCTCTTAACTTTATTGTGAGGAAAATAATATGAAAAAATATCTAAAACAATTATAAAATGTATAAATATCTCCAAATAAGTTAATGAGAAAGAATATGAGAATATAAATATTACCAAAAGTTTCCCCTTAAATAATAGTTTCTCAATAACATCTATAAAAAGGATAATCCCACTAAATAACCAAGAGTAATTATTCATTCATTGGATGAAGATAAAAAATATTATATTGATGTAAAAAATTCTTAGTTATATATAAAGGAAAAAATAATCAATGAAGATGAAAATTTTTCTAAATAAATCAATATCATTCATAAAGAAGAAATTGAAATAATAAATAAATATTGTGAAGAGGAAGTGACGTTGATTGAATACCATAAGAACACCCTCAATATGAAGGGTTTAGAATTGTAAGTAATATTGGTTAATCTGGAAATGGAAAATATTGAGTGTTCAAAAAGGAAGGGAAATGTTTTTGTTTCCATCCAATGTTCAATAGAGTATTATAATGAAAAAAACTATATTCATTAACTGAATATTGTATTTTGAAAATCATATTTATGGTCTAGCAGTAACCTACACACCCAGAAGGAAACAAAAAACAACTAATACCAATTTAAAATATCGAAATTCAAAAAAGAAATAACATCTGAGAAGATCATGATTGAAGATCACCTACATCACCCTATCACCATCCATAATCATCATGAGTCATAATCTCCATCAATGACTACTGTAGATATCTCCATCCAACCACCACGAAAACTAGCCATCAAATATCATTGGAGACCATCAAACCCTCAATAAAACATCACATCGCTCCAAGTCATTATCATCCCAAAATGAACCATAATTAACCAAAACACCAATACATAGAAAGATCACCTCATATAAAATCATAAAACATCGACATGGTACTATCGAGGGCAACACTAATGGCTGTTTCCATAACAAAACTTGAATAAAAATGAACTTGAACCATGAATCGAAACACCACTAAATAGAAACAAATAGATTGGCCACTAAGAATAATCAAACAAACATCCCTTTAAAGAATTAGGAAAATATAAAATACCAAATCCATTTATGAATGGTTTTCACCTAAAACAATGATAGTCATAGAACCAAGGCTCCTAATACTTCAATGTTACCTCCACTTCTGATCTGACTAGGATAGGACCAGTGAAACATGTTGTTAGAAAAATGATTTCAGTAGCTGAGGGCACAAAATGACTATAATGTTGATGAGATGGAAAACTGGGAGCCTTCAATGTAAGAGAAAACCCACCCTGGAAGCACCTTCAGACCCATCAACTACCAAATTACAAAACCCAAAACCTCTTTGAAGTGCTACTTCATATCAAACTAATAGTGGCACTAAGGAATATGTTGTAAAATATGTGAAAAGTGAATATGGATAAATAAATAGAAGACAACTGTCACTGAGACCCTAAGATATCTTTGAAGAAAAACTAATTGACATGAATGAAAAAACTAGAGCCTAGAGAATCTGCACTAAAATAATAATGTTCTATGAGGTGATAAGAGGGGAGGATAGGAATAAGATGAATAAGAAAAATTCTTAGATGCACCATTGAATCCAAAGTGAAGGGTATCAGGATGGAACCCTAGGCGTAGCTGAGGGAGAGAGGAGGATATCCGGGAGAGGTTACATCATCAAGAATATATGAATAAAGTGGTATCATCCATATCAAATTCTAAGGTTTATGTAAAATTACTATTTACAAATGATGTAGGTTTAAATAAAAAAATTCAATTGTGGATGAGTAAAGGTTATGGGAAATATACCACCATGATAATGGAGTAAGGAAGAGTAAGTTTGTCTAATGTTTCTCTAAGAGGATCCTAAAAAATGGAAATAAATATCCAAAATAGATTTCTTTATAATTTGGATAAAAAGTAGTACATACAAAAAGAACATGATTCTTTCGTCAATGTTGGAACTTTAGTAGATTTGGGGATTGTGCATTTTATTTTTGGTATAATCCAAAAAATTATAAAGTGCAAAAGAATTCAATGTTGGGTTGTCAATCCAAATATTAAAGAGAAGCATATATATATTAAGAAAAATATATATACCTCAAATAGATTTTTAATAATTGAAATTATCTAAGTTGTAGAAATAATGGTGTTCAAAAGATTGGTGCATGCTCATCTCAATAGGTGTCAAAATATGATAGGAAGAGAAGACTGTAACATTTTGTGTATAAAGAAGAATCATCCCTGATAAATGAACATAATGAAGTTGTAGTTTTAAATTTGAATTCCCCAAAGAATATATCACTGGAAATGGGTGAATGATTATTGTACTAATAGTTCAAGATGACCCGAAAGAATACCACATCTAAAAGATTTATTATGTATAAGAACACTCACAAGATTTTTTGTGGATAGTCCATAAATCTTACTAATATGTATAATGAATTTCTAGTAATCGGGGATTAGATTTGGAGAAATCAATGAAGATAGAGGGAGAACAATAAAAGGATATTTGAAGGGAATGATAATATTATACATAAAGAACTTGAATTTCAGGATAGGTTTTCAATAAAGGACAAACGTTATGAAAAATATTTTTTTTATGATACATTCAATAAGGGTGAAAAAACTGAAAGAGGTTGTTTAGCCAATATTCTATTATAAGAATAATCCATCAAAATGATAAGGATTTCACAAGGTATTTCATATGATTTAATGAAAAAAATAGATCAATATCACACAGAGAAACGGGAGGTGTGATGAGATCTATGCTACTAATAGTCAAACCAGACTTCAAAAAAAATGTGTAGTAATGAAGAGTTGAGAAACATGGTTGAGAAAATACTCTAAACCATATTATTCACATTAAAAGATCAATAAGATATAACATATTCAATTATAATTAATTTCTTTTATTTATAATTATAATTCAGGTAATTGAAGATAAAGCGTAGTCTCAGGGGGGTACCTGGGGAATGAATATTTTTAAACTGTAAAAGCTATAAGAATATTATTCCACCATTGATTT
Organism: Viscum album; assembly: GCA_963277665.1. NCBI lineage: Eukaryota > Viridiplantae > Streptophyta > Magnoliopsida > Santalales > Viscaceae > Viscum > Viscum album. The sequence continues at coordinate 208,103,603 of OY728138.1, read as the reverse complement.
ATTCTTATATTGGAATTAATGATAAAAATATTATGAATAAATAAACTTAGGGTATGTTGAATAAAATTTTATTATTACTAAACAATAAAGTGAATATGTGTTGAATGTTTTCAAATTAGGACAACTACATATTGAAGAATACCATTTTAGTGTATTATCTAAATTTAACATCATGAAAATCATTAAAACAATTTTTTTTCCATTATGAGGACAATTTGGAGTTTCTCTTTGAGAGGGAGACAAATAAAGATGATTTTTGAAGAATTCACCATAATTATTATTTCATTCTGGAAAGTTATTATGAAAATTTCACTCAAAGTATGTACCTTGTATCTCTCAATTGTGGTAGTCAAAAATTATCTAACATAAAGGTGGATAAATTAAATTTAACAATGACATACAAGTGGTAAATTGAATAAGTGAAAATTATATTCATAAATATACTATGTCTTAATAATCTAATCTATGTTCTGAAGAAAGTATAGGGAACATAGGTTGATATCTATGGGATTTTTTTATCTCCATCGGTATCTATAATTTCCACCAACAGATTCAGTTGGAATAGCTCTTGAATATAGATAGTCTGTTTTATATTCTTTTGGAATCATTTTTTTATATAAGAGAAAGGTTAGTTTTCTAAATCAAACCCACTTTTCTTCTATACTAAGAATGGATCAAGTAAAATTAGAGTGGAATATTTGATTTCAATTTTTTATGAATGAATTTATACCAATTTCGGAAGATCACTGTATTTATTATACATAAGGGGATGATAAAGTTAAAAGAATAAAGGGGTATAATTAATGGTGCATATATTAAAATATCATATTTTAAACTTATTTCCATAAAATATAAATGGAGAGATTATTATGACCATTCTATGTGAGTTGTATTTGTTTTAAAAATAATATCAATATGGTGGAAGTGAAGAAGAAGAGATTAGAGGTTATTAAGAAGTTCCAAATATTTGTGTCTCATTATATTAAGTAAATTGATATTAGAAAATAAATCATGGATGTGGTGTGTGAAGTCTCTTATCATATTTTATATGAAAAAATGTTTTCTTTTATTTCCTTTGAAAATATATTTATAATTTAAGGAAAAATATTATTTTAATATTTATAGAGTTTCATGGATAATTTCTCTCTATAATTAATATATCTAATTTTTTGTGCCATTATTAAATTATCGAGTACATGTTACAATGAGTATTAGAGATGGAACTATGTTAAAAACATGAATAAACCATCCAATGATATGTTTGAGTGATGAATTATCAAAGGGGGTGAAGTTTTTAATTTAGATGAAGTGATTAGAGTATCAAAAAAAATATTTTCATTAAATTAAAATGAGATGGGTAATTTTGAGGACTTGGAATTTACTTATTGAGAATTTAACTAACTATTTTTTTAGTGTTAGTAAAAAATGTTCCAATTTCTAGCCAACCAATTAACCGATTTAACATCACATATGGGAGGTAAGATCAATCATGCAAGAGATATATCATCATGGAAATCCTAAGTGGATACTATTTAATGTATAAGAATAGTGGTTACATATTCAAGGAGTGTATGAGTGCATAGAATGCACTGGGTGCACACAAAAGCGATGGAGGAGCCTCTATGTGGGGGAAAATTATGGTGGAGGAGAGGGTACCTAGAGAGGACCTGAATACTCACAATTGGGTGCCTAAAGGTATAAGAGTTATTATTAAGATATTTTTATAAAAATTGAAGTCTGATAACGTATCAATGAGTCATGGTCATTGTTACCATGTTCAAATTTTTTGAATAGAAGGTAAGTTGTCTGATGTAATTTATATACCCCATATAATCGTGAAACATGATCATATCCTACCTCATGACTAAATACCTTGATCACTTTACTAGTCTCATCTACACATAACAATGTAAAACATCATCTACTAATTGATACACTATGATTGATCCATATATTAACTGATCTTCCATGAGTAACCCACAAGAAAATTTTGTGCATATGAGAAACCATCAGTATAGAATTTATGTTCATTTGAGAATTGATGAATAAATAGATCTTTCATCATCATGAAACTATCAAATAAAAAATCATGGACATTCTATGATCAAACTTCCTTGATAACCACATAGATCTTACATGATATGTTTATCTATTTTCAATATACATGAGACAAGAATTCATTTGATGATAATTCATTACAATCATATAATATTAATTCCTTTATGAATCCAGTATATTCAACATAAGATGGAATTCAATGAAATGATAATCAGGAGGCCTTGGTTTAATATATTATTCAAGAATACATAAAGATTAAATAATTTTTTATCCATTTCTCATTAATATATCAAGAGGTGTACCATGAAAATTGTTTCATAATGGATGTTCCATGACTAAATATTTCTTGAATTGATGCATGCAAGCTAATAAATATGAATTGAATTTCATTGAGTGATGAATAAAGATATTTAGTGAGTATTTGATTTTTAAAATGAATATAATAAATGATGAATGCATCACTATTTCATGAATATTTATATGTATTCATTTTGAGATTAAATTCACGTATCTTAATAACAAATTGACAATGAGGTGAAGGTAAAAGTCATTATATTACATTCATGTAGTAACAGATAATTGAAATATTAATAGTTTTATGAAGAGAATGTGTGGTTGAAGAATAGTGGGTCTAGTTAGTGGATGTATCCAAAGATCAAGGAGGATTTGAATTATTATAAAACTTGGTAACTCAAATCAAGTATTTACATTATCTTATAAATATTGGAATAATGAATAGAGAGAGGAAAAATATAACTAATTATATAGTTATTATAATTATTACATCCATATATTATTGTATTTTTTAGATGAAATTATAGATGAATATAGGATATTGAAATTAAATAGGGTGTTTTTCTAGTATTTAAGAAAAATAAGGATACCTAACTCTAATGATTCAGATATATCGTAAAGAGTCGAATGGTTGAGAATAGATATAGTGCATTATTTTGTCCACTTAAGAGTAAACAATAATAATAAAGGAATAGAATGTTATCTAGTTAAATTCTAGTGAAATAATTGAAGAAGAAGAAAAATAATAATTGTCCAAGCTGGCTAAGTTGTATTTGAAGTTCATTAGATTTTATAAGCTCTGTGAAATATAGTTTTCATAGGAAAAGAAGGGTATGAAAGCTAGTACAATAGATGTAAAAAATAAGGATTATGGTTTTTTTAATTCTATAGTTTATGTAATAGAGGAATAATAAAAAGACCTAGTATTAAAACAATATCATCATAAGGTGAAAGAGACACTTATGTGTAGGAATCACCAGACAACTATTCAAATACTATGATGAAAAAAAATTAGGGATATGCCATGTTTTTTTATCTCGTAGTATTTCTTTTATTAGTTTGTATGATCATGGATCATTTCCGGGTTTCCCCAAGTATTATCCTTTCTTATTGAGAGTTTAAAATTTTAAATTTTCTTATCCACTTCATGTGAGTGTCAATAAATGGTGGAGAGGTAGTAGAATGAGTGAATCAATATCTTCAATAATCTAATTGGTAATGCGATAAAAATATAAAATTCAAACAAAAATACAAAAACACAGATTCAACCCCTATTAGTGATCATTTTTTCCTAAATTATTCCTTAAAAAATTACTTTTAAATTAATAATTTTAATATATAGAAAAACTATTTTTGTAAAAAAAATTACCATTAAGTATTCTTAATCATATATTGTATTGATTACCAATTCAATGAGTATTAATATATTTATTTATATGTTTATACATTATGTTAAAGTAATTATTGATAATAGACTTATTTATTTAGTTTGATAATAATAACACAATATTAATAAAACAATTCTTTGAAAATAAAAGTTTTACTATAACCACAGTAATAAACTTTAATCCTATTTGTATCCTTTTTATGCCTAAAAATTAAATTGAACTTTTTACATAATATGAACATGTTGATATAAAATATGAAATAAATTTTCTTATATTTAATTCCAATAAGTTATTAAAACTAGTTTTTAATATAATAGAATAAAAATAGTTCTTAGAGTAAAATATTACATAAGTTTCCAAAACATTAGACATGGTTTTAATAAATTCAACATAGTATTTTTCAATGATTATTTTTACTTATTAAATATATTTTTTTTGAAATAATGAAAATGATTATAAATTTTTATGTAATATTTACTTCTTGATAAATTAATAAATATTATAGTATTGAAAAAAATGATATTTCTACTATTAATATAAATGTCAATTATTTTAGAAAAAAATAAAAAAAAATCTTAAGAAAATTTTTAAAAATTCAAAAAAATAGAGTTTATGTTATAAATCTAAAAAATGTATAATTTGAAAATTATTTTTATAATGGAAATAAAATATATAAAGAAAACTAATTTTAATAAAAAAAATTCCTTTTAAAACATTATCTATTATTGATGTTTTTTAATAAAAATTTGAAATTTGAATAATGTTAATATATTAGCTATGATATTAAAATATTATATATTATTATAATAATCATTTAAAAGTGGTCAATTTCATTTGTTAGTGCGATAAGAAATTAACTATGAATGACGAGTCATATTAATTATATATCCTCTAAATTTAAGTATTTTTTATTGGCTAATATCTCTTTTTTAGTTAAATAGTATTAATTATTAATTTATTTATAATATTTATAAAATATGTCATGACTCATTCTATTCTAGGGTCTTGTGTGGAGAAATATATTGAACATACTATTAATTTAGAGTAAAAGTTTATATTCAAAAATATCTGGTCATTACATTATACCCATTTAAATAAATTGTTTCCTCATAATTTTAAATATATATTGCTAATAAAGATTGTTATAGAAATTATTTACATAGTTTTCAATAAATATATAACTTATAACAAGACATCTTCCATACTATTTAAGGCTAGATAAAGATAAATATTGTTTTCATCATTAATTACTCATACATCCAAGAATATATATACACTAATCATATATTACAAGTTACCCAAAATTTATGAAAAATAAAACCATAAAAATTCTATATACATCCAAAATTTTACTATATCATTAAACCTAAAATGGTGTCAAGAACTAAATCATAAAATCACACACCATAGAATATGTACTATAATCCAAAAAAATAGTATCTTCACTAAAAATATAAGGAACATGTTTTCATAAAATTGACTACCAATTCCAAAGTTATTGATCACGTAGCTATTCTCTATTTGTTTCCACCCTTATACCACTAGGTATAACTAATTTGGTATTTTAAATTCTAGATATAATAACAAATTTAACTTCACATTTGATTCAATTGGTTAATTTTTAGCACTACTAAAAAAAGATAAATTTTACATGTTTTGATGATTACATTGTAGAAGGTGTTGACTTGGAGGGTCCATGATAAAATTCATGATAAATGGGCCAATTTGCGCAAAATCTTAAGAAAAGATGTGGAATAAAAATTATTATAAGGATAAGTTCTATATCCAATTAGGATTAAATTTAGCGAATTAATGAGAAACTATGTGGGTTAAATTCTCTTGAACATCAGGGGTCCCAAATCTTCTATTTTTAGTTAAATAATGTACTATCATTGGACAGAAATTTCATAATTTATAGTAATGAGGTTTCTTATATAATTTCGTAATATCTCTGGTTGTAGGCCTCCAAATTATGATAAATGTTTTGTGGTGATATTCAAAAGGTGGTGAAACCAATTTTAGTTTCTTCAAAAGAGATATATGTTTTTATGCTATCCAAAATCAAGGATACAAGTGGTTTTCAAAATCCATGGCGCCCAAAACCACCTTCCAAATTGCTATACACTAGAACCTTGGACAACCCATTTTCATGTACAACTAGGGAAAATGTACTACGATTTTCGAGTTCAAAAGGATACTTATAATCCCTTTGTATTTTCTAGATACTTCTATAAACAAAGGTAGATAAATTATAAAGGGGAAGTTCCACTCGAGCCTCATCCTCTATATAGAGAGTTAAATGGTGGAAAGTCATTTTGATGGAGTGACACACACACTAAGAGAGAGTTATGGTACTTTTTTCTATGGGTTTAGAGTAATTTGTTTTTGAAACATTTCATTTAAGGTTTATCTTAATATTATTCTCTTTTGTATGTATATTTTTGGTATGATCTAGGGAAACAATTTTAATTTCAGTACAGATTATGTTGAGATTTCAAGTGTTAATCTTGGTTTGTTGTGATTGGAAAACAAAAGTATACATATTTACTCACACACATTGAGATATCAATATAATTTCATAGCCTTCACTCTATTATTAATGTCCAACACATGAAAAAAAATTGTTAAGGGTCTGTTATTTGTTCATTATTTTATAAGGAAAGAGGGGATTTGACATATTGATTACCCTCAACCAATGGATTTCAATACACCATTCGTAAGTTTTGGAAAAATTAACTAACCAATACATGTAAGTAAATAAAAATTACCTCATTATCTAGTAATTAAAACAACCCACTTCCATTTGTAACTATTAAATCCTTAATTAAGGAATTTTATTTTTTAAATTGTTTTTAACCCCCCCCCCCCACCCCCCCCCACCCCACCCACCCCTTTTTTGGTTTTATTTTAGAAAAACATATTAGAGATACATAGTCAAAACTCGTTAAATCTCCTTGAGATATGAATGGGGGACTCTACTATATTACACATAATCATATAAAACCAATTCAATTTGACATTTCATGAAAAAATAGTCAAATTTTGGATATTAATAAAGAATAAGTGAGTGGGTTATGAAATTTTATTGCAATAGTTTTTGGAAGGTTTTGGTGGAAATAAACTAGTAAGTAGAATTGTTTTGAAATAAACTATATTTACTGGATAAAAAATGGAATGAATAGCATGAAATATTGATCACAGAAATATTTGGAGATTTAGTGACGTGGTTAACTTGTGAATTCCTTTCTAAGAATGATATCATTTATCTCATTGAAATTTATTTTGATAAAATTAATTAGAAACTCATTTCTATGATTACTGAGGTCAACTATTTAGTGTGATTATTTCTCTTATCATTATCCTATCATGAATTTAATTTACTATGAATGTAAAATATTCTAAATCTAGGTAAAATATTCATGAATAATTTTCTAAAATTTGGCTATTTCTTGGAGTGAAAATTTTTAGGTGTGGGGTTATGATCAAGTAGTGATTCACTATATATTCCCACCCTTATACTACTATGTTAAACTAATTATGTATTGTAAATTATAAATATAATAAAAAATTAAACATCACATTTTATTCAATTTGTTAATTTTTTTCACTATTAAAATGGGGATATTTTACTTATTTGGTTTATTTCATTATAGCTTGAGGTGATTTGGAAATACCATAATGAAATTCAAGAAGAACAGGCCAAACTACGCATGATCAGAAGCACTCATGTGGACTAACATTTACACTTCGGCTATTCTATGCATAGAATTGTGCTTTAATTTGGTGGGTAAATTAATATATATTTTGGATAAAATTGTCATAAATTCCATTGAGACTAAATCACCCATTTTGAGGTCCAAAATTTTCCATCATTTTAGATAATCTTCACTATTCATAGTCTTGAGATCACTTCTGCAATTCAACCATATCACAGGATATAGGCCTCCAAATGATGTCATGCTTTTTTTGAGAATTCTAGGGGTGATAAAATAAATTTATATTTTTTTTAAATAAAAATATGTTAATATTCTCTCAAAAATCCATGAACAAAGTGGGTTTAGAAGTTCTTTATTCCGAAAACCACCTTCCACAATTCATATAAATAAGATCCTTGGACACCATATTTGGAAGTTATAACTAGGGGATGTAATACTATTTTGGAGTCTTAATGGATTCCTATAATGCATTATGAGGTTCTATAATCCTATATCATCAAAGGTAAATCAAGGATGAAGGATAGAATTCATCTAAGCAACCTCCTACTCTTGATGGCAAGTTAAACGGTCGATGGTCATTTTGAGGGAGGCACACACACAAAGAGAGGATGTTCTGGCACTTGTTCTTGTACTTATTTGGTGAAATTTTTATGGAAACATTTCATTTAAGTTTAATATTAACATTTTTTCATCTGAAATAATTTTTTTAGTATGATCATGTGAAACACTATTCATTTCAATACTGATTGGGTTGAGATTTGATGACAGAATCTTGGGATACTTTGATTGGACAACAAAAGTATGATTTTCACTTGCACACACTGAAATATCATTATTCCTTCATATAATTAATTATATTCTTAATATTAAATCCAATATAAAAATAATTTTCTGTTAATGTTGGGTTATTTTTTATCGTTTTAAAAGTCAACTATGAAATCAAGATCTTCTTTACCCTCAATCAAAGGATTTCATTAAACCATGTGTAATTTTCCGAACAATGAACTAACTAAGATGTGCAGTAAACATGAAATGACATAATTATCTCATAATTAACTGAACATATTTATATTTCAAATTATTAAACTATATAATTAATTAATTGTTTTTTTAAAACTATTTTCCAAATCCCCCCTATTTTCTATTTTGTTTATGAAAAACTTATTTTAAATCCACACTCTGAACTCGTCAATGATTTTTAAAAAATGACCCAGCGTCTACCCTAAACAAAATTTAATCATACAAAAAATATTAAATTTAACATATGATGACCAAATATTCTAATTTTGGATTCTATTAATTCTTAATTGAGTGGGTCTTGAAACTTGATTCCAATGGATGTGGGTAAGGTTAATTGCAAATGATAAAGTACGCATAAAATTTTTAATATAAAATATATTTACTAAACAGAAAGTGGAAATAATATAACGAAATTGTTATCAAAAAAATAAATGTATATTTAGTGACATGGTTTAATTGTAATTAATTTCTAAGACTAGTATCATTTATCTCCTTGACTTTTTTCTGGGATAATTTTTGAGACTGGCATTTCCATACTTATTGAGATTAACTCTTTGGTTTGATTCTTCCTTTTATCAATATGCTATCAAGAAATGGATTTAATATGAATTTCAACACCTCATAATATAGGTAAAATATTTATGTATCATTTTATGAAATGTGATTTTTCCTATGAGTGAATATGTTTAGGTTTGGGGGTGTGAATTCATTTTGATTCGCTATTCATTTCCACCCTTATACCATTATGTTAAACAGATTTTGTATTTTAATATTAAAAATAATAAAAAATTAAAATAAATAGTTGATTCAGTTATTTAATCTTAACTACCATTAAAAGGGGTTAATTTTATGTTTTTTTATGTTTACATGGTAGGAGGTGGTGATTTGGAGATCTTGTGATGAAATTTATGCAAAACAGGCCAAATTGTATTCCATCCCAAGAACAAAATTCAACTAAAATTTACGCTATATCAAATCCATAAATCCAATTGGGATGAAATTTAGCGGTTCAATGAACAAATATTTATAATATGACTATCATGTATACCAAGTATCTTAATTATTTCATTTTGAGGCCCAAAATGTTTCATCCCTGAGATAATATTTAATTTTCAAGGTCTCAAGGTCACTTATGAAATTCATCCATATCTCAGGATGCTTGCTTCTAAATAACAATAAATTATTATTAGATATATTCAAGAGTTTTGGAAATAACTTTTTAGTTTTCTCAAAAGTGATATAAGTATGTTTACTCACCCAAACGAGTGATACAATTGGTTTTTGAATTCTAGGGTGCCCAAAATCACCTTCCACAATTCCTTTAAATTGGAACCTTGGGTCCCACATTTCCATGTTCGACCAGGAAGAAAGGTGCTACTATTTTGGATCCCCGAATGAGTTATATATTCCGTTTATACATCTTGGATTCCCTTATCCTACAAGGTAGATAAAGGATGAAGAAAAGTTCCACCTGATCCTCCTCTTATCAATGGTGAGTTAAACAGTGGGTGGTCATTTTGAGGGAGATACACGCACTTGTAGAGGGAGTAATATCACTTTTTAATCTATTAGTTTGGTGTAATTTTTGTATCCAAAATTTCATTTAAGTGATATATTAAAATTATTCTACATTTAATGAATTATTTTTGGTACATTCAATTGAATCACTTTTCATTTCAATACATATTGGGTGGACATTTCAAGTGGAAATTTTGGTTTATTCTGATTTGAAAACACAATTATCCTTTTTCAATAACACACACTAAATTCATTGTGTGATTGCATATCCTTCACTATATATTTTTGTTATAAACCTTGACAACATGATTATTTTGTTAAGGTTTTGTTCTTTGTGAGTTTATTTTAAAAGGAAAGAGGGGAATCAACATCTTTAATTCCCAAAACCAAAGTATTTAATTAAACCCGGTATAATTTTTAGAATAATAAACTAATAAATATGTGTAGTGAACATGGAAATAACTCCCTCTCTTATAATTTATAAAATATAATTACATTTCAAACTATAAACCTTATTATTAATTTTTTTTCATTTTTTAAAACAATTTTTAACCCCCCCCCTTTTAAATTTTTTTGAATAACTTATTATAAATACACACTCTAAACTCATCAACGCTCCTTGATATATGACCTAGGGTCTTTATTGTACTATAATTAATCATCTAAATCCTTTTAAACTTGGTGTTTATTGACAAAATGATCTAATTTTTTCTTCTAGGAATGTGTAAGTGAGTGGGTCTTGAAATTTTCATGCAATGGAAGTAGGGAAGGTTTGGAGGAAAGAACCTGGTAATCCTAAAAATTTTAAAATTACCTATATTTACTGGATTAAAAGTGGATAGAATAGATTTAAATAGTTATCACACAAAAATTTTGAGACATGGTGACATAGTTTCCTTTTTATATCCTTTCTAATATTATTATCATTTATATACATAAATTTTGTTTTGATGAAATTTATGATAAAAACTCTTCCAAGATTACTATGGTTAAATCTTTGGTTTTATTCTAAAATTTCTAAATATTCTTCCACTAAAATATTTTAATATAAATTTTAAATCATTATAATCTTGGAAAAAAATTCATGCATTATTTTTTGAAATGTGTCTTTTCTTGGGAGTGAATACTTTTTGGTATAGGGGTGTGATCGTATTGTGATTCACTATTCACTTCAACCCTTATACCATGGTGATAAACTAATTTCTTATTATAATTTACAAATATAATAAAAAATGAACTTTGAAATTGATTCAATTAGTTATTTTTTATCACTATTAAAATGTAACATTTCACTATTATTATGATTACATTATAGTTGGAGATGATTTAGAGGGACCATGATGAAATTTATGCAAAATGGTCGAAACTGTACAAAATCCCAAACACACATGTGGACAAAAATTTAAAAAATAGATAATATATGCATCTAATTAGGTTGAAATTAGGTGGATGAAGTTAAAATTATGTAGGATGTAATCATTAATAAGACCAATGATCCAAATTCATCAATTTTGAGGCCCAAAATTTTCCATCATTGGAGAGAATCTTCACCATTCATAGCCTCAAAAAAACTTCTACAATCCTGACATATCTAAAGGTGTAGGCATCAAAATGATTCCAAATTTTCAGTGAATATTTAAAATATGTGGGGAAACACCTGTTTAGTTTTTTCAATAGTGATATAATGCTATATGTTGTCCCTAATCTATTAGCCAAGTGGTTTTTCAAAATTTAGGGTGCCCAAAACTACCTTCCACATTGCTTATAAATTTGAACATTGGGAACCCCATTTTCATGTTCTACCTAGGGGATGGTTCTACTATTTTAGATTACCAAAGGATTCTTATAATACCTTAGGATTTTTTGGAGGCTCTTATCCTTAAATCAAGATCAATGATGAAGGTGAATCTTCACTGGAGCCTCCTCCCCCTCTTGATAATAAGCTAAACTATGGAAAATAATTTCAAGGGAGCTATAAATACTCAAAGATGGATTTCTGGCACTTATTCTTACACTAGTTTATAGTAACTTGTGAGTGAAAAATTTCATTTAAGTTTTATCTTAACATAATTATCTTTTGAATTCCTTTTTTAGGTGTGATAAAATGAATCACTTTTCATTTTGATGCTAATTGGGTTCAAATTTCAAGCAGAAATCTTGGGTTGTTTAGATTAGATAACACAAGTATCCTTTTTCAATCTCACAAACTGATATCTCAATATTATTTCACATTTTTTACTCTATAAAGGAATTAAAATTATTTAAAACATGTTTTTAATGGTTATTTCTTTGTGTGTCATTTTAAAAGGAATGAGGGGATTCAATATCTTGATTACCCTCAACCAAAATACTTAATTAAACCATATGTAATTTTTAGAATATTTACCTTACCAAGATGTGTATTGAACTTGAAATAACCTCATTCTATCATAATTAAAAATACATCAATTATATTTTGAACTATTAAAGAAATTAATTAAGTAATTTTATTTCTAGAATAATTTTCAAAATGACCCCATAGTTTTTTTGTATTTTCTATGAATTTGTTTTGTAAATACATAATGTAAATTCATCCACACTCATATATACATTGATTAGGTTCTTACCTAAACTAAATTTAATCATATAAAACCTATTAAATTTTATTCTTCATGAAAAATATAAAAAATTTGTCTTATGGGAAGGGATAAGTGATTCTGTCTTTAAATTTGATTACAAAGGGTGTAGGGAAGGTTCGGTGAAAGGAATCGTGTAAGTAAAAAAATTAAATTTCGTTATATTTACTGGATAAAAAGTAGATAGAATATCGTGAAATAGTTATCACACACACAAATGGAGATTTATTAACATGATTGACTTTTGAAATCTTTTCTTGGACTAGTATAATTTATCTCTTTGAAGTTTTTTCTTATACAATTTATGAGAAACTCTTTTCCATGATTACTGATGTTAACTCTTTAGTGTGATTGTTTTGTTTTTCATTTTTCTATCATGAAATTAATTGACTATGAAAGTTAAACATTCATAGAATATAGAAAATTTTCATGTATTATTTTATGAAATGTGACTTTTCCTAAGAGTGAAAATGTTTAGGTATAGGGGTGTGATCATGTAGCAATTAATTATTTATTTATGACCTTTTAACTCTATGTTAACCTAATTTTTTATTTTAAAATAAAAATATAATAAAAAAATTAAATTTTCATTTTATTAAATTAGTTACTTTTTATCACTATCAAAAAATATATATTCTAATTTTTTAATGATTTCATTATTGGATAAAGTGATTTGGATATCCCATAATGAAATTCAAGAAAAATGGTCAAAATGTGCAGGAGCTTAGGCACACATATAGACTAAAATTTACACTATGTCTAATATGTGTATCCAATTAGGATGAAATTTGGTGGTTTAATGAAAAAAATATGTGGCATACAATTCCCAAGAAGTCTAAGGATTTTAATTATTCAATTTTTTGTCCCAAATTGTGTAAGTTCCCAGATAGAGTATTGTATCACTTAGAGGGGGATGATGAATCAGTGATACTATTTTTCTTTTATGTTTCTTTTCAATAGAAACTACCTTCACCTCTTGTTATTGATTTCAATTAATTGATGAAAATAAATCTAACACACATCAATAGGAACACAAATATTTACAAGATTCATTATTCAATAAGAATAACTACAAAATTAGTATGGTTTGGAAATGATCCAATACCATACAATCCATTTGAAATCAATCCTTGGATTATAATCGGTATGATATACCCTTTCACTCATATAGAACTTTGTAAACAATCTATAAGTGTGTGTGGACCATCTTAACACAAATATGGTAATTAAAATTTTTATGTAACAACTCATGTTACCTATTCTTCTTTTCAATTAAAAAAATGTATTCAATTAAAATAAAATTATTTAATTTCTTACCCAGAAGAAAAGTAAGAACCTTATGGACTTTGTTATGAAACTCAATCCGATTTTTCTGGGTCCTATTTTTTCAGTCTGATTCTTCCAAGTACGATTCTTCCTATCTAATTTTCTTTTAGAATACACTAGAAATTAATCGAAACTACTTAAATCTCTACGTACGATAAAACCCTGTATGATTCTTCTTTAGTCCGAGTAACCCAATATGGAAAACGAAAGCCGATTAATCTGGCCCAATACTGTGATCATCTGAATACAAATTTCACTCCTCAATTAAAACCTCTTCAAAAAAAGATCGGTACGAATACTTATTATTCTCTATATAAACATTGAAATTATCTTTATACTATAGTGAATATTATAAGTAGTCATAAAGTAAAAAAGTACATCTCCTTTATAGGTGAACCTTGAAACCTTTGACTAGAATCCCAAAAATCTTTCCCCCTCACACAAATTCACCCAAATTTTAATTACCCTAAAAATCTTGGGATAAAGTTTTATTTATTCAAAACTTCTCAATTCTTCATCAAACTTCATCTCCTTCTTCATACTTTTCATTTGAATCGTTAGTATGATTTCAATACATGAGTCTGATTTTTCTCAATATGATTTCATCAATACAAATAATTGTAAAAATTCTCAAAGAAAGTGTTTGAAGAAATGGATACCACTATGATTCTGTGAATATTATTCTCAGAACTAATTTGAATCAAAATATTTCATTTATTTTACAGCTCCCCCTTGAAAATTCATTCAGTAATCTCCTTCCTTTTTTTCTTGATCCACTTGAGATTCAAAACATCATATTATCCTCTTCTCTTGACCCAATTGAAAACCAAAAAATTAATTCAACCCTTTTGAAATGGTTGAATACATTATTGATATCATTCTCTCCTTCTCTTATCTTGACCCACTTGAAAAAAAACTTTCATTCACAAACATGTTCTTGTATCATGACATCCTTCATTAGCTTTAAAATTATTTGAGAGCATCTTTAGTATCATTAGACTTCAGATGGAAAGTATTGCAACATTCCATTTATTCCATCTTCTTTATTTTCTTCTCATCCTGGGTATTATCTTTTCTAAATATAATAGGTATGGATACGATCATTCTGGGTACGATCAACCTGGTCATAAAAATTTTATAGATTTTTTATGGATAATCAGATACTATAGTAAATCGGACTCACCTCTTACTCTTCATTCACCTGGATATGATTGTTTTGAAAAACAATAAGTATCACTTATTTATTTCTTACACCCATTTAGGATTAAACTGGGTACGATACCTTTTTTGTTAACATCATCTCTTCTACTCCCATTTTCTTTCATCACACTTGCATCACAAGTTCTCAATTCAACTTTTTGATTAAAGATAATTCCAAAATAGAAAAGCATCATCATAATTAATTCATCATAGTCATAGAAACTCTGATTTTTCAAAAAAAACAATTACATCTCCCACATTGGATCCATAGTGATATTGATGACCATTTACTTCAAAAAAGATGTATTTGCTTTCATTCTAGACCCCAGTCGAGTCCGATCAACACCATTTATTCCAAATAGATTCTTTATAATGGACTTTCATAGGGAGTCTGATTCTTTTGAAAACAATGGTTCGTCCGATTTTTTTCCAATGCAATGTGAGGTGATTTTTAGAAAAATTAAATTAAACAAAAGGAAAAAATTGAATACAAAAATACTTCATCCTCAGCTTGGTCATAACAATCTCCCCTTTGTATTTTTTTCCAATAAAGTTTCATAAAACACTGATCTTTTTATCCTCAAGAAATGGATTACATATCAACAATTCTAAGCCTACATGATCTAACTCATTATAGGAAACAAGAATCATTAATAGTAAATCCATTCTATCCAAAAGTAGTGATTATGACAACCTTTCTCTTTTCCCTTCTTTATCTCTTCTTCAGCCTTCCTAGAATAAAAAACATTTTATTTCTTACAACCACTCCATAAAATAGTTATAATAGTTCACTCACAAAAAAAATGCTAAATTAACATCTTACCCACAAATCTCTCTTTTATGTTATAGATTTATGAAACAATACAATCCAAAGGTAAGACAAAAAAGGGGACCAAATCACATGCCTCAAACATGATGATAAATTGGTTGGAAACCCATGTTCAACCTCAATTTTGAAAATGATTCCCTCGGTAAAGGTTTTGTGAAAATGTCATCCACTTTTTCTAATGTTTGGTTATACTCCAGCTTCAATTTATTCTTCTCCACATGCTCTTTGATAAAATGATATTTGATATTAATATGTTTTGAATGAGAATGTTGAACTGAATTCTTGGTGAGATTGATTGTTCTTTGATTGTCACACCCTAAGATAAATGGAAACTTCACTTCAACAAGTAAATATTCCAATTGTGTATTCACTCACATAAGTTGAGTAGCATCTTGAGTGGAAGAAACATACTAAACATTAGATATACTGAGATTTATTGAATTCTATTTCTTTTAATGACAACTAACAAAATTATTTCCAATAAATAATACACCAACAAATGTGGATCTTCTATAATCAATATTTATATCCCAATATATATATGAATACCCAAAGAAATCAATACTATCAGGGCTAAAATACCTGATTACTAATTATATTATGCCTCTAATGTATCTGAGAATTATTTTTCTATAATTTAAATGTGTTTATTTTGAAGCACTTTGTAATCTTGAATATGAGGTAACTTCATACATAATGTCAGGTCTTGAGGTAGTAAAATACAATGGACTTTTAATCAGCTTATGATACTATTTCTAATAATCTACTTTTCCTTCTCTATATTTACTCATTTTTGTTCCCCAAAAATTGGTGTGGAAATAGGTTTTGAATTTTCCATTCCAAGCCTCTCAAGAAGTTACTCGGTATACTTTTTGTGGGAAATAAAAATGTATTCTTTCCTTTGTAATAATTGTAACCTAAAAAATTATTTCATTTATCCTATCATGGACATTCAAAATACCTTTATAATTTATTTTGAAAATCTTTCACAAGTTCTTTCATCATTCCTTACAAAGATAATATCATCAATATAAACAATCACAACGATATAATACTCTTGACTTTCTGTAATATAATTTTTTTTTTCAACTATTCCTTTCCTGAAACTCATATTACAGAAGAAATTATCCAATTTGGAATACCATACTCTTAGAGCATGTTTTATCCCATACAATGATTTCTGGAATCTACACACATAGATTTCATCTTTCCCAAAAACAAACCCACAAGGTTTTTCAATGTAAACTTCCTCTTCTGGATCACCATTCAATAATACGGATTTAACATCCATTTGAAAGATCTTATAGCCTCGTTGTGCATTAATTTCAAGAAAGATTATAATTATTTCCAATATGGCCACTAGAGAAAAGTTTTAACCAAAATTAATTCCTTAAATATATGAATAACCTTTGAAAACCAATCTTGGTTTCTTTCTTATAACTTCACCTTCTTTATTCAGCTTATTCCGGAAGACCCACTTTGTGCCAATGATGTTTTTGTTTTAAGGCATGGGTGATATTTTCCATGTCATATTCTTTCCAATGTGATCCAATTATTCATACACAGCTTTAACCTATTCTGGATTTTTAAAATCTTCTTTCACATCATATGGTTCCACCTTTGAATACAAATAAGTATATATAACGAATATTTTTATTCTTATTATTTAAACCATCTGATATTGATCACCAATTATATTCTGAGCTTCCACTTGTTTCCTCCTCCTTGGATAAGACTTTTGATTATCTTCCTCATCACTAGAGATATCTTAGTTTGTTTCTTCTTCTTGAGAAGGATTCAAATTGTTTGTTTCCTCGTCATAATTGTTTTCTTCAACTTTCTCAACTTCTTTAACTGCATGAGCATGTCTATATTTCTCATATACTTAAATCACATTCACATCAACTGAATCAAAAAATCTTCATGTTTCATTTTTGAATTATTTACCTCCTCTTCCATTCAGTGCATATCTAAAAAATATACCCTCTTCACCTTTCTGGTCAAACTTTCCATAGTTTCCACCATTCTTCTTTATAATTCATGGACTCCCAAAAACCCTCAAGTGTTTCAAACATGGATTTTTTACATAAAAAAATTCATATGGAGTCATACCTGATTTAGTCATATAGAAACAAAGGTTCTAAATATACATAGTATTGATTTTGTCTTGTCTCAAAAAGTAATGAGAAAGGCCATGTTCATGTAACATGGTTCTTCCCTTTTCCACTAAGCTACTGTTACTTCTTTCCGAAACCCCATTTCTTTGGGGAGTATATATGGAAAAATAGTCATTCTGAATTCCATTATTCTTATGATAGTCTTTAAACTCTTCAATTTTATATTTACCACCATTATCTTTTCATAACTTCTTTACTGAATACTTATATTACTTTTCTTCTTTTCTTCTGAAACTTTTAAACATTTTCAAGGCATCAAATTAATGTTTCATATACATGACACAAGTAATGTGAGAAAAATAATCTATGAAGGTAATGAATTACTTATCTCCAATTGTTTACTGTTTTCTCGTTATCCCACATATATCATAATGTATTAGCTCTATGGGTTTTTTTGAACAAATATCAACTTTATTATACACAAAATTTGTAATCTTTCCTTTTTAGAAGATAGTGAAACACCAATATATTCTTCTTAGAAAATCATAAATTTCTCAAACACTATCAGTTTTAGATAACTTTATCATATTTCTCGGACACATGTGACCCAACATTTTATGCTAAAATTTATTCTCTTTCACCATACTCATGTGATAAGAGTTTTTTGTATCACCAACTTGAAACAAATTTATTTTTGTATATTGTCCCCTTTTAACAATCTTACCATATTCTTCAATCTTCAAAAAAACCCATATTTCATGAAGATGAATTTGTTATCCATATCACATAATTGTAAAGCACTTAGAATATTGTGTTTCAGACTATCAAAATACAATGTTATCATGGATTTCATCTTTTCTTTTCTCATGATGCCTGAACCAACACCTTTAATTTTCAGATATTCATCATTTCTAAATGTCACTATGCCTTCTTTAAAATATTTTACATTTATCAATAGATTCATGTCTCCTTTCATATGATAAGAACATCCACTATTAAGTATCCAAAGTCATTCTCCATTTGTGGCTTTCAATGCAGTTTCAACAACAAGATAATTTTCTCCTTTATTCTCTTTCTTCACTTAAGGCTTGTGAGAATTGTTAAAAATATTCTATTATGCTGGTAACAAAATAATACATACTTTTTCAAGGTTTCTAGGTTGTTCACATCTTTACTAAATAGTTTCCAGGGGATAGAACCTATTTTTAATCTTCATTCAACTCTTTTCAAACTTCATCACAGAAACTTTATCAACCTTCTTTATTTGGCGTGATTGAATCCTCTTCAATAGTTTCCTTTAATAACCTATGTAATAATATTAATGTTGTTGTTTGAACTAAGACATATTTTCAATATGTCTAAACCCACCAAAATACTAAAAATCTCTATAAAATGAGTATTTTACTCTGAAACCTCTAAGACTTATAAAATTATGAATGTGATTTTTAGTTACCTTATTTTCATTTTAAATTGAATTCTTATTTTTATTTTCAAAAATAATATTATAATTAGTATTTAAAACTTTTCTATATCTAGAAAAAAAATTGGGCTTTGGATGTTTTGCAACTTCTGAGATCTTTACTTTGGCCACATACATAACTTTCCCAACATTATTCTTTTTAGAAATATTTACATTCTTCATATCACCCATTGAAGGTAAATTTTGTTGAAATTTATCATATTTATCATTACGATATCATTCACTAACTTTAGTGATAGGGTTTTGGAAACTTTTACTTTTCTCTTCATCTTTAGAATGTTTTTTTTAAACAAGTTATAACTCTTCATTTTTTACATTCAATTTCACTTCTACATGCTCAGTATTATTTTCTTCTTCTTCAAGATGTTTATTCAAGCCATCAATATCTTTTAACATCTGTTCTTTCTCATCAGCAAAATAATTTTGATTTATCATTGAAGTACATTCATCTTCCAAATTTTTATTTTGATTTTCAAGCCTTCTAATATTTTTCAGTCATTCTTTTAATTCTTCTTTCATATGTATTTCAAGATGAGTTTCCTTTTCTTCATAACTATTACTTCTGAATTCTTCATCATTCATTGTTGAAATAATAGAATTTTCAATACCATGATCAACTGATGTTTCGGATTTAGCATCACTTCCTTCTTATTCTTCATCTTTAGATAAGAAACCACTTATTTTGGATATAAATAATTTATTTTCATTCTATACAGATTTCAATTTTCGTTATTTCCCTACTTTATCCACGATTTTCTTGTAATTTTCTCCTCTTAATCATGATCCTATTAATTTTTTATTCAAGGATAATTAGCTGTAATGTGACTAATGCCGCCACATTCAAAGAAAAATAAAGGGATGTTTCCCTTTTTATTTACTTTCACCTCTTTCCAAATTTTTAGAAAACAAGGAAAAAATATCATAAAGATTTTACAGACCTCATTTTCAGAGTCATAATCACCATATTTTTCTTTAATAAGAATATTATTTGACTTTTCTTTCATTAAAACATTGAAATAAATTTCTCTATAAACTTTTTTTACCATCCTAGATTTCTCTCTTTTCATTTCATAAGTAATAACAATGCTATGAAAGTCATCAAGATATAATGCTTCAGGATCTCTATCTTCTAATAATGAAACATTTTCATTTAATTTTTCAAGTAGGGTTATCAATTTTTTTTTGAAAAATATAGAGTCATAATGCTTTTCACCAAGACATATAATATTACTCACTATATCATTCAACCTAGTAAAGAAGTCCCGAATAGATTCATGCTCACCCATCTTCATGTCTTCATACTTCAATCTCCATATTTGATGTTTTTCCTTCTTGACTTTTATATTTCCTTTGTATATGTTTTTCCATTTATCCTATATACCTTTGGATATATAAAAACCTTTTGATATCAAGGGTTAAATTTCCGAAATTGATGATAATATATAATTATTTTCCTTCTATCATTCTCAAGATGCTTCTTATCAACAGTTATAAGTGGATCATTATCGTCAATGGGTGGAAACCCAACTGTTTTAGCTTCAAAAACATTATAACTGATAGGAATAAGTTAAAGAAACATTCTAAACTTATAGATATGATAATTATTTCCATAAATCGATAGAATATATTTACTGTTCACACATTTTAAATTCTCTATCATCATGGAATACCTAAGGGAACCAACCCTCTAATACTAGTTGTAAGTGCCCAGATAATGTATTTTATCACTGAGAGGGGGAGGAGTGAATCAGTGATACTATTTTTCTTTTATGTTTATTTTTAATAAAAATACCCTTCACCTCCTATTATATATTTCATTTCCCTATAGAAAACAAATCTAACACACATCCACAAGAACACAAATATTTACAAGGTTCATTATTCAATAATAATAGCTAAATTTGTGGTATGGTTTGGAAATGATCCAATACCATAAAATCCATTAGAAATAAATCTGTGTATTACAATGAGTAGGATATACCCTTTCACTCATATAGCACTTTATAAAAAATCACCAAGTGTGTGTGCACGCTGTTAGCACAAATATGGTAATTCAAATATTTGTGTAACAACTAATGTTACATGTGCTTCTTTTTAATTCAACAAATTTATTCAATTGAAATAAAAAATTTCAATTACTTAACTAGAATAAATGTAAGAACCACCTGGAATTTATTATAAAAACTAAGTCTGGTTTTCTGGGGTCCGATTTTCTTAGTCTGATTCCTCTAAGTACGATTCTCCCCAATACAATTCTTCTGATCTGATTTTCTTTTAGAATATAATACAAATGATTCAAAACCACTTCAATATCTGAGTATAGTAAAACATAGTATGATTATTCCCCAATCAAAGAAACGCAATATATAAATCCTGAAGCTGATTAATCTTGCCTAGTATGAAGATCATCTAAATACAAATTTCACTTCTCCATCAAAACCACTTCAAGAAAATATCGGTTTGAATACTTATTCTTCTATATTGAAACTCAAAGCTTATATATCTATTTCATTGAATTGTACAAGTGGTCATAAAGTAAAAAATACATCGCCTTTTATAGGTTACCCTTGAGACCTTTGGAGGGAATTCGAAAAATCATTCTTGATCACACAAATTCACCAAAAGTTCAATTTCCCATGAAATATCGAGATGCATTTTGACTTCGCAACACTTCTCAAAGATTATTGATTCTTATTAAAACTGAATCTCTTTCTTCATAATTTTCATTTGAATTTTCATTATGATTTCAATACATGAGTCCAATTTTTATAAATCGGATTTCTTCAATAAAATTCTCTGTAACAATTGTCAAATAAATTGTATGAAGAAATTGATACCGTTCTGATTTTTTGAATACGATTATCAGACCCAATTTGAATCAAAATCATTGAATATAAAAATCCCCCTTGACAATTTATTCAAAAATATCCTAACTTTTTTTTCTTGAACCACATAAGATTAAAAACATCATCTTCTCCTCTCTCTTCACCCAGTTGGAAACCTACAAAGTAATTCAACCCTTTTGAAATGGTTGACTACATCATTGATCTCATTATATACTTATGTTCTCTTAACCTACTTGAAAAAAACATTCATTCATAAACCTATTCTTGTATCCTAACTTCCTTCATGAATTTAAATTCATTTGAGTACAGCTTCATAATCATCAGACTTCAAATGGAAAGTATTGAAACATTCCATTCATTACAGCTTATTTATTTTCTTCTCATTAGAAGTATGATCTTTTCTGAATAGAAAAGGTCTAGATAGGATCATTCTGGGTACGATCAAATTGGGTATGAAAATTTTATAGAATTTTTTCTAGATAATCAGATGCTATAGAAAATATACAGTCCCTCTTATACTTCATTCACCCAAAAACCATTGTTTTTAAAAAAATCGGTATCACTTCTTTCTTTCATTCATCCAGTTATGATTAAACTAGGTATGATACCTTTTTGGTTGACATCATCTCTTATACTCCTTTTTTATTTCATCATTATGGAATCACAAGTTCTCAATTCAACTTTTTGATATAATATAATTCCAAAATAGCAAAGAATCATCTCAGTTAATTCATCATAGTCCCAGAGACACAGATATTTCACAAAAACAATTACATATCCCACATGGGATCTAGAGTGATACCAATGACCATTTACTTCCAGCATGATTTCTTCAATTTAATTCTGAACCCATGTTTTGTCCAATTAAAACCATTTCTTCCAAATATCTTCTTTGCAATAGACTTTCACAGTGATTCCAAATCTTTTGAAAATAAAGATCAGTCTGATTATTGATAGAAACAAAGGGAGGTGATTTTTAGAAACATTACTTGACAACAAAATACAACACTTGAGTGAAAAACAAATTCATCATCATCTTGGTCAAAAAAATTGTTCCATCATTTGAGATATTCTTAATTATTCATAGTATCAAGGACACTTATATAATTCAACCATATCTCAGGGTGTAGGACACTAAATGACACCCTATTTTTAGTGGTGATATTGAATATGTGGGGAATAAAATTTATACTATTTTCAAAAGATATATAACATTTTATGTTATCCAAAATCCATGAGAAAAGTGGTTTTTAAAATTTCGGTTACCCAAAACCACCTTCAACATTGCCTATAAATTCAAACATTGTTCACCCCATTAAAAATTTCAACCAAAGTGAAATGTGATGACTTTTTTATCCCCAAAAGAGTAATAAAATTATATTAGAGGCTATGGAGGCCCATATTTGCAAAGTGGCATCAATGATAAAGGAGAAGTTCCACTGAATCCTCATCATCCTCTAGATAGAGTGGTAAATAGTGGATGGTCATTTAGAGGGTGTTGCATGCACTCATAGAGGGAGTTAAAACACCTTTTCATCTACTAGTTTGGTTTAATTTTTTTGTGAAAAAAATAATATATGTTTTATATTAACATTATCCACATTTTAATGATTTTTTTGGTATAATAAATTGAAATAATTTTCATTTTAATACTGATTATGTTGATATTTCAACTTGGTTGTTTTTATTAAACAACACAAGTATCCTTTTTAAATCATAATGTGAGATATCAATATGCTTTCGTAGACTTCACAAAATTTTTGTGGTCTAAACATTGAAAAAATTATTATTATGTTAAGTTTTAGATATTTTTTGTATCATATTAAAAGGAAAGAGTGGAATACTAATGGATTTTGTTATTAACTTTATAGTTTCTATAGGACCCTATTCTCAAAGGGAGGTCAAGTATTATTGTGAAGTTTAACCTAAACCTAATCCTCCTATAGATTTCAATCTAAATGGTGGGTGCTCATTTTGAGGGAGCTACACACACTTAGAGAGTGAGTTTAAACACTTGTTCTTCTACTAGTTTGGTAACTTTTTGTGTGAAACATTTCATTTAATATTTATCTTAACATTGTTATTCTTTGAATTAATTTTTTTGGTATGATCAAGTGAAACACTTATCTTTTCAATATCGATTAGGTTGAGATTTAAAGTGGGAATATTAGTTTGTTCTGATTGGAAAATAAAAGTATCGTTTTTCACTCACACACAAGGTGATATTATTAGTCATTAAAAACCTTCACACTATAATTTAGGTCCAAACCTTGACAATATGATTTTTTGTTAAGGGTTGGTTATTTATGCATCATTTTAAAAGGAAATAGGGGAATCAGAATCTTCATTACCATTAACCAAAGGATTTCATTAAACCGTGTGTAATTTTCAGAGCAATGAACTAACCAAGATATGTACAAAACTTGAAATGTAATCCTTATTTCACAATTCAACAAAAATTTCCTTTTAAAAATATTAAACTGATAAATTAATTCATTTTAATTTTAGAAATATTTTCAAAATCAACCACTATTTTATGTTTTGTTTTTGAAAAAATTATTTGAAATATACACTCTAAACTCGCCGATGATCCTTGAGGGATGAATTCGTTTCTTAAATAGACTACATTAAGTTATTTAAGAACAATTAAATTTGAATTTCTCTGATAGTTTAGTCAAATTGTTTTGGGCATAAAAAATAATTTTTCAAGAAAAAAAGTGAAAAAAGGTGGGGGTAAGATAACAATACCCTGAAATAATTGAAAAAGGTAAATCAAATAATGTTGGAGAAAATTATAACTTCCCTATGAATATATCCACCCCACACATATTGTGTGCAATTTCATCACTATAAAAAATGGAATGTGGGAATGAATTATTAAAACTAGTTGGTATCACTGGTAGGTTGCTTCTTAAATGTGGAGTTCCTCCACTAGGTACTTTGGAATAGTTTCAGGGATGTACTTTAAAAACATCCCATTGAAAGTGAGTGTTTGATTTGTTTCATCATTTTAAACTTTAAAAACCCCAAATGGATTGATGTTATTAATATTTTAAGGTTCAAACCAATGATAATGAAGCTTACCTGTGTGTAACCTCAACCATATGTTGAAAAGGTGGACCTTCAACCTAATGTGGAAATGATGATAGAGGATGTGGAAGACATGCACATCCTTGGTGATCTATTTATAGATTTTAGATTTCTCATATGAGTGTATTGTCATTTTCCCCAACCCTTTAATCTAAAACTTCTTTTGAGTACCTACACTAGAAATATTAGAATTTCATTATTTAATGGCCTGGTGATCTCAGTTCTCCATCCCAATAGGGAAGTAATAACTACTTAGTAAAACTAAATGATAGTGTGACATGAAAAAATGGAGTTCTAGAGGTTTTATTTTAATCCCATATTGCATCATTGATTCTAATAGTATACTCATTTTCATTGGGTTGATCCATTTTTTGATGAATTTGTTTGAACTCTCTATTTGACACCTTTGTATGACCATCGTTTATGGGATAATATGTAATAGAAACTCGATACCTAATCCCATACCAATGAGAAATTGATTTCATTATTTCTTTTTAGAAGTGATAACCCTATCCACTAATGATGAACCTAGGAAATCTGAACCTTTAAAAACATTGTCTTCTAAAAAAATACACAAATAAATTTGAAGCATCATTCCATATGTCACATGCCACTCCCCATTTTGACACATAATCTACTTCCATAAGAATGTAATGATTCCAATTTAATTAAGAAATTGACCCATATATTCATTTTCTAAACATATAAAATGTCAGGAAAGCAAAAGGGATTTTTTGGTATTTATTTTCTTTTCGATACATTCTCCATCCATTAAATATAATGAAAATATTTACAAAAACCATAGGAATCCCAAAATGTTTTTGGGAAAAATAGACAAGAAATGAGGATCGTTCAAGAATTATGTTTGGAACTTAAGTGTCCACCACATGAAATAGTGTGATGGAACCTAAGGAAAGACATAATTTCACTATTGGGAACACAACACCTAAGTAATTAATCGCTATATGTGTTCCAAAGGTAGGTATCTTCCAAAATGTACCAACCAAACTCATGTTTAAGATGATCACCTTTATTTTTATTGAAATCATTAGGAATGAAAAATTATACCATATAATTTACAACATTATTATACCAAAGAATATCTTGTTTCACTAAATATAATTTATTAGCAGCCAACATGTCATTAATGGGAATACAATGATATGATTCAATGTTTGAGGATGGAAGGATCCTAATAATATGGTTATATTCCAAATTATTAGGTTATTTTAATCCCTAATTTCTAGATTAAATTCCTGAAGGGGGGATCATATGTATTGGACATGTTTTAGATTCAAGTTTCATAACTAGATTCCAGAGCGCATAATCATTAGAGAACATAATTATTTTTTACCCTAAAAGGTATTAATTGAATTTATCCAAGGAAAAAACAATGTCAAGGAACTAATTTTTTGTTTTGGTGTAGTTTTCTTGGGAAGGTTCAAGTGTTCATGAGGCATAAGCAGTGACATGTGGAGCTCAGTCAACCTATTATGATAAGCCTTCCCCAACTGCATAGTTAGAGGTGTCACGCATGATCTCAAATGGTATATCCCACCGAGGTGGTTGGATTATTGAGGGTGATGTGATATAAAAGTTCAATATTCTTAAATCACCCTTATAGTTTTGATCAAAAACAAATTATTTTTGTTTTTTGAGTAATAATGAGTGGGGAGCTCAATCTTACTAAATTCATGAATGAAACGACAATAAAATCCAACATGAACTAAGAAAGATCATATATCCTAAACATTTTTAATTAATGGTAAAGAAGAAATGATATCTAATTTTGATTTATATAATCGGTTACCATCCCCAGAAATGACATGTACAAGTAATATAAATTTTCATACCATGAAATATTATTTTTCATAATTTATTAAAAGATTATTTTAAATATAGTGAAGATGGAAAGAACCAAGAATAATCAAACACCGATTAAAAGAAACAAAATAAATAGTGAAATTTTCCATATAATCCAGAAAAATACTAACCATGCATCACTTGAAAGTACTTGGAACATTGTACAGACAAAATGGCATCCTCCTATATGAAAAGTTTCTAATTTTTCAACTGAAAGTTGTCTTTTACTCATCCTCAGTGGAAATATGGATTTGAAAGTATCCATAATACCCATCAAGAAATAATTAGCGAGACATTCCTATTATCCCCTATAGCTTATATTAAATGAATGAAAATGGGAAATTATCATTCTTTGTGTACTAGTTTAGTCGATGATAATCTATACAGACATGAAAACTATTCTAAATATATATTGGAACAAATTCATTGTTTTAATTTTGGATTACTGTAAGACCAGTTTTCTTAAAAACTAACTACACTATACTGACCCATTGTCTATCAAATATTGGGTAAATGATTCTATCAGTCAATAATTTAATTTCATCTTTTTATAAACATCAAGGTTTCTTTGTTTCAATTAGTGTTCTGTTTTCCACACCAGTTTATCCTCATGATTTAACAATATATGATCCATGAAAATTAGGTGGATAATATCGATAATGGTATAAATTTTCCATCCCAATGATTTTTTTATACTCCCTAAAAATGTAAAATAATTTCAATTCATCCTTCATAAGGGTTTAACATCAAATGATGAAAGGAAACTTGTTTCTATTCTCAAGAGATTGATATTTTAAATTTTTAAGCAGTACTTTAAAGTTCAATTCAGGGGGATTTTGGATTGATGAGAGTGAATGTGAAAGTGATTGGTCAATTAAATCCTATAAATACTCAATGGTGACATGCCTTTATAAGGAATAAAATTTTACAAGAATATTAGTATCATCGATGGTCATATTATCTTCAGTTTATAATAAATAATCAATTTTTGAAGATGCATGACATTTTTATGATTCATTACAACATTAAACACATGAATCATTCCATTGAATTTATATCAATAATTAAAACTCATAAATGGGATCATAATAAATAAATAAAAAGTTTCTTTGGGGAAAGTGAGTACCTAAATAGACTTAATTGAAAGACATGAATTCCCTTTTGAAGGGTGCTTTATGGTATCAAGGATGGTGAAGTTGAAAATATCACCACCAACATCAATAAATAATATACCTATATTGAAATTAATTATACTTTTGGAATTTTTCATGAAATTTACTTCCAATATAATTGTGTAATATCTATTCATATTATTATGTTCCATTATAAGTACATAAAAATCAGGAGGAAAAAAATAAATTTTTAACACTCATGAAAACATCCTCCAATGCTCCAATGAAGTGTGTCATACACTAGATTTACAATGAAATAAAATATTTATATGGTTTATAATTCACCAACCTTTTATCAATAAAAAACAAAGTGATTCGTCACATTTATTTAAGTTCCCAAATCAATAATAACATTAGAAAAGAAATATTCCCCTATAGTGCATAAAATTGAAAATATTCCAGGATCATTGAATTTTGTGGAAAGTGATGGGTATGTCAATGATGTGATGTTCCTTCATGGTATTACCCTTCAATCACCTTGAATTATTTGTTAGTGAGTACACATATACATTAGGAACATTTAATATTGATTAATTTTCTTTACAGTATTAATCAAGGGAATGTTAACCTATAATTTTTTGAATGATTCAAATATTTCATTATCCAGTATAGTTTATTTTAATTTCCATGGTTCGTTATCCCTTTGGTTAAATGGAAGATTAATGGTAGTGTTATTTGGATCCAAGAAGGATAAACTCTTTCATTGATTGGGGTTTCTCTCAAAATAAGTATTTTTCTCAATTAAATCATGTGAAATGGATGTAATGGTGTTTCCCTTATGAGTGTATTACTATAATTGAGGGTAAATTTTTATTTTAAGTGGTTTCTACTCTTAAGGGTGTGGCACTGATATTTCCCTTGTCTCTAGGGTTTACTAGTGATTAAGAAGGTAGTTTACCTGGCCCATTACTTTGGATTTCACCCACCAAGTTGGAAACTTTACCTAATTGAGTTTTTATGACCTATATGGTTTATTGGTTGGATTATTGTAATTGGAGATTATTTATTTCCATTTTTTTCATCATTCCATCAAGGCTAGGATATGGTGTTGGGGGGCGTTTTTCGAAAGGATTTTTTTTGGTGAGGTGGTTTGGGTGGTGGTTAAGGATGATTACTCTACCTTTGGTGGTTCTAGTATTTTTTTTTGTATGGTTTGAATACCCCATTCCAATAATATTTATTTTATTTCCACCATGGTTTAAATGGATAGTATTATTATTTCTTAAATTGTTTCTTATAGGAATTACCTGGGAATATTTCCTCACAAAACATAGAAGAATCTCCCAGATGAGGGAATTAGTCATATTAGTAAGTATCAGCACCACAGATACTGCAATGAAGTGGAGGAGGATGTTGGTATTTCCCATGAGAAATAAAAATTTACAAAATAAGGGTACCTACCTCTTCAAACATTGTATCCACCTTCTTCTCAAACTCAAAACATTTTACCTCAAGGACACCACGAATGAGTATACTAGACCGTGAACTGGATTATTATGTGTTCTATGCAATGTTTTAGATGATAGTATTTATATAAATTAGTGTACGATCTCTGATGGTGTGGCTCCATCATGGAGGAAAGATGAAAGCGACAGAGTTTTATGATGGTGGTGGATGGATGAAGGTGTACCGGGCTGACGCGGTGCCTCGTGGTTCGGGCCACCTCGGTAGTGGTGATGCTCTTTGAATTTAAAATTTTGTCTTGTTTTTGGTCTTGGATCCCGCATGTGTGGTTACCGCTTCCTTTAAATGGACTTTCAGAAAATCAAATAAAAATATAAATTTCAGTCAGTCAAACTATCACTCTTCTTTTAAAAACATCAATCATGTTATGATCGATCGGAATTAGACCTTTATAAATGTACTATATTAAATGTTGATCACTTATTTCATGGTGTGGATAGCTTGACTATAACCTTTTAAATGATTCCCAATATTCATGAAGTATTTCCCCTTGAGATTATCTTATTTCAAAAATTAATTTTCTTATAATTTTAGGTCAATAGGTAGGGATTTATTTTCAAAAAAAATGGTTTCCATGTCAACACATCCTCTAATTGGGGTGTTAACATAATACAACTAATCATTTGAAGTTAAATCTAATGAAAATAGAAAAGATCTCTGTTTTACATTTTCTTCATCCACATTTTCAAATTTTAATGTTGGATACAATGTGTTAAACACCTTTAAATTCTTATGTGTCCCTTCTATAAAAATTTGATGAAATTTTGGTCAAAAGTGATATAGACTGTATTTTAGTTTTCAGTTTGGTTCTTTGTCTTCTTCTTGAATATATATAGGTTGTATATAAACATTAGAAAAAGTCATTTATTTTTGTGTTTGGTTATTTTCTATCATTTTAAACATGTTAATTTTAGTTTCTCTTTTAGTTCAAATATAATTGGGTTCTAAAATATTCTCAAGGTCTGTTGTGTCCTCCTTCAAAGGATTCTCATGTGTGTATTAGTGTCACTAACAGAGGATCCTCTTGAGATTGGGTTTGAAATGTAGTAGTTTAATCAGAGTAAAAATTGGAATTCATGTTACCTAAATATTAAATATGTTAGAACACTAAATATATTAAAAATTATAATAGATAAAAAATTAAATATTTACAAAACACACAATGTTCTTATAAAAACACACACTAAAATAGAATTTCTCCCCGGAGATGGTAGAAAATTTGATCAAGTTGTCATGAAACGTGAAATTGAATAGGTTTTAGATTATTAAATGTATTCTAGGGAAGACCCTATGTAATATCTCAAAGTAATTTGATTATTTTAGTGGTTTTATTTCCCAAAATTTTTTCAAAAACAAAATATAAAATATTGGGATTTTGAAAAACATAATGGAAATATACACTCTAAAACCATCAATTATCTCTGAGAGATAGACTAGGGTCTTACCTAAACTAAATTTAATCATCAAAATCCTATTAAAATTGATGTTTCTTAAAGATTTATTAGTTTCTAGTACAATCAAACATTCTTTCTCTAAATCAATCTACACTTTATCTCATCTAGCATCATTATCTCACCCCATGAAAGTACAAACCATAAGATTTATACATCCTCAATAATATTCCCTTCAGTGGTTATCTTCAAAATTATTAAAAAATCATAAATTTAACTTTCACGGTTTTTGATACCTTGTAATATATACTTCAAATCATCTAAATTATAACTACTGAGGAGAAATCCATATATTTCTTGTATAATCCACATAAGTTTGAGTACACAGAAATATCATTGAAAAATACAACTATATCATAATCCTTGAAACCCTATACATAGACACATTAATCATAAAACTACATTTATAAACAAAGATCTATTGACTTATTCTATCCTTATTCTTTTCTACAAAAAAATACGAATGACACCCTAAAATTTATCAATATAAATCTAATCATGTTCCACAACATTAACAAAGAAAAAAATTATACCTTTTTACATTAACCAAACTCTTTATTTTCCCTTGGAGGTTTATTTCTCTACACTTTATATTACCATAAATTAAAATATTCTCATTCTGTTAATATTACCCACTAGGTTCCTTTACCCTCATTTTTGATGTGATGTAAATTAAAACTTTCTCCCTTCATCATCTTTATCACTTGAAATTCCTTGAGATTCTATCCTTCTCTTATTTTGGGAATTTAAAAACTCAACTAATTTTATTTTGTTAATCATAATTTATGATATATAGTTTGGAATAATTCCATCCATTATTAATCTATCTTTTATCTGGTTAGGTTTCTCATTGATATTGCCTCTACATTGTCCATGGAATCCATGTTAACTTGGTTCCTTTAGGATTAATCCATTACTAAAACCAAAATGGGATAACATTAGAGATTAATGATTAGAATCATAAAATAATTATCATAAATCCCCATTTGAGGAAATCATCCTCAAAATTTTTTACTCTTTAAAACTATCACATTATCTCTTAGTTAAACATAAATCATCCTCACTTAAATATAGGTTTCTATAATATGTGTTCTCTCATACTCTCGAACATAATTCCTTACGATAATAAATCCTTCATAATGGATTTCAATGATAATGTGATTGACCAAATAATATCCCCTGGGAATTTCATATTAGGTGTAAAGTTATGCCTCTTTTTCATTCACTAAGTAACAATTGTGTTAATACCCATTATCATTTCAAGGTTTCTACCCCTAGGTATATATGTTCAATATCGTGCATCTAGTTGTAATGTCCAGATGAGGATGTTATTTCTAGGAAATAACTTATTTTCCCATATTTTGGGATGTTATCCTATACATAGACTTATGCCTTAGAATTATCCTTAGATTTTTTACAAAATCTACCTTATTTAAATCACTAAAATAAATCTACTATATTAGGCCTGATAAGATGAAAACATTCCACTCTTCACACCCTAGTTGATGGAGTATGGCAGCCACTATGAAAGAGAAGGATATTTTTATACTCGAGTATTCTTATAACTTCATTCTCCTCCTAATTGGTTTGAAGAGTAATGGGGGATACACTAGGACTTATGTGAAAACTCTAAGACACCAAAGGCAAGAAATAAATACCAAAAGACTCAATAACATTTGAGGGATGATTTTCCCTTTTAATGATAAAATATACAAACCACAGAAACAATAACCAAACAAATCTTTATATGATGCATGAGTAAGAAAAAACTCAAAACATTACCAAACTAATAAACCATATTAGAGTACAAGTGAAAACAAAAAAAAATACTCAAGTAGAAAAAAGGACTCAAAAATTAAAAATTTAAAGTGACAACAACCCGAAACACCCCCCACCAACTCCAAGATCTAAATAAACAAGTCAATACATGGTATCAAGAAGAATTACTAAATAACTAAGATACCTTTTCTTTACCTATGTATTGAAATATGACATCTGAAAATACACAACAGTTCCCAAGAAGGCTGTGAGTATAAACTCAGAAGGATTTCCCTAATGACTTCCCAACTTATGACACTAGGAAAAAACTTGTTTGAAAATTTTATAAAATAGTTTTAAGTGGTAAAAAATCATATCAAATCCATAAAATAGTTTTTGAAGAAAATAATCAACAAAACCTTTGAACCATTTCTCATTTTATTTGAAATATTTTTTTTCATGTCCACAAGCAAAACCATAGATACACACTCAATCTTGGTGTCACAATTGATGGTGGAACTTTACATCCATGCTCCATCACATTTTA
This sequence comes from Viscum album, assembly GCA_963277665.1. NCBI lineage: Eukaryota > Viridiplantae > Streptophyta > Magnoliopsida > Santalales > Viscaceae > Viscum > Viscum album. Next base: position 208,069,851 of record OY728138.1, on the reverse strand, counting down.
TGGTGGTACTTCATGACCATTATTTATCCCATTTAACTCACTCCCATCTATTTATCCAAACATCATTCCAAGTAATTTTAATAAAAAAAATTCTTTTTAAATAATATAAATAAATACCATACATACATCAAACCAAACCAGAATTTTAAAATCATCATTTTATAATTATAAACAATGGGGTTTTCAAAAAACCAATCCCTTTCAACAATATCCATGCCAATAGAAAAACACGATTTCCATCTAGAATCACATAGAGATTTTAAAATAATTTTAAGAATATAATTCAATTAAAACTAATCCTTAATGTATAAATAAAGTGGTGTTAATAGAGGATCCACATAACTCATAGATGTTGGAAAAAATAAATAATGGAGAAACACCTCACTAGATTCGAGATAGATATTCTTCTATTTAATATAAGTAATCATAACCTATAAAGATTTCAATCATAGAATGTGGATCATTCCACCATGAATTAGATATATGATTATAATTGAGGGAGAGATAAAATAAGAATACTACATCTAAGAATAATGAAGAAGAACAATGACTTATAGATTAATCTAGGCCTCAAACATACTTTGATTCAATTAAAGATCGCTTCTGAGTTGAATAGAGTCATCTCTCATGCCATGGGAGAAAAAAGAATTCATGTTATGGGATGATTAGGATAAAAACTAGTTCATAAGGGGTTAATTATGATTAGATTCACTTATTAAGGAGGGTCAACATTTTTTCAAATGTTTATGCCCCACGGTTTGGTAAACCTTACTCCAACCATGCAGTGCTACTGTCTTAAGGCCATACCTTGAATGGTTTGGTTGCATGGTTACACACCATATGCACCAACTATGACTTTCCTTATATTTTATGATTCATGTTTTCTCTTAAAAATTTACATGGTTTATCCAAACCTTGCACAAAACTTGTGCCTTCCCAATGCCCATTATATTCCCTTTCACGGTTTTTTGGAGATGCTTCACAATTTCTACGAACCATGTACCTCCATAAAAGCCTCTAAAACATTTCCAAAACCCTCTAAACCTCTAAAAACAAAGCATTAACATTATACAAACTCAAAATAAATGAATAAAGGTTTATATACCTGAAACTGGGGGTGATACACTCTCCCTACCATTTTCCTTTCTATCTTGGAAATTCAAAAACCCATGTTGCCCTGGAAGTATTCAGGTCATTTATCCACCGATTCCTTCTCACAATCCCATGTTTCTTTTTAAATCTGACCATGATGCCATAAAACCCACATTAAACTGATCATTTTTCCACAAAGTATATTTTCTTATGTATTCACAATCCATACTGAAATATGAATCATTGTATCATCCAACTCTAGGTTAATGTGATCCCATATAATCACATGGTTAGGATAAGGTTGGTCCTTTTTCCACTGACATACATGAAACACATTGTTCACTAAACCGGACCATGCTATAAAAAACAACTAATATTCCACCATGCTAACTAATTCAAGTATCTTAAAAGGTTCTATGTATTGAGGAGATAACATACCCTTCTTCCCAAAATGATAGTTCCCAAGCCTTAGTGAGATTATCAAGAACACATGATCACTCACATAAAATGAAAATGATCATTGAATAATATCTGCATATGATTTATGTTGAATATAATCCATATCCATTATATTTATGATCAATTGAATATTCTTTATTGTCTCTTTTATAAGGATGGTTCATATTAGTGAAGTCTTGCTGCTTTCAACCCAACAAAGTCGATAATGAAAAAGATGCTAATAAAATTATTCAAAAGGATCCATATGTATGAATACCTGATAATTGTTATAATATACTAACCCCACTAATAGTAAATTCTCCTCCCATGAGCCACAAAAATCAATTACAAAATCCCTAATCATGTTAACCAATGTTTGGATTGTTTGTTCAGACTATCCATCCATTTGGAGATGATAACCCATACTCATAGTCAACAGTGTTCCAAGGCCTTGCTGTAAGGATTTAAAAAAAGATGAAAATATGGTGAATCATCCTAATAAATTAAAATATCTTCATTTTAGAATAAATTTAATTTTTTAGATTACTTTCATTGCACACAACATTTGGTTTTAAGAAAAACACTATTCAGTCATGTTTTGCATAGTTAATTAAATTCTAACACTTTTAGATACATTATATTATAAATTCATATATTATATATATGATAAAATATTTTTACATTCATCCAAAATAATTTATGTTATATTATAAGAACAATCCCAATTTTATACGTAACAACCTATATTTTTCTAAAGACAATTATGTTGCATTTTAAAGGTGAACAAGTATAAAAACAAAAAATTAACCACTTTTAAAAAATTAAATTGTCAAAATAAACTTCATTTTTGTAAATTTTAATGTTAAAATTATATTAGGGTGATTGTTTTTAATTTTTATAAGAAGTTTTATTTTTTTTAAGACTAGTGAAAAATATTGAATTTTAATTGAAAACTTTTTTTTAATTTAAATATTTTATAAAGTTAAATTATATTTATAATTTTTATTAAAGTATAATTAGTTAAATAATGAATTATTTAATATAATTTATTTCATTGGAATAAATTTCACATTGAAATTGTATATAAAAACATTTCAAACATTTTAACATTTTATCTTTATAAACCCAATTTCTCATCTTGTCTACAGAATTAATTTTAAATTAATTTATTATACTTATATGATTGGAATTTGGAGAAAATGGATTCCATATTTGGAATAATAATATTTGATAATATATAATAATTTAAACTTAGTTTTTGACCAAAAATATTGGTGAAAGAAATTAAAATTAATTATAGCGAATAAGAGAAAAACTAGCTTAATAAGGGACAAAACCGTAAACATAACAGAAAAAAATGACCTATAAACATGTCCAAACCATATTTTATGGATATATTCACACCATATAATACCTTATATATATATATATATATGTTTTTTCATTATTTTATCCAGATTATGTAAGGGAGATCACCCAATAGTGTTTACCTTTTTATATTTACAAGAATATTACTCCTCCTCCTCTATAAAAAGGCACTCACCCTTCCATCATATTCACACCTATAAAGATTTTTTCTCCTCAAACACCTAAAAAACAATCTCTAAAGATACCTCCACTCATCCTATAAAAATCAGTGTAGGAATAAATAAAACCAACGATGTCTTTTGGAATAAATCAAAAGGAGTTATCAGAATAAGAGGTAACATTCTTCAATGATCACTTGTATTTCATTTGCTTCTCCACCCATTAAATTATTATTATATATTTATCATATAATAAAATAAGTATCTTAAATATGATGATAATTTTTATTTTAACGTTATATTATACACTCACACACACTTTCATCAAATGGGATACCTAATCATTGTTCATGTGCACGCCCGACTACCGTCATGTGAACCGATGTCATTCATTCTTTCATTACAACCTTTAATGGTTGGGAATAATGATGTATTTATAGTTTATATATGAAATATATGATATTTGTAATTTCTTTATTCTTATTTAATTCTTTTATAAAGTATATCATCATGCTTTCCATTTTTCAGAAAAATGATAACATCGTTTGTGGACATGGGGACTACCCCTTCCTCAAAGCAATATAATTCACACTATACATGGAATGTATAAAATATGGTTTTAATAAAATTATTTTATATATATGATAAAATTATTATATTTTAATTATAATATATATATAATATTTACTTTTCATTCTTTTAATATAAAAAGAAAATGAAAATATCATTCATGCGCACGTATGGCCTACCGTCTCCATGAACAGTGCATTTAATCTCCAAATTTTATGGATTAATATAAATTCATATATACTAAATATATATGATAATTAAATAATTATTTAAATTTGGTATATTATGAAATCATGATCTATGTAATATGTACAACAAATGACAACTCAAAACATACACACACAAAATATGCAATTAACACCCAAAATTGGAAAAATAATGAAATATTTCTAAAAAATGGGTAATAAGACATTATAAGAAGATCATATATGATATCATAAATATTAATATTTTTCTTTAATAAGTTATTAAAATTTTTTAACCCATTTTATAGGATTTTAAAGAGTGTTTTGCCAAAAATAATCATAAGGTATGTGATTTGATATTAATTTATGTTCCACTAATACATATTTGTTATTATGAACAAATTCATAGTAATGTGGTGTATATAGTTCCCATTTGAAAGTTTATATCATTATTAAATCCTAATTCATGGTATTTTATGTACAACTTTTAATTATCCCATTTAGTGGGTTTTTACTTCAAAATTACCAAGTGGTAAAAGTTTTCTTTTCAATCTCACTTTCTTTTTTGATTGATAAATTTATCATGAAACAATCATTTACTTATGATAATTTTTATTATAAATTAAATTTATCATAAATATAAATATTCTCATTAAATTTATATTATTATTTCCTAAATTTTATACCATTTTTACATACGATGTTCACTATGATAGTTATATAATTAATTGGGGAAATATTGATAAATATATATGTTTTTAATCAATATAGATATTTGAAGGTAAGGAATATTGTTAATTAATCAAATACAACATTAAATATATGATTAATTATTTGGTTATGCCCTTTATGGGCTGGGTACCGGTTAATGTAAGCCCCTAGATGCATCGGTAGTCTCATGAGATGAATCACTTACTTAAATCAAATGGGATTTCACCTAGTATGTTTTAAACTCTCTTAATGATAGATTTTGAAGGTAAAGGTATCATATTACTAGGAAACATGAATCACAATAATTTATAATTACCTTTATTTACAATTAAGTTATTATTATTATCCATGATATTATTGCTTTGACATTATCTATGGATGCATTTTTGTTCTTAGTTTATTGATTAAATAAAATATGTGTTCAGTTATTTACCTTGCTATATTGATTATGCCTTATCCAATTATTTAAATGGAATGTGTATTTGGTTTTTTTTATGTTCATTATTCATTATTAATTCATGGTATCTTCAACTACACTTAACCCTTACTGGACATTTGATCTCAGCCTTATTTTCTTTTCATTGCCCATGTTATGACGAATAAATATTTGAATAATATTTCAGGGATTATTTTCATTTAATTTTATTATATATCATGTTTTATTTTCTATTTTCCAATGTAATATGAATATAATTTATGAATATATTTTTGAAAAATTGTTAAAATGTTCATTCCATTATTATTTGATTCCTTTCAATGATGCCAATTTAATAAAGTAAGTAACTGGCTCTGGGCATCTAGGGTTGAGGCACAACAATTGGTATCAAATAAATTTTAGTATAAACCTTATAAACTGAATTTAGGAAAATTTATATTAGGTAACATAACCCTAAGATAAAATTTTATGATGATTATATAATAACATCCTATAATTTTGGTCGGATAAATAATATGTCGGTATTCCTTGAAATAAATAAAAGTCTGGATACTAAAAGTAAACGTTGTTTTGAAATAGATGTATATATGTGTAAAAACTCTGAAAATATACATCTATACTAACTTAAAAGTAACATGGTACACAAAAATGGACCGTACTGTGCACCTGGTTTGACCCTTCGAGGGGATACACATAAGATAATTCAAATTTTTTAAAAAACAATTATAAAGGATTTAAAAGTAAATCTATGCACAAGGAAACCAAATTTTATGATTATAATATTTATGAAACATAATTTTCTAATTTATTTTGAGTGTTATACCATATTTTGAATTATATATTATGATTTAAAATTCATAATTTTATGAGCTAATCCAATATATGTCATTGTTTATAAATGGTTTTTGGAAGGAAGAATAGTATCAAAACTTGTGGAAAATTTAGAGATTTCCCTAATAAGGAAACCAATACATCTGGTGTTATAATGGAGAAAATTATGTTTATATTAAGGAATCATAATCAAATTATGAAAAATAACCTATCCTCAATGGAGAATCCTATTTCATTATGATAATCTCCTATGTCGGATCTCTTTATGAGATATAATCCCAAATCATTTTGTTGGACTACTTATACAATTGTAGTTGAGAAATAAACTATGTCTCTGGGGAAGATATTTATGGCCTTGGGATGCAACGAAAAATAAAAGGTTATACTTGCAGTGTATTGTCTCTATGTTGATTTTTATCAATGTTGATCCTTGATCTAGAAAACTAGGGAGGAGGAAGAAATATAAATCATATAGTTTATAATATTTAAGGATACATTCTCGGATAAATACATACCTCGTCATCAACAAAATTATATGAATTGAAATTTCCATAACTTAAATAAGAAAGAAGAAGAAAGTGTTGGAAATTATGAATCTACCTTTACCAGTTTAGCCAGATATTCTATGAATTATATACACAACACAGAGTGAAAGATTGAAAATTTATTTGAAGGACTTAATCCAAATCTCTGAAGAGCACTAGTTTCTTATACATTTTCATCATACGAAAAAATAGTTTCATGTTCCCTCAAAAAAGAGAAGTAATTATCAAGATCATACATATTCAAAGAAAAACAAGATAAGAATAGTTCTTATAGACACCATGAAAAAGGGAATGTGTCAAATAAGAAAAAGGGCATAAATAAATACCTACATTTTGAAACTGTGGGAAAATCACTTTGTGAAATGCAAGAGGGGATTGAGAGTTTGTTATAAGTGTTTATAAAATATTTATCATTTTAATAAATAGAAGGGGAAGAAGGAAAATTCTTTTATTCAGTTGTTCACCATTAGGGATATGGGGTACTATGAAAATGAATTCCCCAGATGTCAAGGGAATCTTCTATAGAATAGGCCGATGGTAGATGGGAAGCATATGAAATCACAACAACTGTGGTAGAAGTAACCAATGATATGGTGTCAGATACATTAATCCTATATTAAAATTTATCCAATACATTATTTTATTCTGGATTATAAAAAAAATTATATCTACCCTGTTTTCCAAGAAAATTAAATATTTTCCTTCTTATTTAATAATAGATTAGTCAGTCAAAACTCCTAAGGGAAGTATCATTGTAATAAAAATGTATCAGTAGTCCCCATTATGGCATACAAATGTGCTTTATGTGCTGAAAATATTATCATACATATAGTTGAATTTGATATAATACTTTGTATGGATGGTATCCCAAAATACGATTCAAATATTTGTTGTAAGAAGATGAAAATTAGTATTTGTGGGTAAGATGTATAATTCCTTATCTTTAGAAAAGAAACTTCATTATCTGATTCTCATATTTATCAACCCCAAGTATTTCTACTGAATGAAATTCTTGGGAAAGAAGAGAAAACAAAATCTAGTAATGAGGAAGGTATTTTTTAAATTGGGTATTAAACTATTGTATAGAAATACATTGATGTATTTTCGATGAAATTACATGTACATTGCTTGGAGCACGAAGTTTAATTTTCCATTGGTTTAATCCTAGATGAAAGGATAATATTAAAAATTCCCTATAGAATGGATACTATGGAATTAGTGGAGTTGAATAAATAACTAGAGGATTTGGATAATAAGGGATGTATTCACCTAGTGGTTTACCATAGGGATCCCCTTTCCTCTTCATTAAAATGAAAGATAGATTCACGATGTTGTGAATTGATTATGGAGAAATAAATAATATTAAAATAAATAATAAGTATCCACTACCCCACATTGATAACTTGTTTGATCAACTTCATGAAGCCTAATATTTTTCAAATGTTAAACATTGTTCAGGGTATCACCATTTGCGAGTAAAGAGGAAGACATTCCAAATATGGATTTTAAAATGAGGTGTGGACATTATGAGTTTACAGTAATTTAATTTTTATTGGTTATTGTTCCCTCTATTTTTATGGACCTAATGAACAGGATATTCAAGGAATATCTTCATGATTTTTTGGTGGTATCCATTGATGATATTATGGTGTATTCTAAAATCAATGAGGACTCTGAGAATTACTTTTGTATGATTATTAAGAATCTTATAAGGGAAGAGTTATATGGTATATTTAGTAAGTGTGATTTTTGGATTCAAGAATTTTTTTTCATATTGTCTCCAATGATGGAATATCAGTTGATCCTACAAAGTCAACGGCAGATAGAGAATGTCCTACACCAAAAAACATAACTAAGGTATATAGTTTCGTGGGTTTGGAAGGTTAATATTAGCGATTCATTTAAAATTTTTCCCAATAGGATAACCTATTAACCATGATTACGTGTAATGTTTTTATATTTTTTTACAAGGGAATGTGAATAATATTTTGATTAACTAAAGAGGATACTGTTCAGTGCTCCGATTTTTACTCTACTATCTATAAATTATAGATGTTTTGTATATAGTGGTGCATCGAATATGGGAATTGGTTGGGTCCTAATGATAAATGATAATTTATTTGAATATGCACCAAGGGAATTGAAGAATCATGAAAATAACTATCCAAAACATGATCTTATGTCAATGGTTGTAATCTTCACTTTGAAAATTTGGAGATGTTGTCTATTTGGTGAAATATTTGAGATATAAACAGGATATAAAATCCTGAAATACAACTTATCATAGAAGTATATCAATATGATACAAAGGTTATGGATCGAGATACTCAAGGATTTTTATGTCAACTATAGAAAGAAAATAAGTTTGAGGATGTGTTGAGAAGGAAGGATCATTGAGTTCTAACCCAATTAAGGATTTATAAAGATCCTATGTTCATGGATTTAATAATGATGTATATGGGAATTTATAAGTAAGGGGATACTTTAATAATCTCTCAAATAATTTCAAAACAATATTTATTAGAGAACATATATAATTCTAATTCTAATGATGACAGCTTTTAGAATAAAATTAATGTTGTAAATGATGGCAAATTATCGTACTTGTTTTTTGTGAAGATGTTTTTATAATATTTAAAAAGATACTAAGTGTTCCATATATAAATTATTTAAAAATGGAATTTTTGGATGTTGCTCATAGCTCAAATTTCTCTATACTCCCTAGTGAAACAAATATGTATAGGGACATTGAGGAACATTTTTTGTGGGATAACACAAAGAAATAAATTTAGAATTACGTGTCTAGATGTTTGATTTTTCATCAAGTGAAAATTGAGATGTAGGATCCTAAATTATTCATGAAACCTCCTCTAATTTATATATCTAAATAGGATGAAATTACTAGGTACTTTTTGATGGGACTACCAAATACTCCTAGAAAGAATGATGTGATACGGTTTATCATTGATCTCTTAACCAGATCTATGAATTTTCATTCTATAAGGGAAGACCTACCTCTTGATTTTCTTGAAAGGCTCTATATTAGTTAAATTATAAGACTTTATGGCACACCTATTTCAATTGTTTCTAATTGAGATCCCCACATTACATTGAAATTAAGGAAGATTCTTCAGAAGTCCCTTGATATTGAGCTTCATTTGATAACTTCACACCGTCCTTAAACTTATGGATAGTATGAAAGAATAATTCAAATTATGGAATACATGTTGAGGTCATGCTCACTCAACATTCAAGGTTTGTGGGATTAGTACTTAAATTTGGTAGATTTTTCCTATAATAATAGTTTCCATTCAAGTATTCAAATGGAACTATATGAAGCAATATATGGAAAGATATTTCATACTCCAAATTTTTGGGAGGAAGTTAGTGAGGGGAACATGTAGGAATGGAACTTTTTGAACAAATGATGAAAAATGTAAAGTCTATTTAGGTTCATATTAAAGATTCTCAAATTAGAAAAAAGACTTATACCAATAATTTTATAAAAGAGTTAGAATTACTAGTGGAAGATCATGTTTTCATGAAAGTATATCTAGGTATCGGTGTTATCAAGTTATGTAAGAAATAGAAACTAAGACCCAAGTACATCATACCCATCAATATTCTTTAAATAGTTGGATTTTTTTTTATCATTTAAAAATGTCTCCAAGCCTCTAAAAAGTACATGATGTGTTCCATATATCTCTAATAGGGAAGTACATGCATGAACCAATTCATGTGATCACCTCTGATGTAATTGATTTGACATTTCATACTATAATTAATACATCCAAATTATTGATATCATAGAGCCAATATCGATGAATCATATAATTCATCTAGTAAATTTACTCTGGAGAATTCACAAAATAGAAGAAGCAACATGTAAACTAGAGGATGATATGAACGGATAACTATCCACACATTTTTCGAAGTCAATACCCCAGGAATTTAAAGGAATAAATTTTTAGAGGATGTAATAATGTATCACCCTAATAATTTAAAATATTTTCCTTTTAGAATAAATTTTATTTTGTTGATAGCTTCTAATTCACACAACATCAAGTTTAAACAAAACACTATTTATTCACATTTTTGTCAGTAGATTAAATTTTATCATTTTTAGATAATTCATATGGTAAATTTATATTTTATATGTCTAATAAAATATTTTCCATTCATCTAATATATTTTATAGGCATAATATAAGAACAAAATCTATTTTACACATAAAAACCTATATTTTTTTAATGGTAAATTTTCCACCTTTTAAGGGTTCACTAGTTTTAAAACCAAATTTTTAAATTTTTATAAATTTTATTTTTAAAAATTAACATTATTTCTTTAAGAGGAATGTTAAAATTATATAGTGTTATTTTTTTAATTTTCCTAAGAATTTTCATTTTTTGATGAATATTGAAAAATACTTAATTTTAATTCAAAACTACTTTTTCATTTATATTATTTATAAGGTGAAATTGTATTTTCAATTAGTATTAAAGTATAATTAGTTAAATTATACATAAATTAATCCAATTTCATTCATTTTAATCAATTTCACATTGAAATTGGATATAAAAACATTTATAACTTTTAAAAAAAATTACTCTAAAACCCCACTTTCTCATCCCTAAAATGGAATTAATTTTAAATTAATTTTTGACACTTATGTGACTAAAATTTATAAAAAAAGGATTTAATATTTGGATTTAAAATAATTTTTAATTTACAATAATGTAAAATTAGTTTTTTACCAAAACCAATTATGAAAGCAATGAAAATTAATTACAGCGATTACGAGAAAACAAGCTTAAGAAGTGATTGAACCTTACAATTAAGGGGAAAATGACATAGAAACATGTGAAAAACTTATTTGTGTGTCTATATTTAGACAATATATTCCATTTTACATAATTTTGTTCATTATTTTAGGCACATTATGTATGTTATACCACCCAATAGTGTTTATATTTTTCTATTTACAAGAATTCTACTCCTCCTCTATAAAATGGAACTTATCCCTCCTAGTTATTCACACTTATAAATCCATTTTTATCATCCAAAAAACTGAACAAATAAGCTTAAAAAATCCATACCATAATACTAGAATAATCTATTTTGGAATAAATCAAACCAATTTTTCCTTTTGGTATAATCCAAAAGTATTTATCTATATAAGAGGTCATGTTCTTCGATGATCACTTTTGTTCCACTTTATTTTATAACCATTAAATGATTTGTTAGGTCCACTAGGCTAGATACCCCTAACATGGGGGCTGGATCGGTGTATGAATAATTAAAACTACATCCCTTTTGATCTTATTTTGTCGTTAAAGAAAATACACTTCTCTCTTTCTCTCATAGTATTATATGAACAGAATGTAAATTATATACAGGACACAGCAATTTTTACTCGGTTCACACGAACTGGGCTATGTACAAGGAGTATACAACAGTGATGTGATGATGTACCAATTTTACTAAGGCTTGTGCCAATAATGAATACAATGTTCGGGCCAGATCCTGTGTGTCTAGGCTCTCTACCTTTACAAGGTTTAGGGTCTGCTCACTACATTCCCTAGGGTCACTCCCTTTTCCTCTTTATCGGGCTCACTGCTGGTAGAAAGCATCACCTTCTTCCTCTTCCTTCACTCACTACTCTTGGAAGGGATCCACTCACAGTTTATGGACTTGTAGGTCCCTCCATTATCATTAATGAAATATATATCTTTAGTTGTTAATAGATGTTATTTTGACTTCCAACTTTCACCCATATATGAATATCACTTTGTACTAGGTGTATCGGTAAATCCTACAACTTTTTTGCTGCCCTACAATAACAGGTGAGCTTCTCTATTCATGGAACACTTCTCCAATTCCTAGTGAACTTCTCTATTCTCTGGTATGCTTCTCCAAGCCTGGCGTGCAAGTGTCACCTAACCACTTGCGCGACACTCCCTTTTTCAAATTTGAACTTGGGAGAATCACACCATTTTATTCCCAACCCAATATTGGTTCACAACTATAAACTAGTGTGCAACTTCTAAATAACCTTATACTTGCGCGCCCACACCACAACGTGTGCGCCCAAACCACCTGTGCGATTGGAGCACAAATTTTATCTAAGTGTTGAGCTTCATTAAAAATGAAAAGTGATAGCCCTCTATTTATAGTAATTTTTCATACCCTAAGTGTTGTGTTCAAGTCTCATTTTCCAAAAACACTTTTCTCAATTTGTCGATTTTGAGGCCAAAAATTTTTGCAAACACTGGAAAACGGTGCCACCTTGTATCTTCTCTTTATTAACCACCTACAGATCATTCGTTCCTTTTTCGAGGTTCTTCTTCCAATAAAAGATTGTCAAAAGAATCTCTTGAACTCAAAAAATTACCATGTAAACCACCCTTGTCAACAAATTTGAACATTGTGGTCTTCTTTGTCAACAAACACAACAGGGAGGCCCACTTTGTCAACAAACACAATCACCTCAAAAATGCTTCAATGATACCTTGAGGGATTTTTACCCAACATGATTATTATATATTTCACATATAGTAACATCAGTATTTTAAATATACTAATATTTTTTTATTTCATGGGTATAACCTACACTCACACCCAATTCTATAAAATGGGATATGCAATCATCCCTCGTGTGTACGGAGGACTACCAGCTCACAAATATATCTTGTCTGTTATTCCATTACCACATTTCATGGTTAGTAAAAATGATGTATTTATTGTTTATATATGATATATATGATATTTATAATGAATTTATACTTCTTAAATTATTGTATAACAAAAAACCTTCATAATTTCCCTTTTGTTGGAATACGATGTCATTATTTGTGTGCTTGTGGACTACCGCCTCCTCAAATCCATGTGATTCGTTCACACTATACAAGGAATGTATAAAGGATTTTTTTAATAAAAATATTTTATATATATGATAAAATTGTTATAATTTAATTTTAATATTCAAATATACTAATTACTTTTCATTTTTTTAATACGACATGAAAATGAAAACAGCATTCATGCATACGTACAGCATACCATCTCCATTAAAGGTTCATTTCATCTCTAAATTTTATGGATTATTATATATACATATATAATGAATATATATGATAATTAAATCATGTTATAAATTTTGTATATGACTAAATCATGATCTAATTAAAAGGAACAACAAATAACAAGTCAAAACATACTCAAGAAACGTGGCAATTAACACCTAAAATAGTGAAAATAATGAATGATTACTAACAAACTTATAATAATAAAATATAATAAGATCATATATGTTATCATAAATGTTAATATAGTTATTTATTAAGTTATTAAAGTTATTAAAACCATTATATATGAGTTTAAATAGCATTCGAACAAAAATAATCCCGAAGTAAGGGATTTCGTCTCAATTTACATTCCATTTTTGTCTTATTTGTTATTATGAACCAACTCACTTTAATGTGTTGTATATACTTCACCTTTATAATTTAATATTATAATTCAATCTAAAATCATGGTATTTTATGTTTCACTTTGAATTTGTCCCATTCAAGGGGTTTTGAGTTGAAAATTTCCAAGTGGTAAAAGTTATCTTTGCAATCTCACTTCCTTGTGTGATTGTTAACTTTCTCTTGAAACAATCAATTCCTTATAATAATTTTTTTATACATTATAATTGTCTTAAATATCTATATTATCATTAAATGTATATTATTATTACCTGAACCATATACCATTTTTACATAAAGTGTTCACTTTGATTGTTATCTGATTAAATTCGGATATATTGATAAATTTGTATCTTTTACTCAATAATGATATTTGATGATAAGGAATGTTGTTCATTAATTAAATAAATAATTCGATATATGTGTAATTATTTTTAGATACACTACACGGGTTGGGGATCGGTTAATTCACTCCCCTCAATTCATTGGTAGTCTCACGAGATGAATGAGTTGGAAAAATCATATGGGTTTTTACCAAGAATGTTTTAAACTATCGTGATGATAGATCTTGACGGTAAAGGAATTATTTTCTTGGGAAACATGAAGATAGATAATTAATAATTACCTTTATTGATATTAAGTTATTATTATTATCCGTGAGATTTTTTCTTTGATATTTTGTATGGATTCATTTTCATTCTCAATTTATTGATTAAATGGAATGTGTGTTCAGTTATGTACATTTCCATATTGATTCTGCCCTATCAATTTATTTAAATGACATATATTCTCAGTTATTTACCTTAACATATTGATGAATAATTATTAATTCAAGATATATTCTATTATACTTAACACTTACTAATCATTTCATCTCACCCATATTTTTTTCATTTTCCCATGTTATAATGAAAAAATATTTGAATAATCTTTAAAGGATGTTGTTCATTTCATTTTATTATATTTTATGTTTTATTTTCTATTTCCCAATGTAATATGGGTCTCATGTATGTAATAGGGTTTTCAAAACCAGTATAAATGATTCATACTTTTGATTTTATTCCTTTAAATCATTCTAATGTAATAAAGTAAGGCATCGGCCATGGGCTTCTAGGGTTAGGGTGCTACACCTGGGGTCTCTATTTAATATGATAGTGATCGGAATTGCATGCTTATTTACAAAATCCATGACTATCTACTCTCATTTACTAGTAGAAACTAGTAAAGACAGTATTATATCTTCTATTCATTAATACTTCATCTTTCCCTCTTGATATGTGAGGAATGTCGAGACATACTTTGATGCATATATTTTCATACCAACCTATAACAATTTGTTTTCAATGATTTATACATTTTTCAAATCCAAGTGTGAATCGCCCTTCTTGAATGATGGTAGAAACAAAGAATTTGTTTTTTACTTCCCAATAGTACAATTTTATGATCTCTAAATCATAATAATAAATTTTGTCCATCCTTAATCTTTCAATGATCTCCCTACCATTGAGTTTTTATGTCAAATTAACAAAATTATGATCAGATGTCTGAGAAACACTAAACTTCTCAACCAAATAGGGAACAAAAAACTGGAAATAAAACTACAACACTACCTTGGTCCAAGAAATATAGATGCATATCCAATATAACTGATATTTTCTTCAACTTTTCTAAATCCACATTAGCTAACTAAGCATACAACTTCCAACATAATTCATTGACCACAGTGTTCCCTTTACCCAATGTATACATCAAGTCAAAGTAAAACATTTGGAGATACTCCATCCATATGTGTTTCCTTAAATTAAAATATATTTATAAGAAAATTTGTTTCAAAATATTATGATCTAAAAAAACCATTAATTTCTCACTAAAGAGGTAATAATGTCAATTCTTTAAATCATGGACCACATATGGTAATTCTAAGTCATGTGTTGTGTAGTTATTCTAATAAAACCATAAATTTCATGAGCCATAAGAAATAGAATGATCTCCCTGTATGATAACACATCAAAACCAAGATCTTTATGCATCAAAGTAGACCACATAGCCCTATCCATAAAATGAAAATGTGAGGATAAGTGATTATATAAGTCTAACCATAATTTATTCAAATTATTTCTAATATTTCTCATTCAATTGAAAATAAACTCCTTTTCTTATCAAAGTTATCATCGATGATGTAAAAAATGTAAAATCACATAAAAAACATATGTTGTATCCCTAAAAGATAAAGAAATTGCATATTTGAAAGACATTATTCAGTGGTTTCCAAGAGATTAAAACATATATATTTTATGTAACCACATAAATTCATTTTTCTGAAATGAAATGGCTAAAGAAATGTACCTCCTCTATCCAAAAAATCAAACTTTGATAACTTGGCATATAGACAATGATCCCATAAGATACCCAACACTATATCCTTATGATTCTCATTATATTATTTTTTCCTAGAATACACCAGTATATCATCAATAAACACCACTACAAAGGAATATAGATACCTCTAAAATATTTGATTCATCAATACCATAAATAAATATATTGCATTCATAAGACCAGAAGGCATAACTATACATTCATAATGACCACATCTAATTATGAAATATTTCATTATAATATCCTCATTATAAACTCTCAATTAATGATAACCCAAACATAAGTCAATTTTTGAGAACCACAAGCCTCCCCTCAATTGATCAAACATATCATCAATGCATAGAAGCTGATTTTTATTCTATATCATAACTTGGTTAATCTTATGATAATGTACAGATAGTGTAACAGTTTCATCATCCTTCGCAAACAAAACTAATGTTTCACATGGGGATGTTCATGGAAAAATGAACCCTTTTCATTCTAACTCTTCCAAATGAACTTTCAAATCCATCTGTATTGTTGGTGTCATCTTATAAGATGGAATTGAGATGGGACTAGTCCCTAGTAAGAGATCAATCATAAACTCCACTTATCTTTTGGGTGGAATCCCTAATAATTTTTCATGGAAAACATTTTCATACTAATAAACTATATTTTTAAAATCAATGTTCCAAATATAATCAGTAGATTCTTGGGAAAGAGCTTCCAACAGATAAGAGATGATTCCCAAAAAATGGTTCCAAAAGTACTTTTTTATTAGCCTTTACACCTTCATCACCTCTAAAGAGATTCCCTATTCCATCCAAGATGTGAAACTAAAATTTAAATAATAAAAATAAATGTGGGTCGTAACTAATGTAGAAGAATCCATACCCATAATCAAGTCATATACCTCTATTTAAAGAATTGAGAAATCCCATATTAGTCTAGCCTTGTCGACAACTATGAAACAAGAACTTCACATAATGTCCCGAAACTCACTTTTTACAAGAGGATTTTGTAATTTTAAAATAGAAGGAATCATATCAATATAAAAACCCATTTTATCAACAAAATAAGAAGAAATAAATTATTATGATTTACCCATATCAAATAAATACTGTATAAGGGTAGAATTCAAAAGAATTATACCTCTCACCATCAATGTACTAGTCTGACCATCCATAATAATTTGATTAGATCTATACAATTTATTACTCGATGCAATTTTCTCTTTGTTACCGTATGATATTAAACCGGTGGAGTAATGGTGTTCTAAGAATCTCTTTGGATTTATCTATTCTGATGATGAGAATTGTTCTTCTACACTCATCTGGTCAAAGTATATGACTCTTGATAAGTATATCTCTAGAACCCAACATTGGAGTACTAAACAATAGATATAATGATATCCCATCTTGTTATAGTTGTGACATGATCTAGTTAGTTTCCCACAATCTTTCTTAATGTGATCCAGTGGACCACACTGAAAACATTGTGGCTTACTTTTATGTTGAGGTAGATGATTTACTCATCCCATGGTTTAATTATGAGGTGTCCCACCACTCTAGAAGTAGGTTCCCCTCTTCTTCTTATTTCTATTATTTATATTCCAAATGTTACTAGATGGATAGATATGCTCTCAAAAATTCTATTCCCTGATATATCATTTTTTCCACTATCCCTCTATTGACCATTTCTTTATAATACATAATATAGAAAATGTAAATCTTTGAATGAATATCTATCCTAAAAATCAATTCAAAATTTCACCCTTAAGGACTCACTTCAAGCAACTTCTAGGTGAAAATGAATAAATTTATAAATTTAGTTGTATAATCTATCACCCAGAGACTTTCTTGTTTCAAACTAAAAATTTCTATTATTTTAGAAACCTGAAAGGTGTAAAGATATAATTTATTATTAAACAATACTTCAAAATCCTCCCATGTCATTCCATGGTCTAATTTAGCTTGAAATTATAATTCCAACCCAAAACGTTCCAATTATTCTAGTATATACATTTTTAAAATCACTTTTTTCTCTACTGGTATCCTAATGAAATTGAGGATTTTATTCATCCGATTTAACCGGACATCTTCTTTTTTTGGATTGGAATCCCACTAAAATATTGGTGGATTTTGTTATTTGAACTGAATAGAATGGTCAAATTTTCACGGTTCATATTTCTAATTACCCTAATCCATGGCCTTGAAATAATGTATAATGCATTGAACTAGTTATTGGTTCACCTCTTTCTCAAGTACAACCACATTTATAGTAGCCTTTTATAGTTTGTTTCTATGAAACCTACCCAGTTCCATTCCCTATAACCATAACAAAACACTATTTAGTCTCACTCATTGTCAACTAAAGTTATAGAAATTTCAATCTACCACATCAACACATATCACAACCAAGATTTCCAAAATTCAAAAATCATCAAAAAATTTACCATTTTTCAAAATATACAAACCATGCCTTTCAAAATCAACAATTTTCACTACTTTAGAAAAAAAATCACTTTTTTTGCCATTTTATAATCCATTTTTACTCAGAATGAAAAAATAATCTGTTTTGGTAATTATTACCATCAATACATGTCATGAAAAAATCATCAGATAAACTCATGATAATGAGGTGAAAACTTGCTAAAAAAGTTTCCTAAAACACTCCTTTACAAAAACACACATGTAACATAAAGTTTAGAATAAAGAGGATAGGTATTCCTTTTTGTTATCTATATTTAATGGTCTAACAATCCTACTCCTTAATACATTACAAAGTGAAAAAATGAGACAATTTCAAAATATAGGACTAAACAATAATTACATAATTTCCTATGTCAATAACTGAACAAAGGTGGTACCATTTGTCCAAAAAACATATTTGGATCAAATGAAGAAGATACCATTTGTCTCAAAAAGATATTTGAACTGAAAAATACTGATACCATTTTTAACATCTGACCCCTCCTCATTGGATTGTGGAGTAAAAAGGGAGGTACTAAGCCTTAGGTGACATCCCCAAGAGAATAAAGGTATGCAGTAAATGCCAAGGGCCTCAAGAACATTTGGGTGATGATTTTTCATTTTTAAAGATAAAAAATCCAAATAAAAAAAACAATAAACAAAAAAACAATTATTTGATGAATGAGTATAGGAAACAACTCCATACATAACCAATCCAAAAAACCATATCAGAGTACAATTTGAAACCAAAATGAATACTTAAGTGGACCAAAAATACTATAATACTCAAAAAATGCAACCTGAAAATTACCAAAAACCCTCTATCTACACCAATCTCTAAATTAAAATGACAAGACATGATATCAAGAATGTTAAGTCAAAAGTCTTCTTTTGGCTTTTACATCATGTTTTGGAAATCACAAATATATTCTGTCATGATTTGAAAATCTCAAATGTATTCTATCATATGTTTGTAAATAACAAGTTGTGTCTATCGTATCGTACGATGACTGATCGTACCGACCAAAACGTATCGTACTGACTCTGTCAAACGTATCGTACTGACTCTGTCAAACGTATCGTACTGACTCTGTCAAACGTATCGTACTGACTCTGTCGATCGTATCGTACTGACTGTTATTCAGATGATTATTTTTTTGTTTTGGTACTTTGTTAAAAAAACTCTCTCTGCATATGAATCGTACTCATGTTTTACATTTTCTATATCTCTTATCCTAACAAAACGATGTCGTTGAGTTAGTTATATACTAATCAAAACGATGTCGTGTTTTCTGTTTCAATATGACCGTTGGAGGCAATATGACCGTTGGAACCCGAGGCCTATAAATAGGAGGTCATTTGAAGCTGAGAAGAAAACGATGAGCAAACTGATGAACGAAGAGATTATGTGAACTACGAAGATTCTAGAGAGAGACGCTGTGACTTCTCTCATCAGCCTTGTGCGTCCGATCATCGTATCGAGGGCTTTCAAGTAATTGAAAGACAGAGGTGCCGATTACCTGCAAAATCGAGGGCTGCCGGGGATAGGCAGACAGACGAGCCGATCATCGTATCGAGGGCTGCCGGGGATAGGCAGACAGACGAGCCGATCATCGTATCGAGGGCTGCCGGGGATAGGCAGACGGACGTGCCGATCATCGTATCGAGGGCTCACCAAGGTGTTGGTGAGACAGACCTTTTTATCCTAGGTGAAAGGATAACCCTTCTCTTTGGGTTAAAAGAATTGTATTACTTTTACATTTCCGCTGTTTGTATTAGAAAGGAATTGTATTGTTTCCTTTCTTCTTTTACATATTCAATTGTAATTGTTTCAATTACAATCATTCTTTTACATATTGTATCAATTGGTTCTATACGCTTTTAAAGGTAGAACCATTCATTTTTGTATTACTCTGATTATTGTGTTCACCTTGAATACAATTGTTTTACTTTACAATAGTATTACAATACATCATACCTTTTACATTCAATACAATTGTGGGTGTTTGTATTTGTATTAGTTTAAGATCTTTTAAACTAATCTCTTTGTTTCTAAAACTCAAAGGTTTTTAAACCTACAATTCACCCCCCCTCTTGTATTGTTCCATCTAATAGACTTTTATATCAACTATTCGATCCAACAATTGGTATCAGAGGAGGTTTTCCACTGATTTGTATTATTAGCTTTATTTCTTATTATTTTTTTTAAATACTTACTACACTAACGTGTGGAGTGGAAAAGTTGTTTTTGTTTTTAGATGGCAGGAATGAATATCGGATCAATTGATAATCTGAATCCTTCTAGACCACCAATCTTTGATGGGAATGATTATGAGTATTGGAGAGATCGCATGAAGACTTTCGTCATCAATACTGGTGTAGACAATTTTATTATGCTTACTGGGGGTTACAAAATTCCTGACAAGGAAGTTAGTACTTTCACCAATCAAGAGAAGCAAGAATATCAACTGAATTACAAGGTACGCAATACTTTATTATGCTCTATGACCAGGAATATATATAGTCAGATATCTTCATGTGAAGCAGCCAACTGTATTTGGAAGAAATTAGAAGTCACTCATTTTGGTACATCCAAGGTTATTGAAACAAGGAGAGCAATGCTTCGAGCAGAGTATCATGGTTTTGTTTTTCCTTATGGAGAGCCAGTTTGCAAAGTGCAACAAAGGTTTATGACAATTGTCAACAGCTTACAATCAATGGGAGAAAAAGGTCTTGATGATGAAGCTCTTGTTGATAAGATTATAGATATTATGCCAAATGAATGGGAGTCGAAAAGAACAGCTATTGATGAAAATAGAAAAGTTTCCCAGATTACTCTTGATGAACTCTTTGGAACTCTTCTACAACATGAGACAAGAATGAAAAGAGATGCTGATTTCAATAAGAAGAAGAATGGGAATGGAAGTGTAGCTTTTGCTTCTAAAGCTAAAACACCTGAAAGGGTTACAAGGTCTAAATCCAAGAAAGTTGTTGTTTCTGATTCAAGTGATTGTAATCTTTCAGACAATGAGTTAGCTAATCTTGCTCGAAGGATGAACAAGATTGTGGGAAAGAAAGATTTTCAATATAGATTCAAAAAGAAAGACAGGAAAGACAGGAAAGATTCAGAGGTAACTTGTTATGAATGCAAGAAAGCAGGACATATAAGGCCTGATTGTCCATTACTAAAGAGGAAAGATAGAAAGGAGAAACATTCTGAAAGAAACAAGAAAAGGTTTTATAAGACAAAGAAGGTCTTGAAAGAAAATGATACGTGGAGTGCAAGTGGAGGTGATTCCTCAGATGATTCTTCAGAATATGAGACGTCAGGACAAAGGAATATTGGACTTCTAGCCAGACTACCAATTGAAGATCATTGTCTCATGGCTAAGGTACATAGTGCTGAAGCTGTTACAAATGTCTCTTTAAATGCAAATTGTGTTGATAATAGATATTATGAATCTTCAAATGATGAACCCTCATCATCAGAAGATGATACTTTACCTTCTTTTGAAGAAGTCTCTAGATTTGCTAAGTTACTTGAGAATGAAAATTCTAAACTCAAAAAAAGATTTGAAAAAGCGAATTCTAGAATTTCTATCTTGACAAAAGAAGTTTCAGATCTTTCTAAAGATCTTGATGGGAAAACTTCTGATTTTGAAAGTATTTTGAAAACCCTTGAGAAAGTCAAATCTGAAAAGGATAAACTTTCTAAGGATCTTGAAACTGCTATTTCAAAGAAAAACATTTTAGAGTCTAACTCTAGTTCAAATTCAAATGTTTTAGAAAACAAGAATTTGGTTTTAAAACTAAAGTCAGAGATTTTATCCTTGAAAAAGTGTTTGTCAAACTTTACTCATGGAAAAGAAAACTTTGATAGAATGTATTCTCAAATTAGACCATTGAGAAATCGTTCTGGTCTTGGTTATACTTATTCCAAACCTGTTTTTAGTAATAACTATTTTGTTCCTCAAAAAACCATTTTCTGTTCCAAGTGTCAATGTGGTGGACATTGGAGAAGAGATTGTTCTCTTAACAAAACTCAATCCTTAGGATTTCATAAAGCTCATTTTGCAAAACAAATGTGGATTCCTAAAATTCTTTTATCTAATCCTTCTGGATCCAAACAAGTTTGGATTCCGAAAATCTAATTGTTTCTTTTTCAGGAAAATCAGAAGTGTACCAATAAGAACATTTGGTACATTGATAGTGGTTGTTCTCGACATATGACTGGAAACAAAGATTTCTTTGAAAAGGTTATCAAAACAAAAGGTGGAAGAGTTACCTTCGGAGATAATGCTCAAGGAAAGATTGTTGGTATAGGTAATATCATTTTTCTTGGAAAAGTTCTTATTTCAAATGTTTTGTTTGTTAAAGGTCTTAGGCACAATCTCATCAGCATAAGTCAATTATGTGATGAAGGTTACCTTGTGAATTTTAGAGATGATAAGTGTCTAGTTCACAATTCCAAGGATGAATTCATTCTATCTGCCCATAGGCAAGAGAATGTTTACACTATTAACTTAGAAGACCTTAGGAACCAAAACTTACCTTGCTTAAGTGTAATAGAAGACCAATCGTGGCTATGGCATAGGAGACTAGGACACTGTAATTTGAGAAACCTAAGAAAACTCTCAAAGAAAGGACTTGTAAAAGGGTTACCGGATCTTAGATATGATTCTTCAAAAGTTTGTGATCCTTGTCAATTTGGCAAGCAACATAAAACTAGCTTTAAATCAATTAATGAAGTTTCAACTTCTAATGCATTACAACTTGTGCATATGGATCTGTTCGGTCCTTCACAAACTGGAAGCATTGGTGGCAAATACTATGTATTTGTTTTAGTTGATGACTTTACTAGATTTACATGGGTCTACTTTCTCACAAAGAAATCTGAAGCCTTTTCCTATTTTAAAACTTTTAGAGCCCAAGTTAAAAATGAGAAAAACCTACCATTGATAACTATTCATAGTGATCATGGTGGTGAATTTCAAAACTCAGTTTTTGAAACCTTTTGTAGTAAGAAAGGTATTACTCACAATTTCTCAGCTCCAAGATCTCCTCAGCAAAATGGTGTTGTTGAAAGAAGAAATCGTATTCTTCAGGAAATGACTCGAACCATGTTGAGTGAATACTCAATTGCTAAGCACTTTTGGGCTGAAGCTGTTAGTACCGCCTGTTATACTATAAATCGTGTTTTAACTAGACCATTTCTTAATAAAACTCCTTACGAGTTATGGACTGGCCGAAAACCTAAAGTTTCTTACTTCAAAGTTTTGGATGCAAAGTATTCATTCTGAATACAAAAGATAATCTACACAAATTTGCACCAAAATCTGATGAAGGAATCTTTCTAGGCTATTCCACAACCTCTAAGGCTTATAGAGTTTTCAATAAAAACACTTGTACTGTTGAAGAAACAGTACATGTAAAATTCGATGAAACTAACCCTTTTGTTTTCAACCAACCCAATCCTACATCCTCGGATGTGTTTTCTAAAAATGTTTATCAACCTATAGTAGGAGAACATTCTGATAGGGAAAATGTTCAAGAAATTATTCCTGAAACATTTACCACAGAAGATTTTCTACCATATGTTGAAGAACAGGTTTTACAAAACCCAAATCAATTGTTTCTTAGGAGTCATCCCAGTGATAACATCATTGGTGATATAAATCAACCTGTAAGGACCAGAAATTCCTTAAGAAATGAAATAGAACATCTTGCTTTTCTTTCCCAATTTGAACCTAAAAGTCCAAGTGAGGCCTTAGGTGATGATGATTGGATTAAAGCAATGCAGGATGAACTAAATGAATTTGAAAGGAATCAAGTCTGGACTTTAGTTGAGAGACCTAAAGAAACAACTGTAATTGGTGTAAAATGGGTTTTCAGAAACAAGTGTGATGAAAATGGAATCATTGTAAGAAATAAAGCAAGACTTGTTGCTAAAGGCTATAATCAACAAGAGGGAATAGACTATGAAGAAACATATGCTCCTGTAGCTAGACTAGAATCTATCCGTATTCTATTAGCCTTCGCAGCATACTTCAATTTCAAACTATTTCAAATGGATGTCAAATGTGCTTTTTTAAATGGTTTTGTTCAAGAAGAAGTTTTTGTCGAACAACCTCCTGGTTTTCAAGACCCAAAACATCCTGATCATGTTTTTAAACTTACCAAGGCTCTATATGGTCTTAAACAAGCCCCTAGAGCATGGTATGATAGACTTACAGGATTTCTTTTACAAAACAATTATACAAAAGGTACAGCAGATCCAACTCTTTTTATCAAAATGGAAAACAAAAATGTTTTGGTTGTCCAAATCTATGTTGATGACATCATATTTGGATCAACTCAGAAATCTTTAACCGAGTCTTTTGCTAAATTAATGAAATCTGAGTTTGAAATGAGTATGATGGGTGAGTTAACATTCTTTTTAGGTTTTCAAATTTCTCAAAAACCAGAAGGAACTTATATATCCCAACATAAGTATATTAAAGACTTACTCAAAAAGTATGGATTTGACAAAACTAAAAGTATTAGCACTCCAATTAGTACCTCAAATACTCTTGATCTTGATGAAACTGGAAAACTAGTAGATCAAACAATTTTTAGAGGTATGATAGGGAGTTTGCTATACTTGACAGCTAGTCGACCTGACTTAATGTTTTCTGTATGCTTATGTGCAAGATTTCAATCTAATCCAAAAGAGTCTCACTTAAAAGCCGTAAAGAGAATCTTTCGGTATTTAAAAGACACTATGGATTTAGGTCTTTTCTACTCTTCTGGAAATGATTTTGTTTTAAAAAGTTTTTCAGATGCTGACTTTGGTGGTTGTAGAATGGATAGAAAAAGTACATCTGGAACATGTCATTTCTTAGGAGATTCTTTGGTTTCTTGGTCCTGCAAGAAACAACACTCTGTAGCACTCTCCACTGCTGAAGCTGAATATGTAGCAGCTGGAAGTTGTTGTGCTCAAGTATTGTGGATGCAGCACACACTCACTGACTATGGTTTGAGTTTCTCCAAAACTCAAATTCTTTGTGATAATACAAGTGCCATAGCTCTTAGTAAAAACCCAGCACATCACTCTCGTGCAAAACACATAGATGTTAGGCATCACTTTCTTAGGGATCACACACAAAAAGGAGATATTGTTTTACAATTCATCGGAACGCAAGAACAACTTGCTGATATTTTTACAAAATCTTTACCTTCCGATAGATTTGAATTTATAAAACAGAAGCTAGGAATGATTACATTAAAATAATCATTCATATCTACTTCCTGTTTTACATCTCTCCTAATAATAAGAAACTCCTCGTAGAAAGGGGGAGGACATTTCTTTATGTCTTTATGTTTCTGATATTTAACTATTTCAATTTTTCTGTTTATCGTATTGACTATTTCAATTTTTCTGTTTATCGTATTGACTATTTCAATTTTTCTGTTTATCGTATTGACTATTTCAATTTTTCTGTTTATCGTATTGACTATTTCAATTTTTTTTCTGTTTATCGTATTGAAATTCTTTTCCATCGTACCATTCAAATTTTATTTGAATCGACCGATGATGGTATTGAAATTCTTTTCCATCGTACCATTCAAATTTTATTTGAATCGACCGATGATGGTATTGAAATTCTTTTCCATCGTACCATTCAAATTTTATTTGAATCGACCGATGATGGTATTGAAATTCTTTTCCATCGTACCATTCAAATTTTATTTGAATCGACCGATGATGGTATTGAAATTCTTTTCCATCGTACCATTCAAATTTTATTTGAATCGACCGATGATGGTATTGAAATTCTTTTCCATCGTACCATTCAAATTTTTTTTTGAATCGACCGATGATGGTATTGAAATTCTTTTCCATCGTACCATTCAAATTTTTTTTGAATCGACCGATGATGGTATTGAAATTCTTTTCCATCGTATCATTCAATAATTTTTGAATCGACCGATGATAGTATTGAGATTGTTTTCCATCGTAATGTCACCAAAACCAGCAATCACCTTACGATCTTCGACAGGTATTCTTTTTCATTTTTTTTTTTATTATTCTTTTATTTCTAACCGTTGATCTGCTTTTCTTTAATCCTGACCGTAGAAGATCAACCGTCATATCTTTTTGCCTATAAATACCCCCCTCCCCTCCCCAAACCCACATCGTTTGTCCAAGGATTTGAGGCGAAGCTCTGTTCAACCGGCTATAATCAATCGTACGATCTTCTCAATCGGCATCATCTTTATGTCTCAATCTTCTGCCAACACTCCCGCTGATATGTCTTCAAAGACCTTTACTGAGAAAGACTTTCACAGAGAAAGGTTAGTATCCCGAGAATTCTTTGATACGTACGATTCCACGATCAAGAGGATTATTTTGTTTCAAGGATGGGAACATCTATGTGTGGAAAAGCCTGATACTCAAGATCCAGTTCTGTTTGATGAAGTGTGTCAATTCTACAAAACCGTTTCTTTTGACAAGGATATGAATATTAACTTCGCTGTGTACGATAGGAAGTTATCTATGTCTGTGAAACAAGCGGCGCATTTTCTAAATGTTTCTATAGAAGGTGATGCATTCTGCCCATCTCACAAACTTCCAGAGGAAGTTGGTACTTTCAATAGAGAAAATGCTGAAAAGTCTTTGTTTGTTGTTAATGAGGGAAAGAGGAAAGTTTATCATCTTTCACCAGACAATAGGTTTGTCACTCTATGGATGAAAGGTTTCCTTGTTCCAAGGAAAGGGGATAGAGAAACCCTTAAAGTCTCTGATGTCTTTATGCTTGACTACCTTGTGAATATGAGAAAGGTAAATCTCATGGGATATATCTTTGAAACAATCAAGAATGTCAAGAAAGGAGGGATTAAATCCCAGATAATAATGTATCCGGCCATCCTCACAAAATTCATTCTTGAGAGTATGAAGTTCTGTAATATTCCTTTGAAAGGAAAACCTATGGATTTGTGGCCGTCTTTCATTAATAAGAGTACGATGAAAAAGCTGAATGTTTGTTTTGATTCGAATTCAAAACTTTTTGTCAGAGATGAAGAAGCTGATTTGCCTGAAAATCAATCGGCACCTATGCCTGCCAAGGACAATCAATCGGCCGGTGTTACTCGAAAGTCTGATCCGCAGACTAGTTCAAAGCCAAAGAAGAAGCCGAAGTACAGCAAAGAAGTTGTTGCAAAGTGGAGAAAGGACAAGGAACAGAGAAAAGAGGGTGATCCGAAGTTTGGACTTGACCCTGCTGAGGCCTTTGCAGAAAGGATAAGGGTAGAAGAAACCCTTCAAGCTGAAAAGAAAAAGAAGTCTCTTTTGAAAAGGAAGGCTCAGGACTTTGATATTTCTAAAGTCTTGAAAGCAGTTGAAGATGCTAGTGCTCAACTAACCGTGGAAGTCCATCAAGAGCCTATCGTACAGAGTTTGCCTGAGAAAGAGAAAGGGAAACAAGTGATGGAAGAAGTGGAAGAAGAAGAGGATTTTCTTTTAGAATATCTTCAAAGTTCAAAGAAGAGTAAAGAGGAATCACTTCAAAAGCTGAGCGAAGGAGTTCAACAAACTCCTCACGCCGATCAGGAAAGGTCACCGAACAGGATGTCATCTAAAGAAAAGGAAGATACTCAATCTTCTCAGACTGATAAAATTGTTGTCATCAGTGATAGAGTAGAAGAAGAAAGAAAGCAGAAAGTAAAGGCAAAAGGGAAACAGCCTGTTGTTGAATCGAGCAGATCGTATCAACTAGCATCGTACGATGATGATACTGATTCAGAGAATACAATCTCTCTCAAGAAGAGTGATTACATTGTTCATGTTTTGAGGAGAATGGAGAAAACAATTCCTTATTTCCCGAGGCTGGAAGGAAAGATTGATTTTATCACTGAAAATCAGAGAAAGAAGTTTGGATCTGTGAAAGAGTTGAGGAAGAAAGTTTTATCTGTTGAAGCTGATTTAAAAGTTCTTTCAGAAAGCTCAGCTGTTCATAAGAAGGCATGTAATAAGATGACTAAGTGGTCGTACAAAACAGAGAGCTCAATCAATGACCATGAGATTGCTATTGAAGACATAAGAAGGTTATCAAATGATCTTGCAATCGCTTTCAACAAGCTTGATAAAGAAACAGTTGAAAGGCTGAATCTTTTATCCTCTCAAAGAGCCGATGTCCCTTCAGTGAAAGACTTGCAAGAAAGAATGAATGCTTTCCAATCTGATTTTTCGAAGGTTTCATCTTTCAAAGATGAAATGGTTTTACTGAAGAAACAAAATTCTGAGTTGGCCAAGGATAACAAGACTCTGCAAAGCAGAATTGATACTCTTGAAGAGGTAATCAGAGTCCAGGAGGAAACCATCAGAAATCAAGATCAGATTTTTGCGGATCAACAAGAGCTCCTCAAAACTCAAGGTGAATCAATTTCTGAAGACAAGAAGGAGATCAAGAAGATGAAAGCTGTGCTTCATGAGCTTATAAAGAAAGAGAAGGAAAGAGGAAAATGATTGTTGTATTTGTTTCTTTTGAAACTTGTTTGTGTTGTAATAACTCTTATAAACCTCTTTTATCCATTGTCTTGTATTACTTCACTAACTCTTTCAGACAATTCGAGGTTACTCCTTTCTTTTTGTAAATCACAAAGGGGGAGAATATTTACAAAGCAAATATTGTTTTACAAAGGGGGAGAATGCAATACAATACTCTTAAGGAAAGTCTATGAATACAATCCTTGGGAAAGTCAATACCTAAGGGGGAGTTAGTTGTATTCAATTTCTTATTCAGAAGAGTTTTCAATAACTCAGGGGGAGATAAGTATTTCTTGTTTCATTTACTTTGTGTGTTTGTGCTTTCCAAAAAGGGGGAGATTGTTAAGTCAAAAGTCTTCTTTTGGCTTTTACATCATGTTTTGGAAATCACAAATATATTCTGTCATGATTTGAAAATCTCAAATGTATTCTATCATATGTTTGTAAATAACAAGTTGTGTCTATCGTATCGTACGATGACTGATCGTACCGACCAAAACGTATCGTACTGACTCTGTCAAACGTATCGTACTGACTCTGTCAAACGTATCGTACTGACTCTGTCAAACGTATCGTACTGACTCTGTCGATCGTATCGTACTGACTGTTATTCAGATGATTATTTTTTTGTTTTGGTACTTTGTTAAAAAAACTCTCTCTGCATATGAATCGTACTCATGTTTTACATTTTCTATATCTCTTATCCTAACAAAACGATGTCGTTGAGTTAGTTATATACTAATCAAAACGATGTCGTGTTTTCTGTTTCAATATGACCGTTGGAGGCAATATGACCGTTGGAACCCGAGGCCTATAAATAGGAGGTCATTTGAAGCTGAGAAGAAAACGATGAGCAAACTGATGAACGAAGAGATTATGTGAACTACGAAGATTCTAGAGAGAGACGCTGTGACTTCTCTCATCAGCCTTGTGCGTCCGATCATCGTATCGAGGGCTTTCAAGTAATTGAAAGACAGAGGTGCCGATTACCTGCAAAATCGAGGGCTGCCGGGGATAGGCAGACAGACGAGCCGATCATCGTATCGAGGGCTGCCGGGGATAGGCAGACAGACGAGCCGATCATCGTATCGAGGGCTGCCGGGGATAGGCAGACGGACGTGCCGATCATCGTATCGAGGGCTCACCAAGGTGTTGGTGAGACAGACCTTTTTATCCTAGGTGAAAGGATAACCCTTCTCTTTGGGTTAAAAGAATTGTATTACTTTTACATTTCCGCTGTTTGTATTAGAAAGGAATTGTATTGTTTCCTTTCTTCTTTTACATATTCAATTGTAATTGTTTCAATTACAATCATTCTTTTACATATTGTATCAATTGGTTCTATACGCTTTTAAAGGTAGAACCATTCATTTTTGTATTACTCTGATTATTGTGTTCACCTTGAATACAATTGTTTTACTTTACAATAGTATTACAATACATCATACCTTTTACATTCAATACAATTGTGGGTGTTTGTATTTGTATTAGTTTAAGATCTTTTAAACTAATCTCTTTGTTTCTAAAACTCAAAGGTTTTTAAACCTACAATTCACCCCCCCTCTTGTATTGTTCCATCTAATAGACTTTTATATCAACTATTCGATCCAACAAAGAATCCTAAAAATAACTAATATATATTTAATTTACCCATGTTATGATATATCACATTTAAAAATTCCCAATAGTTCCCAATAAGGGGTTGAGTCTAAACTCAGTAGGATTTCCCTAATGACTTACCAACTCACTCCTCTAGGAAAAAATGTGTTATAATATTTTAAGAATAGCTTCAAGCAGTAAAAATAATACATATCAAATCCATAAACCAGTTTTCCAAGAAAAGCATCAACAAATACAATAAATTATTTCTCATTTGATTTGGAAAATTCTTTTCCATGTCCACACACACAACCACATGCAGACACTCAAGATTTGTTTCACCATTAATGGTGTATTTCACATCCATACTCTATTCCATTTAATGGTGGTACTTCACAACCATTATCCATCTCATAAAACTCACAAAAATATATTTATTCCAACATCATGCCAATTCATTTTAATCAAAAAAATTATTTCCTTTTAAATCATTTTAAAAAATACCATACAAGCTTCAAACCAAACCATATTTTTTACAATCATTGTATTAAAATTATAAACAACAAGGTTTTACAAAAACCAATCAATTTCTATAATTTAAAAAACATGATTTAAATTAATAATTTAATAGTGATTTAATATTCATTTCAATAGAATCATTCAATTAAAACTAATTAGTTAAGTCTAAATCAATTAGATTCAATAGAGAAGCTACTAACCTCAAAAAAATTGGAGAAAATGAATAATGAAAGTACACTTCCCTATAGACAGGCTTAGATCTTCTTCCCTTCAATAAAAACAACCATAATCTATCAAGATTCCCATCATAAGACATGGACATATCCACTATATATTATATATATGTTTCCAATAGATATAAAAAGAATAAATCTAAGAAAAATAGATAATAATAATGACTTACCAATGAATATGGGCCTCCAATTCAATTTGATTTTCCTAAGGATCACTCGTTGATTGAAAGTAATTATTTCTCATGCCTTTGGTGTAAAAGGAATTCACTTCATGGGAGGATAAGGTGAAAAACAAGGTCCTAAAGTGTTAATTCATATTATATACACTTTTTTAGAAGGGTTAATTGTATACTACATGGTTTGGTAAACTATTCACTAACCATGTTGTGTTATTGTCTAAATTGTATACCTCACATGGTGGGCTTGCATGGTTAGAGAGACTATACACAAACTATGAATTTCCCTTTATTTACAGATTCATGTTTTCTCCTTATAATTTTCACCGTTTGGATAAATTATTCAGCAATAATGCGCCTTCCTAATGCCAAATTTTTTCAATTACATGATTTCTTATAGGCGTTGTATCATTTCTACAAATTGTGCACCTCCAAAAAATCCTCCAATGCATTCCAAACCCCTTAGAACATCCCAAAAAATAACCCAAACATTTTATAGACACAAAAATTCATTAATAAAGGGTTACGTACCTAAAATTGGGGCTGATAAAAATCTAAATTCATGCTTTTACATAGGATTAATCTCAACCAAGGACTTTGTGAGGAGGATTCCCAAACCTAAAAACACGCAACCTTTTGTGGGGGCATCTAGAAACCCATGTTTTCTATAAGGATTGTCCCTAACCTAAGTGTACTTATTTTTGGTCATGTAATCATAAACATGGGAATAACTTTTAAAGGAATTAAAAACAATCTGATAAATGATTGATTTTATACCTATACCTAGATAGAAATATATAAAAAATATTACCAGTTGATAGAAGCATAAAAACGTGTTGGTGATTAAATAATTGATGAAGGGCCTTTAGAATGATGTAGATAGTGTACTCCAGGAATACCAATAAATCTAAATTTTGACTCTTAATGGTGATATAGAAGTTTTAGAATAATTGTTCCTCCTTTGAGGGATCTTGACAAAGAATTTAAACATTGTGTACGAGATTACTTGATTGATGCAAGAGTATGATATTATATAATCAATTGTCACTTCCCTAGAATTATGTATTTTTAAAATAATCATAAAGTCCATTAAATATATTTATCAAATACAAAAAAAATAGATAACATGAAAATGGTTAGAAACATTTAAAATTCAAAAATAATGACACTATATTAACAGAGAGAGATATAAAAAGATAGAAGGATATTATCATTGCGTAATTATCTCTCAACTATAGTTGGGATTTGTATTAGTGGTAATCACCTTATAATACTACATAGAGGTTGGGGTTCAAACCCCATTGGGAATAGGTAGTGTAGAAGCACAATAGTGGTACTGTAGTAGAACTGTAGTGGAGGCGGGACTATAGCATCAGCGACACTATAGTAGTGGTGGTCACTGTAGTAAGAACTGTAGCGGCGACAACACTATAGAAATTACTATATAATCAAAGGTAATATATAGTGACTATTCACCGGTGGTCCTTTGGGCCAAAAATTAGGGAATATGGGCCACGTAATGGGATTCTACTAGGCCTACAGGACATGTAATGGGATTCATGCTAACTGGACCTATGGGCCAAGTACTCAATAAATAAGGCTTGATGGGTGGTAAATACCCTTGGAAAGAGCTATGGATTCCCTTTACAACCTATTTTTCATGTGTGTGTGTGTGTGTTTAAATGTATTTGTACCCTCAAGAACCTAATATCTATATATTATTATTACTCAACTAATTACCAAAATTCAAAACAATGAATAAAAATTCAAACTAATGTGAAATAATATTTAAAAAAATAAATGGTCTATATAATAATAGTTCAATGATATATCCCTCAAAAATAGCTTTTTTAATGCTGAATTATGAAAATCAAAAACATTTCATTTAAAACAAGAAGAAATATGAAGTGAGAATCAAAAAATAATAACACTACATTAAATATATTAAAACAATTTTGATTTATTTTAATATCAACTAATATTAATTTATAATCTATATATTCGAATAAAAAAACATAAAATTATGAAAATTATTTCTATGTTTCAAGTTGTAAGTTTCATTCGTGAAAATAAAACACCCTTTGATCTTCATAAAAACATGTATAAAATAGTGAAAAATTATTTGGAAAGGTTCTACAAAATGAATATAAATTTATAAAGTAATTAGACAAATTTAAATATATGAAATGAACAAGGATCAAATAAAAATAGTAAACACTATGTAAAACAGTTTATTATTCCTTATTTTAGAAAAAACTATATAAATTTACTGAACTACAAATAAAAATTCATGTAAGGGAATTTCACATAATCATTTTTATCTATGTAATAGAATTTACATAAGGGAATCGATATAGACAAATCCACATAAGAGAATTTACATATCCAAATATAATTAGTATATTATCATATGGAATTCATGCAAGTGAATTCATTGGATAGGGGATTTACTTAAGTGAATCAAATATATAAATTCATGAAAATTGTAATCAGATTGAATTTTTAAAATTTATACCTAAAACATACATTCTAAAAAGAAGAATAAACTTTATAAATTTTAATTATATTTATATAATTTTATTATTTTTATAAAAAAACAATAATGACCTTAATTAAATTTATAAAACTAAATTTACAAATAAAAATGGTTGTAAATAATTTCTAAAAAAACTGAATAAATCGGGCTAAAAACATTTACTAAAATCTAGAATAAATTCAGAAATTATATATATATATTTATAAGTTTATATATTATAAAAAAATTTAGGTAATTTTCTTATATTCCTATAAAATAATAACTCAATTTAAATTTCTATAGCTCCACATATGGTCAAAATACATATGGAAACTAATTATAGAAAATCATCTACATGGATTTAAGAATGAATATGTATTTCAAAAATCAGTTACATGGTTAAGAAATTTTCGACATGGTAAACAATGATTTTTTTTTATTTTAATAGTAAAAACATAACTAATTTATATGTTAAGGTCCCTAATGACCTTTTTAGACTATGAACACTTCATGAAACTTGAAGAACATGTTATAAAAAATCATAAAATGAAATCTAATGATATTTTAATTAATGACAAATTATAATATGATCAAGATTAAGACTATTTTAATCAATACACAATTCTAATTATTAGTACATTTAAATAAAATAAAACAAATAAATATTTATAATTATCGAAACATAAATTGGTTCAAGGAACCAATCAACAAACTAAACCAAAAAAATAACTTAACCCTGCTTTGATACAAACTATAGAAATCCAAACCCACACTCCCATATCTAGTTCTAAAAAATTTTAATTAAAACCTAGATTTCATAAAAACATATATAAACCTATGATTATTTTATAAATTTTTTAAAATATAACATTTCTATCTCACAAATAAGTGCACAATCGCAAGAATATGAGGTTTAGTGTCTTTAAGGGTAAACTATAAAAGCAACTTATTTTTTTGATACTTGTGAAAATTTATCCCTAATCAAGTCACTCTAGACTCCCTTTTATACTTCATATAAATTACATTTATCTTCATAACCTGGGAAAATATAAATATAAGAATTGGGTGATCTCAAACACTCTGTTTGGGTAAAAATAATTGATTATTTGCACTAATCATAAATGTGTATAAACTGAGAAACTTTGTATAATCAAACTATATAATCATATCATACCAAATAAAACATGGATCACAAACCTTGATTTATTTAATATGGAATAGAATAAGATAATAAATGAATCATGGGAGTTTGAAAGTATGAATCAATGAACATGATCCATGAGAGAATAACATAGTTATAATAATATGCAAAACAATGTGTCATAAACATAAGTATATGAACCTTTTTTGAAAAAGTAAAAGTATTCCCACAATTTTATGTTCTGAAAAAATACAAGTATTCCCAACCAACTATATTTTAAACAAATCCAAGTATACCAACTCAGAATTATCTCATGAGATATAAATCCTTAACCAATCCATTGGAGGGTGACAAAGGACCCCACCCATCATAAATCTTACATATCAGTGCCACTTGAAATAAATCATTCATCATAATACAAACAACCCATGGAAATAAAATGGGTTTCATATCCTTTTCAAATGCAATCATGTAATGGAAACATTAATAATTCCATTCACAGCTGTAACATGATACACCTGTGGAAAATAAATGGGTATCCAAAGATATTCAATAACTTTTTAGGAAAATACCCTTCAATAAATATAATATATCATATGGTATTTAAAATTTATAATTAAATGGTATATAGTTAAGTTAATAATATCCCTAATTAATTTATTTATATAATCTTGGTGAATTCCCTTCAACCAAAAAAAAGAAAGTAGGTTATTCATAAAGGAAATGTATTGAAATTCATGTAATGCATATTCACGATTGGTGGTTATGCAAGAAAAACATAGTTATGGATCACTCATATGATATTAAAGAACATTATATTATCCATTATAATAAATAAGGTGTATGGTTTAATTTGAATAATATCCTTTATCAAGTTTAAAATATGTCAAAGGAAATTTAATTAAATGAAAACATTTTTTATGAGAATTAGGAAAATACCTTTAGAAATAATAAACAATCATGATCTTTTTGAAAACATTTATTTAAGTAGATATATTTTATAATATCAAGAGAAAAATAATTTATTTTATAAAACATGGTAATTTATATAGGAAGTTTCATAGAGAAAGTCTAAAATGGCAGAAAGAACTGTTCACACAGAAAATGGTAAAAAGATATGGTTTTTACACTTTTCTAAAAATGTCCTGTATAGAAAATTTTAATATTTTATTTTTAAATTTTAAATATTGTAAATTTAGTGAAATATTACACTAATTGATTATTAATTTATGGATAATTAGGTTTTTAAAATCATCAAATGAATACGGTCATGGAAGAGGAGGAGTCCCAGTCGAAAAGACGAGGTAGGGTCGGTTTCCTTACAATTTGTAAATAATGAGACAAGTGGTAAAATAAAATAGTAATAAGAAATATAAAAATA
Source organism: Viscum album (assembly GCA_963277665.1). Taxonomy (NCBI): domain Eukaryota; kingdom Viridiplantae; phylum Streptophyta; class Magnoliopsida; order Santalales; family Viscaceae; genus Viscum; species Viscum album. The sequence continues at coordinate 208,033,133 of OY728138.1, read as the reverse complement.
TAAAAATAATAATAGGAGGTGAAAATTATGTGGTGTTATAAATAAATATCATATAAATTCCCTATATGGATTATCTATCAAAAATAATCCCAATTTGAAATTGAGATTGAAGTGGAATACCTTACGGTAAATGTAATATTAGAATCAAAAGAACATAATAGGGTTACCAATAAATGGAAATTCAAATATTATGAAATAAAATATATTCATTATATTTTAGGAAAATATGGCATTTAATACACCATATAAAATTATTTATTGTGCGAAATATCAAACATGCCCCATGGAATTTAACATAGAGAAAAATGACCATTAAAACTTTGGTATCTTTTGAATCAAAATCCCAAGAAAGATAAAATGTGAGATTTATTTTTAAATATCATAGTTGTCATGAAATTATGATAAAATAAATCCATGTATAATATATACACCAAGAAAATTAAATGAGTTTTGATTACGCATTATATCTCAATGAATCAAAATTGAGATGAAAAAATCATACCTTGTTCCCCATTTAATTGAATGTGGTCTAACCTCATGTAAAAAAAATAACTATATTAATATTAAATATAATAACCTTATTAATAGATATTAAATTTTGTATTATTTATTTATTATCATATATTATGAATATCTTATAAATATATTAGTTAGTTTTAGTTTATTTTTACTAGTGGATGTTAGTAACATTAATTATTTCATCTGTACTTTGTTATATCAATTCCTGTATATATTATTTGATACAAAATTCATAATTCAATTATTATTTATGGTACTATAATATATAATTTATATTTATTTATATTTCTATTATCTCATTCCATAAATGTTTTAGTTATATTTTTGGAAAATTCAATCAGTGTCGGCTTATTTCCGAAATTTTAGCGATTAAATATGATATTTTAATAATAAGTTAAATAAATAATATTTAAATTTAATAACCACAATAAAATAATTATTGTATTAATTATTTATAATAATATTTGTATTTAATTTCTCATATTAATCCATGATATAGTTTTATAGCATCATTCATATATGTGGTTAAACCGAACCAAACAAGAGCATGGTATAACTCGATGGGTATGTATGGTTAATGAAGTGTATAATATCATTATGATAGGAACATAATGATATTATTTATATTTTATTTATATATTTAATAATACTTTATGTGGTTTTTATAAATAATGAAAATCAATATGAAAAAACAAAAAATGTTACTTCATGGAGGTGGTAGTCCACACAAATGCATGATCGATGTTATTTTGGTTTTCTAAGTTGATGGAAATTAATAAGTAATGGTTGTTACATTAATATAATAACAATTAATAATAATAATGATACTAATTTAATTATATTATTTTATTTTGGGACGGTTTTTAATACAAATATTAAGAAGAGAAATTTATGGATTATGTAATACACAGGTTGGGACCTTAAACATTCTCTTGAAAGTCTCATGGGAAACGTAGGGATTAGGATAACTTCTAGTGATCAGTGTGTTTTAGACATTAAAAGTAATTATATGTTATCAAAATAGGTTATAGGTTCAATAAAATTTAGAAGGTAAAATGGATTATTGAAAGGGTGGATGTCATCCACATTTATAAGTAATGAAAATGCACTTTTGTGAATACCCATTATTTTTCAATAATTTTATGACACTATTCAAGGTTAAATAACTCCAACAAAGTGGTAAATAATGAATTTTGGGTGATATAAGGTCAATTAGTCATCTATAACCCATTTCCAAACATTTTTTAAACATCTTTCAATCCTTTTACCACATGTTTTTTATATTTTACTATTCTGGTTTTTTACTTTAGAAACTTATTTTTAACAAAGTATTTTATGTTTTATTAAAAACAATAAGGTATCCCCTCGTACCGATTTGGGTTTTACAGGAATAAATTTTTTCCCCATATATTCTAATTTGATTCATAAATAATGTAAAAATAAATTTTAAATTAAAAACATTTAATATAGAGAAATATTGTATTGTAGAAAAAACAGTTTTTTACCATTAAGTGTTCTTAATCCTATTTAGTATTGATTACCAATTTAACTAGTGTCAATATATTTGTATATAGGTTTAAAATTTATTTAAAATTATTTTTTATAAGATGTTAATTTATTTTATTAGATAATATTTACATCATGTTAATAAAAATAATTCATTAAAAATAACAGTTTTACCATTATCACTATAATTAACTTTAATTATTGAAGTCTTATTTTTATGCCTATAAAATAAATATAAAATATAATATAGAAAGAAAAATTTTATCTAAAATATGAAATCTATTTTTTCTATTTAATTTATACAAGTGATAAAAAAATTTAATATAATCAAATAAAAACATTTTTTAGAGTAAAATATTACTTATGTTTCCAAAACATTAGATGTGTGTTTTATAAATTCAACATTGTATTTTTAAATAAATAATTTTACTCCTTAAATGTATATTTTTTGGTATAATTAAAATGTTTATAATTTTCTTTGTAATATTTACTTCATGATAAAGCTATAAAAATTAGTGTATTAATAAAAAGGACATGTTTTACTATTCACCTAAATATTAATTATTTTAGAAAAGTATCAAAAATTAATACAAAGAAAATTTTATATGTTTAATAAAAAAATCTAATTCATTTTATCAACTAAAATTGTAAAATTTATAAATTTATTTTTTAAATGAAAATACATTATATAAAGAAAAACTCATTTTATTGAAAAAAGGCATTTTAAAATATTATGTGTTCTCAAAAAAATCATACTATTTTATAATTTAAATAATGTTTATATATTAGTTATTATAAAAAATATTATATAATTTCATAATAACAATTTAAATTTTCCATTTTAATTTAGTAATTATTAAAGCAGTTAATTTAGAATAAACAACCATATTAATTATATATCCTATAATTGTAAGCATTTTTTATTGGTCAATATCAATTTTTTTGATTTATATAGTTTTTATTATTATTATATTTTTCATAATTTTCACCAAATATGTGGTACCAAATTTTAATTTGGGGAAGTGTGTGTAGTAAGATATCCAATATAGAATGAAATTTAGAGACAAAAATGTTCCAAAACCATAGGTAGTTATACCTTTCATCAGAGAGAATACAATGGTTCAGTTGAGTAAATTGACACCAATAATTTATATGGGAAACTCTATATAAGTTTTTTACTCATTAAAAAACAGAACCTTACATTAGTAAAATAATTACACACATGTACATGTATGTTATGTGAAGCATATGTTCCAACCATGACGAATCTACAAAGGCCTCTTGACAAAGGGAAAATATCCAAAAAAAATATTAATAAATCTAAAACATGATATTTGTAACAAATCGTATTTCAACTATAACAATGAAAATTATAACAGCAATCTCATAACCAATGGTAACTAGTAAATCCCACCAGATTAGGTGTTCATGATGCACTTGTCTATGATCCACCATAATCTCTAACATTCCCTTATTCCATGTATATAATTTTTCAAAATATCAATAAAAATAAAAATCCACTCTAATACCACTTTATAATTCCACAATCATAATCCACTCATTAGTTCCCCAAACGAAGTTTCATAGGATCATAGGCGCTCCTCCCCATATTCTATATACTATCAACTGATGGTGAGGACCTAAATAATATATTAGGGAGACTATTCCCTTGAATTAGTATAAGAAAATAGTAAAAATACCCCAATGATATCCACATAAAATAATTCAAGTATTCATAAATCAATAAACAATAATCATGCCATATCAAAATGAATGAAAAAACATATAGTCACACATCAATTGATTTCCCACAAAGAAAATCCCAAATAAAAAATAAACAAATAAATAAATTCAAATGAGGATCTACCACCATCCTTGAGGATCACCTCATTCTAATCTTAAATATTCATTGAGCTTCTCCAACCAGATCCACTACACATATGTTTCTCTAAACTATAAACAGATATATGTTCTACATGAGAACTAGGGTTCTCATGCATGGTATGAGAAATATGTCCCATTTGGATATCACCATGTTCCCTTAATAAAAACCATCATATATGTGTATAAATGGGGGATCTAAATAATTATGTACACACAAGAACCTTGAAATATTGGGTGTTAACTCGACCATGGTGACTCCATGCATATCAGATCATTGTGTGCTAACTAGGACACCATGACACTTGAATATACCTACTTTTTCCTAAGTTGTAATCCAATCACCTTGTATCATTATACATATATCCCATCCAGTACCTAAAGACTTAGGGTATGTTTTCACCAAGCCTTATCCACTACCCAAAAGTGCAGGGTAGGGTTCTGCATCTACGTCCTAGACCGTCCTTTGTTACCCAAGGGGGTCATCCATCAGTACATTCCCACTACCTTATCACTTAAGTTAAGGATTTATCTCATGTTTATACCAATTACTTATCACTCAAAGTAGGTTCTTATACCACATCATATCCCCATCCAATCTTCTCACTCATGGAGGTTCATGATAATATATTCCCACTTGATGTGAGTCCATTATCCTAATCACTACCTTATCACTTATGTTTGGGTCTAATATCACATTACAACAATTGGAACCCCACTTAATTGTGTTGTATTTTTTATAATGAGTTTTTTCATAAAAATAATCTTGTTCAATAATAAGTATTTGTGGTGTGAAGTTTTATTTTTTTGATAAGAATTGGATTATTTAAAAAACTTGATTGAAGGTAGTTCCTAGTGTTAAAAATGTTACCACCAATGGAAGGATATCTAAATGAAATCTTGAAGAGAAAATAAATTCTAAAATGAGGATACTTGTTCAATTTAAGGGATAAAATAAGGAAAAAAGACTCTTGGATAATGAAGAGGAAGGACATACCTTAGCAGTAGGCATGTTGAGTAGAAATCACCCAACACTGGTAACACCACACCATAGTCAGTGGATGTGGTAAAGGTGATGTAAAATCTAGTTTTGACTATTCCCATATGGGAGTGTTTACAAGGTTATTTAAAACATTTGAAATTATAAAGGGACCATGTTGTGTTGGTCCCTATAGTGGAACTCCATTGCACTTATGTGAAACAAAAAAGTATTCTATGAGTGTGTTGGTGGTTGTGGTGGGTGAATAACAATCTGTATAAATGTGCCACCCCATTTCACTGGGCGCGGTGGCTTGGGCGTCTACTTATGTAGAAAGGTGATGAAAAATTATTTTTGTGATGGTCATGATATTATAGGGGAGTTTCTATGAAACATGGTAAATAGGAGATGACTATACCATAGTGATATTTCTCTTGAGTCAAAATGGATAAATGTTTTTCACTCTTCCGTGGTGAGGGGAGGACTGAGGGGTGATGTGAAGATTTTGAGATAAGATAAATATAAGAGTTATGTTTTTAATTATTCATAATCATGTGCACTCGGTTTTAGGCCTTGATTCTAACCAATGTTGAAGGAGACATGCATAATTTGAGTTAGTGAATTAATTTTGAATTAATTCACACTACTAAGAGTTGTAATAGTTGACCATGAGTGCAGTTGTGTTGGACTACTACTGAATGAAACCGTATAATGTGTTTTGGGAATTTTTAATGTCCCAATAAAGGTTTGAAAAATATCCATTTATTGTATCATGATCCCTCCATTTATATAATGGAGAGAGAATATTGTTGAATCCAACTATTTTGAGAGACTATAAGTATATATTTTCATATCAAGTAAATAGATCAATAGGAGACTTTGAAAAATATAATCCGTCTATAGAAGAATAAGAATAATAAGGTGTTATAGGATAGAATTTATAAGGTGTTTGGATACTATTGAAGGCTTTTCCAAAGGAAGAAAAGAAGGTGTAGTTCAAGAGGAGATCATGGAAAGTAAATGAAGAGTAGTGAGTATACTTTAACAACACTCATCCATACCTGGTGCCTCATCTTTAACAAATGATGTTGATTAAGAGACCTATAAGTCCATAAATTATGTGGAAATACTACATTAGAGTAGTGAGAAAAAGAGAAGTAATATTAAAGAGAGATAAAGTGTGGTCAGTGATCTTAGGTCATAGTGAGTCTACACAAAACAATATTGGGTAGTGAACCTAATCAAGGAGTTACCAAAGTTGAACCCCCGCAACTATTCTGTTCAAATAGAGGATTTGGGTGTATGTCATATTATCATAGCATTCTCCTTAGAGTAGATCATTGAGGGTGGACCAAGTAAATTTTTCATATCATATTTACATTATATATCCACTCCAAATGTAAATCAAGAAACCTTAAATAATATCTAGTAATAAGGGGGGTCAAGGGAATTGGTAATTGTATCAAGTTAATCAAAAGGTAAAAAAGTGTGAAACTTAAGGTTAAAAGGTTAGTATCTAAATAAGGTCGTGAGATTTTTAAGGTAAATTGATTAAATTGGTTTTGACTAGAATACACTGATTCAACCCCCCCCCCCCCCCCCCTCATGGTATATGTAACACCGTGATATTTTAGAATGATAATATTATGTTTAATATCATATATGGAACGCAACACCGAGCATAAATGACTCATGAAATATATTATTTAAATATAACCATTATAACCTAGCGATTAAATTTGAAGGTATGAATATGAATAATTATTTAATGAAACTTATATGGGTTAAGAATTTATAAAATAAAGCCATTTGGTATCAATTGATTAGAAATAAAAATAAAACTCATTTGATAGCAAAATAAATGTTTTCTAAAATACAATTGTTATGCGCATAATGTGTTTTTATCTTAATGAATTAAATAAATCACTATTAGAAAATGATTTAAATTAAATTTATGTATTATATATTCATTAAAATTCTATATCATTAATGTAATATTTTTTCTATTCACATTATAATAATACGTAGAGTTTTATGCTTAAAACTGGATTTTTTCTAAAAAGCGGTTTCATCTTGTTTGGTGCACTTATTTTAAAATTAATTTTTACAAACATTATAAAATTTATTTTAAAAAATAAATTTTGTTTTTTAATCATCATTTCAAAATTATCTTAGAGTTAATGTTTGAGAATTTTATAAAAATATTAATTTTTTATTTGATGAATAGTGAAAAATATTGACTTTTTTAAAACTATCTTTTCCTTTAATGAATTTTAAAGGTTCCATTTTGTTTTAAAAAATGTTTTAAAATTAAAATTAGTTCAACTATATTATTATTATTCTAATTTAGTTCTTTTTTTCAATTTTATTTTTAATTTTGATATAAAAACTATTTATGCTTTGGAAAAAAAATTATTGCAAAACTACATTTTTGTTATGCTTATGTGTTTAATTTTATAATAAATTATACCACTAATATGAATAGAGTTTGAAAAGTTTAATTCTATATTTGGAGTAAAAATAATTAATATTAGGTAATAATTTCAACATAATTTTTAGTTATTATGAATAGTAGTGATAGTAAAAATTAATTACCGCGGTTAAGGTTAAAATCAGGTTTGGTGCTTCACATGCACTTGTGTTAAAAATAATTTTCCACACACACAATAATTTTATTTGATAAATTTGATTTAATATTTATAATAACTTGTTGAAAATTATGTAATTATTATCATTATTTTTTATTCTTAGAGCATAAATAATCAAGGTAAATAAAAAAAGTTATCGTAGTGAAAATTAAAATGTTTAAAATAATTAAACTTAGAGGATAAAAGAATTAGAAGTATAAAAAATGTTTCCTTTTTTTAGATTAATTTAACATACCTTAACTACAATAAATTATTTATTAATTTTTTGGGCACTTGGGTTCAAGTGACTTCAAAATATTTAATAGTTTTGGGTATTTAAAAAAATGTCACTCCTCCTCAATTATAAAAGGCACCACCTTACCTCAATACTTAACACCTCTCAAACCACATATATATACCAAAACCTAAAGAAATACCTCCCAAAAATGTTTAAATTTATACTATATGTTTTTTTATTTCTATAATACTAACCCTACATCCCTTAATAAGACATCCAAATGTAGTTCTTCTAAGTAATGGTACTTGTCTTCATTAGGCTCTTTATTTTTACATCATCTTTTTGCACCTTCAATTATATACTAAAATTTCCAATTTAATAACACCAGTATCATTAATGTACTATGATGTTATTTTGTTAATTGTATAAAATTTATCCATCTCTTTATCCATTAAATGGGAAACAAAATCATCAGTCATGTGTACGACAGTCTACCATCTCACATATCGATGTAATTTGTTTTCCTTCACTGAATCACATGGATAAAAAATGATGAAAATAATTAATATATATTATAAATTTGAAATTATATTAATTCTTTAAAATTAATATGTCACCCACTTTCTTACCCTTTCACTGATTAAGGTAATAATGTCATCACTCATGCATACGTATGACCTACCATCTCCACGAAGTGATGTGATTCATTTTCCAGGTCCAAATTTCAATAATGGTTATAAAATGGTATCTAATTAATAAATGTTATATTTATAACATTAATATAATTCTAGATATTATGTTTCAATATCCTATACACAATAACGGGAACTTCCGTGACAAAAAATTCATGAGAAAACGAAGGAGTTAACACTGGAAACAATGGTAATAATGAAATATTATTAAAATAGGTGGTAAAATGTTATGAGATAATCATATATGATATTATAAAATCTAATATAATTCCCTAATAAATTAATAACATTCTTAAAACCACTATACCTAAGGATAAATTACATTCAACTAAAGGGAAGTGTGAGGTAAGGGAATTCGTCTCAATTTTCCATCATTAAGGCATATTTTGATGTTATGCACCTAATTTAATTTCTATAGTATATAGAATTTCCATTTTATATGTAATATCATCAATCATTGATAATTTATGTTATTTTATGTTTCAATTCATATTATTTCATCAGAAGAGACTTGAATTGGATGTTACCAAGTGGTAAGTTTTCTATAAATCAATTTCTTTTCATTGGGTTATGTTACTTATGCATTTTCATTGACATCATAAGATTGTTTTTTTTAATAAATTTTGATTATTTTATGTTTTATTTTCACATTTTTGTCTATTTAAATTTTATACACATAATCAATTCATTAATTAATTCCCACATCTATAGTATGATCTTTGTATGATATTTAGTCTCAATTTCTAATCCATTGAGATATATTTCTTATTCAGAACCTATTTATTTTTATATAGTATATATAATAACCCATATTTATGTTATATAATGAATATATTTATATTCATGGTATTTAATGCTTCATTTTATGTTATTTATTTCATGGGGTTTATGATTCAAAAGTGACTAATGTGGTTAGGGTTTGTGCTTCAAACTCATTTTAATCGGTATTATGTATATATAATGTTATTTAAAGGAAATTATTTCATAATTATATAAAACCCCATTTAATTTCATTCCCATATGGTTATTCAACAAATTTTCCAGTAATAGTCTAGTTTTCCTATCTTTGAAACATAAAATTATTGATATTTTTTTAAGAAAATCAAACTTTATTTCTCTTTTCAATCAAAAATAATTTTTCTTATATATCCATATTGTTTTAAAATGTATAAAATAATACTTTTAATATTCTTCTATGATTTTTTAAAGTAATTTTTACACATTTTTTATTTTTCTAAAAAAATTAAAATGAATATTATTATCATTTTCTGAACAAGGTACTTTTTGATTTTTTACCAAAAATATTAATTAGAACATTATTTTAAGTACTCAACATGAAAGGAATTTTCCCTCAATTTTGGCCACTCATTGATTTAAATCTTCCTTTATAAGGTTTCAGGGTTCTCTTTATATAATTTTTTTTAATATTCTGTAAATTTTTAATTTTAAAAAGTAATTTTCAATGTAAAAGTGTTTTTCCTCAAAAATGTTTTTAATTATCATATTATGGTATTTCTATTCTTCAATGAAAACACACCTTTATTTTTTTTATAATACACTGGGGATATATTTTAATGATATCAACTTTATTATTTTTATGGATTTTTTATGAATTTTTTAACTCAGGAAAGTTTTGACATTCACTTTCTTAATTAATTTTGTAGTCTTTAACTTTCCATTGAAACATTTACTTTCTTATGAAAATTGGAAACTAAATTTCCATTAAATGAACATATTATTAGACATAGATATGCCTATTTATTAAACCATATTTTATTTCTACATATGGTTTTTTACATTGAATGTTATTTGATTGAATGGGGATTTATTTATAATTTTTATTGTTTACTTAATATAGATATTCATTGATAAGGAATATTGCTCATGAATTGAATTGATCATTTGATATATGGGGAATGTTTTGGAAATATTATAAAGGGTAAGTCCATGAATTATATATCCTCTTGATTCATCCATAAGCCACATGAGACAAATCAGTATTCTAGCATTAAATGGTTTTTTACCCATAGTTTTATGTTGTATTAGTGAACTATCTTGACAGTATATGTCATCACACCCCTCCACACAAGAATAATAAAATAAGGGCATAGAGGTGGTGAATTCCAAATTCCCTCCTCTAATAGGCCTTGGGTTGGCGACTAGCACTGGGGGTATAACAGACATGCATATGGGTGGTATTACCCTCTAAGAGAAACAAGCAGAAAAGAGGTAAAAGAATGATACAACAAAAAACACTTGATCATACATATATATATATAATTAAACCAAATAGAAACCATGAAATTCCATATAGTATAAAAAATAACTAGAAGTGAAACTACATGTAACAAAAAATGTTAATGACCGTAGTGAACATGAATCCAAAATAGCTCATACAAAACCATGAGCTAATAATATCTAACACAATCTCTAAATTTCTCGGTATGACCTGAAAAAACTTTATATATATGTAGGGTGATAATAATTGTACACTCAGTAGGATCCTCCCTAGATCATATAATAAAAAATATAAATAAAATAGTCTAAATCACAGTGAATAATGGTGAAACTAACTCATCACCAAAATAGGAGTACAAAGATCCCATCCTCCCCATGGTTTTATGTAACCAAGTATCGCATAAAAGAGAGAATATAATATAATAAAAAGCATCAAGGGTAACCCTCTCCCACTTCCCCACTAGTTTTACACTCTTCCCGAATGTCGTACATCCTGATCCATGACTCTACAAAAGTAAGCCAGCCCAAAAACTCTTGGGCAATGCAGCACAACATGGACCCCATGAATCGCATAACCACAACATCCCATATCACATATCCACATATAGAAACTAAGTAATTTCTATAACAAACCATATCCCATATGATGTATATAAAACCTCAGGTATTATACCTCAAGAAATTATATCCCATACACCAAGTAAGTACCTCAAACCATCAAATCCTATACACATCATTCCTATAATAATCCTTTGGATACTATATCCGGTAAAACATGTCTGTGAAATAATAAAAATCTATCACATACCTCTACACACATATATAGTAAAACTAACCATAATTCATACCATCAAAAGTAACTACCAAGATAAGAGAGCATACCCAATGGAGGTAGTCATCCATCCATCCACCAACCAGGATATTGGGGTAAACAACCTCTGAGGGTCCATTGGATGATAGTCACTCTAACCGACATGGGTGGGGAAGCATATGAAATTAAAAAATATACATTATATAATATAGCTCACAACCACACTATGGGATAACCTAGTCTTAGAATCAATTACAACTAACATCTCCTGGACTCCAGGATACTAATGTTGAGACCAGTTATCCTATAAACACACAAGAAAATATGGAATAGATATATTAATTACTTCCTTTATTTTTAAAATTGTTAATTCCTATTAATTAAATAATTATCTATTAATTAACCATTAAATGTATTCAGCATTACATTATATTTCATCGCATTAATCATTAGATTAAACTTAATTCCCTCTAAGCATAATCCAAACTAAGTCTTTGTTTTATCAAGAATAAAATATTTTAAGCATTTTCATTCCAGTACCAACCAACCCCATGGGTTAAGAATTATTCAATTCACTATTAGATTTATTCCATATCCAAATAATCTAGGAAAAACATCCTAGGTTACCATTAAGAGGAAACATGCAACTAGACATATCCATCTACCTCAATCATTGGGTAAAGGAATACAGATAAACACGAAACTCATACATCATCTATTAAACATATTCATAGGATATCATACCAACTCTCATCATATCATCAATGGGTAAGAATATATTTAACTTATTCCATCACCATTTGTTCCATACTAAACACCCACATGCCTATACTGATTCATCTCTCCAAAATAGGCATCAACTGTTGCAACATCATCCTAGGATCCCTTCCCACACATCACATCATCCATCCCAAGCAGCTCGTACCAGGCTCACATCACATATGGGCCTCCCTTACCCATATCATCCAACCCTGTATTAGTCATATCAAGATCACATTGTGAGGAATTTATCTATAACACACCACAAAAGTAGAATTAAAAAACAAGAATACAATAGGGAAATTGGGCCATGAAAACAAGGCATTCAGATTTTTCATTAAAATAATCTCTCATGAATCCAAAACAAGGCACTCGACATTCTAAAAAAAAATGGGAAACTTAGGCCCAAGAAAATTATCTATGTAACACCACTGGATCATATTCTATCTTGAATTAGCTACTTAGTTTTTAATAAGTTCAAAACATAAGAAAAATAAATCATAAATCTATAATGATATATCAAAGGAAAAACATGATATTAGCATTTATTTCAGTTTCAATAAACTAAAAGAAAAACTATTCTCAATTAACATGGATTTTATCATTATAAAAAAGCATTAAGATGATCCAAATTATTTATCAATTCCATTAATCACATGGAAAATCAATTTCAAATAAACATTCCCTCATCAATTATTTGATTATCATCAAATTATATTAACCACCATATTACAACATTCTACTTATTTAATTTCTATAGCCAACTAATTATCAATTAATTTTGGGTATATATTATTTAACAATTTCAACATGATAATACAATAATTTAAACAATCTAACAAATAATACACCATAGATATCACACTATCTAGAAAAACAAGAGGAAAAATGATATCATAAAAAACAATAAGAAAATAATCCCCTACCTCAGAAGCCATAAACGTTCTTCACATGAGAACAGAACATGTTATGGATCTCTAAACACCTCTACTAAAATAATTGGATCCATTTGAGGATTCCAATACACAAACTCACTAACAAAAAACCTATAAAATTTCATTAAAAACAATATAGATCAAACCCCATAGCATGGAGAGAAGACACTGGAGGAAACAAGACCTAACAAAGGAGAAACTATAAGAATGTATGTAAAACACACCTTTCTTCACCATAGATTGAATATTGATGCCCACCAATTGATTTTTATTGAAAAAATCTAAACACGTTAAAGTAGTAGCCCACTGGTCACCTAGAATGAGAGACAACTATAGGGTTTTGGAGATAACCCAAGCAGCTGAAACATTTATTAATGTTCTAAACAAGATATTTACATAGTGTGTAAACCATTTATATGTTGTGTAAATGTCAGGAATCAGTTTTTTGTTGAAAAACAGGTCACGTTTTATTATTTAACCCTGATTATTTACTTATGGTGTAACATCCCATGAACCGCTCTTAACAATCCATGAACCACACTTACATGATGTGAAAATATTACATGGTTTTTAATCTCCATATTCTATCATTTTTAGTATTTAATACCACTAGGCTACTTACAAGCCTCTTCGGAGCACCAAAATCCTTGGAAGCATGCAAAGGGTTGGTCCACACTAATTCAAACCCTTACATTACATACCTCTAAAACAATTCTCATCCTTGAGAATCCAATACCCAAACTAGAGAGGAAACAAAAATGGGGTCATCCGAATAGAAACCCCATGAGATACCTCTCAAAGATATTTCCATATCAAGAGCTTAGCCACCTCACTCAGGGGAAACAATCACAAACCACACAACCATAACAACCAAAACTAGCTCCTAAACACTCTCTCGATGAATATATCTCTTAAATGAGATTTAAGAAACAATAAGAAATAAGAGGAAACCATCTTATAACTATAATGGTCCAACTCCAAAAAAGAACACTAATATAAGAGAATATCTAAACATCAAACATCATGGGGTTCTAAGAATGCATCAGCAACTCACTCTCCCATATACTCTCCTCTATGCCATTGTGCTTCAAAAATACATGAATCAAGGGAATAGAATGCTCATAAAACACCTTCTTCTAGAAGTTATGGATCTCCATAGGTTACTTCTTGATGGTTTTGTCATCATCAACATCGATCTCACCCCAATTAATGACATGAGAGTTATCATGAAGATAACAACAAAGCTATGACACATGAAGAAGTTTTATTCGATACACAATGGCTCCAACATGAGATAACACCTCAAAATGTCCAACAAAATGGGGAGAAATATTACTCCCATGAACAAACCTTCACTGCCAAGGATAAGGATTCGCCTTTAAGAACATGTGACCTCCAACATAAAACTCTCAAGGTATCCTCCTATGATCTGGAGAGGATTTATGATGATCCTACACTACTTACAACCTCTTGATAATTGCTTGTACCATCTCTTTTGAATTATATATTAGTTTTTTCTTGACAATTGAACCCTATATAACCCAAGTCTAACATAATGGAGAATGAAACGGTCATCCATAAGAAGTTTAAAATGGTTCTATACCAACAGTGGAGTGGAAACTTTTATTGTTAGAAAACTCAACTAAAGGCATGTACCTTATCCATGAACTTCCAAAATATAGTACATAAGAGTGAAACATGAATTCGAGATTCTGAATGGTCTTCTCTATCTGACCATATTTCTATAGATGAAAAGTAATTATAAGGCATAACTAAGAATCAAAAGCTTGGTAGGGACCTATCTACACCCTGAATGTAAAATAAGGATCTAAATTAAAAATTATCATCCTCGGGACTCTATGGATTCACACCACCTTCTTCAGATACTACCTCAATAAAACTTCAACTGATCTTGACTCCCTAATGATAATAAAGTGGGATGATGTCATTAAAAATACACTATCAACCATATAGCATCATAGACTCCCAGATATTATGGTAAACTAGTAACAACTTCCATCAAGATGCTCTCCCACTTCCATTTGGTAACATCTAATGTCTTGAGTAAACCACCAGGAACACGGTGCTTACCCTTCACATTCTAAAAGACCAAACATTTATAAACAATCTCTGCAACTACACACTTCGACCCAAATTACCAAAACATACCTACCATTCTCAATACATCTTATTCATACTGGGATGTACTGCTAAAGGTGAAATATGGAACTCATGGAGAATCATCTCATGAATCACTGAAGGAACAAAAAACATTCCCCGAAATAACACCTGGTGTTTTCAATGCATAGACCAACCATTAGGGGCATCAATGAAAATAACTCGGTCCCTCTAACCTCGACTTTAGAACCCCACAATTGGGGCTCCTCCTCCTACAGCACCAAATATTATTGCACTATCATCTAGAAAATACAACTTGTGACCGAAACCACTCCCATATCAGGATTCATCATTGAAATTTCTTCTATCACTCTCCATGAATCCATAGATTCATGTACAATATCACTATGTGACTTCCTAATCTTGTGTCTGCTATAAAATTCCTCTTACCTAGCATAAACAAAATCTTAAATTCATAATCATGTAATAATTTCATCCACTAAATCTAATTAAAGTTCAATTCACATTGGGATAATACATACCTTAGTCTTGTGTGGTTAGTAAAAACTATAAAATTATTATCGATGATGTATGTCACCACAACATCAAATAAAACACAACTTTCACTAGATCAAGATCATGGGTGGAATAGTTATTCTCATGAGGACGTAACTACCAAGACCCATAAGAAACAAAAAAATATATTCTTCATTATAGAACTAGCCAATCCAGGATGCAAAGTTTCATAGAAAAACTCAAATTAAACTCCCTATACTAGAAAAAATATGAATTAAGAACTGACTAATTTCTCTTTCAGGTACACAAATATTCTTGACACTGATCAATCCTCAAAAATTCATGATCCTTTTGGGTCAAATCTGTTAGAGGAGTCACAACCAAAGATAATTTTTCTACAAATGTCCTATTATAGCCTACAAAACCAAGGAAACTCTACACCTCTGTCGCTATCCTGGGATATTCCCAAGACAAAACTACCTCTATGTTCAAGGATCCATTACTAATCCCATCTAGGATGCCACATACCCCAAGAAATGGACGTCATGATACTATAAATCTCACTTTGACAACATCCTAAATATTAAATCATGGATAAGAACACTAAAAAAGGTATGCATATTCTTTGAATACTCCTCCTTATATGCAAAGTAAAAAAAAGACATCATCAACGAAAACCACCATGAACTTATCTTTGAACTCCATAAAAAATTAATTCGTCCACCCTAAGAACATAGTTAGATAATTCATCACACTAAACTAAATCACAACGAAATCATAATTTCCAAGATGACAATGGGAAGTATCCTTACTGATATCCTCATCCTTTACCTACATCTGGTTGATATCATGACCGCAAATCAATCATAAATAACCATATTTATCCCTTCAGATGATCAAATAAATCATCAATCCATGGAATAGCATACTGGTTCTTCATTTAAACTTGGTTAAAGTAATGATAATAGATAAACATTAATAAACATTAATTATACTTATTTAAAAACAAAAATGGTGCACCCCAAGGTGACACACTTGGCAGAACAAAACCTCATTACAATAGATCATCAAGTTATACTTGAATCTCTTGCAACTGAGAAGGTGACATCCTATATAAAGACATTGAGATATGAGACATGCCTAGGTATATCTCAATCTCAAACATGGACTCCCACTGATGGGTTAATTCTAAAACCTTCTCTATAAATACATCATGGTACTCTTCCAAAACCCTGGGAAACACCAAATATTGAACCTCTAAGAATCTCATAATCAACTCATCCAGCAAAGAAGACATAGATGGAACATGGATCTGACCTATCTAAGGGTCTCAATCACCAAAAATAGTGTTTTCTCTCCATCAGAATCATAGAACACCACCTACATCCTATATAAATCCAAAATATCCTACAAAAAAACAATCCATGTTGTGGATGACTTCATATGGCTATATCTGTAAACATAATAAATCTACCCCAGAGTAATGCTTCCCAAGAATTATCTCATTTTCTCTAATGACTAAATATTCACATTTTATTACTATATTGGTCTATAAAATCCCTAAAATCAAGGAGGATATAAATGAAGAAACCCTTAGATAATTGTCTCTATATAATTTATATAAATAAGATCGACCTCCAACTAACATACCCAATTCCAAGGTCATTAGAATACTCTCTACCTCAAGTCCTAAAGCATGGAAGAGGGTCGGTGATATAAAGGAGTGTGTCACTCTAGAATCAAAAAACCATGCACCCATGTAGAAAATAAGAAAAGTGTACCACAAACGATGTCTGGTTCACCCAAAACTGGTAATACAAAAGCCTGAATCTAACCACAAATTTCTCCATAGACTCTATAACCCTTTGAACGACCACTTATGTGGCATTTCTCTACACTATGAGGATGAGCAGTTCTCGAAAATACAGCTATCTATGACACCCTAAGAATTTGTGAATTATTTTTTCCAAATTAATTTAATCTTTTTAATATTTTTTTCATTTCATGCAACACTAAAAATATTTTATTTTGTATTAAAACACTATGATATTCTTTCATTATATGTAAAACCAAGTTAATTGTGCACTACACACAACATAAATTTTATCATTTTCTACATGGAACATCATTGTTAGCCTGTGTTACCCACAAAAATGACTTTCCATTATGGGTTTTGTAACCTGAAAGATCGATTTTTACCAAATAACAATATATTATTTAATATATACCATCCATTAAATTGTTAATAATTAAAATGGTTAAATAACTTATTAAAATATATGGTTTAAACAAATATAAAATTAATTACTGGGTTATAAATTAATTATAAATGAATATAAAAAACAATTGAATATAAGAGAAAATATTATTATACCCACAAAGTTGTTTTACCCTATTAAATTAAATTAAATCCAATTAGTTAGTGATATTAATGTTATACATATTATATATTCAATCAAACATTTTTTATATTTCTCCAATAGATTTGATAGGATTGAGATAAAAACAATATCAATTTGTTCACACCTCTCAAGACACTTTGGATCGACTAAACCCTACCAAAATAACTCCTCAACATACCTCTCCTCATACTAGAAACCTCCCCTTTGGAATAAAAAAATCCAAATAATCCCTCTGGAGCAATCCAAATGGAGGTACCCAAATAAGAGGTAACATTCTTCCTCGTCTTCTTTTATTTTATTTCAATTTTTAACCCCTAAAATCTTATTATTACATTATTGTATAAAAAAAAGTATGATAAATATACTATGATGTTTTTATGATAGGTTTTCTACCTACACTTATATACACTTCCGTCTAATGGGTAACGAACATACTATTTATGTTTACGGTGAACTACCCCCACACAAAATGATGATTGTTCATTTTTCATTTACCACCTCTTATGGTGGAAATTATGATGGAAAATCTATTTATATATGTTATATATTATATTTATAATGTATTTAATCATCCTTAATCCTTTTACAACGCATATATTTATACTTTTCATTTGGTGAAAAATCAATAATTTTGTTTGAGGATGTGTGGACTACCGCCCCCTAAAACACACTACATGGAATGTATTATGGATGTTTTTATTGAAATTATATGAAATATATTACATAATAATGCTACATTAATGGTACTATATAAAGATATACATATATGTATAATTTTAATTCTTTCTTTCATTTTCACAATAAAAAAAATTGAGTTCATGTGTACGTACTGCCTATCGTCTCCATGAATAGTATATTGCATTTCATACTAATATATTATATAGATTATTATAATACATTTATACTAAATATAAATGATATTTATATCATGGTTTGAATTATATAAATCATGATATAATTATAAGGACCAAATATACAACAAATTAATACACATGCAAAGAACAAAGTAGATATTACTCAAAGTGAAACCATAATATAGCATTATTAACAAGCAGATAATATGATTTCATAATAAATCCATATATGGTTTTAGATATAATAATATGATTCTTTGATAGATTTATAATAAATATATATATATATATTAAAAAGTATTTTTTTATGAGTACAATGATATTGAAGACACCAGGTAAGGGAAATTTCATCTCACTTTTTATTTCTGTGAGATACATACCTTATACACTTCTATTTTCTTTTGTGTGGTGTATATAATTTCCATGAATGTATTACGTGATTATTATTTTTAAATTTATGGTTATTTACATATTAATTTTATGATCTTTCTTTTATGGAGTAAATTATTCCACTGTTACCAGAATGGTAAGAAAAGTTTGTCTCAATTATCCTTCTTTGAGACACATTATTTGTTATCCACCTACATTTTTTTCAAGGTGTATATACTTACATTTGAAATTTTATATCATGAATCTCATTATTTTCATTATATTTTAATATTCATGCAATTTAATTTTTTTATATGGAGAGTATGATCAAAATTTTCCAAGTGGTAAGAGTTTATTGAAGTAATATCATCATTTATTGATATTGTTTATGAGTATGATTTTATTGACAAAATATTATGATTAATCTCTCAATAACACTCATTTGTTTCCTTATCCTATGTTTATTCAAGGTATATAAATGTATTAGTACCATTTATTCACTCTTTTGTAGTTAAAATAATTAAGAAAACGTTTTTATGAAAAATCAAAATGTATTTCCTCTTCGGTTAAAATTCTGTTTTTTTTCAAATATAATGTTTTCAAAAAAAATGTTTTCCCAAATGTTTTGAAATTATCCTTAAAGATAAATATAAAGGACATGGTTTTTTTGAAAAAAAAAGTATTGTTTTCAATGATTACTTTATAATTTTTTAAATATATTTTCAAAGAAAAACGTTTTCAAAAATTTTTTATGTTTTAAAATGAGTTTTTCGATCTAGAAAGGATATTTTTCCTAAGAAATATTTTTATAGGATATCTAAAAATTATTTCCAATCTAATATGACATACATTGGTGTTAATTATGCCTTTCTAGAGAAATTAATCAATGTATCTATTCATATTGTTTAATAAAATGGTCTATTTTTTGATGGCCTTGTGTTTATAAAAAATGTTTCTATATTACAAGTTATATGATTTTTAAACCCCCTTCTTTTCTCAGGTTATTAATTTGATGAAATGAATAATAAACCTATATATTTTTTCATATGTTATGATATTATTAGATGTTTTTTATACTTATTTCATTTCATGGTTTATGATATTGATTTTTAATGATCTTGTGGAACATTTATGTATGATTTCATTATGAGATGGGTGGGACCTATATCTCCCTCTGATTCATTGGGTAAGTATTTATATCTCATTAGATTAAATAAGATGGTCTTGGGAGTAAATCTTGACTACTAAGATAGCCACGGGAGTGAACCATGACAACCAAGATATTATAAGAAGTGAACTCAAACTACTAAGATAGCCAACTGAGTGAACTATAACTAACAAGAGAGTATAGGGAGTGAACCCATACTACCAATATTTTCTTGGCAGTGATGCCTTGAATACTATGTAAATCATAGTATATGATTATGTTTTTTCACCAATTTTCGGTTTTATTCTTATGTTATGATGTCATGGATTATTTCCTTCATTTCCTTATGATTCATGTCATATAAACTACTACTCTTTTTGCCATGGTTATTATTTATGGTCTTTGTGATGTAGGGTTTGATATTTTATTTTCATGATAATGTTATCATACCCATATGCTCATATTTATGCTTCTTTGTCTCCCTGTTTTACCATTACTGAGCATATAAGCTCACCCCTTTTAATATTTCCTTCCTGAGGTTATGAAGATATGTATTATGATTTATGTGTATAAGAATGTTGCTAATCAAGAAGAACCTAGTGGGAGATAATGTAACTCAATTATATACCATTTTTCATGTTTCCATGTTTCCAAAGGCACTAAACTAGTATGGTCTTTGGGAGTATGTTTGTATATTGCTTTAAGTATTTTGAAAAAGTTTCGTAATGTCAATGTACATCAAGACTAGGTCATTATAGCTAGTATCAGAGAAAAGGTTTAGATAAAATTAGAATCTAGGATGAGAAAGCATTAGTCAGAAACCTAGGGAAATGTATAAGGATAAAGAAAAGTATTAAAAAATATATTGGAATTTTGGTAAATGATAGAGTAAGTGGTTTTATATAAATACATTCATGTCTGGATAATATAATTGGATGTGGATCTAGAATATATTTATCTAGTAGTAACGACATTAACAAGATGTTTTAGGATTGGCTCGGGGTAATCTGGTACATGACAATGGCCCTTGATGAACACCTAGTTTGACACTCCTGGGGGTATGATTTGGAAATTCATAAACTCCCCATGAAACATCATGAAGTATGTAAATGTATTATGACTATTAATAACCTAGGATAAACCTATTCTTTCATATATTTTATATAGGATCCAAGATTTAGGCATCCTATATGTAATTTTTCATGATTATATAGTATCACATTATAATAAGTGCTTCTTGCATAGTGTTTTATGGTTTTAGTTAATGGAACTTGGTTAACATTGAATGTTTTAGATGTGAAAATTATGGGAATTATGAGGATTTATTTCCTAATTGGAACCCTCATAAAGATAATTAATAAGTTGTTACAAGTATTGGTTATACATTTAGAATATAAATAGACTGCAAATGACATGTGAAAGGTAAGTGATGTTCTTGTAGTATTGTTTACATTAATCATAAAAAGCATGATTGGATCGAGATTGGGGAATATAAATACATGACACACATTTAATTTTATAGGAAATAGGTATTAAGGAAAAAATTGATAAATCCTGAATAATGATTTAAGAATAAGGTTGTATTAATGTAGTATTTGTGTTTTGGAATTCAAAGATTATGAATAATGAAATACATAATTATTTTCAGTATAATTTTTCATTAAGGATGGAAAAGGACATGTTTAATGGTGATGAAGACATAGAAAATTGATTTCATAGAAAGTGATATTTTGATTAAGGTAAGGTAACCCTTAATTAATTCCATATATTGAGATAATGATGTTTGGATAATGATATATTAGATATTAATGAGTAAATTGGATAGTTTGGATTACACTAGAACTGATTATAGACAAAGTGGTATATGCCATCAAGGATGAAGTTTACAACTTGTTGGATTTAAAGAATATATCTAGTAATAATTGGAATATAGTATCATTCATGTTTTCCAAATGGATTTATAGTGATTCAGGTTATTACCATGATTCAAGGGAATATTTGATGAGGGGATTCACAAGTTATGAATGTGGCAACCAATTATTACTTAGTGATATATGGGGGATCAATGTTAGGCTGATTTCATTACTTTATTTCTAAATTTTTTTTATTTTCATCTTTTATAAGGTTTTTAAGGATAACTATTCATGGAATGTTAAATTTAAACTTAAGAGGAAGTATTTATATACTGTGTTTTTGTGGAAAACCTTGGTCAAAAGGCCATTATTGATCAAAATTATTTCAAGTATGTCCATCATATTAATTTTAAAAAATTTATTAGTATGGTTTTATAAAATTACATCATGTATGTTGAGTTACAACCAATCATTTCTAGAAATTCTATGGGTCCTGAACTCGTAACCGAAGGAAGATAAGGGTTCTACTCCTACCACTAGCCTACGCGATGTTCTGGTTAATGATTAATTATTTTTTATGAATATATATTAATGATGAACCAGTAGTGCTACTTTTTAGGTTTATATATTTTTGTATTAACCATATTTATTTTTAATAATATTTAGGGACAAATAGTTATACTTTTCATTCTTTTATAGTCCTTAAGATCAAATAAAAATTGTATTTTAGTAATTTAGGAATAAATGTTAATTTCTAGACATCCATTTATAGAAGTAATGAATGAATTATAAATAGATAAAAAAACAAAAGGATGAATTTTTTTTATAGATATATATATATATATTAATTATATTTCCTTATATTCTTGGTCAATAAAATAATTACTCAATGATATGATAATGATAAACAATTTCCATCATAATTCCTCAATTTTTGTAGAACTGATAGCCTTTTAAATAATCACATAATTATGACTTTGAGGCCCTAAACAATTATTTTTTTTCATTCCTTTTTTTATGATTTGTTACATCAATCACTCCCTATCTATATTTAATCAGTTCCTATATGACCAATATTTACTCAAAAACTATGTTCTCCTTTGTGGAAACCTAATTATATGTTACCATGGGTAACTGTTTTGGTTCCATCTTTCCCATTTTAAGGGAAATTTTAGTATTCATTTTTTTGATGTTTGTTTATATAAATTAAAAATTATTTTACAAATCCTCTGATAACCTAGAATAATTTCTAGAGAGAAATTAATTTTAATGGGGGTATAATGTAACACCCCTAGATTTTGTGAATTATTTTTTTGAATTAATTTAATCCTTTTGATATTTTACATTTCAAGAAATACTAAACATATTTTATTTCATATTAAAGAACTATGTTTGGATTGATTTATATAAAAAACCAATTTAATCATGCACTAAATGATACATAAACTTTAGTTTTCTCTATACGGAGCACTGATGTTAGCTTTCATTACATGTAATAATGACTTTCTTCAATGGTTTATGTGACACACAAGATCGAGTTTTATTGAATAATGATATATTATTTAATATAACCTATACATTAAATAAGAAGTTCTAAAAATTGATAATTAACTTATAAAAATATATTCTTTACACAAATATAAA
Organism: Viscum album; assembly: GCA_963277665.1. NCBI lineage: Eukaryota > Viridiplantae > Streptophyta > Magnoliopsida > Santalales > Viscaceae > Viscum > Viscum album. The sequence goes on along the minus strand of OY728138.1, from coordinate 208,009,045 downwards.
TTAATTCATTAGTTACAAATTAATTATAAATGAATATGAAATTGAAAGAATATCAAGGAAAATATTATTATACCCACAAAGCTATTTTACCATATTAAATTAAATTAATTGCAATTAGTGAGTGTTATTAAATTTATATATATATTATATATTCAATAAAACATTTTTTATATTCATACAATAGATTTGATAGGCTGAAGATAAAAACAAACTCAATTTTATCCATAAAATATTGTATTTCTTATTAAGGCATTTTTACCATCTTTTAGTGGGGAACCTATTTTAAATCCAAATTTTGGAACTTTTATGGATTATATATGTGAAAATAAACATAAAATTTGAAATAAAAACATAAAAATTTGGTTAGGATAAATTTTTGTTATTTTTATGTAAGGTTTGATTTTTAATGAATAGTTAAAAATACCAAATTTTAGTTCCGAACATCTTTTTCATCAAATTTATTTATAAGTTTAATTATATTTTAAATTGGTTTTAAAGTTTAATTGGATAATATTTTCATCAATAAACCCAATTTTGTTTATTTTAATCAATTTCACTTTGAAATTGTATATAAAAACAAATTAATGTTTTGAAAGTTTTTACTTTAAAACACCACATTGTCGACATGAATACGGTATTAAATTTAAATTAATTTCTACCACTTATGTGACTATACGTCAGAAAAATGGATTCCATATTTTAAATAAGGATAATTTATAATATCTAATAATGTCAACTTTGTTTTTGACCAAAAATATTAGTGAATGTAATTAAAATTAATTACATCGATTAAGGTAAAATTAAGCTTATCTGGGGACTAAACCTTAAAATTAAGGGCCTAAATGAACTACACACTTTTCCAAAATCCATTTTTGGCCATATTTAGACCTATAATTACGTTTCTAGACTTTTTAAGCTTGTTTGTTCCACTTTCCATGGTAAAAACATGGGTGTAATTCCCTTTCCAAAAATTACAAGAGTGTCACTCCTCCACTATAAAAAGGTCTCCTCTCCTACCACTTCCTAACACATGTCAAGAAACTTTGGCTAAAAAAATATCTTCATAAATATCTCCTCATCATCCCTAACCTCTTCTTATAATCATCCACTTTGTAATAATTCAGTCCAAGGAATCCCTTTGGTGAAAACCAGTAGGAGTTACCCGAATAAGTGGTAACATTCTTCCTCAAGGAAATTTATTTTATTTCAATTATCCAAACCCACAACTCTTATTATTCAGTGGTTGTAAAAAACACTAGTATATTCAATATAATATTATTTTTATGAAAATGGTTTGACCTACACTTACACACACGTATATCTAATGGGTAATGAACATACTATTTACGTGTGCAGCGAACAACTGCCTCACGAAATGATGATTGTTCATTTTTCTTCTACCTCTTATAATGGTAGAAATTATGATGGAAAATATGTTTATATATGTTATAAATTATTTTTATTATTAATTAAATATTATTTAATTATTTTAAAACACATATATTTATAATTTTCATTTGGTGTAAATATGATAACTTTATTTTTCAAAGTGTGGACGGTCACCCCCTCAAAGCGATGTGATTTTTTGAAACACTACATGGAATGAATTAAGGATGTGTTTAGTGAAATTATAAGATATATATGAAATAATAATTCAAATTTAATTATATTATATATATATCATTTTATTTTGTTCTTTGAATATAATAATTAAACGAAAATAGTTTTCATGCGTACATACGGCCTACTATATCTATGAATGGTGTATTCCATTTCATACTACTATATTCTATAGATTATTATAATACACATAGACTAAACATAAATGATATTTATATAATGTTTTAAATTCTAGAAATCATGATATAAGTATAAGGACAAAATATGTAAAAAATTAAGACACATGCAATGAACAAAGTGGGTATTACCCAAATTGAAACCATAATATAGAATCTTTAACAAGTGGGTTATATAATTTCATAATAAAACCATATATGGTATTATATATAAGAATATGGTTCTTTGATAGATTTATAATAAAATTATATTTATTATACAATAATTTTCTATGAGTATGACGTGAGTCAAGACACAAGGTAAGGGAAATTTCAACTCACTTTTTATTTGCATGAGATACATGCCTTAGACATCGTTCTTTTATTTTTTGTGGTGAATATAATTCCCATTAATTTATTCCATGATTCTTATTATTAAATTTGAGGCTACTTATATATTTTTCCTATGATCTTTCTTTCATGTGGTTAATGTTTCAAAAGTTACCAAAACTCTAAGACAGTTTTGTATCAATTTTCCTTCTTTGAGAAACATGTTTTGTTATAAACCTACATTTTTTTCAAGGTTTATATACATCAATTTGACATGTTATATCATGAATATCATTTTTAATGATATTTTAATCTTTATTTATTTTAATTTTATTTTATGGAGAGTATTATCAAAATATACCAAGTGGTTAGAGTTTATTGAATCAATATCATTATTTATTGAGATTCTTTATGATTATGCTTTCATTGATGAAATATTATGATTAATCTCTCAGTAATACTCATAATTTTTTATCCTCTATTTATTCAATGTATTTCCATTTATTAGTACCATTTTCTCACTTTTGGGTACTTAAATTAATTAAGAAAATATATTTATGAAAAATATGACTGTATTTCCCTCTTCGACTGTAAATCAGTTTTATTTCAAAATCCATGTTTTAAAAACATTTTTTCAAATGAACCTTGAAGATCATTGTTAAGGAAAAATTATTTTTTAAAAAAATTAGTTTTTTCAAATATTCTTTTATAAGTTTCCAAATTTATTTTCAGAGAAAATTTTTTTCAAAAATGATTTATGTTTTAAAAATCATTTTTCAAAGAAGAAAAGATATTTTTCAAAATAAGTGTTTTTAAAGGATATATAAAAATTATTTCCAATCTAAGATGACATCCATTATTTTTAACCATAAATTTCTTGGTAAATGACTCAATTTTTTTATAAATATTATGTTAATGAATGGTTTATGTTTTGTTGGCATGATGTTCATAAAACCCATTTCTATTTTGTGGGTTATAAGCTTTTGAAACCCACTTATTTTCATGGGTTATTATTCTGATCAAATGATTATTAAAAATTTATCATTTTCCATAGGTTATGATATATTTACATGTTTATGATACCCATTTAATTTCATGGGTTATGATATGATTTTTAAATGATCGTTTAGACCATGTATGTATGATTTCATTAAGAGGTTGGTGGGACATATATCTCCCTCCAATGCATTGGGTAAATATGTATCTCTCATGAGATAGAATAAGAGGTCTTGAAAGTAAACCTTGACTACTAAGATGACCATGGGAGTGAACCGTGACTACCAAGATGGTATGAAGAGTGAACTCGTGCTACTAAGATAGCCATGGGAGTGAACCATGACTACCAAGATGGTATGGGGAGTGAACTCATACTACTAAGATGGTCATGTAATAGATACCTTGACAACTTGATAAATCATATTATATGCTTATATGTTTTCCAAAATTACATGTTTTATTACTATGTTATGATTTCATGGATTAAGTTCTTTATTTCCTTATGATTTATGTCTTATGGATAGCCAATTTTTATGCCATGATTCTTGTTTATGCTCTTTGATATGCAGGGTATGATCTTCTATTTTCTTGATCATGTTCTCATACCCCTATGATCATTTCTATTCTTAAATATATCCCTTTATTACCCTTACTGAGCATCTCATCTCACCCATTTTTATGTTTCTTTCCCCAGGTTATAAAGATATGTATTATTTTTTGATGTTTCTAAGAAGTTTTCTAGTTAAAAAAAACCTAGTGGGAGATATTGTAGCTCACTTATGTGCTAGAGATTATGTTTCCATATTTCCAAAGGCACTATACTAGTACGGTCTTTGGGCATATATTTGAATTATGTTATACGTTTTATGAAAAAGTTATGTAATGTCAATTTATGTCAAGCCTAGGTTGCTATTCTATGCCCACACATCTATACCCATTGTTTATAGAAACTATGGGTATAAGGTTTGGGAAAAAATCTATACCAGCAGTTTTTAAAAAACAGTTGGTATAGGTTTAGATAAACCAATGGTTTTCAAAATCCATGGGCATATATGTGTAAATTATTGAAATCCTCCTCCCCTTTTCATCTGAGATCAATAATATCGTGTCCCCTAATTTGATCCTTAGCCTCTCACCTCCCCTCTTCAAGTGACGATTCCCTCATCAGTTGTCTCTTCTTCCACTTAAGGCATTTCTTTGTTGTACTCTTTGAGATGTAATATTTTATTCCCTTCTCTTCTTTCATATCCCCTCACCTAAGAAACAACCAGTTGTCTTATCTAGAATTATCCCATTATTAAAGATTTTTTTATTCAAATCTTCTTCAATATCAGATTACTGATTTATGAAACCTTCTATTCTTCTGTTGGTTGTTATTTTAATTTTTATCTATGCATGTGATTATATTGTAGCATATTGGCATCAATTATTTAATATTTTTTAAATATATAGTCTAATATAGATCAAATATATTCTATTAAATTTTTATAAGTACTGTTTTAATTATAATTTATTTGTTTTGAAAATTTTCCAAGGAATTTTTATGAATTTAACTTAATTTTGAGACACTTTTGGTGGAATATTTTAGGGATTTATAAATTTTTGGAATTAGGAATCATTATTAAGTTAAAAATAGGGGTTAATATTGGTTTTTATTATCCTTGATTTATAGGATTTAATTATTAAAATTTCATTTGTTATATCATGAACCATGTTTAAACTATTTATTGGATTGTTTTAACCCATGATGAAATAATTGCATGATTATGTATATGATTATACTATTATAAGTAAATATGGAATAATGATTTATCTATTAAGGTTTGTTATTGAGTAATTCACTATTGTATTTATTATACTTGTCAATCATGTTTATTAGAATTCGTTATTATGATTTAGACATGAATGAATGATAAAATATTATTTCATATAAATAAATATTTATATTATAAATGTCTAATAATTTTAAAAACTTTATTATGTAAACATATTTATATAATTCTTTAGTAATTGTCATAAAGTAATTAGATACGTTAAAATTGAAATCTTATTTTATAATATTCATTTTATTAAACATTTTTTCCATTGATATAGTTTTATATAAGAATTTAGTTCTTTAAGAAAATTTTAAAGGTATACCCTTAGTTTCACCTATTTTTATTAACTATTGAGTATAAAATTGTTCTTTTTTAAGAATTCTTCCTTAGTTCATTTATCATGTATTGAGTAGTTATCTATTTATTTCTACTACTTGTTAAATGAATTAAAACCCATATGACCACGCTTTACCTCAATTAATAGGTTTCATCTATAGTGAAGTAATGGATGGGTTTAATAAATTGGGTTGGAATGGATTAATTATTTAGTCTTAATGGATGTTCCCCAAATTAAATACTTGTTAAATTGAAATGGAAAATCATGTAAAATCTATTTTCCTTGTGTTTAGATAGTATAATTAATGTTAACCTTAAATAAAATCCTTTCATGAATAAAAATTATCCTTAATTATATTTTAAAATTATAATACCTCTCTAGATAAGAAATAAACATTTTTTCTAGTATTTGTGAGTCTTTATTTATTCCAATAGATGCACCTTTTTAGGATTCTTATGAGTATTCCTTGGTTTTTTCTTATGATTTTCATTCTTATTTTTTTGGATGGATAGTATTATTCCATAACAGTCACCTACATCATGAATTGTATTCAATTTGGTTTCCTCTAAGTATTATTAAATTTCCTATACACTATACATTTAATTTTTTTTTTGAATTTGGATTTCATTCTTGCATTATAGTCAGTTTAGTACACATTTTCATGTTTATTACCCAAATATTAAGCATTTAAAAGGGGATATATTTCTGTGATATATCCCCTAATATGGTATCATGTATAATGTTGTATAGGTTTTGAAAGAATGGGTAGGTATTTGGATATCATGACCCGATATGGGATAGGATCATGGTGCTCTAACTCTACCCAATTTCCCATTTCCCAATATGATGGGATTAAAGGTGTATTAAATATATATATATATACTTTCCCATTTCATATATCATACAAATTCAGGCCACCATCTCCTTTATTACATTTTGGATATATATTTTTTATTTTATAAATCTTAGTTTCTATGATATTAGGATTGTATGATTATTTATATTTATATCAATTATGGAATTGTTTCCATTATATTATTATACCATGTTTTTTGGATTTGATGTTGGGTGAAACATTGTTGTTATTGTTGAGTAAATGTTTTCTATCATAAAGACAAGTTTATTTAATTGGATTAATGTCAAATTCAAAACATGGATGTTTTAAAAAGAATTATTTTATAAATACGTATGTATTTAATTGGATTGTGTTATTATTGTCACTTATTCCATGTCTTATACTTTGTATGGTTCTTTATTTGTAGGTATTACTAATATCATATGTTGTTTCTTTTATTATTTTCTTTTCTAGCTACTAGCATTCTTCAATGATTTTTATATTAAAATTGGTTGTAATGGATTTTCTAATTATGGTTTACATTTTGGATTTGAATATAAATTCTTCCCCTATAATAGAATGGATAAAATATGGATGTATCATACCAATTGGATTTCAACTAATTTCAAAATAATTTGGATATTTTTTTAGATATTGTATTTAATAATCCTACAGATGGAGGTCGTATTCAGTTTCCATGTTATAATTCTGTTAGAAGACCATTGTTAATCCAGGAAGAAGCTATCTACCATATAAAAAATGTTGGATTTCAAAAAAACAATTATGTTGGGTATAACAATAGAGATAATTGAAAATCTTTTACTACTCAATAATGGAAAGAAAAATTTTGAATTGATAATTTGATATTTGATAGTTTCCATTTGTGTATCATCACGAGATAGATATTATTCCAGTTAAAGAATACAATGATATCAATACACGAGGAAAATAATGAAGATTATGATGTTGAGAGAGTGAAAAAAATAAATGGATGATGTCAAAACTATTGTATATCAGTAATGTACTAAAATGAAGAAATATGAATTTTTAATGTGATTATATCATGGAAAAACCATGTACAGAATTTCTAATACCAATTTTGATTATAGTCTTACATTTTTGAAGAACTTTTTTCCTGATGGCAAATATATTCCCTGAAATAATTATATTTCATGGAAGTTAATTAAGTAGATCATATTTCCAAATAATAAAATCCATACTTGTTCGAAATATTCCTATTTATTTTTTGAGGAAACTAAAAACATTAATGACTATAAAGAATGTGGTACTACTCGATGGATAGAAAATGAAAATGGAATGCCATATTATTTGACATAGAAATTCATGTGGCACTTTCCATTGATTCCTAGGCTTCAAAATCTATTCATGTCTAGAAAAATCTCAACCAATATGCAATGGAATGATGAGTTGGTTCATCCTAAAGATAGGTTAACATGGTGGGAATTTTATGCACAACATCCTAATTTTTCAGCTGATGTGCGTAATGTCAGGTTGAGTCTATCCTATGATGGTTTTAATCCTTTTGGTTAAATTATTACTACTCACAGTACATGGCATGTTTTTATTCATGTTAATAATCATCCTCCATGGATGTGTAAGAAAAATCCTTTAATTTCCTTGAGTATACTAATATCTATACCTTTTAATCCTAGAGATGATATAGATATATACAAGAAACATTTAATAAAAGAGTTGAATCTACTTTGGGATATGAGTGTGTGCACTTTTGATGCTACTTTAAAAAAAATATTTCAAATTTGTGATTCCCTTTTAAGGACTATCAATGATTTACCTAATTATACAGTGATTTATGGTTGTAGCACAAAGGGAAAACAATCATGTCATATTTTTATAAATAATACATGATTGAGAAGAATTAAATATCATCTTACATTCATTTTCATGGGGAATCGATTATTCTTTACAATGGATCATCAATAAAGTATGAATCATTATAAGGTTCACAATACTATTGAAACTAAAAATCCACCTCAACATATGTTAGGAATTTATGTGCTTAATTAATTAAAAGATTTTATATTTTCATTTCATAAAGATCATATGAAATCTAAAAAGACGGAGAATATTGACACTAAAGCCACTTTAAATTGGAAAAAAATTATCTTTTTGAGTTTCCATATTGGTCTACCAATTTGATAGATCATTGTTTAGATGTAATGCATAATGAGAAAAATATATATGAAATCTTTCTTCCAATTCTTCTAAATATTAGGAACACTATATATAACTTATTATCTCATTAGGACTTTTTGGATTGGGGTATTTTACTATAACTATATCCTATGTGTATCAGTGAAAACAAATTGAAAGTTCCTTTCACTTATTATGTGGTCAAACCTTTTGAGGAAAATAAATTTTGGGAAGTAGTGGAGAATAATGAGGGTCTTGATGGATATGCCAACAAAATATCTAAAAGAGTCAACATAAGGGAGTAAAAACTAAAATCCCTTTAAAATCATGATTATCATATCATTATTCCTAAATTTATTCCAATATCAATCTGGATTTTATTATCCAATAATTTAAGGGTGATAGTTTTTCACATGTTCCATGTTTTTAGAGACCCTTTTGATAAAAGTTTATCCAAGTATTTCTTGATAATAATTTAGTAAGTGTAACCATTGATTTTTTGTGAGTTGGAAAAAATCCATCAATCATTTTTCACTGTCATAATTTATTTAACAATTCATCTTCAAACTGAAACACTTCTTTGGGTACCTGTTTCTTTTCAAGGGATGTATCCTACTAAAATAAATATGTGCACAATGAAATCATATGTCCAAAATAAGAATCAACCTGAAGGATCCATTCTGATAGGTTACCTCATTAAAGAATTTATGGAATTTTGTTTAATTTATTTGTATGATGTGATCACAATACATAATCAGCTAATGATAAATGAAGATGATAAATATGGGAAAGTTGAGCACTCATTTCCATCTCTTCCCCAAACTGGAGGTATTCCTGGGTCATATACATTGTTTACATTGATCCTTAAAGAGCAGGATATGGAACACCACAAAATCTTGTTTAATTATGGATTTTTCGATGAATATGTTGTCACAACACATACCAGAGGGGCTTATACCATGACTACCCCAAACCCACCTCTAATAGGCCAGGGGTAGGAGACTATCACCGAGTAGGCATAACACACAAATGGGACGCATTTTCCTAAGTGCTTGTACACACACACATATATCCTAGACCAAAATTATGGAATGAAAAAACTTTAAGGGGACAATGAATGCATATACTAATATACCAACCAAAGAGTATGATAGTAGAAAACTGGAATGTAAAAAGGGCCAGAATACAATCTGACCAAAATAAAGAGTCTGAAAAAGTGAAAGCATGAGTTCCTAAAACTCATCCACCGAAAAACCTACCTGAGGGGTAAGTGTATGAAAACCGTCTAAAGTGGTAGGAGAACACCTCATCTGTCTCTAAGAACCAATTATTCCTAGACCACATAGAGCATCATCAAAGCATCAATCATCTGCACAAGACATGATACATACAGGAAAATCCCATGCAGGGTGAGTAAAAAAATACATAGTAGGACACCCTGAAACTATAGAGGAATACCACAAACAAATACACAAAGTATATGACAAAGAAATAAACGAGGTAAATTCATATCTACATAGGTATATGAATGTAACATATATACCAAGGATATACAGATATACTCATAACCAACCACAAAGTAAATAGGTAAGTCACAACCAATCATCATCCATAGGATTCTGCCTGAGGCATTCTCATTCCGAGAGAACTCACTCCTCAAGCCATGATGTTATGGGAGACTCTTGAAAAGAGGTCCCACTAATTTGGTCCCCACCTAAAGATAATACACTGGTCAAATATCATGGAATATAAAGAGGGGTCCCTTCCAATAAAATATCAAAAACCTAGTCTGTATTATCCCACAATGTATGGGATCTTTATTAGAGAATATAGATAACCCTACTGATGTGGCTCATAATGATGGGGATCCTTCTTAGATAATACCAAAAACCATACAGGTATGGTCCACTGGTTGGGGAACTAACACCCTGCACTCATAGTTCATGTCAATTCCCAAAAAACTCCACCATGGGTGACAGAGTATCACTCCCATCCCAAGGACGGATACTACAACTCTATCTGGGACTCTACCTCAAAAGGGGACTACTATCTACTGATGTATATGTAATTCCATATTAAACCCCTGAGGAAAGAAACAATGGAAACTCTCTACCTATAATGTTACATAGTAAAAACCTGACAATCCATATCAAAAGGACTTCCTCATCGCAGGGGTCCCAATGCTATAGACGTCTCATCAAACAGTTCTTTCATTTGAAAGTTATGAACATTTTAGTGAAAATTTCTGACTCGGTTCTGGTACGGGTCCGACACGTCGACCCGACCCGACCCGAACCTTTGGGCCCAACCCGGATCAGCCCAATAGACCACTGGACCCAGCCTACTAGGCCACTGGATCATCATGGCCTACTACATGTGGACCGGCCCCCTTCTCCCACACATGGCTGACCCAACGACATGCTCCCAGTCAACACAGAGCCATTTCGGTCTACGCGGATGGACACCACATCCATGGCCTCCCCCGTGGCCTAAACCATGGCCTCTACTACATTGATCTACATGTGAACCCATCCACATACATAACACCTCATTTCCGCATCCCTAATCACCGTCTGCGGCCTCACACTCCACTGGGCTAGGCCCCCCACTAGGCCGTGTTCTGCCTCTGCCGTCGACCGCCCTACCAGCAGCCCACTGTCCTCCTTGCAATCCACCTAAATCTAATCGAATCCACTTCTCTGGGAATCATATTATTCAGTTTTAAACCAATTACTCGGGTGATTCTCTATGTGCCTTCTCTATCGTACCTTCGCAATGTCATTGCGGTGTCGAATCCCTAGTCTCTGATTGTTGCGCCATGAATCGAAGGCACAACGACCCTCTATTAGTATTTCATGAATAATGATGAATGTAGAAATATTGGGGTAAAAGTGAAAAATTCTAAGAATACCCAAATAATATATCATTTACTTTTTCATTTTGGCCATGATTTGTTCATGTTAGAATAAATAATAGAGAGTAAATAAAACAAATCTCTAAACAGAATAATCCCTTATAATCAACCCACATAAATTATCCATCACATAAGAATGATCAATCCATAGATCAACATTTTCATGGTTTGGTCCATGTTCCTCATTTAATTTTAAAAAAAATTATAATATCATGAAGAAAAACAATTACCTAATTGGAGTTTGGATCGGTTGTCGACGAAGGGTGAGGTTGTGTCGTCGTTGTCCGTTAGTCCATCGATCATCAATCCAAGTTCTGATCCTTGATATGTCAACATCGTCAAGAGAACCACCTTCTCTTTATATCATAGAAACTCTAGGATTATGGTGATAACCTTGGATCCCTAAAAATCCCTAATATATTGAAATGGGTTGTCGTGTCAAAATAAAATATTTTTATTATATATTTTATTAGCAATGCGCCCAGAAACTAACTTTCATGTTCAGCACGTGCGAGTTGATGTTAGGCCCCGCCTAATGTAAAGTCACTATCTCTAATGAAATGGTGCCTTTGTATTTTTAATTGGCGCACTCATTTAGAAGCTATTACCATTTTAAAGAAAAACCACTCGCAAGCTTTATTAATATTGTAACATTATTCAATGAATTGTTCTAGGCACACCAGGCCTAGGAATCACATGACATCTTAGCACCAGGTCTCATAATTTTTCCAATTAATTTATAAAAATTAAATTGTAGAAAATATGAGTCATTGAAGTCTCCCCATATTATGGATTTATGACCCCAAAATCCAAAAAAAAGGGCTATTAAACAAATACATGAGGGTACAAAACATGAATCTGATTCTCCCACTCCCAAGTTCTCTCTTAGAGATTCTCGTCTGCCACCAGAAGTGCACTAGATGAATAAACCACCCATGAAGGATCATCTCCTATAGATCCTCCATCTCCACCAGGTACTGTACAAAAGTTTCCACATGGTCAATGTTCTGCTCTCCCCAGTCGATGATGTGAGATGGATCATGCATGTACCTCCTCAGTTGCGACACATAGAATACGTCATGAACCCAGTGCAAAGCAAGGGGTAGATCTAGGTGGTACAAAACCTTTCCAACTCTATGAAAAATCTGAAAAAATATGATGTACCTCAGATATAACTTTCCACACACACCAAATCACTAAAATCCACATCAAGGTGAGACCCTAAGGAATACATGGTCTCCTTTCTCAAACTCTTAAGGTCTTTGTATCATGTTAGTATATGGCTTATTCAAACTCTATGTAGTCATCATATGATCATGGATGATTTTCACCTTCTCTATAGTTGTTCACACTAACTACGGTCTCATGAGTGCTGACTCTCATAGGTCCATCCACAAAATTGGTGACCTGTATGTTCTATCGTACAGGGCCTCGTATGGTGTCATACCAATGGTGGAGTGGTATCTATTATTGTCTGCAAAATCCATCAGTGGTAGGTGATCCTCCCGGCTATGACTAAAGTCCATGATGTAAGCCCTCATCATATCCTCTATAACCTAAATTCTCCTCTCCTTCTGGACATCTGTTTGGGGATCAGACACTATTCTCAAGCATAACTGAGTCCCAAATTCCTCCCACAATCCCTTCCACAATTGGGATGTGAAACGAGCATCACGATCTGAAATGATTGTAGATGGAAATTTGTAAATCTGAACTATCTCCTTCATTTAGAGGTGTCCCAACATCTCTACTAAAATATACTCTCGAATAGGTTGGAAGTGGGCAGACTTGGTGAGCCAGTCAATGATCACCTTGATGGTATCATGTCCCCTGGACATACGTGGTAAACTCTTCACGAAGTCCATGGATATCCCATCCCACTTCCACTCTCGCACCTCAAGGGTTTGGGTCAAGCCTACTGGAACTTGGTGCTCATCCTTCACTTTTCTTCAAGTGAGGCATCAAGAAATGAACTCTACAGCTACATTATTCATACATGGCCACCAGAATTGATGTTGGAGGTCTGAGTACATATTCACCATGATTGGATGTACAACAAAAGGGGGTGTGTGGAACTCCATCAGAACCTCCTTCTACAACACCACAAGTAAAACTATGTACTCTCTAAAAATAACAACATGCTCCCCAAATATTTAATAGCTATCATGGGAATGCCTTGTGAAAAAATAAGCAATTCGGGTCTCTAAGTCGATATCTCCTAGTTATTCCTCCCTAACTCTCTATAAGATTAGAGGGGTGACAACCATCAACTGGAGGTATGGTGGTCCATCTCCATCCACAAAGGATATCTACAATGTGTCCAAATACTCTGAAGCCTCAATCAGAAACTTCAAGTTGGATCTCCTGCTAAGATCATCTACAACCACATTCCCCTTCCAAAGAGTATAGACAATATCAAATTCATAATCCTGGAGGAAATCTATCCATGGCCTCTATCCCAAGTTCAGATCCTTCTAAGAGAAGATATACTTGATACTCTTGTGTTCATAGTAGATGGTAAATCTCTCACCCATTAGTTAGTGTCACCACATCTTCAATGTTAATACTACCATCGCTAGCTCAATATCATAGTTCGAGTAGTTCTACTCATGTTATCCCAACTACTACAAACCATAGTTAATCACCACTTTACCATGCATTAGGACACAACCAAGACCATTCTATGATGCATTTTAAAACACTACGTACCTGACACCCTCCTCTGGTAGTCTGAAGATGGCAGTACTCGTCAGTCTTTACCTTAGCTCCTAAAATCATTATTGGAACCTCTTTATTCATAAGAAAGGATTCCCCTTCCATGTAAAATCCACCAAAGGTGCTTCCAATTTTTACAATTTGGGCACAAACCTTCGATAGTACCTAACCAAACTATGTAAACTCTACACCTCGGTAACTTTCATGGGTGCCTCACAATCAATAAGTCCATCAATCTTCACCGGATCCACTACAACTCCAACATCTGAAATGAATTGTCTGAGAAAGTGGAACTCTAGAATCCATAAGTGAAACTTCAAGATCTTCCCATAATGGTGGTGGTATCAGAGTGTGTCCAGGAACATCCTTATGTGTATTGTGTGCTCCTACTTAGACGCTGAGTACACTAGAATATCCTCAATAAAAGCCACAACGAACCGGTCTAAGTAGGGCACAAAGATCTTATTCAGGAGACCCATGAACACTACTAGGATTTTTTTCATTCCAAACAGAATCACTAAGTATTCGTAGTGGTCATACCGACATCTGAAGTTAGTCTTCAGTACATCCTTATCCCATACATGAAGCTGGTGATATCCATATATGAGGTCAATCTTCGACAACCACATCACTCCCTTTATCTAATTGAAGAAGTCATCAATTCTTAGTAGTGGATACTAGTTCATTATGGTCACCTGATTTAGCCACTATAAGTCCACACATAACCTCAATATTCTGTCTGCCTTCTAGGAAAACAAAACTGAGGCTTCCCATGGTGAAACACTGCGTCTTACAAAGCCCTTCCCCAACAGGTTCTCCAACAGTACCCTTAGATCACAAAGCTCTTTGAGATCCATCTGATATTAAGGGGTAGATATCAGTTCCATCATAGGGTATAGATCAATGTATAAGTCCAACTACCAATGGGGAGGTAGTTCGGGGACATCCTCAGGAAAGATGTCCTCATACTCCACCACCACTGTTGGAAACTGAGGACTCCTTTCATCCACTACACTGATGGTGAGGCTAGAAAACTGGTGAGTAATCGTCTGCACCCTCTTATGAGTAAGTCCATTACTCCCTGCATACATTTCCTTTTTTCAACAAAGGAGAACTTGGTCCAATCACTACAAACACACCACACTTTGTGCCTAAAACAATCAACCTAAGCATGAACTGTAGATAACCAGTTCATATCAAGAATGTTATCATAAGGCCTCGATGCCACAAACAAGATATCCCAACTAAAACTCTCACATCCAAGAGTAAGATCAAACTATCATCACTAGTGTGTGATTATTGAAACCCCTCCCGTAGGAGTCTCTAAACGTAAGGTTCGAGTCAATGGTTTAATCAGAATCTTCGATCCCCGAATAAGGTCCATGGAAATAACATAATGACTGTAACATGTGTCTATAAAAACTACAGCTATGTTTTAAAAGATATAGATCATACCTCTAATAATCCATGGATCATCGTGGTCATAAGACTTCATCCCTTGCAGTTTTCCTCATCCCTATCCACCAACTTCCTGAGCTTATTGTGGTCCACCTGGGGGTGGGGGTGGTAAAACGTTGAACCTCCACCATCCTCCTGCTGATATAACTTCTCATCTTTTATGTCTGCCTCCCTACAGACCACCCTGCTTCTATCTCTACCTCTTCCCCGGTTATCCCTCGACCATCCCACGATCTTCAATATGTCAAGTTGGGAAATCTCAAGCTAGATACCCCTGATCGCCACATGAATAACACCGCCTATCTCTAGGTCAACTTGAGCCACCCCGGGATCCCTTAACCAATAACCTAGTATCATGGGGTCATCTCCATAAGTGGCAGTCCCACTTGGGTCTACGTGACTACCGTCGTCTACCAACTACCGAAGTCTTGTCCAAATGGTGCATGTTGGTAGCTCCCACAGGTGGTGTCTAATCCATGAGAAATCTCTCCACTATTAGAGCTCCTTCTAGTACCCCATCATATGTATGAATGCTAAGGGATATCATTGATTCCCTGATATCCTAGAATATCCCCTGTTAAAAGCTCATAGACATGAAGAACAGGTCCCACACCATGTCTGTGGAGTAGCGAGAATGATCAGTAAACCTCATCGAGTACTCTGCCACAACCTGACTACCCTAGTGCAGATGTAGGAGATCTTGTATTTTCACTGATTGTAACATAGCTAGAAATAAGTCCTCCCTGAATAGACTCTCAAATTATTCCCAAGAGAGAGTCACCTCATCAAGTGTCTAGGTAACTAATATGCATCACACTAATGATCCTGAAAGAACACTCATGGCTAGGGTGGTCATTTGGTCGGAAGGCATCCCAACAAGGTGAAATACACTTGTAACTGCCACCAACCAATCCTTAGCTACCTGGGGGTCTGTCTCAACCCAAAACCTGGGAGTTCACTACCTCTATAACTCATGCAATGCACTCAGCCTACATACATCCTCAACCGATAGTGCTAGGAGTGACTGTTGCTCGATGGGTGGTGGTATCACTGGTAAACCACCCAGAAGTTCTATCTCTGATACAATGAGTATCTCTAGTATAGTTCCCTGTACTGATGCCTCATCTACTGGAGGATCATCCTCATAATCACATAATAGAATCATGACTGGCTCTCTTGATAGATACATCTTAAATAAAACAAGATGGACCATAGTCAATAAATTATATCTAGAGAGATTTCTCTAGAAGGACATGGAAAACACAACCCATTCCTATATGATGCTTATAGAATTAATTCTCAATGACTATTTTTTTCATGTAATGAGTCAAAAATTAGGTTTCTAGAATCTTGGTGTATGGATATGGCATCTGCCACACCAACCCTAGATTCTTTGGCCTAAAAGAGGAACTCAAAACACTTAACATTGTCTCCCCATACCATTCTCACAAAATTTTGGTCCTTATTTAGAACTAACATGCTTCTGATACCACTCTATCATGACCCGTCCCAGAGGTTCCCCTACCGTGACTACCCTAATCCCACCTCTGATAGGCCAGGGACTGACGACTAGTACAGAGTAAGAATATCCCATAAATGGGGGGCATTTTCCTAAGTACCTTTACACACGCACACATATCCAAGCCCAAAATATTAAAATGTAAAAACACTACGTAGAAAATGAATTCATTCATTAAGATACCAATCATAGATTACAAGAGTAGAAAACTAGAAATTAATGAGGGACATAATACAAGTCCACCAAAAGAAATAGTATGTAAAAAGTGAAATCACAAGTTCCTAAAACTCATCTACAGAAAACCCTACCTGAGGGGTAGTTGTATGACAGCTATCTGAAGCCATAGGATCACACCTCCTCTATCTGATCCCTCTAAGAAACACCTAGTCCTAGAAAACCTAGATCTCTATAAAATCATTGATCATCTACATGAGACTCAACACATGTTGGCAAAGCATGTGCTGGGGTGAGTAAAAAAATACTGAGAAAGCCACCCTAAATCTACAAAGGAATACCACAAAGCAATACATGAAGTATACCAAAATGAAATACATGAGGTATATTTGACTCTACACAATTATATGTTTGTAACACATATACCAAGGATATCCAGATGTACTCATAACCATTCATAAGGTAAAGAGGGAATTCACAACTAATCATCAGCCACAGGATTCTTCATGAGGAATGCTCATTTCAGGAGAACTCACTCCTAGATCCATGATGCCATCGGATACTCTTGCAAAGAGGTCATGCTAATTTGGGCCCCACCCAAAGAGAATTCACTGGTCAAATATCATGGTATACAAAGAGGGGATCCTTCCTAAATAATACTGACAACCCAGTTTATATTAGACTGCAACATAGGGGATTCTTCTCAGAGAATATTGAAAACCCTATTGACGTGGTTCGTAATGTAGGGGATCCTCCATAGATAATACCCATAATCCTACCAATATGGCCCACTAGGTAGAGGACTAAAACCCTACCCTCGGAGGTCACATCAATTTCTATAAAACTCTACTATGGGTGATATAGGATCTCTCTAGTCCCAAGGAGGGATACTACAACTCTACCTAGGACTCAGCCTTTATAGGGGACTACAATCTAGTGGTGTGGATGTAATGTCGTACAAAACCCTTAAGGAAAGAACCAAGGGAAACCCTTTACCTATATTGATCAAAAATAAAAACCCACCAATACATCTCAGAAGTACCACCTCATCTCAAGGGTCCTGACATCGTAGACGTCTTGTCAAAAGAGCATTCCGTTTGAAAGTTACATCCATTTTAGTGAAAAGGTATGTCCTAGGTATGGACTAGTCGATTGACCTAGCCTGGACCGCTGCAAACAGGCTCTCCCCCTTCTCCCGCACATGAATGACCCCACCGCATGAACCCGGTAAATGTGGAACCACTTCGGTCAGCATGGATGGCCACTGTGTCTTTGGCCTCCCCCGCGGCCTTTGCCGCCGTGAGCTCCATGTGGACCTAGCTACATACGTGGACCCTCACCATCACTTCCACTGTCATCGCCTGCAGCCTCCACCATCAATGGATCACACACGATCCCGCCTAGACCATGGCCTCACACTCTTCCACCATCCACCGCATCGTTGGCCCGTCTACCTTTCCCTCCACCTGGCTCACCCCCCCCCCCCACCACATAGGGACATGTGCTACCTCCACCTTCAGTGGGCCACTGTCCGCCTCGCGGTCCGCCTAAACCTAGCTGGATCCACTACTCTGAGCACTGCCTTGCAACACTATAAACCACTTCCTTGAGTGATTCACATTGTGACTTCTCCTTTGAACCTCCATGATTTCGTTGCGGTAACACCCTAATCTTCCACGGTATGTTTCCCTTTGAATAATGCAATAGCATGCATTGTACGCAACTTCGAGACTCTAACACACCGCGACTAATAAAAGCAGCCATTATGAATAGTAATACCCACTTTTTGAAATTTTATAAATATTATCCTTCAAAATGGACTTCATATTTGGATTCGGAATATCAAAATTAACCTAGGGTGAATTTTTGGTATTTTTCTGAAAACTATCAATTTTTGATTAATAGTGAAAAAACACTGAGTTATGGTTTAAAGAGGAATTTTTATTTAAATAATTATTTATTTTATTTAAATATAATTAAGGTCAAAATAGATAAATAATACCTATACAATTTCAATATAATTCATTGAAGTTAGTTTAGAATAATATTTGATATATAAAAATTTTATTGAACTTTTCACCGTCTTTTACCCACCTCTTAGGAGAATTTGGAAATTCACATAAAACTTAATTTTACCGCTTCTGTGAGTGTAATTTCGAAACTCTGAGATAAATGGTTAATATCAAGGAGTAAAATGTGGTTCAATAAGATGAAAATAATTTTTGGTGAATATTATCTTTTTACTTTTATTTACCACGGTTAAAAGTAAATAGGGTAATTAAGGGTAAAAATGATATTAATATTACCCTAACACATGCCCTAATTCTATTGGACAAGTGTATCTCGACCAAAAACAACCTTATGAATAAAATATTATCATTTAGGTCCACTTATTTTAGATTAGGACATTTATTATTATTTAATTCAAAGAATAGTTAAAAGAGTTAAAATCAAAGTTTAATAACTAAAACATTTTTAATATAGGGTTATACATAAGATGAATTCGATTATAAATATTCATTATAAATATAAAAATATTCCATACATAATGGTATTTTATTTATACTTTTTAGACATTAAATAATTTAATTTATTTATGACACAATGATGATGCAGTAATTACCATATTAATGAAATGTTAAAATAATTGATATTATAAATATCAAAATAAATTTAATTTGAGACTTTTTATGAATTACACTAATTTTTTAGGTTAATATGACATATTATAACTGACTATATAAATTTTTTTCGAATTAATAATGCTGTTATAAAATTTTCAAAAAACAAAATACCCAATAGTGTCAAAATTCACATAAAAGAGTTTTTAAAACAAATATTATATTATTAATTTATATTTTATTCCAAAAAATATAAGGTTCGGCCAAGATACTTATACCATGATAGGTTTATTATTAATGGACCACTTAGGGGTCTCTTGTATGTATATAGTATGTTTATTTACTATATAATTTAAAAATACAAAGTGACATGGTAAATGCCAATCTAATTAACTAAGAGTTAAAACTAAAAGATAAGGTTAATATAATGACCCAAGCCTTTTTAAAATCTATTGGTTGAGTTTTTTTCAACCTATCCCCACCTTAACCTTTAAATAATCCACTTTGGATCTATTAGAAACCGAATATGAATTTATTATAAAATAATATTTCTAGCTTTTTGTAAGGTGCCCCTCACCCCTCTTATAAAGGGGAATTCCCCCTTCTCTCAAATTCATACCTTCAAAGCCTTTTGGTTCGGCCAAACTCTGCCCAAATACACTCTCAACTATCCTCCCTTCATCCTAGAGTCCTTACTTTAGTCAGAAATCCAACCTAAGGATCCCTTTTGATCAAATCAAAAGGAAGAACCCGAAGAAGAGGTAATGTTTTCACCACCCTCTTTCAAGTTCCTTTCTTCTTCAAATTATTATTTATTTGTTATTTACATTCTAAAATAATAACTCCAGTATCTTCTATATACTGTGATGTTATTATAAATATGGTACAAACATATTCAGTATTCTATCCATCCTTTGAATGACATGTCACCATACGTGTGTACGTACGGCTTACCGTCTCCATGTCGTGGTGTAATTGTTATTCAATGTATTATTATTTTTATGGGTATAATAATGATGTTTAATTCCTGTAAATAACAAATAAAACATGATAATGATTCTGTATATATGATATACCATCCAATTATATATTATTTTTATATCAAAATAATGATATTGTCGCTCGTGCGTACGTACGGACTACCGTCTCCATAAACACGATGAGATTCATTCCCCATCGTATCCATTCAAGACTAATTCTCATTTGATGATTAAAATTAATGTTTAAGAACTTTATATAATTCTGGATATGAATAATACACAACCTATCCATAACAAACTTGACTTATTTAACAAAACATATAAAATAAAACGAGTAAGTTAACACCCGAAACGACGATAATACTAAAATATTATTAACAAAGAATTATTAGAAGATCATATTTGATATCATAATTATGTATATGGTTCTTGTCTAATTTAATAACAATGTTTTAACTATTATAAAATAGGAAAACATACCATCGACTAAGGAAAATTACAAGGTAAGGGTTTATTTCACAATCTCTTCATTATCTAAGGTTGTTTATACGTAATTATCTACTAGGAAATCTTTATCATCCACATCCATGTTTCTTAAAAATGTATTTCAAAACATTCTTAATATTTTACAGAATGTGGGTTAAAGTCATTTATACCCTTGTTTGACTTTTTATAAGAAGTTTATAAAGGAATCTTTCTATCATTTTCCAAACAAGGCCCTTTTTAACCTTTTCGACAGAATTAAGGTAAAAATGTATTTTTTTTAACTTATACGGCGGGTGCATCTATTTTCCACCGTTATAAAATCTTTGAAGATTCCCTTACAAGCTTATAAGAATAATTTCAAATAAAATGTTTTCTTTTATAATAATGTGACTTTTAAATGATTTCAAAATAAGCGATTTTTCTCTCAAATAGTTTTTGATTTCATCTATGTTAACATCCTTTGATAAATTTTACACTTGTTTGAAGTTGATTTATTATGATACAAATATTCCATATTTTATTTTTATTTTTTTGATATGTTTGACTATGGATGAGTTATTTTCATGCCATTAATGGTTTATGATTAATGTTTTGGCATTTTTATGCTAGTTTTAAAACGAATGTTTATGTTATATTTCATCCTCTTCTTAAGATGAATGTGTTGGACTAGTATGTTCTAGGTTGGGGACCGGTAAAAGTAAGCCCTCCGAGTTGGCGTCCAGTTACAGAAGACCCTCCGAGTAGGTGTCTGGTTATTAGAGGCACTCCGGGTTAGTGTCATGTTATTAGAGGCACTCTGGGTTGGTGTCCGGTTATTAGAGGCACTCTGGGTTGGTGTTCGGTTATTAGAGGCACTCTGGGTTGGAGTCTGGTTACAGAGGCTCTCCGGGATGGAGTTCGTTTACAGAGGCTCTCTGGGTTGGGTTCCAGTTACAGTTATCCCTTAGGTCTTGGCATGAGGCCTTGACACAGTAATAAAAGTTCACCATTATGCATTTCCTTCATTATGAAAGTGGTTATTGATATTTCATGTGATTATTCAACTAGTAGAATATCCATGTGAATATGTAAATGGAATTATTTCATTTTATCTTTTCCATATTATTCTGAAGTTCAAGTTTAAAAGGATTTTGTTTTAGTTATACATTTCCTGAAATGATTATGATTATTTATAAATGTTTCCACTTTATTTTTATCCTTACTGAGCATCTGAGATCACCCCTTTCAATGTTTTATTTTTCCCAAGATGTGAAGAAGTAATTTATGAATGACCTGCAAGGATAGTATGAGGGGATATGAAGAAAAGATGTTGTTTTAGTAGTGTTCACTTTATGATTTAATGTAAACTTTATGAATGTATCTAGTGTTTCCATGGCTACTAAACTAATAAGCCTTTTGAGACTTGATCATTTGTGATCATGCCAACGTTATGTAATAATGCACCGACTCTGGGTAACTAGGGTCGGGGCGTTACAGTTGGTATCAAAGGAAGTTTAGTACAATCCTTGGAAGCTAGATTTAGATAAACTCTGATTAGAGCACAAAGAACTAAGATGGAATTTGATGATTATAATAGAAGAACTTCCTAGAATTTTGGTATTGTAGATGTTTTGTGAGTTTTTCGAGCAATACGTCCCTGTCTGGATACGAGCAGGTAGAGGTGGCTCTGGCACAGATGTACCTAGGAGTAAAACCCGAAAATTCCACTTTGAGTTAGACTCGAACGGGAACTGGTGCACGACAACGGTCCTTTCTTCACTCTTGGTTACGACACTCCCAAGGGATATGCTTGGGATAATTCTCATTTTATTTACAATCCATTATGAAGAGTTTATGAGTATATACATCCTCAAAGAATTCATTTTTTATGATTATGGATTATATCCATAAACAATTTAATTTATGTTAAGTGTTTTACAAGTTCGGGATTAGGTATTGATATTCATAAACAAATCTAGTGTATGCCATTGTTTAGAAATGGTGACCAGTGGAAGGAATGAGAACTCCAGCAATACGCATGATCCAAAGAGTAAGAAGGATCATATCTTTCATGGTATTAAGCCAGAATTTAGAAGGGAAATATTATCCCATGTATTATAATTATTTGAAGAAATATTATCATGTGTTGATAAGACAAGTAAATAGTTCTCGGAGTCCTATGGATTTTAAGGGAAGATAGAGAAGAAAAGGATGGTAGAAATAAAGACAGATAAAGGGAAGAAGGTAAAGAGGGATTTTCCCATATGTGATAACTGTAGAAATAATCACCTTAGAAAATGCTTTAAGGGAATGGGAGTATGTTATAAGTGTGGAGAAAAAGGACACCATGTTCATGATTGCGAGGGTAAGAAAAAGGTTTCAAAAGTACAATGCTTCATCTGCAAGGAGTGAGGACACTACGCGAATCAATGTTCAAATCGTCAGACTATGCAACAATTGATGCTATTAGAAAATAATCAAGTTATGATACTACCATAGAAGAAAAGGAATTACTAGTGTTCTTATGTTATTATTTTGGAATTATTTCATTGAAGTGTTGTATCAATGATGTACTGTAAATAAATAAGGATTGTACTATTTCATTGAGGATTTGAGATTATATGGTACTATGAAAAGTGATTCAACAGAAAGTTAAACCTTTTTTTTTGAAAATACATGGTTAAAGGAAAGGTAATCCTTAATATGGTATTGATACTGAGGAAGTAATTTTGGAATGAGAGATGGTTGATTTGGATAAATTATATTGGATATTCTTGACTATCTTGGCACTGATTAATGTTTTGTTTATTTCATCATTGTTGGAATATTAAATGTTTTTTGATATAAAGAATATATCTAGTATTCTATAAGTAATAAGGGAGCATGAATGTAATAAATATGTTTTTATGGTAATTCAGGGTGTTACCATATTTTAAAAGAATACATGATGAAGTTATTCACATGTTATTACATGAAAAAAATGATCTTCATTATATTTACCTTCCTTATAAATTTTGGACTGTGAGTTTGGACAGAAGTAATTTGGATAAGTCTAAATGTTGTAATGAGTTATATTGGACATTTGATACAATTTTAAGGTTAAATCATTTCTAAAGATTATTCTTGGATTGTTATAAAAAGGATAACACGGAGGTCGGGCGACAACCCACCGCGTCCGGCAAGGCCGCGAGACTTGAACCCTCAACCGAAGGGTGACAAGGGTGTATCACCTACCACTGACCCATGTGATGTCCTAGATTGAATAATATATTTTTTTAAAGGGTCTGGTAGATGAATTATAAATTCATTTTTTTTAACCCAATACGAATAGGATAAATAGAATATTTTTTGAGTTCTATTATCTTTTAGAGTGAAAGATGAGTTTGTGGTAGAAATCAGTTAAAGGATGGAACTCTACATGAAAAGTATACTATTTTTTCTTATCTTATTCTATGAAGAAATAAATTCTTAAACATTAGTTAAGTCATCTTAAAACCAAAAATGTGTTATCCTAATACCTTACCTTTTATTGAACCGATGGTATTTTAAATCATCATAGATTTGTGGCTATGAGGCCCACAATTCTATAATTTTTTGTGATTGTTGACCTCAATCACTACCTATAAATATTTACATTTTTCCTCCAATTATTTGTCTCTAATTTCAACCAATTTTCTCCTAATCGAGATCATAATTTGGTGGTGACTTTTTTATTCCCTTTTTCCTATTATTAAGACTAAATTTTATTGACCCAATTTCCGATGTGGGTTTTCCCAAAAAGGTATCTTCTATTTTCGACCTTTTTTTAAGAACAATTTCAAATTGCGAGGACGTAATCTTCCACGGTACGTTTCCCTTTGAATAATGCAATATCTTTCATTGTACGCAACTTCGAGACTCTAACACACCGCGACTAATCAAAACATCTGTTATGAATAGTAATACCCAATTTTTGAAATTATATAAATTTTATATTTCAAAATGGACTTCATATTTGTATTCGGAATATCGTAATTATCATAGGGTTAATTTTTGGTATTTTTCTGAAAACATTCAATTTTTGATGAATAGTGAAAAAACACTGAGTTATGGTTTAAAAACGAATATTTATTTAAATAATTATTTATTTTATTTAAATTTAATTAGGGTCAAAATATATACATAATACTTATATAAGTTCAATGTAATTCATTTAATTTAGTTTAGAATAATTTTAGATATATAAAAAATTTATTGAACTTTTCACCGTCTTTTACCCACCTCCTAGGAGAATTTGGAAATTCATATAAAACATAATTTTACCGCTTCTGTGAGTGAAATTTTTAAAATCCGAGAGACACGATTAATATCAAAGACTAAAATGTGGTTCAATAAGATAAATATAATTTTTGGTGAATAGTAACTTTTTACTTTTGTTTACCACGGTTAAAAGTAAATAGGGTAATTAAGGGTAAAAATGAAATTAATATTACCCTAGCACATGTCCTAATTCTATTGGAAAATTTTATACCAACCAAAAACAACCTTAGGAATAAAATATTATCATTTACGTCCACTTTGATTAGATTATTACATTTATTATTATTTAATTCAAAGAAGAGTTAAAAGAGTTAAAATCAAAGTTTAATAACTAAAACATTTTTAATATAGGGTTATAAATAAGATAAATTCTGTTATAAATATTAATTATAAAGATAAAACGATTCCATACATAATGGTATTTTATTTATAATATTTAGACATTAAATAATTTAATTTATTTATGACACAATGATGATGCAGTAATTACCGTATTAATGAAATATTAAAATAATTGATATTATAAATATAAAAATAAATGTAATTTGAGACTTTTTATGAATTCCAATAATTTTATAGGTTAATATGACATATTAGTACTGATTATATAAATTTTTTTTGAAGTAATAATTTTTTTATGAAATTATCAAAAAACAAAATACCCAATAGTGTCAAAATTTACATAAAATAGTTTTCAAAACAAATATTATATTATTAATTTATATTCTATTCCTAAAATTCTAAGGTTCGGCCAAAAGACTTATATCATGATATTTGTATCATTAATGGACCACTTGGGGGGTCTCTTGGATGTCTATTGTAATTTTATTAATTATATAATATAAAAATACAAAGTGACATGGTAAATGTCAATATAATTAACTAAGAGTTAAAACTAAAAGATAAGGTTAATATAATGACCCAAACCTGTATAAAATATATTGGTTGAGTTTTTTTAGACCTATCCCCACTTTAATCTTTAAATAATATTCTTTGGAGCCACTAGAAACCGAATATGAATTTATTATAAAATAATATTTCTAACTTTTCCTAAGGTGCCCCTCACCCCTCTTTTAAAAGGGAACTCCCCCTTCTCTCAAATTCATACTTTCAAAGCCTTTTGGTTCGGAAAAAATCTTCCGAAATACCCTCTAAACTATCCTCCATTAATCCTATAGTCCTTCATTTAGTCAAAAATCCATCCTAAGGAGCCCTTTTTATCAAATCAAAAGGAAGAACCCGAAGAAGAGGTAATGTTTTC
The DNA here is from genome assembly GCA_963277665.1 of Viscum album. Taxonomy (NCBI): domain Eukaryota; kingdom Viridiplantae; phylum Streptophyta; class Magnoliopsida; order Santalales; family Viscaceae; genus Viscum; species Viscum album. Next base: position 207,982,377 of record OY728138.1, on the reverse strand, counting down.
ACCACCCTCTTTCAGGTTCCTTTCTTCTTCAACTTCTTCTTTCTTTGTTATTTACATTCTAAAATAATAACTCCAGTATATTATATATATTGTGATGTTATTATAAATGTGGTACAACCATATTCAGTATTCTATCTATCTTTTTAATGACATGTCACCATACGTGCGTACGTACGACTTACCATCTCCACGTCGTGGTGTAATTTTTATTCAATATATTATTATTTGGATGGGTATAATAATGATGGGTAATTCATGTAAATAATAAATATAAAATGATAATGATTCTGTATATATGATATACCATCCAATTATATATTTTTTTTTATCAAAAGAATGATATTGTCGCTCGTGCGTACGTACAGACTACCATATCCACGAACGCGATGAGATTCATTCCCCATCATATCCATTCAAGACTAATTATCATTTGATGATTAAAAGTAATTTTTAAGAACATTATATCATTCTGAATATGAATAAGATAAAACCTATCCATGACAAACACAACTTATGTAACAAAACATATAAAAGAAAATGAGTAAGTTAACACCCGAAACGATGATAATACTAAAATATTATTAACAAAGCATTATTAGAAGATCATATATGATATCCTAATTATGTATATGGTTCTTGTATAATTTAATAACAATTTTTTAACTATTATACAAGAGTTTAACATACCATCAACTAAGTAAAAGTACAAGGTAAGGGTTTATTTCACAATCTCTTCATTATCTGAGGTTGTATATACGTAATTATCAATTGGGACCTCTTTATCTTCCACATCCATGTTTCTTAAAAATGTATTTCAAAACATTCTTACTATTTTAAAAAAATATGGGTTAAAGTCATTTAAACCCTTGTTTTAATTTTTATAAGATGTTTATAAAGGAATATTTCCGCCGTTTTCCAAACAAGGTCCTTTTTAACCTTTTCCACAGAACTAAGGTAAGAATGTCTTTTTTTAACTTATACGGCGGGTGCAGCTATTTTTCACCACTATAAAATCTTTTAAGATTCCCTTACAAGATTATAAGAATATTTTCAAAGTAAATGTTTTCTTTTATAATTATTTGACTTTTAAATAATTTCAAAATAAGAGATTTTTCTCTCAAATAGTTTTGATTTCATCTATGTCAACATCCTTTGATAAATTTTACACTTATTTGAAGTTAATTTATTTTGATACAAATCTTCCATAGTGTATATAAGTTTTTGTGATATTTTTAACTATGGATGAGTTATTTTCATGCCATTAATGGTTTATGATTAATTTTTTGACATTTATTATGCAAGTTTTAATACGAATGTTTATGTTATATTTCATCCTCTTTTTAAGATGAATGTGCTAGACTAGTATGTTACGGTTTTGGGACCGGTAAAAGTAAGCCCTCCGGGTTGGGGTCCAGTTACAGCAGACCCTCCGGGTTCATGTCCAGTTATTAGAGGAACTCCAGGTTGCTGTCCGGTTATTATAGGCACTCCGGGTTGGTGTTCGGTTATTAGAGGCACTCCGGGATGGAGTCCGGTTACAGAGGCTCTCTGGGATGGAGTCCGGTTACATAGGATCTTCGGGTTGGGTTCCGGTTACAGTTATCCCTTAGGTCTTCGCATGAGGCCTTGACACAGAAATTAAAGTTCAGCATTTTGCATTTCCTTTATTATGAAAGTGGTTATTGATATTGCATGTGATTATTTGACTAGTAGAATATCCATGTGAATAAGTAAATGGAATTATTTCATTTTATTTCTTCCATATTATGTTGAAGTTCATGTTTAAAAGGCTTTTGTTTTAGTTATGCATTTCCTTAAATGTTTATGCTTATTTATGAAAGTTTCCACTATATTGTTTTCCTTACTGAGCATCTGAGCTCACCCCTTTCAATGTTTTATTTTTCCTAGGATATGAAGAAGTAATTTATGAATGACCTGTAAGGATAGTATGAGGGAATATGAAGACAAGATGTTGTTGTAGTAGATTTCACTTTATGATGTAAATGTAAAGTTTATGAATGTATCTAGTGTTTCCAAGGATACTAAACTAATCGGTCTTTCGAGACATTATGTTTTGTGATCATGCTGATGTTATGTAATAATGCACCGACTCTGGGTAATTGGGGTTAGGTCGTTACAGTTGCGGTGTCAGATCCCCGTTCTTAGATCATTGAATTGCGGATTGAAGGTGCAACAACCCTCTATTCATATTTCGTGACAAATAAGAAATGAAAAAAGACTGAGGGAAAGAGTTATATGCATAGAAATTCCCAAATAATTAATCTTGTCCTTGTTCATGTCGGCATAGATCCATTAATGTTATAATAAAGCACTGATATGAAATAAAATGAATCTCTAAATAGAATCATCCCTGATAATAAACCCACAATAATTATCCATCCCGCAAGAATGATCAAACTACAAATCAACCTATTCGTGGGTTGGTTTGTTTTCATAATTGAATTTAAAAAATAGGTAAAAGATCACAAATAAAAACAATTCCCTACTTGGAGTTTGGATTGATTGTTGAATAATGGAGAGGATGCGTCATCGTCATTCATCGATCCGCCAATCTTCGATCCAAGTTATGATCTATGATCCATCATCGCCATCGATATAACCTCTTTATCTTTATCTTAGAGAAACTCTAGGGTTATAGTGATAAACCTAGATCCCTGGAAAACCCTAAAATAAAAAAGGGGTCTCTACATCAAAATAAAATATTTTTATTAAATATTTTATTACTGCTAGTCCCAAAAACTAACATTCATGTATGGCCATTACCGGTCGATGTTAGGCCCAACCTAAGGTAAATTTGATGTCCTGAACACAAATATGACCTCAAATTTTTGATTTGAGAACCCTTTTAGAAATTATTTATGTTTAAAAGAATAATATCCCACAAACTTTATTATAAACATAACATAATTCAATGTATTGTTTCAGGCACACCGGACTTCGAAATTACATTCCTTCTTAGAGTTTGGTCTCTAAAATTTCCAAATTAATTTATAAAAATAAAATCATAGAAAATCTTAGTCATTACATATATCAAGTATGTAATTTAAATATTTATATTTTGTCTCATACAATGTCATTTCACATACACCTTAATCTTTTATTATCATATTTTATAGGAAACCTAAAAAATATATTTTTATAGTTCATAGATATTTTCCTTTGACAAAGGGAGAGTATTTTCATAGAAAATAGTTTCTTGAATGGTTGAAAGAAAAGTTATTACCATTACTTTAATTAACCAGAAAAAGATATTCATTTAATTTTATTAATCAGGTTTATTTTATGTATGGAGTTTACATGTAGGCTCTATCTCTTAAGAATTAAGAACACTAGCTTTTGATCCTAATTCTTTGGTTATTGAATGTAACTATTTATTAATCTATGGGATTAAATTTGTTATAATTGATGAAGTAGAAAAAATGAAAAAATTGTATGATAGTGTTATGTTATATATAATAACTGACTATTATTCCAGTACATCAGAGAATAGGCCTCGATATCAAGAATGCGCCTTATTATAGGCTTGATGAGAAAATATTTTATTGGATTAATTATATTATGGTATAGTCACTGTGATGAAATGTAAATGGTTTGATTCAATGACATGATATGGTATATTAATTAATTACTATGGATTCAGAGTTATCGAAATTACTCGATTCTTGTCTATTAATGAACTATATTTTTTCATCAATGGAAAAAAATGTTCATGTGAAAGGTCTTTTAAGACCTAATTATGGTTTCATTATTAAATTAGTCCCAAGACATATTTTTCATGATGGTGAGTATGAAATTGACACCATTAACTCCCACATTAGTGTGGACTACAATATTTTATTTGATGACTCATATTTTCTCATTATGAGAATTGATGTCGAAACTGAAGTAGTGGTGGGTAATATATAGAATCAGCCATATCTATTCACAGTTCATTCATTTTACCTTAACATGGGTTACTCAGGTTGGTTCTATTGTAATTACATTAATTTAGTTTTTGTTCTGAATGATATGTTTATTTTTTTATTTTTTCCATTTATTTAAATTAGATTTATTTAAATTCAAAAAATTGGCTTTAAAATGGGTTTTTGAAAAATATATGACTTGATTTAAAATTATAGTTTCAAAAACATGTTATGACATTGTTTATGGCTACTTTGACTTCTAAGTTGTATGCATAAATTTTAAACATTATTTCTAGAAAATGTTGTTTTCATTATTACATAGATTATGAAAGATATTACAAAAAATTTAAGGAAAATATTATTTGATAATAATTGAAAGATTCACAAGTTAGGGTTTCCTACTCTGGTTCCCTTAGCGAGAATAATAATTTTAAAATTTTTCTTCTGAAATAAATTTCCTATCATCTTATTATTATTTATAAAAAAATATGGACATATATTTAAACCAAAGTTGAATTATCCTCCACTAACTAGTGTGGGTATGAGTATGGGTGATCCTAGAGATACATGGAGAACCCATCATACATGTTCATACCCTGACTCACCAGTAGACATCCCATCTACCACAGCTTCTCATTCTCCACTTGATCCTCTAGGGATGTTACCACCCATGCCCCCATCATCATTTTATTTATCCTCCTCTTCCTATACCATGTCTATGCTTCCTCCATGTATTTTCTCACCTATACCATATCCATATCCTATGATGTATCCCCGTCCCTTCTATCCTTATCCTAGCATGTCTACGCCACCTCCATTTCCTACTATCTATCCAGGATATTAAAATTTTGTTCCTCCAACTTCCACTCTAGTGCATACAAATGACCTGGTGCATGCATTGTAATAGGATCATCATTCATATTCTACTGATCCATGATAACTTAAAAATACATCTAATCCTAATGAGTAACATGCATCATGATTTTTTAAAACTATGTAAAATTATATCACATCATTTTTTCATATTATACTATGAATTATTTATTCTTATTTTTGTCTTTTAACTTATTCAGTGGGATATTCTAATATGAGAAGTGGGTGTACCTATATGCGTGAATCATGGAATCCTAAAACAAAAATAATGGTATATTATATTGATTTCAATAAAATGATTGGTAAAAATTACAACAATTAGAGAATTTTTATGTGAACATGACACAAATACAACGATATCATTCCAGTGAAACCAGTCTCATTGAGGCATATCAATAAGGAAATCAAGAAGAATGAATGGAGATAGATATGGGAAAGAAAATTTTTTAAACTAATAATTATATTATTATTGTATTTATATGAATTAACATGTTCATTAGAGCTTCAGTTTAAATTTCCCAATGGTGAAGATGTTAAGGTCGTATGGTTGATGGAACATGGGGAGTTGTAACAGTAATATAAGCATGAGTTATATTTTGGTTGGAAAAGTATATTCAATTCTGGTTTAGAGGTTGTACCAATATTCACTAACTATCCAAATACACAATATTAATAAATGATCACATATTGGAAGAGTAACAAGTTTAAGTTATTCTTAAATTTTAATGGTTTTCATTGAAAATAAAATTATTATTAATTAATTTTGAGTTTTTATTTATATAATGTGTCAGACAAAAAAATAACAAAGAGGATATAATATATTTTTACACATTGGGGCACACTACAATACCCAAGCAAGAGAGGATCCAGTTACTTTAATATAAAAATAAATATTATCTATAGTTATGTTGTTACTTAAGTATAAGAGATTTATTTGATGAACCTAAAATTTGTGGGGATATCTCTATTAGATAGGATTTAATATTTTTCATGTTGAGTGTAAACTAAAATGAAATATTCTTAAATGATGGAAATTCCCTATTATTTATATTTTCATGCTGAAATATACATTTTCTTCTCATGACTCCCTTTAATATAACATGGGAAATTCCCCTTTAAACTAAGTAGATATTTTTTATGATTTTTTGTATTAAAATGGGGAAAAGGTATTGACAAGGCTGGAATACCTTCAACTAGTTACTTTTTAAGAAATAAAATTGTTTTCAAAAATTATTATTTGAATGAGAATTAGTTTTGAAAAGTTTTGGGTATTTTAAAATGATTACTTTTTCTAATCTAATATGGGAGAGTGTTTTTTCAAAAAAATGGGGGATTTTAAAGAGTGATTTTGTTCTGGCGGAACAATTTTAAAGTTTAGTTTTTTTATAAATGAAATGACCTAATGAAAAAATAGCCGAATTACTAAAAGACCAATTAGAAAAATTACCCAATTAAAAAAATATAAAAATGACCAAATGATCAAATGACTAATGAAAAAATAACCAAATGTTAAAATGGAAAAAATCTCTAAATTAAAAAATGAATAACTGTCCAAATTTACATATGGCCAAATGAAAAAATCTCTAAATGGCCAAATAGAAAAATTCCCAAATGTAAAAATTCCCAAACAGCTAAATTTCTTAACAGATAAATGGCCAAATGACAAAATAGTCAATTTTCAAATTTCCCAATTTCACAATTGCCTAATTTCCCAATTTCCAGGTTTCCTAATTTTCAAATTACCCAATTCCCCAACTACCCAAATTCCCAAATGTCTAATTGTCAATTTAATTTGTCTAAGTGGATAGGTGTCCAAGTTTCCAGGTGTACAATTGGCCAAATGATCAATTTTCTAATTTCTTAATTTCCCAATTTCCCAACTTCCCTATTTCCCAAATTTCCAAATTCATAAATGGCTAAATTCTCAAATGGAAAAATTCTCAAATGGCCAAATGGGAAATTGGACCAATGTTCAATTAGAAAATTGAACAAATTTCCAAATTCTCAAATTATTAAATTCCCAAATTCCCAAATTTACAAATGGAAAATTTTCCAAATTTCCAATTATCCAAATTACTAATTGACCAAATGCCCAAAGTCCCAAATTACCAAATGGTGAAATGTTCAAATGACCAAACAGCCTAACCAAAAAATGAACCTAATTACCAAATTATCAAAATTACCATATGAATGAATAACCAAATAATATAAGACAAATATAATTTTCCAAATGGCCAAATTTTCAAATGGAATTGGCCAAATTAAAAAATGTCCAAATGAAAAAATGGCTACATGTCCAAATGGCCAAATGAATAAATGACCAAATTACCAAAAAAACCTAACCAAAAAATGAACCTAATGACTAGGTGATCAAAATTACCAAGTGACCCAGTAACCAAATAATGTAATATAAATATAATTACACCAAAATGAACATTTAATATGAATCCATTTCATACTCATTTTTATCATGGAAATTATTAGGTATTTATTATTTTATGCCACAAGTATTAAATTTATAATTGAATTTATTTTTATATACTTCTTCATTTTATAGATTTATTCAATATCTAAAATTTTTATTAATTTATAGCTTATAGATTTTACATTATTAAATAATGTAATATTATAGTAATCAATTTCATTTTCATAAAGAGGCATTAGGCATAGAAAGTTGTGTGCCTCGTGAAAAATTATTTTTCTCAAGTAAGATGAAAAAGGATGGAAGTTTTTTAAATGAAAAAACACATGAAAATATTATAATTATTTTTATTGATATTTCAAATTTTGATATGTAATTCATAATTAAATACCCTATTTATATTTTCAATAGTGTGCCATGGAGGCCCTCGATGAGAATAAATATGAGAAATTCAGGCTAAATTATTATTTGAGAACGATATTAGGTGAGGATCACCCGAGGAGAGTCTGATGTCAACCCAGGAAAAAAATCATCCCCGCTAAGTATTGGACCTCATAAAGCACATCTCAAACCTATCACACCATGAAGATGAAAATTATCATGCTGAAGTAGTCAAGGATAAAAAATGGCTATACAGGAGCGTAAAAGATGTAAAATGGTCATTGAATAGTTCCTGAAAGCTATGTCATTAATATGTCCATCACTTCCAATAAAGGATGATAATATTTTTGATTCACATATAGAATCAATTTTCTCTTCATATGATTCCCCAAATGATGTCAATGGGGGTCCTAATGGTGGTCGACCTGATAGTAATGGTGGTGGTGGTGGTGGTGATGATGATGATGGTGCACCAGGCAGCAATTATGGTAATGATTATGATGGAACTGCTTGTGATGAGGGATAAATTTATCCCCTCTATTTTTCAGTTTAGGTAAAGATACATGTTTGTATGAATAAAACTAATTAATGATATTGATTGTATATGTATGTTACAGTATTGTAAATGGTTTGAAATAAATTTATAATGTGATGGTTTAATTCTAAATATATAATAAGTGTACTACATTAAATGTGTACCAAGGTTTGTAATTTATTTATTGGTTCTATGATAGGCATTGTATGGTGTTGATGTTGTCCAATGGGGGTAAGTTTCTATACCCATGGTTCACAAAATCATGGGTATATATGCATTTTGGACACCCATCTATACCCTCATTTTTAAGAATCGTGGGTATAGAAAGATACCCATGGTTTGAAGTAAACCATGGGTATTAAAAAATATTCATAGGCTATACTCACAGTTTCTATAAAAATCATGTGTATATACCAATACTAATGGATTACACACCCACAATTCTATGAACCATGGGTATAGACAATACCCACAGTTTTCTGAGCTATGCCCAAGGTTTTGAACCATGGATATAGGGTAAAATTTCAATAGTGTATGAGCATCTTGGGGATGTACTTTTTCTACCTTATCTCCTCTATCCTGATCCCAAACTATACCACCTTGTTATTTCTTCCCAAGCTGAACTTACTCAAAATAGGAACCTGAAGTGGAACGCCTGAAACATGTTGCTTTCTCATAAATGTTGTACACTCTTTCAACTAATGACCTCAAAATCCATAAGAAACACACATCTAAACACTTGGAATAGGTGTGATATATGTCGCCCCTAGATAAATGAGATGATTAGGGTTGGGAACAACCCCCAGCTGACAAGAAAATCTTTTGTACATGCAACTGGGAACAACATACCAGAGCTCCTCTTTGCAAGGAATCCTGGTAACTTTCCTCTCATGACAACCCAATTATGGTCAGATTCCTCTCTATAACCTCTACTCTCACCAGCACCTCAATATACATATTCATTATAAATAGGGTTTCTTGGTGGTGGATATATGGATAGAATGCCTCCTCAAAATTCCTCTTCATAGCCTTCTCATCTAGAAAAAGTATGAATCATATAATAGAAGGGTTCTGAAATGGATCCCAACTCTTTAACACTAGATCCTCCCTTCCAAATGGTAAGAATATCCTGGTTACTGGTCATCTTCATGGTCAAACAAAAAAAATCTATTCAAAACTGGTCTTGGAACTTCTCCCATGAGACTACCAACTCTACGTGGTCCATAAGGAACAAAAATCGCCACTGCCTCCCTACTCCATGTAGCATTATTGCAGCTAAAGAAACCCAATGCTTCTTATGAGAATGGATCAAACTAAAAGCTATCTCAACCTCCTATAACTAATCATTTGTGACTACATCAGAAATGGATCACTCATACTTATGCAGACTCTGGAACTGAAACTCTCAGAGTGTCTACCTCTAGGTTTCCTCGTCATCAAACTCTACTTCATGGTGATCTGCTGGCACATCATGCTAAAAATATTTTGTGTGAAACTAATGAGGAAGTTGTCCTGGATCCATACCTAAAAAATCAAAAAACTATTAGATATCTTAAACCAAGAATATGGAATACTTAACATTAATTAATAAATTATTTAATTATCGTATTTAAGGTTTTAGGTTATCCCAAGGTCTACCCATTACAGACCCAAGCGCAAACAAGGAATGATGCATGATCCTTTCCTAGGTATCTACCCTGAAACCAGTATCACATCATTTAGTAGTCTTAGTAAAATTAAATATTCATGCATCATATCATAGGGGGGAATAAATACTCATGTCTTAGTTGGTCTCCTGTGTTTACATCACTTACTAAACTTAGCTGACACCATTTTCCTACAATCCCATGAATCCTCACCTATGCCTAACTCCAAACACCATTATTTCCTTCAACCTAAACCTTTTACCTCACTCTTTCAAGACCCCCTTCCAAAAAAGTTACCACAATGATTTGAGAGAGGTGGTGACTATCTGAGTCCCTCCTCCAGTAGTCCCAGGATGGAGAATAAAATCGAGGGTACAATAAACATGCATATGGGAGGCATTACCCTCTAAGAGAAGCATGTGGAGGAGAGAGATAAGAAGGATACAATGTCACGACCCGTCCTCGGGGCCCCTGCCGTGACTACCCCAAGCCCGCCTTCCATAGGCCAAGGGCTGGCGACTAGCACCAAGGCGTAAATCCCAGCAAAAAGGAAGGCATTGCCTTTGAAAAGTAAACAAGCACCACAGAGTAAGCAAGCGGAAAAGTAAACACTATGTAAAAACTGTACAAGCTGTGCTGAAAGTAAAAGGGGCCGGAAATACAAGCCCAACTGTAAAGTACAACTGAAAGGAAAAACAGCAACTGAAAGGAAAAACTGCAGCGTCGAGCCGTCCTCTGGAAGTCCCACCTGAAGGGTGGGTACAGATAGCTCCAATGCTCCTCAGGTCCCGTCGTACGCTCCGAGCACGTCTCGCCCAGTGGTCCACCTCCAGGTACTGACTCGTCGTGTAGTCCACCTCCGGGTACTGACTCATCGTGTAGTCCACCTCCGGGTACCGTCCAGTCCTCAAACACTCGGCCTCCATCAGCACTGCATGTCGTCTACAACCAACACAACGAGGTGCAGGCATAGCCCGTGCAGGGGTGAGTATAACGATACTCAGTAGGGACCCCGAGACCCTCAAGGTCTCTCTAAAACCAACAAGGATAACCACAAAGAAGATCTCAACAGATAACCTCTACTTAGATATATGCCCATACATATACCTAAGTTATCAAGTTACCCATCTCAATCATGAGGCAAACACAAGGTCAAAAGTCTCAGCTCAAACCAGGATTTTCATCATCGAAACCATAACTGCTGAAGAGCTCCGTCTCTGGAGTGTACAGTGGTCCTGTCACAACTCCGAGGTACTTCCCACTAACTTAAGACTGCTGTAGTACTCCACCTATCGAGCAATGCGGGCCAGCTGCTACAACCAAGCGCTCCCATGTGCCGCTACAACCAAGCGCGCATCTGTCATGGGTCTGCCGCTACAACCAAGTGCTCCCATGTGCCGCTACAACCAAGCGCACCTCTGTCGTGGGTCTTCCGCTACAACCAAGCGCTCCCATGTGCCGCTACAACCAAGCGCACCTCTGTCGTGGGTCTGCCGCTACAACCAAGCGCTCCCATGTGCCGCTACAACCAAGCGCACCTCTGTCGTGGGTCTGCCGCTACAACCAAGCGCTCCCATGTGCCGCTACAACCAAGCGCACAACTGTCGTGGGTCTGCCGCTATAACCAAGCGCTCTCATGTGCCGCTACAACCAAGCGCACCTCTGTCGTGGGTATGCCGCTACAACCAAGCGCTCCCATGTGCCACTACAACCAAGAGCACAACTGTCGTGGGTCTGCCGCTACAACCAAGCGCTCCCATGTGCCGCTACAACCAAGCGCACCTCTGTCGCACACCGAGTCGTTCGATCAGCAGTCGTCGGGTCTCAGTCAGCTACACGGTCTCCGTGCTCCGCCCGCTGGTCTCCGGGAGGGTCCGCTCCACGAGCTACTGGTCGATACTCCAAGTATCACAAAGTTCCACAAGGAAGTATCTCGAAGGACCACCTCGTCATAGGGGTCTCAACGCAACAGACAGCGGGTCAATCGGACGCCCGGTCTGTGAGTTATTAGCCTTTTCGTCCCAGGGGCCCGGTTGGTTTTGTGAGCGAACCAATCCGTCCGTAACTCAACTATACCCCGAACACTCATAGGGTATACTCATAGGAACCGTTTTTCAATGTGATCACCAATGCCGCTGACGGTTCGTCAAACGGACGTCTGGTCTGAAAGATATCAGCTTTTTCGTTCCAGGGGCCCGGTTGGATTTCAGTGCGATCCAACCCGGCCACTATCCATCTGCATCCAAAACTCGGGCGGAGGATGCCAAAAGTTCCGTCTCATCAAGAGGAACTCAACGCAATAGACGGCGCGTCAATCGGACGCCCGGTCTGAGAGTTATTGGCTTTTTCGTCCTAGGGGGCCGGTTGGTTTTTAAGGCAAAACCAACCCGACCGTACTCCACCCACATCCAAACCTCGGGCGGAGTATGCCAAAAGATCCGTCTCACTTAGAGGAATTCAACGAAACAGACGGTGCGTCAATCGGACGCCCAGTCTGTTAGTTATTGGCATTTCCGTCTCACACCCACCCTGGGAAACTTCCCAGGAGGTCACCCATCCTGATCACTGCTCTAGGCCAAGAACGCTTAACTACAGAGTTTTAACTACGTAGGCTCCCGAAAAGGAAGGTGCACCTTGAGTATAGTATACTGAAACGACCGTCTCGATCCAAGGATCGCGTTGCCACTGACGGCGCGTCGTTCGGAGGCCCGTAGCTCAAGTTACGGGCGTTTGAACGAAAACCGTCCGAAGAAGGGGGTCCGGGCCCGGGCCGACCCGGCCCGACCCCCCCTAGGTCGGCCGAACCAGGTCGGCCCGAACCGGGTCGACCCGACCCGGGTCCGACCCGGTGGACTCGGCCCGGCCCGGCCAGCCCGGCTCGGCCGGCTCGGCTCGACCGGCTCGGCTCGGCCGAGGGGCGCGGGTGGAAGCCGCGGGCGCAGCCCGCGGTCGAGGGAGTCGCGGCCCGCGTGCGGGCCGCGCGGGTCGTCAGCGGACGTGGCGCATTGCCGCGTACCGACCGGAAGAACCGGACCCGCGGAACGCGGGTCCGCTGGCCGCCACCGCGGCTCGGCCGCGGCGGCCTGTCCGGCGGCGCGCCGGGGCGCCGCCGCCTCCGGCCGCCGGCTTTCGCAGGCCACGGAGTCGCTCCGGTGGCCCGTTTTCCTTCCCGTCTGTGCCGATGTTCCTCCCGGGTTCCGTTCTTCACTGCGGGATCACCCAACATCCGTTGCGGCACGTTCCGTCATCGCCCGTCAATTCCGCACAAAAAGAAGAACGGCGGAGGGTCGTCGGGCCGTGTTCGTTGGCCCGCACCCTCCGCGTTAGAGATAAACAACGGGAGAAATTGTTCAACATATGAACCGACAATTTTAATAAAATAAAATTGATCATTTGAAACCGGCTCTTTAATTTTTAAATAACTTTCACGGGAATATAAAGAGGGGTATTCCAAAATTATAAAATCCCTACCTCGTCGATCGTTGCGCGCGGGCGTTCTTCACGGAAAAGCTCGTCGCGGAAGAGAGGGATCGTCGCGTCGTCGCGGGGAGGCGTCGCGTCGTCGCGGAATCCGGTGTTGAGTCGGCGAACTCAACGCACCATGAAACAGTAGATTTAATTTAATTAATTAAATCCGTGTTTTTGGTTAAGAACCACGAAGGAGATAAAAAGGAAGGTCCGAGATTCTTACCTCAAGAAGCCGATCGAAGATCCGTCGCGGAGGAAGAGGCGTCGCAGAAGAACGTTGTCGGCGATGCGGATCAAGGCGCCGCGTCGTCGATTTCCGGGTTCGGCGTTCTTCGCGTTCTTCGCGTTCTTCGTGAGGGAGAAGAAGAAACAAGGATCCTCTCAAATCTTCTCAAAAGATTTTGGGTTGGTCTTATTTTATTAATATGCCAACACACGAAAACAAGTTAAGAAACGATTGAATTAATTCGTTGAATTAATTCAACGAAAGAAACAGGCCATTTAATTCACGAAAGAAACAGCCCATTTAATTCACGAAAGAAACAGCCCATTTAATTCATGAAATAAACCGCCCAATTAAATGGTATGTTAAGAATTTAGAAAACGCATCAGTTGACTTTCATTAAGACGGGTTTTCACGGGTACGTTTCTTAGCAGAAAGAAACGGCGGGGATCGTGCGGGCCCCACCTCACAAATATCCTACCAAGGGGGTAGGATATTTCTGGATAGCATCCTATCCAGTTCAACTCAGTTCAAGCCGCCTTTAAGTGGCTTCAAGTGGCTTCCAAGCGGCTTAAGTGAAATAAAATAAAGTTGTCGCAAAATTATTTTATTTCTTGACTTTAAGTCCGAAAATTAAAAACCACACCCGAGCAAACGCAACTCCGAAAGAGGCGTTTCTAAGTGAATAATGGCGCTGCGATTTCATCGGTGCCCTCAGAATTCGATTCCGGGCACCGGTTCAAATGTTAGAAAAACCCGCTCGTCCGTTCACTGAACGTACTCGAGCCAAACTTCGGAAAATGATTCCGGGCACACCGGGCCTCGGAATCAGGCGCCGTCAGAAACTGCGTTCTTGTAAAATTCCAAAGAAAATTAAGAAAAAAAATTTCTTTGAAATTTACAGGTATTTACATTACTCCCACCACAGGGCTTTACGTCCCCGTAAAGCTTCAACACAAACTGGGGATACAAAGGTGGTACTGAGCACGCATCTGAGCCTTCCGCTCCCATGTGCTCACCTGGACCTTCTCTGTCGTGGCCCGGACCACCTCTGGTCCCACTAGAGCTGCCACGATTTCTTCCTTGCCGATAAGAGAAATCTAGTCTCATCCCCTGGATGAACCACGTTCTTCGCCTAATACGGTCAATCACGACATGGATGATACTAATCCATACCAAGGATGACGTCGTAAGGCCTCGACGCTACTACCAAGAGATCCAACCATTACTCTCACCTCCAAGGGTTGAGTCACACTGTCGGCTTCAGTGTGTGATAACTGGGTCTCCTCCAGTAGATGTCTCATGGGTGAGGGTCAAGTCAACAGTCTAAACCGGAACCTCTTAGTAACAACACAGGAGAGGACAGGAAAGTAAAATGACACAAGAAAAGGTGTCTTTTATTACTGCAGCTCAAGTACAAAGACACAAAGCATCTATAAACACACATCAACAAAACTAGAAGCAACGTGAACAAAAGTCTCCAGGTCTGGAGCTAGTCCCACTCCTGTCCATCTGCTCCCGGAGCTCCATGATCATAGGCCTCAGTTGCCTGAAGCTGAGCTCTCCCATGTCCTCCTGTCCCCTGCGGTCGGGGTGGACCGCCTGGTGGTGGTGGTGGCAACACCCCGAAGCGCCGTCCACCTCCTGCTGCACGACCAACTCCCCTGTCATGACCACCTTCTCCTTTCGGCCCGCCATAATCGAACTTCTACCTCTGCCTATGGGGTCCTTCGTTCGTCAGCTGGTCATCCGTATGGCGGGTCGGACAGTCACGAGCCATGTGACCAACCCCGCCGCAGGAGTAACACTGCCCTCTCATGGAAAGTCGTTGCCCACCCCGAGTGCCTCGCAAAAACGATCCAGAGTCATGATGGCGACCACCTGTAGGTCCAGTCCTCTTGGACCCCTGTGTCATCCATCTACTGCCCGCTGCAGAAGACTCTGCCGCATGCCGGTAAGTGGTGGGTCCTGCTTCTGGAGACTGCTCAGCAAGGAAACTCTCCACTAAGAGGGCTCGCTCTAACAACCCTGCCTGAGTCGGAATGTTGAGGGAGATCATCGAAGCCCTGATCTCATGCCTCAGTCCCTGCTCGAAGGTCCGGGCCCGGAAGAACGGGTCTCATACCATATCTGTGGAGTAGCGCAAGAGATCAGTAAATCTCTCCGAGTACTGGGCCACTGACATGCTGCCCTGCCGCAGCTGTAGTAGCTCCTGGATGCGCACCGCTCGGAGGCTGGCTGGGACGAACTCAGAGCGGAAGATTCTCTCAAAGTCCGTCCAGAGGAGAGACGCCTCGTCGTGCACCTGGAGCATCAAGCTCCACCATCTGCCTGCTGCCGCGTGCAGGAGACTCGCTGCGAGGATCACCATGAGGTCTGCTGGTGTCCTCACTAATCTGAAAACCCGAACAACTGCCTCCAGCCAGTCCTCGGAGGCCTGAGGGTCCGTCTCCCCGCAGAACCTGGGCGGTCGCTGGCGCTGGAACTCATGCAGTGCACTAAGGCGACGTGCATCGCCAGCGACTGGGGCTGGTAGCATCGGTGCCTCGGCGGGTATAGGTACCGCCGGTGCCTCAGCTGTCAAAGGGCCCTGTACCGAGTCCTCGACGCTTGGTGGGCTGTTATCACGCTCCACTCTCGGAATCCTAGCTGGCTGTCGTCGTGGGGCCATCCTGAAAAGGGAACAAGTGTGCCACAGTCAGGACAGTATACCTGGTGAGCTGACAGAAGTAATCACAAGGAAAACTTGAAACACACATGCAATCAATGTTTTCATGCATTAAGTCGGAAATCAGAAGTCAGGGTCCTGGTGTACGGATACGTCGGCCGCCGCACCAACACTGGACTCCCTGGACTGATAACCACACCCAATACACTAAACACTATTGCATCACATAGAAGAAAGATCAGACTCCCCGGTAGAAACGACCACCTATGATACCAATTTGTCACGACCCGTCCTCGGGGCCCGTGTCGTGACTACCCCAAGCCCGCCTTCCATAGGCCAGGGGCTGGCGACTAGCACCAAGGCATAAATCCCAGCAAAAAGGGAAGGCATTACCTTTGAAAAGTAAACAAGCACCACAGAGTAAGCAAGCGGAAAAGTAAACACTAAGTAAAAACTGTACAAGCTGTGCTGAAAGTAAAAGGGGCCGGAAATACAAGCCCAACTGTAAAGTACAACTGAAAGGAAAAACAACAACTGAAAGGAAAAACTGCAGCGTCGAGCTGTCCTCTGGAAGTCCCACCTGAAGGGTGGGTACAGATAGCTCCAATGCTCCTCGGGTCCCGCCGTACGCTCCGAGCACGTCTCGCCCAGTGGTCCACCTCCAGGTACTGACTCGTCGTGTAGTCCACCTCCGGGTACTGACTCGTCGTGTAGTCCACCTCCGGGTACCGTCCAGTCCTCGAACACTCGGCCTCCATCAGCACTGCATGTCGTCTGCAACCAACACAACGAGGTACGAGCATAGCCCGTGTAGGGGTGAGTATAACGATACTCAGTAGGGACCCCGAGACCCTCAAGGTCTCTCTAAAACCAACAAGGATAACCACAAAGAAGATCTCAACAGATAACCTCTACTTAGATATATGCTCATACATATACCTAAGTTATCAAGTTACCCATCTCAATCATGAGGCAAACACAAGGTCAAAAGTCTCAGCTCAAACCAGGATTTTCATCATCGAAACCATAACTGCTGAAGAGCTCCGTCTCTGGAGTGTACAGTGGTCCTGTCACAACTCCGAGGTACTTCCCACTAACTTAAGACTGCTGTAGTACTCCACCTATCGAGCAATGCGGGCCAGCTGCTACAACCAAGCGCTCCCATGTGCCGCTATAACCAAGCGCACCTCTGTCATGGGTTTGCCGCTACAACCAAGCGCTCCCATGTGCCGCTACAACCAAACGCACCTCTGTCGTGGGTCTGCCGCTACAACCAAGCGCTCCCATGTGCCGCTACAACCAAGCGCACCTCTGTCGTGGGTCTGCCGCTACAACCAAGCGCTCCCATGTGCCGCTACAACCAAGCACACATCTGTCGTGGGTCTGCCGCTACAACCAAGCGCTCCCATGTGCCGCTACAACCAAGCGCACCTCTGTCGTGGGTCTGCCGCTACAACCATGCGCTCCCATGTGCCCCTACAACCAAGCGCACAACTGTCGTGGGTCTTCCGCTACAACCAAGCGCTCCCATGTGCCGCTACAACCAAGCGCACCTCTGTCGCACACCGAGTCGTTCGATCAGCAGTCGTCGGGTCTCAGTCAGCTACACGGTCTCCGTGCTCCGCCCGCTCGTCTCCGGGAGGGTCCGCTCCACGAGCTACTGGTCGATACTCCAAGTATCACAAAGATCCTCAAGGAAGTATCTCGAAGGACCACCTCGTCATAGGGGTCTCAACGCAACAGACGGCGCGTCAATCGGACGCCCGGTCTGTGAGTTATTAGCCTTTTCGTCCCAGGGGCCCGGTTGGTTTCGTGAGCGAACCAATCCGGCCGTAACTCAACTATACCCCGAACACTCACAGGGTATACTCATAGGGACCTTTTTTCAACGTGATCACCAATGCCGCTGACGGTTCGTCAAACGGACGTCTGGTCTGAAAGATATCAGCTTTTCCGTTCCAGGGGCCCGGTTGGATTTCAGTGCGATCCAACCCGGCCACTATCCATCTGCATCCAAAACTCGGGCGGAGGATGCCAAAAGTTCCGTCTCATCAAGAGGAACTCAACGCAATAGACGGCGCGTCAATCGGACGCCCGGTCTAAGAGTTATTGGCTTTTTCGTCCTAGGGGCCCGGTTGGTTTTTAAGGAAAAACCAACCCGACCGTACTCCACCCACGTCCAAACCTCGGGCGGAGTATGCCAAAAGATCCGTCTCACTTAGAGAAATTCAACGAAACAGACGGCGCGTCAATCGGACGCCCAGTCTGTTAGTTATTGGCATTTCCGTCTCACACCCACCCTGGGAAACTTCCCAGGAGGTCACCCATCCTGATCACTGCTCTAGGCCAAGCACGCTTAACTACGGAGTTTTAACTACGTAGGCTCCCGAAAAGGAAGGTGCACCTTGAGTATAGTATACCGAAACGATCGTCTCGATCCAAGGATCGCGTTGCCACTGACGGCGCGTCGTTCGGAGGCCCGTAGCTCAAGTTATGGGCGTGTGAACGAAAACCGTCCGAAGAAGGGGGTCCGGGCCGACCCGCCCCGACCCCCCCCCCCCCCCGGGTCGGCCCGAACCGGGTCGACTCGACCCGGGTCCGACCCGGTGGACCCGGCCCGGCCCGGCCCGCCCGGCTCGGCCGGCTCGGCTCGACCGGCTCGGCTCGGCCGAGGGGCGCGGGTGGAAGCCGCGGGCGCAGCCCGCGGTCGAGGGAGCCGCGGCCCGCGTGCGGGCCGCGCGGGTCGTCAGCGGACGCGGCGCATTGTCGCGTCCCGACCGGAAGAACCGGACCCGCAGACCGCGGGTCCGCTGGCCGCCACCGCGGCTCAGCCGCGGCGGCCTGTCCGGCGGCGCGCCGGGACGCCGCCGGCTTCCGCGGGCCGCAGAGTCGCTCCGGTGGCCAGTTTTCCTTCCCGTCTGCGCCGATGTTCCTCCCGGGTTCCGTTCTTCACTGCGGGATCACCCAACATCTGTTGCGGCATGTTCCGTCGTCGCCCGTCAATTCCGCACAAAAAGAAGAACGGCGGAGGGTCGTCGGGCCGTGTTCGTTGGCCCGCACCCTCCGCGTTAGAGATAAACAACGGGAGAAATTGTTCAACACATGAACCGACAATTTTAATAAAATAAAATTGATCATTTGAAACCGGCTCTTTAATTTTTAAAGAACGTTCACGGGAATATAAAGAGGGGTATTCCAAAATTATAAAATCCCTACCTCGTCGATCGTTGCACGCGGGCGTTCTTCGCGGAAAAGCTCGTCGTGGAAGAGAGGGATCGTCGCGTCGTCGCGGGGAGGCATCGCGTCGTCGCGGAATCCGGTGTTGAGTCGGCGAACTCAACGCACCATGAAACAGTAGATTTAATTTAATTAATTAAATCCGTGTTTTTGGTTAAGAACCACGAAGGAGATAAAAAGGAAGGTCCGAGATTCTTACCTCAAGAAGCCGATCGAAGATCCGTCGCGGAGGAAGAGACGTCGCAGAAGAACGTTGTCGGCGATGCGGATCAAGGTGCCGCGTCGTCGATTTCCGGGTTCTGCGTTCTTCGCGTTCTTCGCGTTCTTCGCGTTCTTCGCGTTCTTCGCGAGGGAGAAGAAGAAACAAGGATCCTCTCAAATCTTCTCAAAAGATTTTGGGTTGGTCTTATTTTATTAATATGCCAACACATGAAAACAGGTTAAGAAACGATTGAATTAATTCGTTGAATTAATTCAACGAAAGAAACATGCCATTTAATTCACGAAAGAAACAGCCCATTTAATTCACGAAAGAAACAGCCCATTTAATTCACGAAATAAACCGCCCAATTAAATGGTCTGTTAAGAATTTAGAAAACGCGTCAGTTGACTTTCATTAAGACGGGTTTTCACGGGTGCGTTTCTTAGCGGAAAGAAACGGCGGGGCTCGTGCGGGCCCCACCTCACAAATATCCTACCAAGGGGGTAGGATATTTCTGGATAGCATCCTATCCAGTTCAACTCAGTTCAAGCCGCCTTTAAGTGGCTTCAAGTGGCTTCCAAGCGGCTTAAGTGAAATAAAATAAAGTTGTCGCAAAATTATTTTATTTCTTGACATTAAGCCCGAAAATTAAAAACCACACCCGAGCAAACGCAACTCCGGAAGAGGCGTTTCTAAGTGAATACCGGTGCTGCGATTTCATCGGTGCCCTCAGAATTCGATTCCGGGCACCGGTTCAAAAGTTAGAAAAAACCGCTCGTCCGTTCACTGAACGTACCCGAGCCAAACTTCGGAAAATGATTCCGGGCACACCGGGCCTCGGAATCAGGCGCCGTCAGAAACTGCGTTCTTGTAAAATTCCAATAAAAATTAAGAAAAAAAATTTCCTTGAAATTTACGGGTCTTTACATACAACAACCAAAAACTTATGATACATATATATATATATATATATATATATAATAAAATCCAAGTGAAACCATGAAATTCCATACAATGCTAAAACAACTGAAAGGGAAACTACCAGATACAACCTTCGGCGAAGAGCTAGTTTCACTGCTGTTCACTGTGCTTTAGCATGATTTCAGTACCTAAAAATAGTAAAGATCGTAGCGACCATGAAGCAGATACAACTCTTGCAAAACCAAAAGCTATTAACATCCATCCTGATCTTCAACCTTCTCTAGATAACCTTAATAACATTTTATATATAGGTAAGTTTATCATAAAAATATACTATCACAAAAAAGATACTGAAATCATGCTAAAGCACAGTGAACAGCAGTGAAACTAGCTCTTCGCCGAAGAAACTATGTATCTCATACAATAGATCATATAATATAATAATAAAACATCAATAGTACCCCACTTCCACTTCCCTACTAGTTGGTTGCTCTATCCCAACATCACACGTCATGATCTATCTCTCTCCAAAAGTAATTCATCTCGAAGGAAGCCGAGAAAGGCATCACAACATGCACCTTATGCATCACATAACCACATCATCCCATATTACATATCCACATATAGTAACCAATTGGTTTTCTGGATCCACCATAGCACGTATGATGTATATAAAACATCATGTATTATACCTCAATCCATTACAACTCATACACCGACACTAATGGAAACATAGCCTATACCCATGGTTCTAAACTATGGGTATAGCTCATAAAACAATGGATATAGGTTATACCCACAGTTCAATAAACCCTGTATGATGGAGTGTTCAGTATATCCTACGATATTTTCATAATACCCATGGTTTTATTTAAACCATGGATATATATCTATACCCATAGTTTAATGAATTGTAAGTATAGGTACCTATCCCAAACTGGAAGTAACATCCCTTCTAGTCCATCCTGAACCTGTAAATAAAATAAAAAAACATAGTACACATTCAAAGAAATACATATATTTTATATTTATCATTCAATCAACTTCTTTTAATAATTTTAAAAACATTTACAAAACTATAACAGACGTATACATCGATAAAACCAATCAATTCAAGTTATTGAACAACATCTACATGTCTCTTTACTACAAACTCAAAATTGGATGGGATCAATATGTATATCATCAACAATATCCTCATCCTCATCTCCATAAGCAATATCCTTATCACCACCATCACCAACAACATATTTTAGAGCACTAGAATCATTATCACCACCACCAACATTACCACCAGATCAACCACCACTAGGATGCTCATTGAAATCACTTGGATAATTATATAAAGAGCACATTGATTCCATACATTAATAAAAAACAGAAGTATCCTATGATGTATGTGATGGGAATATAACTGACATAGATTTAAAAGAAGTGTTCAATTTCCTTTTTCCACTTTCATGCTCTTGTATAGTTATTTGTTGGCCTTGCCTTCTTCTACACAAGCGTTTTTCAGCTCAGTAGTGTGAGAGGCTTGAGAGTCACTTGATGACACTCAATATAAAATAGGGATGAGGTTATTCTTAGATCGAAATCATAATCTCCACTAGTGCTCCTCACTTAATACCTATCTCAAATGATCAATTAGTCCAAAATTATAATATTATTTCTCATCTAGGGCCTCCAGGGCACACAGTTAAAAATATAAACAATATATTTAATTATGAATTATGTGTAAAAAATAGAAATATCAATAAAAAACATACAATATTTTCTTATGTTTATTCATTTATTAAACTTCCATCTTTTTTCTTCCTACTTGTGCAAAATAATTTTTCTATAGGAACACATCCTTAGATGCCCAATGCTAATTGCTTCAAACGAAATTGATTATTATAACACTAAATTATTGAAAAATATGGAACTAATAAACCTATAATGAAATAAAAAAATTTAGTGTTGAATAAATACATAAAATGAATAAGCATCAAAATATAAATTTAATTATAAATCTAATACTAGTGTAATAACATAAACAATACATACTAATTATCATTCTTTACATGATTATGATATATATTCCTCTTATATGTTCATTTTGGTCCAATTATATTAGTTTTATGTTATTTGGTTATCTGGTCACTCAGTAATTTTGATCATTTGGTTATTAGGTTCATTTTTTTGGAACATTGGCCAATTGTCTAATTATCCATTTGGTTATTTGGCCATTTGGTCACTTGGACTTTTGGCCATTTGTAAAATTGGTCATTTGGAAAATTACCCATTTATAAATTTTTTCAATTGGCCATTTAGACATTTCTATAATTTTCCATTTTGACATTTTCCCATTATATTATTAGGTTCATTTTTTGGTTAGGTATTTTGGTAATTTGGTCATTCATGCAATTGGCTACTTGTCTATTTGGCCATTTTTTCATTTGGTTATTCATTTACTTTGTAATTTTGATAATTTGGACATTTGGACATTTTTTCATATGTTCATTTTTTCCATTAGGATATTTATCCAATTGGTCATTTGGCATTTTGTCCTTTTTTATATTTGTTTATTATAAACCATTTTTTTGTTCAGTTTTTTGGTAATTCATTTATTTTCCCATATCTTTATTCATTCACTTTTCCATTTTGATCATTTTTTTATTTGGGTATTTGTCCATTTAGCAACTTGGCCATTTAGCAACTTGGTCATTTTGTCATTTGGCCTTTTTTCTATTTTCCTTTTTTCCATTTCACTATTTTTTCATTTTGATAATTGAATATTTTACAATTTGGTTATTTTTTCCTTCATCCCTTCACTACTGGAAACGCTGGTTTCACCAACACTTACATCCTAATGATTTACATAAACCGTAGGGAATGGATATCTATACCAACGGTTTATGTAAACCATTGGGATAGATAAATTTATACAAGCTTTTACCAACGTAATTGAAAAACTGATGGTAAAGGCCTTTAATATCACTTTTTTACAAACAGTTTAAGTAAATCGTTGGTAAAGAAATAAATTCCCAAAGGTTCAAAACCATTCAGAAAAAATTACCTTATATTCCCAACAGTTTTTAAAAACCATTGGGAAAAAATTACCCTATATTCAGATCGGTCATCTATTCCCCCTCCGCTCTATTGCAGTTCCGCTCCACGCCCTAAATCCAATAATCTCGATTGCAGTTCCTCTCTGCGCCCTAAATCCAATATTCCTCTTGCCAAAATTATTGCACATATCAATCCATCTTCAATCAAGGGTTTTTTTCTTCTACAAATCAAATCTGTAAGTGATTCCTTGATTTTGTTGTTCTGCAATTATGTTTTTTTGTTTTCACTTTTGATTTGGCCTAAAGGGGTTATTTGTGGTCATTAATCATGGTTGTGGGTGTTCATTTAGGATATAATATAGTATGACTTAATTTTTCTTGAAATATCAAATATTATTATTGATTTATGTTCAATTCTTTTACAAGTGATGTTGTTTTCACTTTTTATTTGGATGAAAGGGGATCTTTGTGGTCATTAATAATGGTTGTGATTGGTCATTTAGGATGTAATATAGTATGACTTCATTTTACATGATATATCCAATATTCTTATTGATTTATGTTCAATTAGATTATATTTGACAAGTGATGTAGTTTAATAAGTTGTTTTTAATGGTTGTAATAATGACGATATGGTATAAGGGTTCACATGGTGTGTATAACGGTTGACATGGTTTCTATGATAATATAGTGTCTTGGGAATGTACATGGGAATGTACACACAGTACATGACTTGGATATCCATGATAATATGCATGGTCTATCCCTTATGGTGAAAAGTATGTTTGGCCAAATAGGGTGATGAAAACGTTCCATTTACACATGGATTTAGTTATCTGTTTCTAATTACATCTATATTTGTTTTCATTGCAGGAAATGACACCCATTGAAGAGAAGCGGTGAAAAAAGATGACAAAAAATAATCATCACATGACACAGATGGGAGTTCCTCCACTCATCCCTGTTGTGAGTATTTTATTTCAAATATATATATTTCAATAACTTATAATATCATGTGTTTACTTTTGTGTTGAACCTTTTTTTCAGGATCCACCCCTAGACAGGATATATCTGACGAGGAACCTAATATTTCTCCCAATACATAGTTTGGTGGTAGGATGGGGGGTGGTGTCAAAGTTAGAGGATCATCTGGTGGTCTCAGTACTGAGGTTGGTGTTTTGAGGGCCCGTGGTGTGAGAGTTAGATGATCCACTAGTCGTACCTGATTGGACTATTCCCCTAACACAGACGTATCTTCTACGCCCCATTTTGATCCTAGTGTGTCTTTAAGGATACACTGGGTATTTAGGCCTCCGATGTTTACACTACAAATTGGCCAGATGTTTGTTCCATCATATTTCGCTTCTGGTTCATTATCTATGAGTTATTGTATTCCACCTTCTTCGACTCCTGCTCCGACACAGTATGTGGCTGAGGAGCGTACACTGAGGGGAACTCCACCTATACAGGATATTCATTTAGCTTCTGCACATACAGTGACACCCATTGATCCGACTACCACAGGTATATTTATATAACTCTAACAAATGTTATACCAAAATTTATTTTTATTATAACTTGTACTGATTTTTTTTCATTAGTAACAGATTCATCTAATGATATGAGGCGGGGGAGGGGGAATACTCGCTTGCGTACGATATGGAACTTCCAAACAGAGTTGATGGTTGAAAACAATGATGATGGACATATGATTGATAAATCTGGGAAGGAATGTCGGAGTTTTTTGGCGACGCTAGCCAAATACTTTGACATCATTCCAGTCATCCCTCTTTCATGGAGACATCTGTTACACGAAGTCGAGGATAATGTGTGGGCACAAATATGGGTAAAAAATCTATTAGATTTAATGTAGTATTTTTTTTTGTATTTATATTAATTAATCTATTGGGTGACAGCTTCAGCTTAACTTCCCTGATGGCGAAGGTGCACGACCAGCGCGTTTAAAGGATCTCGGAGAGTTTTGGAGAGCTTATAAGCATGAGCTATATGTTGTCTGGTGTGATAGAGTGGGCACAGAGTTAGATACATTACATGTCGTGGATGACTACCTAATAGAGCAATATCACCAAATGATTACCCATTAGGCGACTGGTGAATTTAAGGTATTAATCCCATTTGAGGTATTTAAATGACAATTTTCATATTTTGAATTAATATTATCTTATTTATTATTAACCATTATTTAAGAATCTTCTGGAAAAAAACAAAAAATACATTGATTCAAACAATACCTCCACACTTTGGGGCGCACTACTATGCCAGATCATGAGAGGCAGCTAGTACGATATAGTTATTTATAATTTTTCTTTAGGACTTTCCCTTTTTATTGTTTCGTACTTAAATTATGTGATTTATTGAATATTTAATATATGATTATATTTACACTTTATATTGTTTCAATGTCATTACAGAAGCACAAATTGAATATTGAAGGATGTATCCCTCAAGAAAAATTGTTTTTCTCGAGTAGAAGGAAAAAAGATGGAACTGCGGTTAATGAACGGACACAAGAAAAGATTGTAAGTTGTAATTTGTTTATTTCAAAGTTTTATATCTATTTTTATATTTAATAATCTATTAATATTTTTAACAGGCTACTTTAGAGGCCCTTGATGACCAGGAGCCTGAAAATTTAGGGTCACACGATCATTTATATCAGGTTTTAGGGGATGAGCACTCTGGTAGAGTACGCTGCTGACTTGGTAAGAATATAGTCCCAACGAGGTATTGGCCTTTTCCAGGTATCCATTCTAGTACCACCGAGTTGGAACAAGTCATGGAGCATGAAAAATCGTCTGATAAAAGGGTTACAGAGTTGGAAGAACAGGTTCAAATGAGGGAGAAAAAATTTATGAAACTGATCAAAGCTTTATCATCATCACTAACACTAGAGGCCAACGCGGCTTTTCATCCATATATGTCATGGATGTGAGAATTATCCAATACACCAGGCGGTAGTTCTAGTGGAGGTCGAGATGATGAAATTCCTAGTGATAACGAGGATGCTGAAGAGGAAGAGGTCGAGGATGAGGATGAGGACGAGGGGGAGGATGGGGCCAATGGCGAGGATGGGGCTGAGGGTGAGGATGGGGCCGAGGATGAGCATGGGGATGATGACGAGGATGACGATGAGGACAGAGATAGCAGCGAGGATGATGCTGATGATGACAGTGGTGATGGTGATGGTGATTAGGGGCAGATTGATCCATTACATTTTGGAATTATGTATAACTCTTTATTTTTTATCCTGGTTTTTCACTCTAGTATGGATATTTTTGAATTCAGTATAACTCTTTATTTTTTGACCAAATACTTGACACTTTTTACTTCTTTTTATAACCAAAATAAAAACTTTGAATAATTATTGCATCCAATAAAGCTCCTCCCAAGTCTATCCTTCCAACTATGTCTTCTTTAGGAAAATAAACATTATCCAATACCACCAGAAGGTTGGAAGGCTAAAAAGAACTGGCAACAATCCTAGGTATGGTGTGGCGGGTATCACTCGAAGTGTCTATCTTTTGTTTAAAATGGACACTATTTTAAGTAAAAACAACAGTCATACGGAAAAATGACCAAACATATTCTGATTATGTTGACAATTTGACTCTCAATTAGTAGTTTCAACTACCTAGTACCACATTTAAAAACAACGAATATAAAATATATATCTTTATCATACCACAATCCCGAATCAAAAGTCTGTTTTTTATAACATAAGATCACTTTTGGACGCGCGGTTTGCACGGCACGACTGAATATGTGTTTTTTAGGTGTTCAGCGTGCTTGAAAATCATGTGTGGGGTTGTCGGAACCAGCCGAGTGACCATGAAATTCCATGAAATTAGACAAAAACAATTGTTGGGTGAATTGTGAAATTGTTGGCCAGACAGCATGTCAATCGAAGGTGTCGTGTGACCGTGTTGGCTGAAAACGCACTCCGCATGTCGTAAATGGCCAAAACATGGGTTTTACGGTCAAATTCATTTCTAACGACATCTTCATGACTTAAAATCACACGAAAACACCCTAGTTATTATTCGTGAGGTGTACGAGGAGATGGCACGTCATTCGGACTCGCGGTTTTCACGACACGGATGAATATGTGTTTTTTAGGTGTTCGGCACGCTTGAAAAGCGTGCGTGGGGTGGTCGAAACCAGCCGAAAGATCTCAGAATGCCATGAAATCAGACGAAAACAAAGGGTGGGTGAATTTTGTAATTTTTGGCCAGACAGCATGTCAATCAGAGGTGTCGTGTGATCGTGCTGGCCAAAAACGCACTCGGCGTGTCGTAAATGGCAAAAACATGGGTTTTACAGTCAAATGCATGCCAAATGACATCGTAATGACTTGAAATCACACTAAAACACCCTAATTATTATTATTGAGTTGTACGAGGATACGACACATCATTCCGACATGCGGTTTGCACGACACGGCTGAATATGTGTTTTTTAGGTGTTCGGCGCACTTGAAAAGCGTGCGTGGGGTGGTCGAAACCGGCTGAACGACCTCGGAATTCCATGAAATCGGATGAAAACAAGGGCTGAGTTAATTGTAAAATTTTCAGCCAGACGGTACTTCAATCAGAGGTTCCATCTGACTGCGCTGGCTGAAAATGCACTTGGTGTGTCGTAAATGGCCGAAACATGGTTTTTACGGTCAAATTCATGCCGAACGACATCTAAATGACTTTAAATCACACGAAAACACCCTGGTTATAATTTTTAGTTGTAAGAGGAGATAACATGTCATTTGGACACATGGTTTGTGTGGAACGACTGAATATGTGTTTTTTAGGTGTTCGGTGCGCTTGAAAAGCGTGCGTGGGGTGGTGGAAACCGGCTGAACGACCTCAGAATGCCATGAAATTGGACAACAAAAAAGGGCAGGTGAATTTTGAAATTGTCGGCTAGAAGGCACATCAATCTGAAGTGTCGTGTGACCGCGCTGGTTAAAAACGCACTATGCGTGTCGTAAATGGCCAAAACATGGGTTTTACAATCAAATGCATGTCGAATGACATTGGAATGACTTGAAATCACACAAAAACACCCTAGTTAATATTCTTGAGGTGTACGAGGAGACGGAATGTCATTTGGATATGCGGTTTGTGTGGCACAGCTGAATATGTGTTTTTTAAGTGTTCGGTGCGCTTGAAAAGCGTGCGTGGGGTGATCGAAACTGTCCGAACGACCTTAGAATTCCATGAAATTGAACGACAACAAAGGGTGGGTTAATTATGAAATTTTTGTCCAGACGACACATCAATCGGAGGTGTCGTGTGACCACGCTGGCCGAAAACTCACTCGGCATGTCGTAAATGGCCAAAACATGGGTTTTACAGTCAAATACATATTCAACGACATCGGAATGACTTGAAATCACACGAAAATACCCTAGTTACTATTCATGAGGTGTACGAGGAGACTTCATGTCATTCAGACGCACGGATTGCGTGGCACAGCTGAATATGTGTTTTTTAGGTGTTCGGCGCACTTGAAAAGCGTGTGTGGGGTGGTCGAAACTAGCTGAAAAACCTCATAATTCCATGAAATAAAACGACAACAAAGTCTAGGTGAATTTTGAAATTTTTGGTCAGACGTCACATCAATTAGAGGTGTCGTGTGATAACATTGGCCAAAAACGCACGCTGTGTGTCGTAAATGGCCAAAACATGGGTTTTACGGTCAAATGCATGTCGAACGATGTCAAAATGACTTGAAATCACACAAAAACACCCTAGTTATTATTTTTGAGGTGTATGAGGAGACGGAACATCATTCAGATGCGTGGTTTGTGTGGCACTACTGAATATGTGTTTTTTAGGTGTTCGGCGCGCTTGAAAAGCATGTGTGGGGTGGTTGAAAATGGCCGAACGACCTCAGAATTCCATGAAATCGGACGAAAACAAAGGGTGGGTGAATTTTGAAATTTTCGGCCCGACGGCACATCAATCGAAGGTGTTTTGTGACCGTGCTGACTGAAAACGCACTCCACATGTCATAAATGGACAAAACATGGGTTTTACGGTCAAATGCATGCCGAACAACATCAGAATGACTTGAAATCACACGAAAACACCCTAATTATTATTCGTGAGGTTTACGAGGAGACGGAACGCTATTCGAACGTGTGGTTTGCGTGGCACGGCTAAATATGTGTTTTTAGGTGTTCGTCTTGCTTGAAAAGCATGCGTGGGTGGTCAAAACAAGCCGAACGACCTCGGAATTCCATGAAATCGAATGACAACAAAGGGTGGGTGAATTGTGAAATTGTCAGTCAGACGACACGTCAATCAGAGGTGTTGTGTGACCGCTCTGGCTGAAAACGCACTCAGTGTGTCATAAATGGTCAAAACATGAGTTTTACGGTCAAATGCATGTCGAACGACATTTGAGTGACTTGAAATCACACTAAAACACCCTAGTTATTATTAGTGATGTGTATGAGGAGACGACACATCATTCGAATGCGTGGTTTGCACAACACGGTTGAATATGTGTTTTTTAGGTGTTCAGTGCGCTTGAAAAGCGTGCGTGGGATGGTCGAAACCAGCCGAACAACCTTGGAATGCCATTAAATCGGATAACAACAAAGGGTGGGTGAATTGTGAAATTTTCGGCCAGAAGGCATGTTAATCTGAGGTGTCGTGTGACCGCGCTGGCCAAAAACGTACTCGGCGTGTCGTAAATGGCCAAAACCTGGGTTTTATAGTCCAATGTTTTCCGAACGACATCGAAATGACTTGAAATCACCCGAAAACACCCTAGTTATTATTCGTGAGGTGTAAGAGGAGATGGAACATCATTCGGACGCACGGTTTGCGCGGCATGGCTGAATATGTGTTTTTTATGTGTTTCGCGCGCTTGAAAAGCGTGTGTGGGGTGGTCGAAACCGGCCAAACGACCTCAGAATTCCATGAAATCGGACAACAACAAAGGGTGGGTAAATTGTAAAATTTTCGGCCAGATGATACGTCAATCGGGGGTGCCATGTGACCGCGCTAACCAAAAACGAACTATGCGTGTCGTAAATGGCCAAAACATGGGTTTTACGGTCAAATTCATGCTGAACGACAACGTAATGACTTGAAATTACAAGAAAACACCCGAATTATTATTCTTGAGGTGTACAAGTAGATGTCACTTCATTCTGATGCATGATTTGCACGGCACAGCTGAATATGTTTTTTTTAGGTTTTCAGCGTGCTTGAAAAGCATGTGTGGGGTGGTCGAAATCGGCCGAACGACCTCGGAATACCATGAAATCGGATGACAACAAAGGGTGGGTATATTGTATAATTTTTGGCTAGACGGAACGTCAATCGAAGGTGTCGTGTGACCGCGCTGGCCGAAAACGCACTCCATGTGTCGTGAATGGCCAAAACATGGGTTTTATGGTCAAATGCATGCCGAATGACATCATAATGACTTGAAATCACACAAAAACAGACTAGTTATTATTCGTGAGGTGTACTAGGAGACGACACATCATTCGGATGCACAATTTGCACGTCATGGCTGAATATGTGTTTTTTAGGTGTTTGGCGCGCTTGAAAAGCGTGCATGGGGTGGTCGAAACCGGCCAAACGAGCTCAGAATGCGATGAAACCAGATGACAACAAAGGTTGAGTGAATTGTGAAATTTTTGGCATAACGACACATCAATCAGAGTTGTCGTGTGACCGTACTGGCCGAAAACGCACTCTGCATGTCGTAAATAGCCAAAACATGGGTTTTACGGTCAAATGCATGCCGAACGACATCGGAATGACTTGAAATCACACGAAAACAGACTAATTATTACTTATGAGGGGTATGAGGAGATGGGACATCATTCGGACGCACACTTTGTGCGGCACGACTGAATATGTGTTTTTTAGGTGTACGACGTGCTTGAAAAGTGTGCATGGGGTGGTCGAAACTGGCTGAACGACCTTGTAATGCCATGAAATCAGACAACAACAAAGGGTGGGTGAATTGTGAAATTTTCGGCCAGACGGCACGTCAATCAGAGGTGTTGTGTGACTGCACTGTCAAAAAACGCACTCATCGTGTCATAAATGGAAAAAACGTGGTTTTTACGGTCAAATCCATGTCGAAAGACATTAGAAGGACTTGAAATCACACGAAAACACCCTAGTTATTATTTTTGATGTGTGCGAAGAGATGGCACATCATTCAGATGTGCAGTTTGCATGGCACAACTGAATATGTGTTTTTTAGGTGTTTGGCGCGCTTGAAAAGTGTGTGTGGGGTGGTCGAAACTGGCCCAACGACCTTGGAATGCCATGAAATAGGACGACAACAAAGGGTGGATGAATTGTGAAATTTGTTGCCAGACGGAATGTCAATCGGAGGTGTCGTGTGACTGCGCTGGCCGAAAACGCACTCGGCGTGTCGTAAATGGCCAAAACATGGGTTTTACGGTCAAATATATGCCGAACGACATCAGAATGACTTGAAATCGCATTAAAACACCCTACTTTTTATTCCTAAGGTGTAGAAGGAGATGACACATCATTCGGATGCGTGGTTTTCACGGCCGACTGAATATGTGTTTTTTCGGTGTTCGGCGCGCTTGAAAAGCGTGCGTGGGGTGGTCGAAACCAGCCGAATGACCTCGGAATTCCATGAAATTGGACGACTACAAAGGGTGGGTGAATTTTGAAATTTTCGGCTAGACGTCATTTCAATCGGAGGTGTCATGTGACCGTGCTAACCAAAAATGCACTCCGGAGAGCCCCCCCCCCCCCGGACAACCCCCCTCACCCCAGGAGAGCCCCCCGCACCCCCCAGACAGCGTCCCCACCCCAGACAGTCCCCCCACCCACCAGACACCCCCCCCGGACATCCCCCCCGGACAACCCACCCACCCAACGATCCATGGATCATTTGTGACGGGTACGAGTCAACCCCACCTCAATCTGTGGCGCGGTGTGACTGGTATTACTCAAAGTGTCTCACTTTTGTTTGAAACGGACAAAATTTTAAGTGAAAACAACAACTGACATACGGAAAATCTTCACAACGCTACCCATAGATTCTTGAAATTAAGGGATAAAAAATAAATATGGTTTATTGGTCATATTTTATTAGAATAGAATATTCACAAGGCGTAGATTGAAACACAATGGGTCATAGTATATATAGAAAAACATGAATTATATTAGGAATGAGTCTCGACATCCCATCATGAACATGCACCAACACTCATGTTCTAATTCTCAATCATGGGTGTTCATTCTATACAATAACATACAACAAATAAATATCATATAGTGATTTCATATGAAACCTATGAACACTCAAGCATACCATATAACAAATTGGTCAATAAGGCTACACATAGATTCTTGAAAAATAAGTTTCAAAGTCCCATAAAAATACCCTAATGGTGAGGAATACATATGTTGACACCATAGCCCAATTGATCACCTCAATCCCATCCTCAAACAGTGAGTCCTAGGACCAAACCAAAGTCCCTTTGGGAACCCAATACCAAAGACTTAATTGAATATTCATACCCACTATCCAAGATGGGGATTCATCTCACATCACACCCAAGAGAGCAAATTACAATTAGCCACATACCCCCTTATTCTAATTGAAAAATCTAAGAAAAACATGTAGGCTATTCCGGTAACCCATCTCATATGTCGAGATTGGCCAATGTTTCCCGATAACACATCAGGAACCATTTATACATGGATACATAATCATTATAGGAATATAAACATCCCATGTGCTTCCTGTAACTCATCTGAGGTCTAAGAACATGAGCACTACCATTTTCTATCTTATGGGTATCATGATACTTTCCACACTACATGTAACACCCCGATCTTCCACGATACGCTTCTCATTCAACAATGCAATGGCATGCATTGTACGCAACTTCGAGTTCTAAAACACCGCGACTAATCAAAGTAGCCGTTATGAATAGTAATAACCACTTTTTCAAATTATAGAAATTTTATATTTCAAAAAGTAATTCATGTTTGGATTCGGAATATCTAAATTAGCCAATGTTGAATTTTTGGTATTTTTCTGAGAACTTCTAATTTTTTATGAATAGTGAAAAATACTTAAAAAAACTTTTTTAATCAAAATAATTTATAGTGATAAATTATACTATTTAGTGGTTTTAAATTATAATTAGAATATATTTTTACCATTTTATCCAATGGTGTTCATTAGAATTAATTTAACATTGAAAATGGACATAAACAATTGCCAATCTTTTGATATAAATTGTTTCTTAAAAACCACGCTATTTGTTGTGACAGCGGGAATTAATTATAAAATTAATTAATGAAACTTATATGTTTGGAATTTTTTAAAATAGACATCATTTTTGAATTCGAAATATCAATTATATCTTAGGGTGAAATTTTGGCATTGTTCTGAAAAACTTCAATTTTTGATGAATAGTGAAACCACTAAGTGGTAGTTAAATAACTGATTTTTAGTTTAAATGAAATATTACCACTTCTGTGAATTGATTTTCAAAAATCCGACATACATGGTTGTCATTAAGAAGTAAAATGTGGTTCAATGAGATTAAAATAATTTTTGGTGAATAGTAACTTTTAAGTTCTTAATCGCGATTAGAGGTAATTAGTGTAGTTTAAGGTAAAAATAATGTTTTAATAATATGAGATGAGCTTGACACATGTTCTAACCTCATTGGATGTTCCATGCACGACCAAGAAAATCCATGGGTCAACTTGGGGACCCCATGGAGCCACGTTAGTTAGAAAATGACATAAATACCTTTTATTTAATGTTAAAGTAAAAAATGACACAAACATGAAATGTTTTACTAAAACAATTTTTACATAGGGTTATACAAGTCATATTTTTGACTATAAATAGTCATTGGAAAGATAAAACTATTTCCTACATCATAGTATATTTTTTATAATTTTTATACATTGAATAAATTAAATTATTTATGACATCATTATGATGCAGCGATGACCTCATTATTTAACGATTTTAATAAAATGAAACGATAATGTACAATCCAAGGGTTAAACTTATCCAAAGACTATTTTATGGGTATATTTCGAACCCTTATCACCTTATCCACTAATTATATAAGTGTGGGACCTTTAGAATCCGAAAAGCATTGTATAATAATGTAAAATATCCTTACTTTCCAAGAGTGCCCCTCCTCTCCTCTTATAAAAGGCCCCCACCTCTACCACCTCATTCACACTTTAAATCCATTTGGATCGTCCAAACTCTGCCCAAATACTCTCCCAACTTCCCTCCCTTACTCCTAGAAGCCTCACTTGAGGCAGAACTATTCCCAAGGAAGCCTTTGGATCAAATTAAAAAGAGTTACCCGATTTTTAGGTAATGTCTTCTCTAATGTTGTTTTGTTTTATTTAGCTTCTACAACCCCTTAAACTATTTTTATTCATTTCTTTTCTAACAACACCAGTATCCTCAATATACTAGTATGTTCTTATAAGAAGTATTCGAGCTAAACTTACACACACCTACATCTAATGGTTAAAGAACATACTGTTTCTGTGGATGGAGAATTTCTGCCTCACAAAACGATGATTGTTCAACACTCATATAACACCTTCAAAGGTGGACATTAAGATGTCACTATATTTATATATGATATATAATATGTTTATGTTTTACTTATGCTTCTGTATTTCTCATTTATGGCATACTTTCTGATTTCCATTATGGGTAAACGCGATAATTTCATTTTAGGAAGTGCGGACTACCGCCCCCTCAAAGTGATTTGAATCGTTAATGCCATATGTGGGATGTATAAAGGATAGAGTAAATGGTATTATACACTATATTATACTGGAATTATATTATAAATTTATATCCTTATGATTTCATTCCATTAAATACGAAATAGAAATGAAAGTAGCGTTCATGCGTACGTACGGCTTACCGTCTCCATGAACGGTGCATTTTATTTCTTACCTCTAAATGTTACGTAATATTATAAATGAATTTATATACTGTATATATATGATATATATGATATCTACATCATGAATATAATTCTGGATATAATGGATATTTCACCACGTGAACAACTTGTAATTATAAGAAGTTTATTTTTGACTCAAGTACAAAAGATCGACAAAACGACCGTTATTAACTTAAATGATTACATAATGTTCATAACATGGTAATAAGTGATATAAAAGGAATAATGAACATGAAAAAGGTTCTTATGTAAATATAAATTAACTCTAGTTTATTATTCAGGAGGTTAAAGAACGGTCGAATCAAGTCGGACACAAGGTAAGGGAACTTCTTAACCCAATTTCCATTCTTTGGGTTAATCTCCTTATTTCAAATTATGTCATGATATTATTATGTACTATCTTGTATTTGTACTTTATTTATGTTTACTTATAGTGAATACACATAATATATCTATTTTATTTTAAAAATAATCTTTTTATGGGACTTCATCTCAATCTCCTTTCATTGAGGCATATTTGGTTTTATACACAACTTTCTTTTATACGGTGTATAAACCCCTTTGACTTTTATGTTTATTCAAAAAGGAATATTTTTTTTACAAATCGTTTTACTAAATGACAAAAGGAATGTCTTTGTCGTACGTATGCGGCGACAACGACTTCTCCGCCTCCGTGACCATTATTTGAGTTTCGGCTTCCTCTATAAGCCATACTTTTTTTAAAAAGAAAAATAAATACAAAGTTTTAACTTTCTTTTATTTTGGTATTGAAAATGGTTTTGAAAGTGTTTTTATTATATCAATGTGTTGTATTGATATCTTGTGATTGAAATGTGGAAATGTTATGTTTCCTTTATGCATGTTTTATGTGATACGATTATGTTATGGTTTATGATATGTTTAAACCTATTCATATGAGGAATGCATTGGACTTAATAAGTGACGGGTGGAGCCCGCTACAGCTCCTCGATGCATCGGTAGGTCTCATGAGACAAACTAGTGTCTTGGCACGAGGCCTTGACAAAATCTTATTTGTGGTCTTGGCACGAGGCCTTGACTACGTGGTTATGATAGTCTGGCATTATGCATTCCATCATTATGAAAGTGGTTATTGATATTGCATGTGATTATTCGACCAGTATAATATCCATGTGAAAAAGTAAATGACATTATCTCATTTTACTTTTTCCATATTATGTTGATCTTCAAGTTTTAAAAGGCTTTTGTTTTAGTCATACATTGCCTTAAATGTTTATGTTTATTTATGAAAGCTTCCGCAATATTGTTATCCTTACTGAGCATCTGAGCTCACCCCTTTCAATGTTTTAATATTTTCCAGGATGTGAAGAAGTATTTTATGAATGACCTGCAGGGATAGTCAGAAGAGGATATGAGTGTGGACTATGAAGACTTTGTTATTAGTTTTTTACATTATGATGTAATGTAATACTTATGAATGTATCTAGTGTTTCCAAGGCTACTAAACTAATCGGTCTTTCGAGACTTGATCTTTTGTGATCATGCCAATGTTACGAAGTAATGCACCGACTCTGGGTAGTTGGGGTCGAGGCGTTACAGTTGGTATCAGAGGCAGTTTAGTACTAACCTTGGAAGCTAGATTTAGATAAACTCTGATTAGAGCACATAACCCGAAGATAGACATTGAGGATTAGTATAGAAGAACTTCCTAGAATTTTGGTATTGTAGAGATGTTGTGAGTTTTCCGAGCAATACATCCCTGTCTAGATACGAGCAGGTAGAGGCGGCTCTGGCACAGATGTACCTAGGGGTAAAACCCGAAAACACCGCTTTGAGCATGACTCGAACGGGAACTGGTGTACGACAACGGGCCTTGCTGTACTCTTGGTTACGACACTCCCGGGGGATATGCTTAGGATAATTCTCATTTCTTTACAAACCACTATGAAGGGTTATGATTATATACTTACTCAAAGAAAAATGTCCTTTTTATGATTATGGATTATATCCATAAATAGTTCAATTTATGTAAAGTGTTTTACAAATATGGAATTATGTATTTTAATTCATAAACTAATCTAGTTTATGACATTGTTTAGAAATAACGCCTAGTGGAAGGAATGGAAACCATATCAATGCACGCACTCCGTGTAGGGATTGTCCTCCTGCTCAAGATAATTATTGTGGATCTGGAGATACAACTGGTGATGATCAACTTATTACCATACTGGGACAACTCACTCAGGTTATGAATAATAACCTTACTCGTATGGAGCACCTTGATTCGCAACGTGGAGGATCAATGTTAGACCGCTTCATGAGGCAACAACCACCAACATTTAATGGGGGTACAAATCCGTTAGTAGCTGAGCAATGGATAAACTCCTTAGAGAAAATATCCCACGCCTTGGGGAGTAGCAAAAGGGAGAAGGTTATCATGGCAGTTTACCGCCTCACTGGAGATACCGATCAATGGTGGTCATTGATTCAAAATACAAAGGAAGATGATGACGTATCGAATATGGAATGGAGGGAGTTCAAAGAGATTTTCCTAGAAAAATACTTTCCTCATGACCATCGAGCAGATATGGAAAGGCAATTTTTGAGTCTGAGACAAAAGGAGGATGAGAATGTCACAAAGTATGAGGCCAACTTTACAAGGTTAGAAAGGCATGCTGCAGATTATATACGTAACCCAAGGAGTAAGATTGATCGTTTCTTTGATGGGTTAAAACCATTTCTTCGTCGATAATTAGTATCACAATCCTTTTCGTCATACGAAGATATTGTCTCATGTGCTATCAAGACAGAAAAAAAATTCTCTAAGTATTATGACAACAAAGTAAAGAAAGAGAAGAAGAGAACTGTGGAACAAGAGACAGATAAATGGAAAAAGGGAAAGAAGGATTTTCCATTATGTGATAATTGTGGGAAGAATCACCCTGGTACTTGCCTAAAAGGAATGGGAGTTTGTTATAAATGTGGAGAAAAAGGTCACCAGGCTCGTGATTGCAAGGGAAAGAAAGAGGCTATCAAAGTTGAATGCTACAATTGTAAAGAAATGGGTCATTATGCAAATGAATGTCATAAGCGTCAGGTAAACTTACCTCAGAAAAGGCCAAGGGATCAAGGCCAAGATTATGCTTTTACTACAGATGAAGTTGAATAATTATTGTATTTGTGTTTTTGGACTCAAGAACTAGATTATGGTTATAAGAATAATGTGATATATATAAGGATTGTACTGCAGTACATTTTGTTTTCATTGAGGTTTTAATATGATTAAGGTAATCATATTTTTATTATGTGACAATAAGAGAAACTTTTCTTTGTTTGTGGAATCTGATAAATTGATTTTGGAATTAAGAGACCTTTTAGGGAAAGTCTAGATGGAGGTATTTTGGATAACTATAAAGGTTGGAGTGGATTAAGTTGATCTTTGGATAGTATTGTTTAAGGTTAAAAAATTTATGAAGATTATTTTTGGAATATTATAATACTATAGTTTTAGGAAAAGGACAACCTGCAGGGTGGAGAATAACCCGTCGCGTCGGACAAAGCTGCAGGAATCGAACCCACAACCATAGTGCGACAGGCCTTTATTTCCTACCACTAGCCTACAGGAAGTCCCTAGTTATTACAAAATAATTTTACTAATCTAAATGGTATGTGTTAATATTTGGAACCTTATACAATTAGGATAAGTATAATACTTTTTAGTTCTATTTTCTTTTTGAGTGAAAGATGAGTTGAAGGTTGAAACTCTAATTGTCAAGAATAAATATATATATACCTATCTCTTATTCAATGAATAAATTAATTCTTAAACTTTAGTAAAGGGATATTAAAACAAAAAAATTGTGTTCTCCTAATGCCTTATGTCTTGTTGAATTGATGATATTTTAAATCAACATAGATTGAAGACTTTGAGGCCCTCAATTTGACAGTTGATTGTGAGTGATGAACTCAATCACTCCCTACAAATATTTATGTTTTTCCTCCAATCATATGTCTCTAATTTCCACCAATGTTCTCCTTATCGAGATCATAATTTGGTGGTGACTTTCTTATTTCCATTTCCCTCTTATTAAGGCTAAATTTTATTAATCTTATTTCCGATGTGGGTTTTCCACAAAGGTATTTTCTCTTTTCAACCTTTTATTTTCAAAGAAAATATTTCAAATTGCGAGGACGCAGTTTATTGAAGGAGGGTAGAATGTAACACCCTGAGCTTCCATGATACGCTTCTCATTCAACAATGCAATGGCTTGCATTGTACGCAACTTCGAGTTCTAAAACACCGAGACTAATCAAAGTAGCCGTTATGAATAGTAATAACCACTTTTTCAAATTATAGAAATTTTATATTTCAAAAAGGACTTCATTTTTGGATTCGGAATATCGAAATTATCCTATGTTGAATTTTTGGTATTTTTCTGAGAACTTCTAATTTTTTATGAATAGTGAAAAATACTTAAAAAAAAACTTTTTTAATAAAAATAATTTATAGTGATAAATTATACTATTTATTGGTTTTAAAGTATAATTAGAATATATTTTTATCATTTTATCCAATGGTGGTCATTAGAATTAATTTAACATTGAAAATGGACATAAACAATTGCCAATCTTTTGATATAAATTGTTTCTTAAAAAACACGCTATTTGTTGTGACAGCGGGAATTAATTATAAAATTAATTAATGCAACTTATATGTTTGGAATTTTGTAAAATAGACATAATTTTTGAATTCGGAATATCAATAATAGCTTAGGGTGAAATTTTGGCATTGTTCTGAAAAACTTCAATTTTTGATGAATAGTGAAACCACTAAGTGGTAGTTAAATAACTAATTTTTAGTTTAAATGAAATATTACCACTTCTGTGATTTGATTTTCAAAAAATCCGACATACATGGTTGTCATTAAGAATTAAAATGTGGTTCAATGAGATTAAAATAATTTTTGGTGAATAGTAACTTTTAAGTTCTTAATCGCGATTAGAGGTAATTAGTGTAGTTTAAGGTAAAAATAATGTTTTAATAATATGAGATGAGCTTGACACATGTCCTAACCTCATTGGATGTGCCATTCACGACAAATACAATCCATGGGTCAACTTGGGGACCCCATGGAGCCACTTTAGTTAGAAAATGACATAAATACCTTTTATTTAATGTCAAAGTAAAAAATGACACAAACATGAAATGTTTTACTAAAACAATTTTTACATGGGGTTATACAAGTCATATTTTTCACTATAAATAGTCATTGGAAAGCTAAATCGATTTACTACATCGTAGTATTTTTTTTATAATTTTTAGACATTAAATAAATTAAATTATTCATGACATCATTATGATGCAGCGATGACCTCATTATTTAACGATTTTAATAAAATGAAACGATAATGTACAATCCAAGGATTAGACTTGTCCAAAGACTATTGTATGGTTATATTTCTAACCCTTATCACCTTATCCATTAATTATATAAGTGTGGGACCTTTATAATCCGAAAAGCATTGTATAATAATGTAAACTTTCCTTACTTTCCATGAGTGCCCCTCCTCTCCTCTTATAAAAGGCCTCCACCTCTACCACCTCATTCACACTTTCAAGCCATTTGGCTCGTCCAAAATCTGCCCAAATACTCTCCCAACTTCCCTCCCTTACCCCTAGAAGCCTCACTTTGGGCAGAACTCTTCCCAAGGAAGCCTTTGGCTCAAATCAAAAAGAGTTACCCGATTTTTAGGTAATGTCTTCTCTAATGTTGTTTTGTTTTATTTAGCTTCTCCAACCCCTTAAACTCTTTTTATTCATTTATTTTGTAACAACACCAGTATCCTCAATATACTAGGATGTTCTTATAATAAGTATTCTAGATAAATTTATACACACCTACATCTAATGGTTAAAGAACATGTTGTTTCTGTGGATGGAGAATTTCTGCCTCACGAAACGATGATTGTTCAACACTCATATAACACCTTCAAAGGTGGCCATTAAGATGTCACTATATTTATATATGATATATAATATGTTTATGTTTTACTTATGCTTCTGTATTTCTCATTTATGGCATACATTATGATTTCCATTATGGGTAAACGCGATAATTTCATTTTAGGAAGTGCGGACTACCGCCCCCTCAAAGTGATTTGAATCGTTAATGCCATATGTGGGATGTATAAAGGATGGAGTAAATGGTATTATACACTATATTATACTGGAATTATATTATACATTTATATCATTATGATTTCATTCCATTAAATACGAAATAGAAATGAAAGTAGCGTTCATGCGTACGTACGGCTTACCGTCTCCATGAACGGTGCATTTCATTTCTTACCTCTAAATGTTACGTAATATTATAAATGAATGTATATACTGTATATATATGATATATATGATATATACATCATGAATATAATTCTAGATATAATGGATATTTCACCATGTGAACAACTTGTAATTATAAGAAGTTTATTTTTGACTCAAGTACAAAAGATCGACAAAACGACTGTTATTAACTTAAATGATTACATAATGTTCATAACATGGTAATAAGTGATATAAAAGGAATAATGACTATGAAAAAGGTTCTTAAGTAAATATAAATTAACTCTAGTTTATTATTCAGGAGGTTAAAGAACGGTCGAATCAAGTCGGACACAAGGTAAGGGAACTTCTTAACCCAATTTCCATTCTTTGGGTTAATCTCCTACTTTCAAATTATGTCATGATATTATTATGTCCTATCTTGTATTTGTAATTTATTTATGTGTACTTATAGTGAATACACATAATATATCTATTTTATTTTAAAAATAATCTTTGTATGGGACTTCATCTCAATCTCCTTTCATTGAGGCATATTTGGTTTTATACACAGCTTTCTTTTATAGGGTGTATAAACCCCTTTGACTTTTACGTTTATTCAAAAAGGAATCTTTTTTTAAAAAATCATTTTACTAAACGACAAAAAGAATGTCTTTGTCGTACGTATGCGGCGACAACGACTTCTCCGCCGCCGTGACCATTATTTGAGTTTCGGCTTCCTCTACAAGCCATACTTTTTTTAAAAAGAAAAATAAATACAAAGTTTAAACTTTCTTTTATTTTGGTATTGAAAATGGTTTTGAAAGTGTTTTTATTATATCAATGTGTTTTATTGATATCTTATGATTGAAATGTGGAAATGTTATGTTTCCTTTATGCATGTTTTATGTGATACGATTATGTTATGGTTTATGATATGTTTAAACCTATTCATATGAGGAATGCATTGGACTTAATAAGTGACGGGTGGATCCCGCTATAGCTCCTCGATGCATCGGTAGGTCTCATGAGACAAACTAGTGCCTTGGCACGAGGCCTTGACAAAATCTTATTTGTGGTCTTGGCACGAGGCCTTGACTACATGGTTATGATAGTCTTGCATTATTCATTCCATCATTATGAAAGTGGTTATTGATATTCCATGTGATTATTCGACCAGTAGAATATCCATGTGAATAAGTAAATTGCATTATCTCATTTTACTTTTGTCATATTATGTTGATGTTCAAGTTTTAAAAGGCTTTTGTTTTAGTCATACATTGCCTTAAATGTTTATGTTTATTTATGAAAGCTTCCGCAATATTGTTATCCTTACAGAGCATCTGAGCTCACCCCTTTCAATGTTTTAATATTTTCCAGGATGTGAAGAAGTATTTTATGAATGACCTGCAAGTATAGTCCGAAGATTATATGAGTGTGGACTATGAAGACTTTGTTATTAATTTTTTACATTATGATGTAATGTAAGACTTATGAATGTATCTAGTGTTTCCAAGGCTACTAAACTAATCGGTCTTTCGAGACTTGATCTTTTGTGATCATGCCAATGTTACGAAGTAATGCACTGACTCTGGGTAGTTGGGGTCGGGGCGTTACACTACCCAAGTTTTTATGTTGGTTTTAAGATACTCAACACAAGACCATGACTAAACATCCCATGTTCTTCCTATAACATGTAGGTTTTTTCTCTTGTGTGTATTGGTGTTGTGGTTTGAGTGAGGAATGAATTATAAATTTTGAATACTCTTATGTGTGTTGGTGTTGTGGTTTGAGTGAGTAATAAATTCTAAATTTTGAATACTCTTGTGGGTGTTATTTCATTTCCTATAACATGTAGGCATTTTCTCTTATGGTTGTTATTTCATTTGAATTTCTAAATTTCTAAATTCTGGAATGAATTATAAATTTTGAATACTTTGGATGGGGATTCTGTATTGGTGTTGTTGTGGGTCTGGAGAGGGGTTGGTGTGTTGTTGCAGGTCTAGAGAGGGGAGAGGGGATTGTTGTGGTGTATCTTTACAATTTTATACCAACGGTTCTGCAACCATTGGTATAGATACTATTATATAAGGCTATACCAACGGTTCTGTAACTGTTGGTATAGATACTATTATATAAGGCTATACCAACAGTTTTGTAACCGTTGGTATAGATAATATTATATAAGCTATACCAACAGTTTTTTATAACCATTGGTACAGATTTATACCAATGGTTATAAACAAACCGTTGGTATAGCCTTATGTCTTGGCATATTCCCTCTATACCTATGGTTATAAACCATTGGTAGAGGTGTCACACACATATACCAACGGTTTGTATTAAACTGTTGGTATACCTCCTATTTTGACACCTATACCAACAGTTTTCATAGAATCGTTGGTATAGTCCTATTGTAATGCCTTACTTTCCCACAGTTGAGGAAACCGTTGGTATACTGTATACCAACGGTTTCCAGGCCTTTACCAATGGTTTTGAACTGTTTGTAAATTGTAATATTCCAGTAGTGCTTTTTCCCTTTATCCCTTTGTCCATTTATCCCTTAATCCATTTCTCTATTTATCCATTTGGCCATTTGTCAATTTTTTCATTTTCCCATTTGACCAATTGGCCATTATTTTCATTTAAAAATTTGTTCATTTGGCCAAGTGTCCCTTTTCCCCTTTGTCCATTTGGTCATTTGGCCATTTGTCCATTTTTCCATTTGGACCTTTTTTACTTTGTCCCTTTGGCCATTTGGAAACTATATCTAGTAATACATGTGTGTGAAATAACCACAATCCATCACAACCCTCTACACACATATATAGGAAAACAACCCATCATGCATACCATTATAAGTAAATACCAAGAGAATAGAGAGGGTCAAAATGGGGTAGTAATCCATCTATCCTCCCATTGAAATGTTGGGGAAACACCCTCCCAAATTCCATTGGGTTTTAGTCTCCCTAGATGACATCGGTGGGGTAGCATATGAAATCAAATAATATATATGATATAATATAGCTCATAAATAGACTATAGGAATAACCTTGTCTTAGAATCAACTGCAACTACAGTCGCTTG
This sequence comes from Viscum album, assembly GCA_963277665.1. Taxonomy (NCBI): domain Eukaryota; kingdom Viridiplantae; phylum Streptophyta; class Magnoliopsida; order Santalales; family Viscaceae; genus Viscum; species Viscum album. The sequence continues at coordinate 207,937,442 of OY728138.1, read as the reverse complement.
GACTTCCAACTTCCAATGCTAAAATTAGATATCCTATAAACACACAAGAATATATAAAATAGCTATATTAATTACATTATTTATTTTTAAAACATTAATTCTCATTAATTATATCATTATCCATTAATTAAACATTAAAATTATTTAAAATTACCTTAAATTATATTACATTTATCATAAGAGTAAAGTACATGACTTCTAGGCATAATCCAAACCAAATCCATGGTTTATCAAGATTAACATATTTTTATCATTTTCATTCTAGAACCAACCAAACCCATGTGTCAATAATTACTCAATTCATTATGAGAATTATTCCATATCCATGTACACTTGGAAACTCATCCTAAGATACCACCAAGATGAAACATGAAACCATGCACATCCAATTTCCCCAAGCAATGGGGAAAGGAATTAAGATAAACAACTAACTTAACCATCATCCATTAAACAAATTCAACAGTAGTCATACCATCTATCAGCATCTCATGAATGGGTAATCCCAAGATTAACCTATTCTATCACCACTGGTTCTATGCCCAAAACCCACATGTATATACTGATGCATCTCTCCATAGTAGGCATCAACTTATTCCACATAATCCAAGACTCACTATCCACATATCACATCATCCATAAAAAGCTCAATTATATAAGGATCACACAACATTTGGGCCCTTAAAATATAGATATCATGATGTATGAGATCATGGAATCCAATATTAAGCATTTCCTTTATCTGTAATTCAGTAATTATTATACATGAGATTACTTCATTAATATTATCCATGTATTATCTTCAAGATCATGTTTTTATTTATATATAACTATTTAATCATCATTTATCATTGCCATATTATTTTGTTTTCTTAATTTATTGATTAAATGTCATGTATTTTCAATTATTTACAATTCCTTATTGATTATTCCTTATTTAATCTTGATATATTCTATTGTATGTAACCCTTACTGGGTATTTGAGTTCACCCTTATATTTTTTCCATTACCCAGATATGAAGAGTAATTATTTGAACGAGTTCAAGGATTTTGAATTTTTTCCATTACTGTAATTTTTATATTATTCCGAATGTACAAATTGGTATCATTCGTGTATTTTTATCTCCAAGACTAATAAATGGATTGGTCCTTTAGGATTCAACCCCTTGTATCTATGAACATGTAATAAAGTAAAATATGGCTCTAGGTTACTAGATTCAGGGTTTTTATAGTTAATGTTAGAATAAGTTTATTAGAAACATTTGGAAATGTATTTAAAAAACAAATATTAGAGAACATAACCCTATGAATTTCTTTGAGGATAAGTGTAAGTGAAGGATAACATCCAAAAAAATATAAGGTATAAATTGTATGGATTTATTATAAATACATCTATACTTGGATACTACAAGTGGATTTGGATTTGTAATAGTTATACCTAGGGGTAATAATTATGAAAAGGGTGCATTGGTATTTGACTTGATCATCACCTGGTAAACAAAAATGTGCCATATTACACATTTGGTTTGAACCTCTGGTGGATTTTGTTGGGTTAATTCATGTTTTATTTACAAACCATTATAAATTATTTGAATGGATTATTAAAATGAATGGAATAGGTTAAAAAAATGTATCTTAGATCAAAAATAAGGTTTCATGATTTATACATCCTATAAATAACGATGTGGCTTCCCACTATGGTTATTATTTCTCATGAAATGATTTTTGGTTTTATTTAATGGATGGAACCAAAAGAAATAATGTTAACATTTAATGTGATAGACAATGCGGTGATTTTTGAGAAACCAAATGGGAAGATTATTGAAGTATAAGATATTTTTATTATTACTAATTAGTTATCCAAATATATCACCAACTTCTAGAATCCTTAAATAAGATAAGGATAGAGTCCTCTAAGGGATAGAGTAGGAGAGACCATGGTAGATATAAGGCTTAATTTCCTTCATGTTAGAAATGGGGAAAGAGACACTCAGGAGAATGTATCAAATAAATGGTAAAAAAATTTATGTGTGGAAAATAAGTGAATAAATCAATTAATTGATGAACAAAAGTGAGGAGTTCAATGGAGTGAAATAAATTTCATCCTAGAGATATATTTGTACTTAATTATATTGAATTTGGTGAAACTAGGTTTTATCCAAGTGAATTCCTTCTTTTAAAGGTTAACTCCTAGAACAAGGAAGGCTCTATGATGAAGTAAAAGGGTTGAATTATTTATATATTATGATTCAAGAATTATATTTTATAGTTAATTTTATCAATGGTATTTTGGTTATAAGAATCATGAAACATATAAGGATTGTGTTTTTCTTAATCATATATTTCTTCATCTAAGTTTACCTGAAGAATTATGAATATTATCATGGGTTTATCAGTTTAAGTTTGATTATAAATTAAAAGTCTAATACACCCCTTTTGAGTTTTTTTGTGATGATATTTTCATATGATTAATAAAATTTTGGGATACTTTTCTTTGGGTTGAGGTATATGTCGTTCTTATGTTCAATATGAAGTATTATTCAAGTAAGAATTATCTCTTTATAAGTTTAAAAGTATTGATAGACATTAGGGTTAAGATAATCATTTATGTTAATGTAATAATAGTCAATCAAGATTATTTGATTTCATGGGGAAAAAAGTCATATAGAAAACCTTAATGGATAGAAATAATTTTTTAGATTGATTTTATTTTTTATTATGTTCATCATATTGTTGGGAATATTATTGGAATTATATTTATATTGTTTTAGAAGAAAAAAACCTATAAGTATGCTAACAACCCATTGCATCTGGAAAAGACATGAGGATTGAACCCACAACTGAAGGTAGATAAGGTTACAGTGCCTACCATTAGCCTTCATTATGTACTGGTTAGAATTACATTGTTTTTGGTTAAATGATTTGACTGATAGATACTTATGGAATTGATTTAGTTGAAAAATTAGCGATCCTATTGAGGTTTTAGAGATAAATGTATTATATTAGATAGCTTGTTCTAATAATTTTTTGTTTTGGTGGATATTTATATATATTTAGAAAGACTTATCACTATTTTATATATCTTATAACCTATTAAAATTTAATTTTAGTTCTTGAGACCTAAAAATTCACCTTGTATATTCATTTTTTAGAGTAAGAAATTAAGTGGAAATTGATTAAATCATAACCAAAGGATAAAATTGTGCTTACAAAAATAAAAATATAAAAAGCAAGTATATTTTTTATATTTCTCTATCTTGATATTAAAATAATATCACAACTATTGGAAAATTATTTTTTAAAAAAATATCCAATTTCTACTATATGTGATGAATCAATAGTCTTTCAACCCATTATATATTTATTTATTTATTGGTGTTTAACATTCTCCGGAAAATTTTCTTTATCACTCTCTATTAGTCATTGGGAATTAGTTTTCTCCTCCAGTTCAATATATTCAATTCCAATAAATTTTCTCCTATTCGGAAACCTAGTTATACGTTATTCTATATGACCTTTATATTTTCCGTCAACTTTTTTTAAGTGGAAGTTTTATTAACCCTTTTACAATGTGGGTTCTTCACAAAGGAGTTTTCAAATATCAAAATCTTGATTTTTTAGCAAATACTCAAATTTTGAGGAAAACATTTATTGAACATTGCGAGAATGTAACACCCCCAATATTTTAAAATAAAAACATTATATTCCATATCATATATGAAACACAACACCATTCTTAAATTACTAGTGAAATATATTATTTAAATATCACTATTAAAACATAGATTTTAAATTTGGAGTATTAATGGGACTAAAAAATTATAAAAAGTATATTTTTTCACATGTATAAAATAAATAGAAAGTGAATAAATTAATTAGATATGAAAATAAAAATTATTTGAAATAAAAAATAAATGTTTTCCTGAAAAACAGCTTTTATGCATGCAATTTGTTTTATATTAATTAAATAAATTAATCACTATTGGTAAATGATTTTATTGAAATTTAGGAATTGTATATTAAATAAAATTCTTGATCATTCATATAATATTTTATATAATCATGTTATAATAATAAATCCAATTGGTTACTTAAAAACATTTTTTTTTTTAAAAAAGCGATTTCATCACATTTTACACACTTATTTTAAAATTAATTTTTACCACCTTTATAAAATGTATTTGAAAAAAAAATTAACTTCTTTTTAGAAATAATAATTTTAAATTTATATTAGAGTGAATTTTTTAGAATTTTTAAAACGATTAATTTTTTCTATGAATAATGAAATATAGATATTTTTATTCAAAAAATTCTTTTTCATTTAAAGAATTTAAAAGGATAAATTTTTTAAGATATATATTTTAAAAGTAAAATTGTACCAATTATATTATTATTAATCTAATTTAGGTCATTTTAGTCAATTTTATGTTGAATTTTGATATATAAAACATTTTATACTTAGAAAAAACATTCTTATGGAAACCTGTGACATGTGACTTTCATGGGGTCTGAAGAAAAAAATTATTTCATAAGTTAAAATGTTTTAAAGTTGTTAACCTAGGTTTTATATAGATATGAGAAAAAAATCGATCTCCCACCTTTAAATCAGAGAAATAAGTGGAGTTTTTTTTTATTATTTTATTTTGAAAAGAAATTAAAGAAATTAAATAAGAAAATGAAATTAAGAAAAATACTAAAATAATGGAAAATAAAGTGTTTGAAAAAAATGATATTAATTAGGTGATTGGTTAGGGGTAGGTTTTCCAATTTCAATTCTATCCTAGTTCCAATTTATCCAATACTCTTTTATTATGCTAATTAAAGTGATATTTTGTGATATCTTCCTCTCACTCCCTTAGTCAAATGGTGAAGGTTGGAGTAAAACATGAGAAGATCTCATCTTGGTATACTCTTTTTATTATGTGTGATATAGTTGTAGGGAATACCCTTAATTGGATGAATAAATTCCTGATTGGGTCTTGTTTATCCCAAATAATCAAAAATATCTGCTACTCCTCCCACACATATTGACTATCACCAAGTACTTAACCATTATACCCTAGTTTATTCCATCATATATAAACTAGAACCTAGTAGAGGGGAAAATTTATTGACCAAAGAAGAATCAACAATGGAATCTAAAACCAAATATAATCGTACTTGATCATAAAAAACATTATTAAAAATTAAAATCAACTTTGTATAAGAGTTAAAAAGATTTTATTTAATAAAGATAAATAACTCAAGAATTAAAAATAAGAAAACCTTCCCTTCTGCAGTTACTCAGAATTTTTCCCCTCTATGTGAATGGTAACCATGAAGATGGGGGAAGGAGTCATCTAAAAAATAAAAAAAAGAGGGAAAAGAATGAATAGAAAATTTATCCTCTAGAATCTATCATTGAGAAGTATTCTCCTGTTATTCAAACCAGAAGGCCGAAAATCACAAGGTATTTTATTAAACTTTTTTCATAATTGGGTTTTCTATCAGCCCTAAAATTTTCAATGCATTCAAGCAAATTTATAAAACACTATTACCTGATTACTAAATCACACTTTTTCTTTACGTGGAGACCATTCAACTACCTCCACTTTACCACATTTAATGGCTGACTTAATGAGTGAATTTATCCATTAAATATATGAATATGAGACTTTGAGTACTATTTCAAATAAAGATTCAATAACCTCAATTTTATGTATTCATCTAATGTTATTCCTTATTTATTAATTCAGGTTCCATTATATCTGCCAAAAATATTTTACATCTTGATTTATTTTTTTGGGCCTATGGAAGTTCAAATGAGATCTTGGTCTAGAATAAGAAGTTGGAGCCCACAAATAAGGAAATCTAAAAAATAATCTCTCTATTTTTATTAATACTGAAAAATTTATTCTCAAAATAAATAAGTGGTAGAAAACTGTTAAAATTTCATAATTAAGAAATTTTCACATTTTATCCCAAAATTCACCAAAAATCTAAAAAGTGATGAAAATAAACTAAAATTTTAAATTGTTATGGATGAAATCATTGAAACATACATAAAAAATAATATAAATGTAATCTCTATCAATTTCCCACACTTAGAACTTGGACTCGTAAATAAGTAAGCATCAAAATAAAATCATAGAACATTCAAGACACATACCTATGAGATCCACCAATCATATAACAAGGAAAAAAATATAATTCCTCCTCAAAACTGTTATTTAAATTTCTCCATTTAGATTATTTGATACATTTCCAGTTTATTTATCCTCCCATTCATACAAAACACCTACCTCATAAGAATTTTCTCTCATCTCACAAATGTCAATTTTCAATGTATATTTTCTCATCCAAACCCATTAGAGATTCACCATAGTCTTTATAATTCCTACTTCTCCACCTGATGTTAATCAAGGTAATGTGTTTATCATAAGTACTTTTCATATTTTTTTATGTTTTTTTGTTGGTATGATTTATATTTCAAACAATATGAAACCGGATAAGGAGGGTTTGTCTCTTTTTGAAGAAAAATTAAATGATTCTAATTTTTAAACAAGTATGGTATCCTCCTCACTTCACATATAATAAAATAAGCTCCAAGAATATTTGAAAATCTCATGTACATCCCATTCCATCAATATTTTATCAAAAAAACAATTATCTTATCCTTTTTCATTGAATTATTTAAATAGGAAAAACATTCTTTTTAATTTGGAAGATTCAGAATAACACAACTTATTTTATTAAGAAAGATCCAAAAGTCACATATTTCAATAAAATTAGTTATTTAGTATCAATATTATATATTAAAACTGATTTCACACTCAAATAATCTCCAAATGATGTCTCACAACACAATATAACTTCCCCCACACTTAAGTTCAACTAGATCAATAAATTTTACTTGTAGAGGAGGTTGTATAATGATAATTGTCCTGTAATGTGGATAACATAATAGTTTTTTCATGGATTATAAGGGATAAAAGGATTAAATGTACAATAAATTATATAATAAAAATGATTCTCTTTAAAAATTGTCTTCAAAACCAGAAAAAATACCTCCATCATTTTAAAACACTGGTACCTCAAACCCTCAATTTTTGAAAAGAATAAATCAAATTCTAGTTAAATCAAGGTTGGTTTTTGTCTCTCAAGAAGTGAGTTTAATGTGAATAATAAGAAAAAAAGGATAAACCGCTCATAATAAAGTTATTTCAAATATAAATATAGTATTATGTGGCATGGGATTAAAAAAATAAATGTACTTTTAATGAATTCCCCAAGATTTGAACTTGAAAAAAAGTCATTTTCAGCATTCATTTAATGTAGAGACCCGAAGCTTGACGTACATGGACATTACATTACATTTGCGGAATACTTAGTACATAACAAAAACACACACACAAGGATCGTAATAGTTTAGTGTCTTTGGAAACTCGGAACGTAATCTTCTAATCGTGGTGAAAGATCTTGAATATTCCCCCATAAAGATCTTCCCTTTTTTTTACCTAAAACCTTTCTTTATATCCTGGGGAAAAGAAAACATAAAAGGGTGAGCTCAAATGCTCAGTAAGGGTAAACAAAAGAAAAATCAATCACATCATATTCATAAGAACATAACTTTTGGAAATCTTAACCTGCAAAAGAGAGCATAATTTCATAACATGGGATAAATCATAGTAGTGAAATGAAATCCCAATAATCATAACTTAAAACATGAAACTTTGTGGAATACACACATAATCATAGAGAATCATTTCTTGTTAGTCAAGACTCATTTCCAAGACTATCTTAGTAGACAAAGTCCCTTTCTGAATCGAGTAACCCTCGTTTTAGTCCTGTTTCACTGAACCGGTATAACCTACCATTCCAGCCATGTCTATCTCATGAGATATAAAATCTTTACCCAATGCATTGGAGGGAGATATAGGTCCCACCCATCTCTTAATGATACCATTCTTATGTGTGCCACAAAATCATAAATCATACATCATTGCATAACCCATGTAATAAAAATGGGATTCTTGAAACATCATGACATCATAAATCAATTCATATAAGATAAAGGAATTCATAAAAATAATTCCATCACAACATGATAAAATCAATGTAATAATAGGGATAAAAACAGAACCCTTTATTATCTTAGATGGAAAATAATTTTGATAAAACACTTGAACTCCATTCTTGAGGAAAATATCCTTTCTTCTTCAAAAACATTTTTCCTTTCATAACATGTCATACAACTTTAAAATAAAAGAATTTGATTAAAAATAAACTTGAAAACTTGTAAAGGAAGCTTCTTGGAAATAATTTTTTAAAAATCCATTCATGCCGTATAAGTTAAAAAAACATTCTTCTCGTACTTTTGTCGGAAAAGTCAAAAAAGTACCTCGTACGAAAAACGACAAAAGATTCCTTTCATACATATTACTAAAAACTCACCGAAGGGTAAAAATGGATTTAAACAATTGTAGGTGGATGGAAATAATATTACATATTGATGAAACATGGATGTGGATGATAAAATACACCCCAGTAAATACTTACGAATAAACAATCTCGGATAAAAATGAGATTGTGATATTTCCCTTACCTTAGGTCCGACTTGCTTTGTAAGTGTCCGAACCTCCTGTATAATGATTTAAATCATGTTATTGACTTATTCCAGAATCATATTAATTATTATTATATCATATATGGTCCACTTATGACTTTATATTACCCTTTCTTTTGTAAATTCATGTTAAAGTAGCGTTTTGGGTAAAATCGTCTCATTTGTCGTTCGTGTTTTTAACTTGTAATTATTAATATGATTACTTAGATCATGATTACATAATTCCAGAATATAAAACATGATATATATATATATATATATATTCATAATATACATATATAATAAATCAGTAAATGGAAATAAATACACCGTTCATGGAGACGGTAGTCCGTACGTACGCATGAACGCTGTTTTCGTTTCCTTATTGAATTGAATGGAATTAAGTAGATGACATGCATATAAATATAAATAATTCCAGTATCATTATTATGTAATATATTTCATTAGTACTTATTATATATACTTTATAATCATTCATGAATGGTTAATCATTGAGAATGAATCTCATCGCGTCGTGGAGACGGTAGTCCGTACGTACGCACGAGCGATGATATCGTTCCCATGGTCGTGGAATTGTGTTGAAGTGTATGTATACTATTTCAGTATCAATATAAATTTATAATAATCATATATATTAACTCATTAAACCATTATACCCATCCAATTAAGGTGGTGGTGGAAAATAGATTACACCACGGCGTGGAGACGGTATTCCGTACGTACGCACGCGCGGTGATTTCCTTTCTCTATAGGATGGATAGAAGGTTAATTATAGTTGTTTCATATTTATAATAACATATCAGTATGTATGTAATACTGATGTTATTACTTTATAATGAAACAACTAAAGAAGAAGAAGTTGAAGAAGAATGAAATTGAAAAGATCGGTAATGGATATTACCTCTTCTTTGGAATGCCTCTTTGAATCCTCCACTTAGGGAACTAAGATTGGTCTTTGAAGAAGACCAGGACCTCTAGGATTATTCTAGGGAAGTGGAGAAGGTATTTTGGCAGGGTTTGGCCGAGCTTGAGTGCTCAAATTTGTGTGAGGAGGAGGGGGAGGAGGTGCCCTTTTATAAGGGAGGAGAGGGGCACCTTTGGAATATCTCAAAATATTATTTTATATTAAAGTCAAAATCGGTTTATAATGGTTCCAAAGGGTCTTATTTCGAAGATAAAGTGGGGATGGGTCGAAATAATATCAACCAATATGATTTAGACAAGTTTAGGGTATTATTTTAACCTTATCAATTAGATTTAACTCTAAGTTAAATAATTTAACTTTTACCGTGTCTTTTTGTTTTCTTTCACTATAAGGTTAATACAATTACTATAACATGCCAAAATAACCCCACGTTGTTTATTATTAAGCTATATATCCTTATCTAAGTCATTTGGCCGAACCTTATATTTTTAGGAATAAAATAACAATTAATAATATAATATTTTATTTAAAAACTATTTTGTGTCAATTTTGACACTATTTGATATATGATTTTTGTGAAAGTCATAACAGAATTATATGTTCGAACCAAGTTGATTAAATCAATACTAATATATCATAGTAACCTAGAAAATTAGTGGAATTCATAAAAAGTCTCAAATGACATTTATTTTGGTGTTTATAACACCAATTATGTCAATATTTCATTAATAAGATAATTACTGCATCATCTTTGTGTCATAAATAAATTAGATTATTTGATGTCTAGAAATTACAAATAAAATACCATTATGTAGGAAATCTTTTTATCTTTCTAATGAATATTTACAATAGAATTTATCTTATGTATAACCCTATATTAAAAATGTTTTAGTAAATAAACTTTGATTTTAACTCTTTTAACTCTTCTTTGAATTAAATAATAATAAATGTCCTAATCTAATCCAAGTGGGCCTAAATGATAATATTTTACACTTAAGGTTGTTTTTGGTCGAGATAAACTTGTCCAATAGAATTAGGACATGTTTTAGGGTAATAATAATATCATTTTTACCCTTAATTACCATATTTACTTTTAACCGTGGTAAATAAAAGTAAAAAGTTACTATTCACCAAAAATTATTTTCATCTCATTGAACCAAATTTTACTTACTGACATCAACCATGTCTCTCGGATTTTTGAAATTCCATTCACAGAAGCGGTAAAATTATGTTTTATGAAAAATTCACTTTTTTTAACTACCACTTAGTAGTTTCACTATTCATCAAAAATTGATGTTTTTCAGAAAAATGCCAAAATTTCATCCTAAGCTATATTTCATATTCCGAATTCAAAAATGAAGTCTATTTTACCAAATTCATAACATAGAAGTTGCATTAATTAATTTTATAATTAAATCCCGCTGTTAAAACAAATAGCGTGTTTTTAAGAAACAATATCTATCAAAAGATTGACACTTGATTATGTTTGGTTTAAATGTGAAATTACATTCAATGACCAACATTGTATTAAATTGTAAAAATATATTCTAAATATAATTTAAAACCACTCAAATTAATAATTTATCACTATTAATTATTTCGATTAAAAAAGTTGTTTTTAATTATAATTTTTTAATTTTCACTATTCATCAGAATATGAAAGTTATCCGAAAAGTACCAAAATTTCACCTTAGGCTAAATTCGATACTCCGAATCCAAAAATGAAGTCCGTTTTTAGAGATAAAATTTCTAAAATTTAAAAAGTGGTTATTACTATTCATAACGGCTAGTTTTAATAATATTTTAATAGCATATCGTTGTTTCGTGAAACTGAGTATTGCGTACTACACACGCTATCGAGGAAGGTTGTGATTGCGTGTAATGCAAGGCAAGTCAATGATGCGTGTTGTGCAAGATCCTTTTGGTGTAGCGTACAACACAAGACATTAATAAAATTAAAAAGAATATTTTTCATAAAATCTCGGGCTGTTACATTCTACCCCCCTTAAAATGAATTTCACCCTCGAAATTCGTCGGGGTTATAAATGGTTTACTGTTCAAAAGTTTATTTAATAGAAACCCACATCGTAAAAAGGAATATCAAAACCAATATTTCAAAACAAAAGTATGAAACGTAACGGTTACCCAAATAAACTAATCACTGGGTTTCCACATAGGTAAAAATATGGATATGGAAGAGAAATCTAACCATCATGTTCTGATGGAGAGTGGTAGAGAACATGGCTATGGAAAAGCCAGTAATCACAAAGCCATAAATTTGTGACGATCTAAGGTACCATCTGATTCATCAGATATAAGATCACTAGGACAACATTTTTGGTTTTCAAGATCGTTTCCCTAAAGTTAAAGATTTTGAATTAGAATAAATACTTACTTTATGTTGGTACAACCTCACTGTTGTTCGTGCCTTTAACAATTTCCACTTCATCTCTTAAATAAATGAAGTTGAATTTGTTATTCGTGAAGTGTTATCAGATCATGTGATAGAATGATGGGTCATTCCATCAAAAGGTTAACAAAAGTTATTAAATATACATAAGCCATTCTATAGTGAGATTAATTATATATGGTACCTAAAATGGACTTATACTTCATATATCATACTGCTTAATATAATAAAACTAGTTTCTACTAAACAGGGACTTCCTGTAGGCCAGTGGTAGGCGATAAAGGCCAGCCGCACTTCGGTTGTGGGTTCGATTTCCACAGCCTTGTCTGACGCGATGGGCTGTCGCCCGTCCTGCAGGTTGTCCTTTTTCTAAAACTATATTACTATAACATCCCATCAATAATATTGAAAAAAAACTTCTATCCTTAAACAATACTAACTTATTTCCAACATAATCCATTCCAATCTTTAGGCTTATCCATAATACTGCAGTCCACTCTCATAACATAGTGAAAACGATTACCAGAGATTTAACACCATCGTCGATCCCCATATATCATAAGATATGTTTTGTTGGTCACATTCCAAACATTCAAAGTCCTTAATCATGTATTCTCTTGAATACCCATCGAACCATAGTGTAAACATGAATGCAGTTAAAATTTAACACTTTCCACATACCAAAATCCTCAGAATTCTATATACTCAAACCATGATATCACTTAGTCCTTATATCAATCATGAGCTCATGAATACTGTTAAACATTTCATTTTCTCGTTTTCCCTTCATTATGCGCATATCATCTTATTAAAAATATCTCAATCACTTTGAATACCACATTAGACCAATACATAAATATTTCAATACACCATAAAAGTACCTCAACAACATTATTCATGAATACCAATACATAAACACTTCAGTCCATCCACTTCAATGATTGTCCTGGAAGAAGTCCTTCCTTGATTTAGAAGTAACTTTTTAGGTCAGGGCATTGAGTTGGGTAATGCCCATGTTCTCCACAAATAAGACATTGAACTCCATAACAGTCTGTCACTCTATGACCCTTTTCTCCACACAGATAACATCGGTCCCTCCATTTGAGGTATTCCTCAAGGTTCTTCTTCCCTTCTTTAGAAATCTCAATCTTACTTTCTTTATGCTCCTCAACATGCGAACATACATAACAGTTTATCTTCCTCTTCTTTGATGAATTAGGCATACCACTAAATTTCACCTTGTTAATCATATATCGCGATGACTGATTTGGCATAATCACAAGATCTTTCTCTCTAGTAATTACACAATTATTTTGCTCATAATCACCAATTTGTCCATTGGATTCAATGTTAATCGAATTCCTTCTGGTTCCCTCCATTAACTAAAACACAAAAAGAATCTTGTGAGAGGCAAAAATCATGCTAGGTAAAACAACATAGTAAAGGGGGAGTACCCTTAATATCTAACATCTTAGGTTTAATTCTATGATCATTAGCGTAATTCTAGTACTATAACCTATACGTATACTTAACCTTAGGGACATCCCTAGACATACCTTAGAAATATCTCTAGGGATCTCACTAAAGTTCTCGCATCCTAGTTTCCAAAGGTTGACTAAACCTTTCCTCTGATACCAACTGTAGAGACCCGAAGCTTGACATACATGGACATTACATTACATTTGCAGAATACTTAGTACATAACAAAAATACACACACAAGGATCGTAATAGTTTAGTGTCTTTGGAAACTCGGAACGTAATCTTCTAATCGTGGTGAAAGATCTTCAATATTCCCCCATAAAGATCTTCCATTTTTTTTACCTAAAACCTTTCTTTATATCCTGGGGAAAAGAAAACATAAAAGGGTGAGCTCAAATGCTCAGTAAGGGTAAACAAAAGAAAAATCAATCACATCATATTCATAAGAACATAACTTTTGGAAATCTTAACCTGCAAAAGAGAGCATAATTTCATAACATGGGATAAATAATAGTAGTGAAATGAAATCCCAATAATCATAACTTAAAACATGAAACTTTGTGGAATACACACATAATCATATAGAATCATTTCTTGTTAGTCAAGACTCATTTCCAAGACTATCTTAGTGGACAAAGTCCCTTTCTGAATCGAGTAACCCTCGTTTCAGTCCTGTTTCACTGAACCGGTATAACCTACCATTCCAGCCATGTCTATCTCATGAGATATAAAATCTTTACCCAATTCATTGGAGGGAGATATAGGTTCCACCCATCTCTTAATGATACCATTCTTATGTGTGCCACAAAATCATAAATCATACATCATTGCATAACCCATGTAATAAAAATGGGATTCTTGAAACATCATGACATCATAAATCAATTCATATAAGATAAAGGAATTCATAAAAATAATTCCATCACAACATGATCAAATCAATGTAATAATAGGGATAAAAACAGAACCCTTTATTATCTGAGATGGAAAATAATTTTGATAAAACACTTGAACTCCATTCTTGAGGAAAATATCCTTTCTTCTTCAAAAACATTTTTCCTTTCATAACATGTCATACAACTTTAAAATAAAAGAAGTTGATTAAAAATAAACTTGAAAACTTGTAAAGGAAGCTTCTTGGAAATAATGTTTTAAAAATCCATTCATGCCGTATAAGTTAAAAAAAACATTCTTCTCGTACTTTTGTCGGAAAAGTCAAAAAAGTACCTCGTACGAAAAACGACAAAAGATTCCTTTCATACATATTACTAAAAACTCACCGAAGGGTAAAAATGGATTTAAAGAATTGTAGGTGGATGGAAATAATATTACATATTGATGAAACATGGATGTGGATGATAAAATACACCCCAGTAAATACTTACGAATAAACAATCTCGGATAAAAATGAGATTGTGATATTTCCCTTACCTTAGGTCCGACTTGCTTTGTAAGTGTCTGAACCTCCTGTATAATTATTTAAATCATGTTATTGAATTATTCCAGAATCATATTAATTGTTATTATATCATATATGGTCCACTTATGACTTTATATTACCCTTTCTTTTGTAAATTCATGTTAAAGTAGCGTTTTGGGTAAAATCGTCTCATTTGTCGTTCGTGTTTTTAACTTGTAATTATTAATATGATTACTTAGATCATGATTTACAGAATATAAAACATGATATATATATATATATATTCATAATATACATATATAATAAATCAGTAAATGGAAAGAAATACACCGTTCATAGAGACGGTAGTCCGTACGTACGCATGAACGATGTTTTTGTTTCCTTATTGAATTGAATGGAATTAAGTAGAAGACATGCATATAAATATAAATAATTCCAGTATCATTATTATGTCATATATTTCATTAGTACTTATTATATATACTTTATAATCATTCATGAATGGTTAATCATTGAGAATGAATCCCATCGCGTCGTGGAGAGGGTAGTCCGTACGTACGCACGAGCGATGTTATCATTCCCATGGTCGTGGAATTGTGTTGAAGTGTATGTATACTATTTCAGTATCAATATCACTTTATAATAATCATATATATTTACTCATTAAACCATTATACCCATCCAATTAAGGTCGTGGTGGAAAATAGATTACACCACGGCGTGGAGATGGTATTCTGTACGTACGCACGCGCGGTGATTTCCTTTCTCCGTAGGATGGATAGAAGGTTAATTAGAGTTGTTTCATATTTATAATAACATATCAGTATGTAAGTAATACTGATGTTATTACTTTATAATGAAACAACTAAAGAAGAAGAAGTTGAAGAAGAATGAAATTGAAAAGATCGGTAATGGATATTACCTCTTCTTTGGAATGCCTCTTTGAATCCTCCACTTAGGGAACTATGATTGGTCTTTGAAGAAGACCAGGACCTCTAGGATTATTCTAGGGAAGTGGAGAAGGTATTTTGGCAGGGTTTTGCCGAGCTTGAGTGCTCAAATTTGTGTGAGGAGGAGGGGGAGGAGGTGCCCTTTTATAAGGGAGGAGAGGGGCACCTTTGGAATATCTCAAAATATTATTTTATATTAAAGTCAAAATCAGTTTATAATGGTTCCAAAGGGTCTTATTTCGAAGATAAAGTGGGGATGGGTCGAAATACTATCAACCAATAGGATTTAGACAAGTTTAGGGTATTATTTTAACCGTATCAATTATATTTAACTCTAAGTTAAATAATTTAACTTTTATCGTGTCTTTTTGTTTTCTTTCACTATAAGGTTAATACACTTACTATAACATGCCAAAAGAACCCCAAGTTGTTTATTATTAAGATATATATCCTTATCTAAGTCATTTGGCCGAACCTTTGATTTTTAAGAATAAAATAACAATTAATAATATTTTATTTTATTTAAAAACTATTTTGTGTCAATTTTGACACTATTTGATATATGATTTTTGTGAAAGTCATAACAGAATTATATGTTCGAACCAAGTTGATTAAATCAACACTAATATATCATAGTAACCTATAAAATTAGTGGAATTCATAAAAAGTCTCAAATGACATTTATTTTGGTATTTATAACACCAATTATGTCAATATTTCATTAATAAGATAATTACTGCATCATCTTTGTGTCATAAATAAATTAGATTATTTGATGTCTAAAAATTACAAATAAAATACCATTATGTAGGAAATCGTTTTATATTTCTAATGAATATTTACAATCGAATTTATCTTATGTATAACCCTATATTAAAAATGTTTTAGTAAATAAACTTTGATTTTAACTCTTTTAACTCTTCTTTGAATTAAATAATAATAAATGTCCTAATCTAATCCATGTGGGCCTAAATGATAATATTTTACACTTAAGGTTGTTTTTGGTCGAGATACACTTGTCCAATAGAATTAGGACATGTGTTAGGGTAATAATAATATCATTTTTACCCTTAATTACAATATTTACTTTTAACCGTGGTAAATAAAAGTAAAAAGTTACTATTCACCAAAAATTATTTTCATCTCATTGAACCACATTTTACTTACTGACATCAACTGTGTTTCTCGGATTTTTGAAATTCCATTCACAGAAGCGGTAAAATTAAGTTTTATGAAAAATTCAGTTTTTTTAACTACCACTTAGTAGTTTCACTATTCATCAAAAATTGATGTTTTTCAGAACAATGTCAAAATTTCATCCTAAGCTATATTTCATATTCCGAATTCAAAAATGAAGTCTATTTTAACAAATTCATAACATAGAAGTTGCATTAATTAATTTTATAATTAAATCCCGCTGTTAAAACAAATAGCGTGTTTTTAAGAAACAATATCTATCAAAAGATTGACACTTGATTATGTTTGGTTTAAATGTGAAATTACATTCAATGACCAACATTGTATTAAATTGTAAAAATATATTCTAAATATACTTTAAAACCACTCAAATTAATAATTTATCACTATTAATTATTTCGATTAAAAAAGTTGTTTTTAATTATAATTTATTAATTTTCACTATTCATCAGAATATGAAAGTTATCCGAAAAGTACCAAAATTTCACCTTAGGCTAAATTCGATACTCCGAATCCAAAAATGAAGTCCGTTTTGAGAGCTAAAATTTCTAAAATTTAAAAAGTGGTTATTACTATTCATAACGGCTAGTTTTAATAATATTTTAATAGCATATCGTTGTTTCGTGAAACTGAGTATTGCGTACTACACACGCTATCGAGGAAGGTTGTGATTGCGTGTAATGCAAGGCAAGTCAAAGATGCGTGTTCTGCAAGCTCCTTTTGGTGTAGCGTACAACACAAGACATTAATAAAATTAAAAAGAATATTTTTCATAAAATCTCGGGCTATTACATTTAAGATCAGTTTCATGTAATAAACGTTTTCACTCATTAACATGGGTTTTGAAAATGGGAATGATAATAATTTGATATCAAAAGTTTCAAAAACACTCAAAATTTTGAAAAAAAAACCCACAAAATTTCAAAAACGCATATTTTTTTTAAACAGAAAAATAGAAATTTTAAATTCCTAAAATACAAAGGTTCCCTCCCCTACACTTAAATGATTTAGTTTCCTTAATTAATTCAGTTAGATTTAATATGTTAGAAAAAAATTAATTGTATTCCAACAAGAAATTAAGTGTCTATGAGAGTTACAACTTTACTTATTGGTAGTTCAACATTGAGTTAAGATCCAAAGTGTTGTACATTAAAAACCTACAACCAAAAGAATAAAATATAATATAAGAAATTTATTAGAAGAAAATAAAATAGAAAAATAATTAGAATAAAATGATAGATATTGGATTAACCCCCCAAATCTCCATCATATGGGAAGTTCCAATTAGTTCTCCCCAATCCGATAGTGAGTGGAATTTCTTCTTGATGAACAATCAACACTTCTTTATTCCAACATACACTTCTTCATTTTTATGGAGCAATACATGGATATATTACTCCAAATACACCCCAATGAAAATTAGATACAACTTCCATAGTGGGTGGTAGGAAAAATAATGAGTCCTCTTCTTTCTTGGATTCCACGCACACAACCTCTTCATCATTCTAATTATTTCTGTAGGTATGTTTCATAAAAATAAAAATAAAATTGAATTTCATAGTATAATTATATTTGAAAAAATATCAAATAAATAATCAATAAAAAATTATTCCTTTTCAATATGGGTATCTTATGTCTTTGTTTCCTCTAGAAAATCCAATTTGGTCTCCTCTTTAACTCCCTCCAATAAATGTTCAACATGTTTAGGGAGATCTAGGTGTTCATATTCAGGTTTATCATATTTTTATTCTCATTCATCCTCTAAGGCAATAAAAATGTTGTCTAAATAAGAAAATTTAAATTAAGGGATGGTGATACTAAATTTGGTTTCAATAAAATTATAAGATAATGAGTTCAAGAAAAGATCATCTCTTTGATTTTTTTCCACATCAATAAGTTATTCAGTGGAAAGTTCCTCTTGGGGTTTAATTTCACTGGATATAGGTAGGTAGTTAGGATCCTCCATCTTCTCTTAAAATTACACCACTTAGATGATTTCTTATACTTCCAAAGTTATGGATCAACGTAGTGGTGTTGATTCTTCTTTCTTTTAAGGGTTTGGGATATCATATTGCACCTCATATTCACTCCATAAGTCATCCAAATATTATTGATCTCCCATACATACTTCATAAGGAAAAACTTTCTCAACAGTATCCTACAAAAATGGTTGAGACAGGCCAAATGGATCTTATTTTAATTCTAACAAGGCCTCTTCATATTCTTCAACATCAAATATGAGTGGGGAATCCACTTCTACCACTGACTTAATTTTATTTTACTCTTGATACACATGCTCAATTTGTTCCATTTGGATATTCATATTTTGTATCTTATCTTCAATCCATTGAAACAAATATTTTATATTATTATAATCCACTTTTACTTGATGTTGCACCTGTGGAATTTATTCAAAAATATTTTTTGGAAATAAAGAAATCACTTTTTGTACCTCAATAATTTCTTGACGAAATTCTCGGAAGTACTCTTGGAGTTTAATTAATTCTTAAGAAAATCCCTCCAACACAAGGTATTCAAGTTAATATTTAAGTTTCTATATAATCTCCTTGAATTAATATTCCTTGATGATTTTGATTCTAGCTACCACAATCTATTTACCAAATAAAGAAACATTGTCCTCTATAGATCATGGTGGTTTAAAATAATTATTTTATTTTTTAAATTATAATATAGAAAAATGGTTACAATTAGATTGTTGGTACTTCCTCCCCAGAAACAAAACCAAGTTTTGACACATTCCTATCATGGGGTGTAGTAAAAAAATTATTTCCTATGTTAAAATATAGTAAATTTGTTGTCCTAGGTTTCTTTCTAGGTAGGAATGCACAACAATCAAAATTTCACATTTAAATTAAATAAATAAGGGGATATTTTTTTTGAAATTGTTTGATTCTGAAAATAAATAAAAAAATAAATTATAGAAATAAATTATGGAAAATTATGAAAAAAATATATTAAAATAAAGTGTTTGAAAATTGTGATATAAATTGGGTGATCCGGCTGGGGTCAGATTTCCAACTGTAGTGTTATCATAGTTCCTTTTTTCCAATACTCTTATACTAAAACAATTAAAGTGAGATTCCATGATCACTTACTCTCACTCTTGTGGTAAAATTGTGATAGTTAGATTAAACCTTTCTAAGATCTTATCTTGGTATATTATTCTTCCTATGTATGAGATAGTTATATTAAATACCATTAATTGACTTAGGGAATTCCCATTCAGGACTTTTTTATCCCAAACAATCAAGAATATCCACTACCCATCTTACAAGTACTAAAAATCTCTGAGTACATCACCAATAAACCTTGGTATATTCCATCATATATAAACTAGAACCAAGAAGAGGGAAAATGATCATTGACCAAAGAAAAATCAACTACATAATCTAAAACCAAATACGATCATTCTTGATAATAAATGTTCTATTATAAATTGAAATCAACTTTATATAAGAGATAAAACAATTTGATAAATAAATAATAATAATTTAATAATTATAAAATATAAAACCTTTCCTTCTCTAATAACTCATAATTTTATCCCTCCATGTGAAGGGTACCCTTGAAAAAGGGGTGAGAATTAGTCATTTCAAAACTAAGAATAACAAAAGAGGGAAAAGTAAGAACATAAAATTTCTCCTATAAAATCTTTCCTCTATGATTTTTCTCATTTTCAATACACAATATGTCTAAAATGAACCAAGGTCTCTTCTTAAAATTTGTTCATAATTGGGTTGGATATCTACCCTCAATCTTTCAATGCAATTGGACACGTTTAAAAAATGGTATGTCCTAATTAAAAAATAAATATTTTTCTAAATGAGGAGAATTTTAAACATCCTTTAAGATAGTGAATTAAATATATTCCTTAATTAGTGAAATTTTATATTAAATTTTATATGAACATTCAGGTCTAATTCATTTTTCAATTCCATCTCAAATAACCTCATTCAGAGGTCTTTATCCCTAGTTATTCCTTATTTACTAAGGTGGGGTCTATTATTTCAGGTAGAAATATTAATAAAATTGATTTATTTGATTATTAATGTGGATGTTAAAATTATATCTTAGTTAAAGAAAATAAGTTGGATCCTATATACAAATAAATCCATAAAAAGAATCAGCCCATTTAGAAAAATATTAAAAAAATTATGCTCAAAATACATAAGTGGCAGAAAAATATTTAAAATAAAATATTTAATAACTTTTCCATTTTTAACACAAAATTCACCAAAAAACCCCAAAAATGTTGCAAATAAACTATAATTATTAAACTAGTAGGGATTAAATCATTGATAAACACATAAAAATAATGGAAATATTATCTTTAGCAACCCGTGTTTTCATTATGCTTGTGTGTTTAATTTTAAATTAAATTATTATGCTTCTATTAATTGAATTTGGTAAAATAGATTCCATTTTTAGAATTATAATAATTAATATTATGTAATAATTTAAACTTAATTTTTTGTTATAGTGAATAGTAAGTATAGCAAAAAATAATTTTTTTTATTGAGGTTAAAATAGGGTTTTGCATGTTATATGAACCTCTGTTAGAATTAATTTTTCACACACATAATAGTTTTATTTGATAAATTTAATTTCATATTTATAATCAGTGGGTTAAAATTATAAAATAATACCAATTAATTTTTATTATTCATGGATAAATTACCTTGGCGAACAAAAAACTAGTTACAGTTGTGAAAAATAAAATGGTAAAAATAAGTAAACTTAGAGGATAATAGAATAGCATGTTTAAAACATGTTTTTTATGTGTGTATCTACCACAACCTTCATAATTTACATTATTTGTCAATTTTTTAGGAACTTCGGTTGATATTTACTTCCCATTATTGCATAGTTTTGGGTATTTACAAAAAATCCACTCCTCAATAGTAAAAGGGAACCACCTACCTTCACTTCTTCACACTTATCAAGCCATATAGATCATCAAAAACCTATCAAAATACCTCCCTATAATAATTATAAACATTATAGGTGTTTTTTTCCAAACATACCAACCTAGGATCCTTAATAAGATATCTAAAGGAGGTTCTTCTAAGTGAAGGTAATTATCTTCACCGGGCTCTTTATTTTTACTTCTTATTTTTCCAACATAAATTATGTATTAAAAATTAAAAAAAAATTATATTCCATATTCTTATATTTTATTATATTTAAAAAATTATATTTATCTATCTTCTTCTTTATAAAATGGTAAACTGATCCATTATTTGTGTATACGGTGGACTACCGCCTCGCGAACTGATGTAATTTGTTTTAAATCACCGACTCATATGGATATTCATAATGATGGAAATAATGAATATATATAATGTATAAGACAAGTTTTTAATTATATAATATTAATATATCATATAATTCCTTACAATATCACCTATTAATGGAATGATATTGTTGCTCGTTTGTACGTACGACCTACCGTCTCTACAATGAAATATTATTTATTATCAATATAAAACATTAAATAATGGTTCTAAAAAGGTATACAATGATTAAATGTGATATTTATAGTATTAATATCATTATTTATATGATTTATCTATATCATATACACAATAACGTAAAATTCCATGAAAAACATTCTTGAGAAAATGAAGAAGTTTGCACCTGAGATAATACTAATAATAGAATATTATTAATGAATGGGTTGTAAGAGGTTATAAGAAGATCATATATGATATTATAAATATGAATATAGTTTACGTATAAATTAATAAAATTCTTAAAACCATTATAAATTCAGTTAAATAAATTTCTACTAAAAAAATTGTAAGGTAAGGGACATCATCTAAATTTCCCTTCATTTAGAAAAATTTTAATGTTATGCACCTGATTTCACTTTTATGGTGTACATATATCCAATTTTAAATATAATATATTAAATCATTTATAATTCATGGTATTATAAGTCTCAATACATATTATTTCATCTAAGGTTATTTGACTTGAATGTTATGAAGTGGTAAGTGTTTTATAACTCAATTTCATTTCATTGGGTTATGTTACTTCTTCATTGTATTCTATATTCTAATATTGTGTGTGTGTTGAATTTATATTATTCTATATTGTGTTTAAAAAAATTATATGGATTTAAATTTCATACATATAATAAATTCATTGATTAATTCTCACTTCAATGGTATGATCTTTGTAATAGATTTCATCTAAATTTCCACTCCGTTGAGACATTTTTGGTATTATGGGCCTATTTATTTTTATTAGGTTTATCTACTAACCTTTTGATATGTTTTATGATGAATATATTTATATTTGTGGTATTTAATGTTTTATTTTAAGTTATTTCATTCATGGTGGTTATGATTCAAAACTTACCAATACAGTAAGGGTTTGTGCTTCAATCTAATTTTAATTGGGATTGTTTATGCTTGAATGTATATTAGATGAAATTATTTGATAATAATCTAAAAATCCATTTTAATTTCTTCTCCTATAGTTATTAATGAAATTTTTAAGTAAATTTATCAATTTATTCTCTTGTATACTTAAAATTATTATGAAAATGTTTTCAATAAAATCCAACTATATTACAATTTTCAGTTGAAATTTATTTTTCTTCTATATCCTTATCTTCCATAAAAAAAATTTAAATAATTTTTATAATTTTTTCCAATTATTTATTGATGAAAATTTTTACCATGTTTTATAGATTTTAAAATATTTTAAAAATAATCTTCTTGTCATTTTCCGAACAAGGTACATTTTGATTTGTTACTGAAAATGTGAATAGAATCTTTGTTTAAACATAATCGGCATGAACAGAATTTTCCCACCATCATGACCACTCATTACTTTGAGGATTACTTTACAGGTTTATAAGGTTATATTTAAAAAAAATTCCCTAACATTTTCTAAATTTTTAGTTTTTAAAAGTTATTTTCAAAGTAAAGAAATCATATTTTCCTCAAAAATGTTTTTAATTATCTTTTTAATGTATTTCTATTCATCGATGAAAAACTTATTTAATTTTATTATACTCCAATGAGGATATATTATAATTATATCTTTCTTATTCTTTCTCTAGATGTTTTATGATCAATTTGACTAGGGAAAGTATTGATTTTCAATTTCTTGATTAATTTTTTAGTCATTAACTTTCCCTAGAAACATTAAATTTCTTTTTATCATTGGTCATTAAATTTCTATTAAATATCCATATTATTTATAAAATATATTTATTTTATAGTATAAAATTTATACATTTGGTGTTTTACTTTGAAAGTTATTTTATTTAATGGGGAGTTGTTTATAATCTATACTCTTTATTTAATACATATATCCATTGATAAGGTATATTGTTCATGAATTAAGTCAATAATTCGATGTATGCGGATTTATTTAGACATGTAGTGATGGGTGGGGGTGAAATTATATAGCCCCTTGATTCATTTATAAGCCTCATGTGAAAATTATGTAATTTGTCAGTAAATGGGTTTTTACCCATAGTTTTAAATTTTTTCAGCGTAAGGTTTTGATGGTATATATATCACAATGTATGATATCATTAAGTTCAATATTAATCATTTTATTCATTGTAAATTTTAGTAATATTATACATAATATTACTACATTGATATTATCTATGTATTATTTTCAACATCATGATATTATTTCTATAGAATTATTTCATCATCATTTATTCCTTCTATATTATTATTCATGCTGAAGTTATTGATTAAATGGAATGTGTTTTTAGTTATTTAACTTTACAAATTTATTATTCCTTATTTACTCATGATATCATCTCAACTATGTAACCCTTACTGAGCATTTGAACTCACCCTTATTCTGTTTCCTTTTCTCGTGATATGAAGAATAATTCTTTGAATGAGTTCATGGGTTCCAAATGTTTCTAAATACTATGATTTTGTATTTTATTCCCAATGTAAAAATGGGTATCATATATGTATCTGGATCTCCAAGAATACTAAAATTTTCATTCCTTTAGGATTTCACCCCTTGTATAAATGCCAATTTAATAATGTAGATGTCGGATCTAGTTTACTAGAGTCGGGGTTTTTATATATTATATAAGGTTGACCCCCTAGTAGGACTTATCATGTGGTATCAAAGTATGATTACTTTCATTAAATTTGTTTGATAAAATTTATTCAATAGTTTTTTGAAGTTGAAATATCATAATACTTTTATAATCTTTGTTTCCATGGAAAATGGAAGGTATTCAAATAAGAAGTAGATATCTTATAGAAGACCATATTGTGAAACTACCAATTGAAAAGTGAGATCATTTGGAATAAGGCTTGTAGCCCAAAAATAGAAGGTATGAATGTTCCAGATAGTGAGTTTATTTTGTCATTTAATGATTCTTTAGTAATGGATAAGGAACCTTTTATACCAAGTGATATTGAGACTACTGATACTGAGGTGTTCCCAAGGATGGAAAGAAGGGAAGATGTCTATTTATTAGAATAAGTAGACGGGTAATTAAAGGAAAAAATTTTGAGACTTAAATAGGAAAATAAGTCTCAATAAATTAATATCTAAAAATTGAATTATAAAAGATAATAAGCCTAAATAAAAGGCTTAAGTAAGTTGCAACTCACCTTAGGGAAAAGAATAATTCTCTAACAGAAGAGTTTAAGATGACATCCAAAAAGGTGGAGAAACTCAAAGAAGATTAAAATGAAAATATTTGAAACATGAATGAGGTTTAGAACCTAAAGGAAAAGAAGGATGAGTTGGGTGGTCATATGAATAGAGTGGTTATGTGGAATAGAATTCTTCAACAAGATAAGGTATCCTTTAAATACATTATTACTCAAATGAAATCTAAAATTAAGGAGCATGAGAACTTGCTGATTAATATCAACCATGATTTGGAAGAATATATGTTTATTGGTAATACTATCAAGGTAGAATATTTTTTCTGAACTTGAATCAATTATTAAGAAGATCCACTAGTCAAAAGAATAATTTTACTCATCTAAGAACCAGTTAGATTCTAAGGGTTATCAAAAACTCAATAATTTTTTACATTTGTTATTTTATATCCCTTTTATAGGTGATGATTAAGTAAATAAGAATTATTCCATCTCATAAGAGAGTCATGAAAATATTCACATGTCGCAAAGACCTCACTCCATGGGTAAATATGGTTTTTGTCTATGAACAAACACCACCAAGGAAGGAGAATAAGAGAGCAGTTAATATTCTTAAGAAAATGTAAAATTGTGATGATTCTATAAATAGACTCAACAATGACCCCACAATAGGTAAAAACAAGTATATGATTACTCAATAAAGGAATCTTAACATAGGTTAATTTTTTGGAATGTAGGGACACACTTTAAAATTTTGTTTTGAGGTATGGGAATATATCATGTATTGTGAAGATGCTGAAAAACATAAAATCATAATTCAAAAAGAATAATAAAAGAGGTATTGGACTTATCACAATAATTCTTATTATTTTAACCATGTCCAAAGTGTATATTTTAAGAGATATTTAGAAGGAATTAAAGGATAATATCATCAGAAATAATTTGGATGAATTATTCCTTTTAGAAACAGATTTCAAAAACTTTATGAAGAAGAATCCTTTGTTGAATCTAAGGTAAAGAAAAGATCCAAAATTTTCCCTATACCTTATGCATCCTAGAGAGATAAGAAAAGGGTTTGGACTCAAGAGAAGTGATCACTAGATAATGAAACTAATAAAGCCAATGAGAATGGTAAATCCCAAATAAAGTTAAGAATTGAAAGCTGAGATAATTCTTCAAGGGATGGTCAATTCCATAAGAAGGTTTAGAGAAAGAAAAATTTTCCTTATATGATAGAAGAAACCATTATTAGTGAAGATTACCAAGAAAGAATAGATTTTGAGGTGGGTTGTGTGAAAGATAAAAAATCCAAAGAATATAAGAGGTGTTTGGATTATATCAAATTAAGTTCACATCTTAAAATAGACTCTAGAATGAAATATATAAGAAATATTCTGGTCTATAGTGACTCACAATCATCCTTGACTTGAGGAAAAATGAGGTACCACTATCCACAAATTATTTATCCATTATAACTATTTTTAAAGAGATGAAAATTATGGGAAGACACGATCCATAGTGTGATTGTGTTAGAAAATCACATGTGATTGGAGATTAAAAAAAGATCTAATGTAGCTACTAATTTGAGTGGTTTCAGGCCACTTGAAGAAGATCAAATGAAAAATAGTATAAAAAAAATACTGAAATTCACTTAATTTATTATCTAATAAAGGGGTTTAGTGTTTAGTATCATCTAATTTTTTTAATGATATCTAAAATATTTTGAGATAATAGATTGTTTTTCTACAAGTGGTACCCCAAAATTAAGCTATAAAAATTGGTGTCAAGAGATAAAGACTCAGGGGGATTTGTGATGAACATTAAAGGATATTAATCCTTATCATAATTTTTTGAATCTTGTGAAAAACATAAAACCATGGAGTAAAAGTGTTATACTTTTTTAAAAAAAATAAATAATTGTATCAAATGATTTATCAATTAGTATTATCCTAAGATAAATTACTTTAATGTTATCTTATAATTGTTTGGTGAGAACGTGTGATAGATATCATAGGTTGTGTTTTGAGAGATGGAAACTCAAAAGATGTTATGAGTTATTAATGGGAATTCATGAGTGACATACATATCCTTATAATTTTCTATAAAATCTCTGGTTACCTATACCATGCTTAGACTTAGTAGGCATAAAGGATTTATTGACATATCATGTGTTTGGTGGTAAATTCACTAAATAAATATCTAAAGAAAATATACAATAATAAAGTGGGTTGTATTAGAGAATTTTTCCATCTTAAAAATTGGGGGAAAGATGTTGACTAAAGGGGAATAAAATATTAAAATCAACTTGAGGAAGAGGTTGACCCCATTTCAAAGTAGAGTATGAGCTGATAATGTATAACCCTATACATAAAGGGGGGAGAACTTCAAAGTTAACCCAATAGATGATAGAAAATATTGATCAAATATTTAACATCCCACCCCACCTCATTGGCTTGTGATGTTCTAGTGGTGATATTATCCTTAGTTCGCATCCCTAATATGTCAAAGGCTATATAAAAATACAAGGGATTAAAAGAATATTAGGTGATTATTTTTCCTCTAAAAATAATACAATAGGACTTACCTAAGATAACATCCAACTCAAATATATGATCCATGAGTAAAAAATGAAACCATAGATATATCCCAAATTCAACAAAAATATTAGAGTAACAAAATAAAAAAAATATGAAAGACCAAAATATAACTAAAACCAGCGACACCAAAGTGGAATCAAGACAATCAACTCCCAACCAACTTCAAGATCTAACTCTCCATGCCTCTCCCATGGAGTCGGGATGCATTAATAAAATAATCAGATACCTTTACTTTACCTATTTCTTGATACATGATATCTGCAAATGTTCCAATGTGATCAAAATAGGGGGTGATTATAAACTTGATAGGAATTCCCAAAATACTTTCCAACTCAAGACACAATGATAATTACTAGTTATCATTTTTTTAAAATAGTTTAAAGAAGTTAAAACATTTTATATCGAAACCATAAAAAGTTCCATATAAAACAAAAAAATAAATCCTTTGATCTATTTCTCATTTTGGGCATACCCAATCTTGTGTTCATACACCCATGCACACACACACACACGTGCATTCCAAGTGACAGTTCCATACTCATGAGATTTATTTCTTCAATCTTCCAAATCATCACTAGATTTCCAATATTATTATTTTAACATCCCAAGTAAGTAATGAATAATAGATATTTTTATCTATGTCTATTAATGAATTATATAGTGTTTTATAGGCTTAAAATGAAAATAAATCCAATCTTAAGCATGGAATACACTAATATTTTTTTAAAGGATTGTTTTACTTCCTTTTGATGGCAAACCATTTTTAAATATATCTTTTGAAAATTTTATAAGATATTTTTGTCAAAATAAACTTATTATTTATGATTGGGACATCAAAATTTACTTTGTGTGAATTTTTGGTATTTTTCTGACAATGTTCATTTTTTAATGAATATTGTAAAATGTTGTATTTTAATTAAAAAACTCTTTTTAATCTAATTTATTTATATGATTAGATTATCTTTTGAATTGGTTTTAAAGTGAAATTACAATATATTTTTACCATTTAATCCAATGGTGGTCATTATGATTAATTTCACTTTGGAATTGGTCAAAAACTAATGCTAAACTTTTCATAGATATTGTTTAAAAAAAACCCGCTATTTGTCATGACAGCGGGAATTAATTATTAAATTAATTAATTTAACATATATGATTTGAATTTTGTAAAATAGACATCATTTTTGAATTCGGAATATCAAATATAGCTTAGGGTGAATTTTTGGTAATTTTCTGAAAAACTTCAATTTTTGATGAATAGTGAAACCACTAAGTGGTACTTATAAAAGCTGATTTTTCCATTTAAATGAAATTTTTCCATCATTGTGTTTTGAATTTCAAAAATCCGACATACATGGTTGTCATTAAGAAGTAAAATGTGGTTCAATGGGATTAAAATAATTTTTTGGTGAATAGTAACTTATTAAGTTCTTAATCGTGATTAGTGGTATTTAGTGTAGTTTAAGGTAAAAATAATGTTTTAATTGTATGAGATGAGCTTGAAACATGTCCTACCCTCATTGGATGTGTCATGGCCGACCAACACAAGCCATGGGTCAACTTGGGGGCCCCATGGAGCCACTTTGGTTGGGAAATGACATAAATAACCTTTTATTTAATGTTAAAGTAAAAATGACACAAACATAAGTTATGTTACTAAAACAATTTTTATATGGGGTTATACAAGTCAGATTTTTGACTATAAATATTAATTTGAAATCTAAAAATATTTCCTACATCATAGTATTTTTTTATAATTTTTATACATTAAATAAATTAAATTATTTATGACATCATGATGATGCAGCGATGACCTCATTATTTAACGATTTAAATAAAATGGAAAGTTAATGTAAAATCTAAAACCTAAACATGGCCAAAACCAATTGGATGAGTGTATTGCGAACCCTTATCACCTTATCATCGAATTATATCAATGTGGGACCTTTTGAATCCAAAACTCATTTTAAAATAAAGTAACTTATCTTTACTTTCCAAGAGTGCCCCTCCTCTCCTCTTATAAAAGGCCCCCACCTCTACCTCCTTACTCACACTCCCAAAGCCTTTGGCTCGGCCAACCCCTGCCCATTTTGTCTTCCCACTTCCCTATCTTACTCCTTGAAGCCTCACTTTGGGAAGAAGTCTTCCCAAGGAAGCCTTTGAGCTCAAACCAAAGGGAGTTACCCGATTTTAAGGTAATGTCTTCTTTTGAGTCCTTTTGTTTTATTTTGCTTCTCCAACCCCCTAAACTCTTTTTATTATTTTCTTTTGTAACAAATCCAGTATCCTAAATATACTAGGATGTTGTTATAATAAGGATTCAAGCTACACTTACACACACCTACATCAAATGGTTAACGAACATACTGTTTCCGTGGATGGTGAATTTATGCCTCCCGAAATGATGATTGTTCAACATTATTTTAACACCTTTAAAGGTGTCCATTAAGATGTCACTATATTTATATATGATATATAATATGTTTATGTTTTCCTTAAGCTTCTGTTTTTTTCTTGTTGGTCATACCTTTATGGTTTCCATTATGGGTAAACGCGATATCTTCATTTAAGGAAGTGCGGACTACCGCCCCCTCAAAGTGATTTGATTCGTAAAATACCATATGTGGGATGTATAAAGGATGGAACTATGATATTATATATGATATTATACTGTAATTATAATATACCTTTATATCATTATGATTCCATTCTATAAAAATACGAAATAGAAATGAAAGTAGCGTTCATGCGTACGTACGGATTACCGTCTCCATGAACGGTGCATTTCATTTCTTACCTCTAAATGATTATGTAATATTATAAATGCATGCATGTACTGGATATATATGACATATATGATATCTACATCATGAATTACATTCTGAATATAATGGATACATGAACAACTTGTAATTATAAAGGGTTTATTTTTTACTCAAGTACCAATGATCGTTAAAATGACCGTTATTAACTTAAATAATTACATAGTGTTCATGACATGGTAATAAGTGATATAAAAGGAATAATGAACTTGAAAAAGGTTCTTAAGCAAGTATAAATTAACTCAAGTTTATTATTCAGGACATTAAAGAACGATCGAGTCAAGTCGGACCCGAGGTACGGGACTTCGTCTCAATATCCTTTCCTTGAGGCATATTTTGTTTTATACACAACCTTCTTTTATATGGTGTATAAACCCCTTTTACTTTTACGTTTATCCAAAATGAATCTTTTTTATATGAAGCGTTTTACTAAACGAGAAAAGGGAATGTTTCTGTCGTACGTATGCGGCGACAACGACTTCTCCGCCGCCGTGACCGTTATTTGAGTTTCGGCTTCCTCTACCAGCCATACCTTCTTTTTAAAAGAAAAATAAATACCATGTTTTAATTTTCTTTTATTTTGGTATTGAAAGTAGTTTTCATAATGTTTTTATATCAATGTGTTGTATTGATATCTTGTGATTGAAAGGTGGAAATGTTATGTTTCCTTTATACACGTTTTATGTGATACAATTATGTTGAGGTTCTTGGGCATTATTATGAAGACGGGTGGTTCCGTGATAAACTAAGGGCGGGTGAGCCCGATATATCTCTCCAATGCATTGGGTAATGTGAAGGAGTGAAACGTTAAGGTTTCTTTGAAGAGATTTAGGGAATATACTGTGATGGGTATTCCAAACGTAACCAAGAGGGTTGCTCCCTACGTAAGGATGTTATGAATGCCTCAAGTTACCTTTATGTCTATGATTTCTATGATTTATTCATGATTTGATGAGGTATGTTAAAATGATTATGTTTTATGGGTAAAGTATGATCTCATTCTTATGTATATATGTATCCATGTTTCCTTTCCATATTTTTATATCCCTTACTGAGCTTTTTATGCTCATCCCAAGTTTTTTTTTGAAAAGTCTTTCACAGGTCAAGGGAAAGGTACATGATATGATGATAGTGTAAAGGAAGTGTCAAGAAATAATTCATGTTTTATTTTAAATATGTTTCCATTGATGGGAATGAAGAATACTATCTTTATGTAACCACTTTGTTTATATGTGGAATGTAATGCAAGTTTTATGATCTAATTCTCTAAAACTCTAAACCCAAAAATATCCTCAATGTTTAATCTTGTAATAACTCAAGATTAAGTAAGGTTTAAGGCTGGGGCCTTATAGTTGGTATCAAAGGTCGGTTTAGATAACTTTAAGAGTTAGAATTCTATTAAATGATTATCCAGAAATATTTTTTTTACAGTCAAATTGAAGTGATATATTATTTGAAGATTACCATGTTGCTTCATCTAAGACATGTTTGTTCAGAATGGTTTTCTGCAGAGGAAACAGGGAAGCAGTGCTAGGAAGGCATACAGAAGGAAATAACCTTCCGAATCAGCATCCTGAGATGGTCAGAATTGGAACTGAACAGTTTGTTGCAGTAATGGTGCAGTTGACTCAAGCGATAAATGGTGGTGGTATCCATGCACAAGATCATCCAGATCAACCGCAGAGGAACATTTCAGTGGTGGAACATTTCATGAGGCAACATCCCCCATCATTCAGAGGATCATCTAACCCTGTGTTAGATGAAGGGTGGATTAAAGCACTGGAGAAGATTTTTGATGTCATGGGGTGTTCAAACAATCAAAAGGTTAGTCTTTCTATTTATCGTTTACAGGGTGAAGCAGTTCAGTGGTGGTCGATGGTTAAAAATATCAGAGATGCTGATGAGATTGATGCTCTCTACTAGGATGAATTCAAAGGTATGTTTCTTTAGAAGTATTTTCCTAAGGCTGTTCGACTTAGGATAGAAAATAAATTCTTGGAATTGAGGCAAGAGGAAGACTCGGTGGCTACCTATGAAGAAAGGTTCACTTGATTGGAAAGGTATGCTCCAAATTTTATCCGAGACCTTGATAGTAAAATCAATCATTTTTACTGAGGATTAAATCCAAAATATCGAAGGGCATTAGCTTCTCGTGAGTTTAAAAGTTATGAAAATCTTGTTCGATGTGCTGAGAAGGTGGAAATGGAGTTTTCCGATGATCAAGTGTTCTATAACAACCAATAGAAGAAGAGACCGAGGTGGTAGGAGAAAGGTAAGAATTCTTCAAAAAAGTCTGATGGTAAGAAAACTAAGTTTCCAGTTTGTGATAAATGTGGAAAAAGGCAAGCTGGGGAATGTCTTCTGAATTCTGGAAAGTGCTACCGATGTGGTAAGATGGGACATAAGGCTCGTGATTGCACTGAAAGGGATCAAGGTGAAGGTAAGACCAAATTTGATTTACAGTTAGTGAAATGTTTTAAGTGCAATGAGATGGGTCACTATGCAAATGAGTGTCCGAAAAAGAGCTTGAGTGATGGGAAGCAGTGAGACTACAAGCAGAAAGGGGTGGCGAAATCCTTTGCAACTACTTCAGCAGATGTCAGGCCATCAAATGAAGTTGTATCAGGTACTTTGTTTGTTTTTTCAGATTATGCCAGTGTGTTGTTTGATTCGGGGTCTACACATTCTTTCATCTCTGAAAACTTTTCTAGTAAAATGGGAATAGCATCTCAAGAAATGACTCCTGAACTTTTGGTAAAAACACCTGGGGGAAATGTTGAGGAAAAAAGAATTTATAAGAATCTTCCTATCCTTATCTGTGGAAAGAACCTATTTACAAACCTTATTGTTCTACCTCTAGTAGAGTTTGATGTTATCCTGGGTATGGATTGGCTCTCTATTTACCATGCTAAGATTGACTGTAGAGCTAAAGAAGTTTCTTTTCAGAAAGAATTTCAGTTTGTGTACAAGAATGAACCCTTACTGTTAATAACTTATCAAGAGGCCAAGAAACATGTAAAAGATGGAAATGAATGTTACCTTGCACACATCGTTGAAAATAAAGGAACTGCTCAGATTAATGATGTTCCAGTGGTAAATGAGTATCCTGATGTTTTTCCTGATGAGTTTCCTGGAATAATACCAGATCGGGAAGTTGAATTTATTGTTGACTTAGTTCCTGATGCTAAGCCAATTTCAAAACCCCCTTATCGAATGGCTCAAATTGAACTTTTAGAGTTGAAGGATTAATTGCAAGATTTATTAGAGAAAGGTTTCATTCGACCTAGCACATCACCATGGGGTGCTCCTGTCTTGTTTGTTAAAAAGAAAGATGGTTCAATGAGACTTTGCATTGATTATAGAGCCTTGAATAACATCACTGTTAAGAACAAATATCCTTTGCCTCATATCGATGATTTGTTTGATCAGCTCCAGGGAGCTCAGTATTTTTCAAAGATTGACTTGAGATCGGGGTAACATCAGCTGAAGGTAAAGGAAGCAGACATTCTGAAGACTGCATTTCGTACAAGATATGTCCATTATGAATTTGTAGTAATCCCTTTTGGGCTAACCAATTCACCTGCTGTATTCATGGACTTAATGAATATAATTTTCCATGAGTTCTTGGATAAGTTTGTTGTGGTTTTTATTGATGATATTTTGGTGTTTTCTAAAAGTAAAGAAGAGCATGAAAGACATTTAAGGGTTATCTTGCAAACCTTAAAAGAAAAGAAATTGTATGGGAAATTCAGCAAGTGTAAGTTTTGGTTGCAACAAATTTCTTTCATTGATCACATTTTTTCTAAATATGGGATAACTGTTGATCCTACAAAAACAAAAGTTGTGGAAGACTGGCCAAGACCCACAAATGTAACTGAGATTCGTAGCTTCCTTGGTTTGGAAAGCTATTACCGAAGGTTTGTTATAATTTTTTCACGGTTATCTAGTCTAATGACTAAGCTAACTCGGAAGGGTGTTAAGTTTATCTGTACAAAAGAATGTGATGATTGTTTTCAGGAATTGAAAATAAGATTGGTGAATGCTCCAGTTTTGGCACTACCTTCCAGGAACGGTGAGTTTGTTATCTACAATGATGCTTCATTGAAAGGACTTGGTTGCGTCCTAATGTAGAATGATCAGGTAATTTCTTATGCTTCACGATAGTTGAAACTCATGAGGTAAATTACCCTACACATGATTTGGAATTAGCTGTTGTTGTTTTTGCTTTAAAAATTTGGAGGCATCATTTGTATGGAGTAAAGTGTGAAATATATACCGATCAAAAAAGTTTAAAGTATATATTCACTCAGAAAGAATTGAGCATGAGGCAAAGGAGATGGCTAGAATTAATCAAGGATTATGATTGTACAATTCATTACCATCCGGGAAAAAGAAAATAAAGTGGCTGATGATTTGAGTCGAAAAAGTAATGCTTCATTAGCAATTTTGCGTTTGGAACGTGATCCTTTGGTTAAGGATTTGATGAACTTTGGCATAGAAGTTTTGGGTGCAGGAAGTTCTTATGTTTTGTTTCAGGTATCAGTGAGATCATCTCTATGAGATAGAATCAAGCAAGCACAGAAGCAAGACAGTGAGTTACAGAAAAAGGTAGAGCTGGTTCAGAAAGGTAAGTTGCCTAAATTCAACATTGATAATGATTGCGTTTTGAGATTTGGGAAGAGATTGTGTGTGCCTTGTGATTCACATTTGAAGAGAGAGTTGTTATGTGAAGCTCATAGTTCTCCGTTTTCAGTTCATCCTGGCAGTACTAAGATGTATAGAGATCTGCGGGAGTATTACTGGTGGGATGGAATGAAAAAAGATAT
Organism: Viscum album; assembly: GCA_963277665.1. Lineage (NCBI taxonomy): Eukaryota > Viridiplantae > Streptophyta > Magnoliopsida > Santalales > Viscaceae > Viscum > Viscum album. The sequence goes on along the minus strand of OY728138.1, from coordinate 207,901,582 downwards.
TGCTGATTTTACTGTGAAGTGTTTGACATGTCAACAGGTTAAAGCAGAGTGGCAATTACCGAAAGGGATGCTCCAGCCTTTACCAGTGCCAGAGTGGAAAAGGGATAATATATCCATGGACTTTGTTGTGGGATTACCGAAGACATCTCGAGGTAATAATGCAATCTGGGTTATTGTTAATCGCTTGACCAAATCTTCTCATTTCCTTTCTATACGAGATACTTTTTCCCTAGATCAACTTTCCCGTTTGTATCTTAATGAGATAGTCAGGTTACATGGAGTTCCTATTTCCATTGTATCTGATCGTGATCCCAGGTTCACTTCTAACTTTTGGAAAGGCCTTCAGAAGTCATTGGGTACTGAATTAAATTTTAGAACAGCTTTTCATCCTCAATCAGATGGGCAGTCAGAACGAATAATTCAGACCTTGGAGGATATGCTATGAGCTTGTTCTATGGATTATCAGGGAAGTTGGGACCAACATCTTTCTTTGGTTGAATTTTCATAAAATAACAGTTTTCATTCCAGTATACAGATGGCACCATTTCAGGCATTATATGGGAAGCGGTGTCGAACTCTAGCTTTCTGGAATGAAGTGGGTGAAAGGAAGTTGATGGGACCAGAATTGGAAGAAGAGATGGTAAAAAAAGTTCAGCTGATTCAGAAACACATGAGAACAGCTCAGAGCAGGCAGAAGAGTTATGCGGACAACAGGAGGAAGGATCTCTCTTTTAAGGTAGGTGATCATGTTTTTCTCAAGGTTTCTCCTTGGAAAAGTGTGATGAGATTTGGTAAGAAATGAAAGCTGAGTCCAAGGTTTATTGAACCATATGAAATTCTGGAAAGAGTTGGATCAGTTGCATACCGGGTGGCTTTACCTTTGAGTTTATCTTAGGTACACAATGTTATTCACGTTTCGATGTTGAGAAAGTATATGCCAGATCCATCTCATGTTTTGAGTCTAGAGGTAGTTCATCTGGAAGAGAACCTATCTTATGAGGAACAACCGGTCCAAATTCTTGACCACAGGGAGAAAGTGTTACGAAATAAGGTGATTAATCAGGTAAAGGTTTTGTGGAAAAACTGCATGATGGAAGAGGCAACATGGGAATCTGAAAATGCAATGAGGGATAAGTACCCCAATTTATTCGATAAGTAAATAAATTGCGGGGATGCAATTTTCTAAAGGGGGGAAGGATGTAACATCCCAAGTAAGTAATGAATAATAGATACTTTTATCTATGTCTATTAATGAATTAGATAGTGTTTTAGAGGCTTAAAATGAAAATAAATCCAATCTTAAGCATGGAATACACTAATAATTTTTTAAAGGATTGTTTTACTGCCTTTTGATGGAAAACCATTTTTAAATATATCTTTTGAAAATTTTATAAGCTATGTTTGTCAAAATAAACTTATTCTTTATGATTGGGAAATCAAAATTTACTTTGTGTGAATTTTTGGTATTTTTCTGACAATGTTCATTTTTTAATGAATATTGTAAAATGTTGTATTTTAATTCAAAAACTCTTTTTAGTCTAATTTATTTATATGATTATATTATCTTTTGAATTGGTTTTAAAGTGAAATTACAATATATTTTTACCATTTAATCCAATTGTGGTCATTAGGATTAATTTCACTTTGGAATTGGTCATAAACTAATGCCAAACTTTTCATAGATATTGTTTCAAAAAAACCCGCTATTTGTCATGACAGTGGGAATTAATTATTAAATTAATTAATGTAACTTATATGATTTGAATTTTGTAAAATAGACATCATTTTTGAATTCTGAATATCAAATATATCTTAGGGTGAATTTTTGGTAATTTTCTGAAAAACTTCAATTTTTGATGAATAGTGAAACCACTAAGTGGTACTTATAAAAGCTGATTTTTCCATATAATGAAATTTTCCCATCATTGTGTTTTGAATTTCAAAAATCCGACATAAATGGTTGTCATTAAGATGTAAAATGTGGTTCAATGGGATTAAAATAATTTTTTGGTGAATAGTAACTTATTAAGTTCTTAATCGTGATTAGTGGTAATTAGTATAGTTTAAGGTAAAAATAATGTTTTAATTGTATGAGATGAGCTTGAAACATGTCCTACCCTCATTGGATGTGTCATGGCCGACCAAGAAAATCCATGGGTCAACTTGGGGACCTCATGGAGCCACTTTGGTTGGGAAATGACATAAATAACTTTTTATTTAATGTTAAAGTAAAAAATAACACAAACGTGAGTTATGTTACTAAAACAATTTTTATATGGGGTTATACAAGTCAGATTTTTTACTATAAATATTCATTAGAAATCTAAAAATATTTCCTACATAATTGGAATTTTTTATAATTTTTAGACATTAAATAAATTAAATTATTTATGACATCATGATGATGCAGCGATGACCTCATTATTTAATGATTTAAATAAAATGGAATGTTAATGTAAAATCTAAAACCTACACATGGCCAAAACCAATTGGATGAGTGGATTTCGAACCCTTATCACCTTATCATCGAATTATATCAATGTGGGGCCTTTTGAATCCGAAACTCATTTTAAAATAAAGTAACTTATCTTTACTTTCCAAGAGTGCCCCTCCTCTCCTCTTATAAAAGGCCCCCAACTCTACCTCCTTACCCACACTCCCAAAGCCTTTTTCTCGGCCAACCCCTGCCCATTTTGTCTCTCAACTTCTCTCTCTTACTCCTTGAAGCCTCACTTTGGGCAGACGTTTTCCCAAGGAAGCCTTTGAGCTCAAACCAAAGGGAGTTACCCGATTTTAAGGTAATGTCTTCTTTTGAGTCCTTTTGTTTTATTTTGCTTCTCCAACCCCCTAAACTCTTTTTATTCTTTTCTTTTGTAACAACTACAGTATCCTCAATATACTGGGATGTTGTTATAATAAGTATTCGAGCTAAACTTACACACACCTACATCTAACGGTTAACGAACATACTGTTTCTGTGGATGGTGAATTTATGCCTCCCGAAATGATGATTGTTCAACATTATTTTAACACCTTCAAAGGTGGCCATTAAGATGTCACTATATTTATATATGATATATAATATGTTTATGTTTTCCTTAAGCTTCTGTTTTTTTCTTGTTGGTCATACCTTTATGGTTTCCATTATGGGTAAACGCGATATCTTCATTTAAGGAAGTGCGGACTACCGCCCCCTCAAAGTGATTTGATTCGTTAAATACCATATGTGGGATTTATAAAGGATGGAACTATGATATTATATATGATATTATTCTGTAATTATAATATACCTTTATATCATTATGATTCCATTCTATAAAAATACGAAATAGAAATGAAAGTAGCGTTCATGCGTACGTACGGATTACCGTCTCCATGAACGGTGCATTTCATTTCTTACCTCTAAATGATTATGTAATATTATAAATGCATGCATGTACTGGATATATATGACATATATGATATCTACATCATGAATACCATTCTGGATATAATGGATACATGAACAACTTGTAATTATAAAGGGTTTATTTTTTACTCAACTACCAATGATCGTTAAAATAACAGTTATTAACTTAAATAATTACATAGTGTTCATGACATGGTAATAAGTGATATAAAAGGAATAATGAACTTGAAAAAGGTTCTTAAGCAAGTAGAAATTAACTCAAGTTTATTATTCAGGACATTAAAGAACGATCGAGTCAAGTCGGACCCGAGGTATGGGACTTCGTCTCAATCTCTTTTCATTGAGGCATATTTTGTTTTATACACAACCTTCTTTTATACGGTGTATAAAACCCTTTGACTTTTACGTTTATCCAAAAGGAATCTTTTTTATACGAAGAGTTTTACTAAATGACAAAAGGGAATGTTTTTTTCGTACGTATGCGGCGACAACGACTTCCCCGCCGCTGTGACCGTTATTTGAGTTTCGGCTTCCTCTACAAGCCATACCTTATTTTTAAAAGAAAAATAAATACCATGTTTTAATTTTCTTTTATTTTGGTATTGAAAATGGTTTTCATAATGTTTTTATATCAATGTGTTGTATTGATATCTTGTGATTGAAAGGTGGGAATGTTATGTTTCCTTTATGCATGTTTTATGTGATACGATTATGTTGAGGTTCTTGGGAATTATTATGAAGACGGGTGGTTCCGTGATAAACTAAGGGCGAGTGAGCCCGATATAGCTCTCTAATGCATTGGGTAACACGAAGGAGTGAAACTTTAAGGTTTCTCCGAAGATATTTAGGTAATATACTGTGATGGGTATTCCAAACGTAACCAAGAGGGTTGCTCCCTACGTAAGGATGTTATGAATGCCTCAAGTTACCTTTATGTCTATGATTTCTATGATTTATTCATGATTTGATGAGGTATATTAAAATGCTTATGTTTTATGGGTAAAGTATGATCTCATTCTTATGTATATATGTACCCATGTTTCCTTTCCATATTTTTATATCCCTTACTGAGCTTTTTATGCTCATCCCAAGTTTTTTTTTGAAATGTCTTTCACAGGTCAAGGGAAAGGTACATGATATGATGATAGTGTCAAGGAAGTGTCAAGAAATAATCCATGTTTTATTTTAAATATGTTTCCATTGATGGTAATGAAGAATCCTATATTTATGTAACCACTTTGTTTATATGTGGAATGCAATGCAAGTTTTATGATCTAATTCTCTAAAACTCTAAACCCGAAAAGATCCTCAATGTGTAATCTTGTAATAACTCAAGATTAAGTAAGGTTTAAGGCTGGGGCCTTATAATTATGAACTAATGTCTCATTCCCCTTATTGTGGTTTACATCCCGATACCCCAATGGAACACCCCGTCCCTTTTACAGGGTAACATCAAAAGAAATGAAGTCACGCTAACCATGTATATTAAATTCCATGCCAAAAAATTTCACATAAAACTTAATATTTCATGAAAACATTTCATCAAACACCTTGTGTGCATCAAAATCCCACCATAATTTAAAAACTATCCTTTTTAAAATTATAAACAAAATGTTTTACTGAAATCCATCCAATTTCGCAAAATTTTCAAATACATAACCAAAAGGTATTTCCATAAAAATTTAAAGAAGAAATTCACAATAATTTAAAGAAAATAATTTTATCAAAACTAAGACTTAAATTTCTAGAATGGTGGAGATGAGAGAAAATCCTCCTACCACTCAATAGATTGTGACAAAGAAAAATGGAATTATGATTTTTTAGATCCAATCTCACAACATGTTTTCTTAAAAATCTTCAACCATATCACATAAAGATTCACATCATAGAACATAGATCTTTTTATAATGGACTAGATATATTGTTTGGGGAGAGATGAGAAGATTATATCTATGAAGAACATGGGAAAATTACTTATTGATGATTCTCGATCTGCAATTCACTTTGATTCAATAAAATCTAATGTCTTTTCAAGGGAATCACTAAAGGATCCTTGGGAGGAAGGGTAATTCGAGATCCTAGGAGAATAGGTTACTAATGAGTGTTTTGGTTATTAATTTGGATTAAAACAACAAATTTTAGGCCATTAGATACACGTCAAAAGCTTAGGTTTCATGGTTTTTCAAACTTTTCAGTAACTGTTCATGTGCTTTTAGATATTCCAAGTAGCTCCACGGTTTGGGTTTCACGATTTATCAAACCATGTGACAATCATTTAGTTCTAATATCTCAATCCCATAACACATAGAGTTGGATCACATGGTTATAAAATCAATGTTTCAATATTTATTTTCCCTCTATTTGGATTTGCACAATTTACTCCGGATAACTCACATGGTTTATCCAAAATGTGCACAAATCTAGTGCCTCCCACAATAGGTTTCATGGTTCTTTATAGGTAGTGTGAAACCATACACAAAATGTGTACCACTATAAACACTTCCAAAACATAATTAAACACCTCCAAACCTCCCAAAACATAACGCAAGCATTATATAACCTCAAAATACATAAAACAAGGGTAAATTACCTAAAAATAAGGGTTTAAAATTCTCCCAACCATTGGTCATTCTATTTATAGGAAGTAGAAAATCAACATTTTACTAAAGAGCTCAAGCCATTTCTCTAACATTTTCTTTTCATCATCCCCTTTCTCTTCTTAAATCTAACCACGCTGCCAGAACACCCATACTAAACCAATTCTTTTCTAGTGAAATATTTTCTCTTACCTATCCATAATTATTATTAAACCATGAATCAACATAGAATTCAAGTCAATATAAACATTGTCTTATCGAATCACATGGTCAATATAAAGTTGGTACTTTTTAAATTGAGATACATGAAATATATTATGCATGGAACAAAACATTGGTGGTAGTGATAACTAATAATCCACAAAATATACATGTTCAATTATCTTAAAATAACCATTGTATCATGGATACAACTTGTATTTATTATAAAAATGAAGATACCCAAGCCTGGAGATATTATAAAGAACACATGATCACTCACCTTAAATTGCAGTGGTTGATGATGGTGATTCGTATATGATTTCTCATGAGTCTAAAATGTTTCCATTCTCTTTCTGGTTATCTTAATATTTTTTTGTCTCATGCACTAGACTAGGTTCGATAACTTAAGTATCACCTATTTCAACCCAACAATGTAGAGAATGACAAGGAATAATATATAATTATTCAAAAGGATCCATATGTATTAAGGCCTCATAATAGTTATTGTAAAAGAACTCCACTAATGGTATATGATAATCCCATGAACATATAAAATATATCACACTAGACGTAAGAATGTCTTCTAATGTTTGGATCATCATTTGTTATTTACCATACATTTATGGATGATAAGTTTTACTCATAGTCAACTAGGTTACAAGGTCTTATAGTAAGGATTTTCAAAACCTAGATGTGATCTTGGGTTCCCTAGTAGAGAAAATAAAAAATGGAACCCTATGCATCTTAACCACTTCCTAAATGTACAGTTTGGATAAATATTCCACCATATTGAATTCATGAATAGGGATGATGTGGCCGAATTCCTAAGAAGATCCATAGTCACACATATATCATCATGTTTCTGAACTGGTTTTGCTAGAACTATCACAAAATATATAGTTATCTTATACCATTTTTACATGGATATAGTTAAATATTACAACACACCAGCTAGTCATTGATGGTCTTCATTGACCTTCTGATCGGTGATGCATCTCAAAAAAAACCTTGAAAATATCCTTTTCATTACATCCCACCAAAATTATGATTTCATCACTCTATACATATTCTTTATTACAAGATTAAAATCCCTTCTCAAATAGTGGTAGGATTAAATAATTTGTTATTTATAGGTTATAGGAACTATAATATGATCTCTAAATTGTATCATAGATATCCCAACTACTTTTCATCCCTCAATTTTTTATCCACCATTGAGTTTTAACCTTAATGTCAAACATTATGGATCAGATTTCTGAGAATCACTAACTTTATTAACTAAATAAAGAATATAAGAAACTATAAATAATTTTACCATGTAACTTTTTTTAGTACTCTCTAAATGCATATCCTCTTTGAAATACATTAGCTACCACTAATCTGAAGCTTATTTGGCCAACAGATTATATGATTTCTTATGTAATACATTAGCCATAGAGTTCCCTTTTCCCAGGGTATACATCAAGTCTATGATAAACATTTTAAGATATTACATCAATTTTTGTGGCCTTTGATTCAAATCCCTTTCTGATAAAATTATTTTTAAACTCTTTTGTTCAGTAAACATAATAAATTTCTCACTAGAAAGATAATGATATCAAGTCTTCAAAGCATGAAATATAGTAGCTAATTAAAAATCATTAATTGGGTATTTCTTCTCATATACCAATAATTGTGGTAATCCATAAGCTATTAAATGATATCCATGAATAAGAATAAAACCAAATCATGATCCTAATGCATCACAGTAAACCACATATCCCTCTATAGACTCTATAAATGTGAGGATATGTGTTAATGTAATAAAAACCCTATGTTTTTTTAATGAATTTTGGTATTCGTATTTCCATTGGAAAGGAACACCCTTCCTTTTAAAAACTATCATTGGTAATTCCATACATGAAAAATCATGAACAAAGCATCGGTTGTATTATATTAAGCCAAGTAAATTGTATATCTCAACGTCATTATTCATTGGTTTCCAAGAGACAACATTTTCTATAATTTTCGGTTCCACTAACACTACTTTTGTAGAAATTACATTCCCAGAGAAACATAACACCTAAATATATAAATCACACTTTTAAATATTAGCATAAATTCAATGATCCCATAAGATACTCTACACTATAGCCAGGTGTTGGTCATGTTCAACCAAAGTTCAATAATACACCAGAATATCATAAACGAACACCACCACAAAAGAGTCAATATACCGTTGAAAAATATAATTCATTAGTGCCAATAACACTTCTAGTGAATCCATAAATATTAATGGCATAACCACATACTCATAATGTCCATAACAACTCTGGAAAGATGGTTTTGGAATATCCTTATTTTGAACTCATAGTTGGTGATATCCTGATTTTAAGTCAATTTTAGATAACCATTGGGATCCTATAAATTGATCAAAAACGTCATAAATTAGTGTAAGAGGATACTTATTCTTTATCATAACTTGGTTAATCTTATGATAATACACACAATGACTAATATTTACATCCATCTTCTTTACAAAAAGAACTGATGCTACCCACGGGGATGTTCTCGATCAAATGAACCTTTTTCCTTCCAATTCTTCAATAATTCCCTCAATTTAGTAAGTTCCATACTATAATATTGAAGGTGGAAATAATTGGTCCTTAGTGAGAGATAAATCATAAACTCCACTTCTTTTTTAGGTAAAAATCTTGAGAAATTCTTAGGAAACACTTCAGTAAATTTGTTAAAAATTGTTATAAAATCTATATTACCAATCTCATCCATAGATGCTAACATAACCACTACCAACTAATAGTAGATAGTTATAACCATCAGTACCAAAGGTCTTTATCTACTTTAATCCACTGTCTAATATCCTTTAAAGATATGTTTAACATCATATGAAGATATGAAACTCATTGGTTGAGTATAATAGTTGATATAGTATTTCAATGTTCTCAACCAATCCATTCTCAAAATCAAGTCATAGATTTCCATCTCAAGGATAGAGAAGTCACATACCAATTATTCCCCATCCATAGTAATCATAGATGCTACACACTTAACATATTGACACTCTCATTATCCAATAGGATTTTGTAGTTTTAAAAATAGATGCCATTATTTCAACACATAAACCCATAATATCAACAACACGGCGGACAAAAAAATAGTGGGATGCACCCATATCAAACAAATATTCTATAAGGGTATAATTGAAAAGAATTTTACCACTCACTATTGAAGTTCCATATTGATTGTCTCTAATTACCTTCTCAAAACCATACAATTTCTTATTTTTTCCTCTCTCTTTATTTACTTGATGAGATTGCCTTTGTTATGGATTTGGGGTCTTCCTAGAATCACATTGACTCACATGGTTTTGAATAATAAGGTTACTCTAATAAGATCTTCAAGTAAAAACATTATATTTAGGAGATATATAATATGTATTCCTAATATCATGATTTTTTTACTATGGAAATATCATTGAAGATGTTACATCTTGTTAAAATTATGAATTTCACTTGGTGGTGTCATTCAATATTACTTGATATGGTCAAAGGATCCATGTTGGAAACATACATGCATGATTTGGGATCGAGGAGGGAAACTAATTGATCCCATGGTTTTATTCTAAGATATACCACCACTTTTGAATTCGGTGTCCCTCTTTCACTTATTCCTAGAATTCAATTTATTAAAAATTCCCATGGGGGTAACCATGCTCCCTATAAATGTATTTTCTGATATATCCCTTTCTACTATATTCACTCTATTTAAAATATCTGTATAGTCAATAATATAAAGAAAACCTATCCTATATATAATTTCTTATCATAAACCTGACTCAAAATTATGTGCCTTTAAGAAGGCACTTTCAGATACCGCTAGTTCAAAGTGGACTAAGTTCATAAACATAGATGTATACTCTATTACTGAGAGATTCTCCTACTTTAGGATAAGAAAATATTTCATTATTGTTATCTTGAATGTGTGAGGATAGTGTTATTTGTTAAACAATTCTCAAAAATCCTCCCATGTCATTTATTGAATAACTTTAGCTTAAAAAGATAAATCCCACCATTGGTGTTCCAGATCCTCCAATATATATGTTTCCAACTTTACCATTAGCCCCACTCTTTTACCAATAAAATTGAAATTTATATTTTTTTTAATTAATCCACGCTTTCACTTTTGTAGGTTTAGAATCCCCTAAAAAGGTGGATTCTATTTCAGAAACTACATTAAATGATATAGTTTCCTTGTTACATAAATTTGATTTCCTTTTCCAATTTCCTTGAAATATTTACCATAATTTATACTATTTTTGAGTTCACTTGTGGCTCAGGTGAAACCATATTCTCTATAGCCTCTTCTAGTTGATTCCTATAAAGTATAATAATTTCATTTTCTATAAGCAAAATAAAGATCCATTTAGTCTCACTCGTGAGAAAATAAAGGCTTATAAGTTCCAAATTTCAGTGTATATAATTACCATCAAAATTCTTATAAAAATATAACCATTTTAAAAATTTTCAAAAATAAAAATAAAAACTTTTCACAGTTACTAGAGATCATTTAAACTGAAAATGAATGATCTATCCCCAGTCGGAAGTATCACTACCAAGTCATGATATACAACCCTTATCAGATAAACCCACAATAATGAGATGATGACTTTCTTATAAGTGTATAAAAAAAATTTCTGATCACCCTGGTAACTTGTATTTTATAAAAAAAAAGTTTATCTATGTATTTTATGATAAACATTTCAAGTTTTAACATTTTTATCTCCCTGTTATCAACCCAAAAACGATAGATGGGATGACTAAGACTGATACCATTTCCATCCCAAAGACTGAAAAAAATGATAACATTTCAAAATCAAGGACCAAAACAATTATTATCATTTGTAAGATCTCAACCCTCTTGGTTTTATTGATAAATCGATGTGGTTATATGAGCCTTAGGTGACATCCCTAAGGCTCTAAAGGCTATAAATAAATTCCAAGGGCTTCAAAGAACATTGGGGGATGATTTTTCCGTTAGAAGTAAAACAAAAATATTTACTGAAGGGGACATCCAACTCAACTATAGGATTCATGAGTAAAAAATACAGTAAGTCATATATTCCAAAGTCAGAAACAATATCAGATTACTAACAAAAACAAAATTAATCAAACATAAAATATCAAAACAAAACTGAACCCAGAGATACCAAATTGGAATCAAGATAATTAAATCCCAACCATCTCCATGTTCCAACTCCAAATGCCTCACCCACAGTATCAAGACACGTCACTAAATAAATGATATACCTTTCCTTTACGTATTTCTTGATACAAGATATCGAAAAACCCACCAAGGTCACAAAAAGGGGGTGAGTATAAACATGTTAGGAATTATTTGGAGTCTTATTAACTCATGTCACTAGGAAAACAACCAAATTGAAAAATTTATATAAAATAGATTATTTCAAAACCATAAAAAGATCCATGAAAAAAAAAATCCTTTGAACCATTTCTCAATTTTTTCATTCCAATCCTATGTTCATACACCCATGCACACTCACACACACATGAATGCCATCTGATAGTTCTATAATCGTGATTGGTTTCACATAAATACACCAAGTCATCGCACGGTGTCTAATATTCTTGTTCTCTATTGGCACATTCTCTATATCCAGGGTCACAACCTAGTGCCCTAATGGAATATGAACCTTCTACAGGGTTACATCAAAAGAAATTAACTCATTTCAACCATGTATGCTAAATTCCAGGTCAAACCATTTCACATAAAACCCAATATTTCTTGAAAAAAATCATCAAACACCTATGGGAATCAAAACCACACCATAATTTTAAAACCATACTTTTTAAAATTATAAATAAAGAGATTTCCAACAAGAATCACATAATTATTTCACAAAAAAAATTAACAAACTCATTTAATCATAAATAATTCTTCATGTTCTAGAATGGTGGAGATGAGAGATAATCCACTTAGCTATTAATGGATGGTGATAATGAAAATGGTATTAATAACTTCTATATTTGGGATCATAATACATTTACATAAATAGATTAAATAATATGTAATCAATATCCCCATTATAAAACATAGATCTGTCTACAATGTAATAGATCTATGGTTCTAGGATAAAGGAGAAGAATAGATCTAAGATGAATGGGTAAGAACGATGACTTTCTAATGATTCTAGATCTCTAATGTGCTTTGATTCATTAAAATTTGACTCTAATCAAAGGTAATCACTAGAGGATCCTTATGAGTATGGGGAATTCAAGATCCTAGTAGATTATGGCACTAATGAGGGTGTCAAGTCTTGATTCAGATTAAAACTAAAAATTAAAGGCTATTAACTACATGTCACATGGTTAGGATGCATGGTTTGTCAAACTACCCAGTAACTGTGCATTTTCTACTGGATAAGACTAGTAACTTCAAGGTTTTTGGCTCACTTTTTTTAAAACAATGCACCAACCATATTGTTCTATTGTCTCAAGTCCACACCCCACATGGTTAGATCACATGGTTAGAAAAAACAAGTACCAACCATGATTTTCCCTTTGTTTGGATTTTCATGGTTTCCCTTGGGAAATCACATAGTTTTTCCAAACCATGCACCAACCATGTGCCTTCCTAGTGACTCCCATAATATTTTTTAGGGTTTCCTAGAGGTTTTGCACGGTTTCTACTAACCATGCACAAATTGTGCACCCCCAAAAACACTATCAAAACCTACTGAAACCTCCAAAAACATTTGTAAACATAACCCAATAATTGTATAAAATCAAAATACATAAAATTGTTAAATTACATAAAACACAGGGTGTCACAAAATCTACTTGTATCGAACCCTTTACATTTCATTAATAATAATTGGAGAATAAATTAAAATGAAAGTTTGTATCACCTTTTCAAAAAAAAATAAAGGGAGGGATTATTGGAACCCCAATGATTTTTGATGGATTATATGGAAATTAGTGGTTTTTTTACAATAATTTTGATCAAAAATAAGTAGGGGTGGAGAAAATTTGTATTTTTATACAATAATTTTATTGTTGACAAAACATTGATTAAAGGAGGTTCTTGGTGTTAAAAAAAGTTTGATCGAAAATAAGATTATCTGGATGCAATATGAAAGTGTAATAGGATTATATTAGTATCTTACATGGTCAATATAAGTTATAGATAAAGGAAAAAATTCATATTAGAGAAGTAAAATGATGAATTTTTTTTAATACAAGTCATGTTGAGTTGAAGTTTCCCAAAATGGGAAACACCACGCCGTATTCAGTGGGAATGGTGAATATAATGGTGAAGGAAAATATAGGTGTATACACACCCATAACATAGGTAATATTGAGAATTTTATTCCAAAAATCGATAATTTTAAAGGTTCCACACCATGGTGGTTCCCATGGTTGAATTATAGTACACCTATGAGAAGCATCCAAATCCTATATGGGAATGTTGGTGTTCATGGTGAGTGAAAAATAGAGAGTCAAAATACACCATATTGTTTCATTGGGAATGGTGTCTTATGAACCTACCTATCTAAATTTTGAACCTAAAACTCTTGTTGTGAAGATCATGGTATGATAGTGGAATTTATTTTTTGGCATGAGAAATAGGAGTGGACCTTGCTGTACTGATCATCGGGTTGAGTCAAAATGGAAAAATGGTTTTCACCACGTTATGGTGAAGGATGTGTCGATGGGAAACATGTATATTTGGGGAGAAATTATTTAGTAGATGCATCATCTATGTCTAATGATTCATAATCATGATTCTTAGGTTTTAGTCTATAATTCAATCAAAAGTCGATGGAGATTTATATAATTTTATTTGGAGAATTAATTTGGAATTAATTCATACTACAAGGAGTTATAGAATTTTACCATGATATTAGTTATAGTGTAATTATATTAGAAGAAATAATGGAAGGAGTTTTGGTAATTTTTAATGTCCTAATTAGTCTCTGAAAAAATCCGATTTTTTGTCTCATACTCCCTCCATTTGTATAAGGGAGATCAGCTATTTACATAGGAAACTATGGTGAGAGACTATAAGCACATATTTTCATATCCATTAAATAAATAAAGAGGGTATAATTAACTATAAAATAAATATATATAATGATAAGAAGAAGAAGGTGTTCCTGTTGAGGGGTGGCATGTGTTTGGAAACCCTTGAAGGCTTTTCCAAAGAAAGATAATAACAAGTTTTTTAGAGGATATCACAACAATTCTGTGAAGAGAAGTGAGGGGAATTCAATAACACGCATCCATAACTAGTGAATTATTTATAAAAATGATATAGATAAAGGTAACTATATTTCCATAAACTATTTTTAAATACTACCTCAAAGTAGAGATCAAAGGAGAAGGAAGATGGAAGTGAGACAACAACAACAATGATCCAAAGTTAGGGCAGTGACCCTTATGTGACAGTGATTTGGACCAAACATTATAGTGTAGTAATCTTGGTAAACAAGTGACCTAGTCTAAATTCTACCATTATTCAGTGTGGATAATGGTTTCTGGGGCATGACACATCATCTTAGAAAGCTCTTTAGAGTATCCTAGTGAGGGTGAACAAAGTAAATTCTTTCTTCCCAGTTTAATTTGTACTTGTACACAAAAGGGGGTCAATAAAACTTAATTAATATCTAGTAATAAGGTTAAATAAATTAAATAGGTTATTGGATAATGTAAATCAAAATATTATAAATTGTGACCATTAATTTTAATATTTAATGATCCAAATATTGGAGTGATAAATTTAAGGTAAAGTGTTTAAATTGGTTTTGAATGGAATACCCTAATTCATCCCCCTCCCCCTCAGGGTATATATCATTTTAATCCCATTGTAGGACTAATCAACAACCTGTACTAGTATTACCACTCAATATATCATGTTCCAATACGTTCCCACTCTAGGTATGGTTATGATAACACCTTATCACTCAAATTAAGGTTAGTCCTTTGGGATATTTCATTGGACACACTGAGATTCATCATCTATCTTAATAACATGGTAAAGACATGCATGAAATAAAAAAAAGGCACTTGATCTATCACATAATATCACCAAATCATCACTAGTGCACTAGTCACTAAGGACCTATCCCCACACCTCAATGAACATCATTTTCCATCCATCCCAAGCACAACATGCATGTCCTCTTGAAATTCTCATATTTCCTCTTAGGTAATCCACTAAGGTCCTTCATACCCATACTATTCTTTTATTTCTATCACCAAGTCACATCCAACACTATAAGGGTGTTCCCACTACACATAGGCTTCATATGACTCTGACATTAGTATGTCGTCCCATGTCCTCTTCCAATTCTCATGTCATAATTAGGTCCCACTAAGCATAGAATATCCCATGATACCTCACTCTAATACTCTTATAAAATTTATGTTAATCAATTAAAAAATCCACATGAAACATCCTTGTGTCCTATCATCCACCTCCCTTAGAAAATATATCAAAACCCTATCAACACCTGGAAGAATCATCTCAGTCATTGAACATGCCAAGAGTCCACTCCAACTTCAACATGATGTCTCTCATCAAGTGTGAGATATACGAACATCTCTCCTATTATCTCAAGGCCTAAGCCTCTTATTACTACCCAATTAACCCTAGGAAACCAACCTAGGATAACCACATCTTATCCTAACCCAGAGGATTTCCTCGAGTCTTTCATAATCTAAATTATAACTCCCACCCCTTGTTTATATAGTCATTTGGTGATCCCAATCTTTACAAAGTCTTAAAGAGAACTTTTTTTTACCTAGAGGGATCAATGTCACCATATCTCTTTTGCCTAGGGTGATCTGAGTCTTTATCATTTCACACTATCCAATGATAACATGTATTAATGATCTCTCATTCATGAAAGTCATATAAATTTATATTAAAGGGATTTACTAGTCGGATTAAAATTATTGTAATGAAATTTATTATATTAAGAGGAAGTGATTAAACCCAAGTCAAAGGATTATCTATATAAGGGAATATGAAAACTATATATAAACAGAAATTAAGAAATATTGTAAATATGCCATATTTTCCACTAAAGGTAATTTGTATTATTTTGATCACCATCTCATGGGATTGAGAGAGATTACTATGAGAAGCCAAAATAATTCTTATTTTAGAAGGTATCCATGGTTCAAGAAGAATTTCACATCTTATGGGTGGAATGCTCCATCCTCCATGATGTTATAGCATCTCATGTGTAAAGGAGGTAGAAGAAGAGAGATTCGGGCTAAGGGAGTTTCCACTAAGGATACATACATTTCTATCACATGGAAGTAGACTATAAATAATCCCAAGGATTATCCTTGGTGATTCAATCATGAACTCATGTGTTTATAATACATGATTTTATTCTTTGAATGAATAATGCTTCACATGAATGAATGAATTTAACTCCCATGAATTTCAACTTATGAAATGTTTCATTAAATTATTACTACATATAAGATCAACCCAAATAATAACATTTATCATTCAAATTTTTAATATATTTTAGACATTGCTTTCATCTCATGCATGTTGTACACCCATAATATATAGCCTCTTATATCATATGAAAAGCTGGATTTAGAGTATATTCTTTACAATTTACCACTATCTTTAAAGTCATGAATACTTTTTAAAATATCACCATATATTGTATCATATATAATAAATTGTGAAACCCTATGAAAAAATTATTTTGTATATATTTTCCAAAACACTTTGAAATTTATCATTAAATACACCTTGTATCACATTATACGACATACCATATGATTACCCTTATAAAACACTTTTAGATAAACTTTAAAACATTTTAGAGTATCTCTACGACTCAAAATCAATCCCCATTAAGTAATATACAAAGAGTAACCCCATAAGACTTTATATAGTTGAAGAAAATACATATTTATGAATCCATAAATGTAAGCAAAGAGAATCCTCTAGAAAAGTTTCAATGCTTTTGAAGTTGTAAAGGGATACGGTGTGATATCCCTTAAATTCATGTATCTCTATACCTATTTTCATCATTTTATATCATGTAAAAACATGAATTCTCATATTTTCCATTCATCCAAGACATTTAGTGACCATGTGACATAGGCAATGTCAATCCCATATAGCCAAATCATATGTTCATGATTCATAGAGTATAGACTAATCTGGTCAATCAATACATCACATGCCATTCATCCTTATAGATAATAACATCACAAGTCCCTTATACATATAGATATAAAATATCTAGGTGTGTATCCACACTCCCATATTCTATCTCAATTTAGGGCCTAGATGTCATAATCATCATAGGATTGGAAAAATACCATCTTGGTTAAGCTCCAATCGATGATATGATCTATAACATACCCAACCACCCCCATATTAGCTAAGTTAATATGTATAATTATGTAAGTAGGGTATCAAACTATAAAGTTTATCTTGCTAGGTATATTTAAAACCTTAGGTAATGGGGAATAAAATATGATCTATGAACCCCCATTATACCAAAACAAATTGTATGACACTCCATGTGGTATACATAGTAAGTTATCCAATGCACATAAAGAATCATTTTTTTTACATGTCATGGGAATATTTTTTATCTCTATACAAAAATACTACTCACACTAACCTTAATATTTCACCATAACCTATAATATTCAATAATGAACATTATTTGGGGACAAACTCAAATTCATACTTTGAGAGCTTAGTTATCATTACACTTCACGAAACGTGTGTATATATATACATTTATGTATCCAACGTGATATAATTATAAAATATGTCTTTCCTTTAATATGATATATTTAAATATTCTTAAACTCTTTAAGAATATTTAAGAAAATCAACATAATCACTGGTATCTCATATCATATATGATAAACTTCCCGATCAGCCTTGTATTTTCTACACTTTATAGGTTTTTTAACTAATTACATCATATGTAATTCATGTCAAATATCTATGTGTACATCTAATAAAACACTCCCACTCACTATTTAGTGATAACATCTATAAAGTATGTAATTTTGAATAATAGTGAGATTTAGGAATCATATTCCTTGCTATTCAACTTCTTAAACATATTTAAACTTATTAACTTCACAACATCAATTGTTATGATGTAGACTTCCATTGTCTACATATAAAACTTTTTAATTTCATTATAATCACCCTTACAACCATATTTCGTTAATAAATTTCCTTTAGTTAATGTAGCTAGGTAAATTATTTTTTTACTGGTCCTCCTAAACTCTTTTTGGATAATGTGAACATTACTTTAATATGATAATTAATTAAAACTTTTATACTTATATTCAAATTCCCTAAGCTATTTTAGGATATCAAGTGTAATTAACATTTCATTTTTGACTGGTATAATCCTTCAATAAGTGGTTTTTTTTACTTCCTTAATACCTAAATGTATCTATTTACCTTTTTCATTATCATCACATATCCTAAACACTTTTATGATATTGATTGAATAAAAGTTTAATCTTATAATGGTATAATCTTTTAGAGATATTTATATTCACATTTTAAATGGGAACTAAATGTAACACATTACATGTTTTTCTTTACCATCATATATCTTAAACATTTTAGGATATTAAGTGGAAATAACATTTACTTGATATTGATGTAATCCTTTTTTCATTAACATTGAACTTATTTAAGTTCAAACATACCCCCACTATCATATGAGATATCATATTATTTTTATAATATCTTTCTAAGATACACAAATCCTTTTGTGTCAGGAAATAACATTTATTTCCTTTCAGTGTGAACATTTAAAACATAAACTATTATTTCCATATGTGTTTTTAAATGTGTTAGATCATTTTATTTTGAGAAGAAACCATTAAAAAAATATACCTTTATTGGGTGTAAAGAACGCATTCCCTCGTATTTTAAAAAATAGTTGTATAAACACTTTGATCATGGATAAAAACCTTTATCCTAAATATACACTTTTATCCTTGATAAACACTTTTATCCATTTATTTTTATTTAAAAAATTTATAGAACCTAATAAATCATAAACTATGTGTATAAAATTAATCAAATCATTTTTATCATAACAAATCATTATTATTGAATATCATTTCTTATCACATAAGATAAATGAGATTAAGATGCACATTTTTTACTTATATTCATTTAATATTGATGAAATCATTTAAATTAAAATCCTTAATGTAGTAACTATTTACTTTATCTCGGGAATATAAACTACAAGATCAATGAATTATTCCATTGATTTTTAACTCCTGTATATTTAAAACACTTTCTAAATACAAATTTCATATCACATACCTTTAAAAATAGAATATTTAATTTATAAATAATATATACCAAGAATGGAAATTCCATGGAGTTTCAAAAAATTCAAAAGGTATATCTAGGATAATCCAATAATATCCAATTATTACTCTTTCTTCCTAACAACACAAGAGTTCAATGACCTTGATCGGCATCTTGAAGAAACATTGTTGAAGTTTTCAACCAAATTTTCTTCTTATATTTTGAAATATTAACTAATTTTCTTCTCTATAAATTACTTTATAAAATATAAATCCTATAAATAATTCATATATATTCCCAACACTTTGAGAATATTGGGTAAATTTTCTCTGAATTCAATCATATTGTTGAAACATTTCCATATATGATAATAAGATAATTCCATAACTAGAACAAGAAATTTTTAGTCACCCCTTAAAGTATGTTATAGAAATAAAAAAACATAAATAATCTGTATTTAAAACACCCATAACATTTCATTTAAAAAACTATTTTTTATATTATCTTATCAATATCTAAATGAGATAAAAATACCCATATTTGGAAAAAAAATTATCTAAACTTTAAGTGTCCAAGTTATCAATGCAGCAACTCCTTTTCTCCATTAATTTAAAGGAAACTTCCATATTCAATTATTTTTATATTCTAATATTATTTATATTTACACCACATTGTAATACATATAGATGATATTATATATCTTTCATAATAATATAATTTATTTTTATAACCAATAATGTTTTAAGTAAACCTTTATTATAATCAATCCATCAATATATTCAATACTATTTAATATCATTTTATTCTCTGTCATATTGAGTATATGAGACTAAAATTCCTTAAATCATTGAAGTAACCATTCATATTGAGTATATGATTGGATACTAAGATTAATTTTTTAATTTCCCATCTAATTTATTTGAAAACATTAATGAATCATTAAATGATTCTATAATAATCTATATTGATGTGTTGATTAATTTCAGCACTTGATTATTCAAGAATTATCTATTCCAACACATATAATTATCTTTAAGAACTTTTCATAAATCTCCATTATTACATATGAACTTCTATTAATTTTACAGTCTTAAGAGATACTTGTATTATGATTCTTTTTATCAAGGACGCATTATAATGTTTAGATTGATGATGATGATGATGATATCTATAGAAAAAGATTTTATCATATGATTATAATATATTATTAATCATTTAATAATAATTTTATAAAATGTTTTCCCACTAAAATGATTACCCCTTTTTTGCACCATATCTATTAGTAGGGAAAGATCCATATTTCAAGAAACATCCATATTTGACTATGTAATGAGTCTTATTTACCTTTCCTCTCACCACTTGTATTATTTAGGTAGTGAATCATTCCAATAATATCATATATAACTCTTCAATAGTTGATTGAAAAAAACTTTTTCCAATCCATCATATGGATAAACTCAACTCTATTACCTTATTAATATAATCCTATTAGGGTCTCCTAAGTAGTGCTACCCAAATAAAATGAAAAAAACAGGATAACAACAAACAATCATGGGGAACCCGTATTTGGTCTGACCTACCCATGTATGTTCCAATGCCACATATAATTTCTTTATTTAAACAAGATAATATAGGGGCCCCTATATTTGGAATGACCAACCTAGTTGGATGGTTTAGGTCTTGAGGAGCGCCACTTTGGTAGGAATCTAACACTTAGTATTTTAATGGAATTTTAATATTGTTATCTTATCTTAGGTTATTATCTTCATCTATGAATGCTTCTAGTGATTTTAGTCTATAATATTTTTTCATACTTTAAATAAACATGTTCAAAACATATTGACATGTAACTCTTTACACAAAACATAAGTTTGTGTTACTCACACAAAATTAGAAGACAAGTATATATATACATAATTGAATAAATCATATTCATAGGTTACATAAACACATCATGTAAAGGTTTATAATTATATGATACTAACAATATTCACATGATTAATCCTAGAGAAATGTATACCAACACCATTCACTTTCCTATATAAGGCATAGGCCGCTATGTAATTAGGTAGTTCAACCCAAAGTCCCTCTACCCAGGGATACTTGACTCAATTGATAATTCAAATAATAATTATAACACATAATATATATAAACTATACCAAAATTCTAAATTCAAGATGGTAACTCCAAAAAAAACTTAGGTAAAGGTATATGAAAAAATAGATTCATTATCATACATATAATGTAATGAAATTATCTACATAGAAGCAACTTAAAAATTAAACTAAATCATACACCAGATTTTAATTCCTTAAATAATTTACTAAACATGAATATAGAAATGAATAGCCTTTTAAATATAAGGACAATTAAAATATTTGAACATGAGATAATAATTCATCAAAAATTCATAAATAAAAGGCATTCCATAATTTTGAATATAAACATTTTATATTCATTATAATATGAACTCTTTAATATTATTCCTTATAAGGAATATTATTTTTAATACCTGATATTTTTAAATTATAAACATTTGTGTAATCCAAATTTCTATTATATAAAAAAAATTACATAATATAATATCAAATATTTATTCATCATTTAAACATTAATCAAAGCAGTCATCCAAAAAAATCTGATGTGGATTAAATAATATCCAAATAATACCCTTATAATTAAAACAATTAAAATTAGTTGATTATGAATAATTTATAATTTGAATATAAACATTTTTTATTTTTGACCTTATTTCTTAATTTATAAACCTTTATAAATTATCACTTATGATTTCTAAATAATATCTTTTATTTTTTCTTAAGAAATTCCATATAATTTTTTAAAAGGTATTTTAAATATTTACATTTAATTCTTAATGAATATTTAATAATAAATAATTCATAAAAATTAATTAATTACTTATAAACCCTTTATACTTAATTAGTTTATTAACCTTTTATTAATTAATTAATATCCCCTAAATACCTCTTATAATGATTTGTATTCATTTTATAAACTGTTTAAATCATTTTATTTGTAAAAAAAATAAAAAATAAAAATAATTATGTTTACCCTTACGCAAAATCTCTATTCTGTGTATGGGTAACCTCTTTCTACCCTTATATAGACACTCTGCATAAGGGTAATTCATTTTCTATTAGTCCCTTATTGATAATGGTAAAATGGTCAAGAGAGAGGTGAATTGACATTTTAAAACAATTTTAACCACATTTCAAAGATAAGTTAATGAAATGGAAAAAAAATTAACACAATGATTTTTATAGTAGTTCAGAACTAAATGATCCTAGTCTACTCTTCACCTGTATCACTACAAAGAGAGTTATAACCTATATTTATAGAATCCATGAATTTTTAATGGATATCAAAACCCTTTTACATCTACCTTTTTAAGCCTTGTAGGCACAACCCAAAATGATATCCTTTTTTACACATGATGGATTAACCTGATCACCCATCCCTTTTCACACCTGAATTCACAACACAGAAACAATATTTTGAAGTGGTGATAGAAACTTGACCTAACTTTTAAATGGTCTAAGGCACAATTGAATCCCCTTACTTTTTTGGGTTATGGTATAAACCGAATTAACCTTCTTTTTTCTCACCAGGAGGCACCACCCAAAGCTTGGATTTTTTTAGAGCTAAAACCCACTATCCAATGTTTTAATCGGTAGTATAACCTTTTAAAATTAAACACATATAAAATAAAAAGAAATAATTAAAACTATATAACCATATAGATAATTTTGGAACTGAGTTTTGTGGTAGTAATGTTATCTCCAATAAAAATAGATCAAATTATTGTACTTTGGTTTAGAGAAGTACTTGATCACCAAAGTATGTATCACTTTTAAAGTTCAATAATATACTCAATATCTTGTCTTGAATTGGATCTAACAAACTTTGTATACATATCTATTTTATACACATCAGATTCAAACCATGAAGCTTGTTCCATTTAATCCTTCTCAAATCTTCATGTGCTTTTTTTATTGAATTTTCATGAAAAACATACATATGTGGGTTAATTCAACAATCAGTAACATTTAAATAATGTTTTATAGTGATAAAACATTATAATAATTAATAAAATACCAAAATACAATAATAAAAATGTAAAATTCACTAACATCACTCCCCTAGAGTTTTTGAGATAAACTATTCAAATTCCAACCACTTTAAATTTTACACTTGTGTTTTCCCAATAAACCAACTTGAGACTTCAACCCACGTGATGATAAATTAATTCTATATAAAGTTATTCCAAGTAAAATTCCATTTTATCTAAATAATAAATAAGTATTTAAGTAATATTAAATGAGTATTTACATGTGGAAAAAATGCAGTAATTCAAAATATAGATGTATAAATAAAATAGAGCATGATTAGAAGTAAAAATGTGACAAATTAATTAAGTGACCATAACTCTTTTGTGGTCAGTTAATTTTTTCTTATTATTGATTTATTTTTTTCATTTGGTCAGTTCATTTTACTTCATGCATTAACTTAATGTGATTTTATAAATTCACTTCACATGGTCACTTCAATTCTCATACGTTCACTTGATTTCCTTCATGAGGTCACTTATAGACTTTTCCAAATTCTCAATCATGGAAAATTTAACACTCATACAATCACTTGATGTTGTTTTTGCAGTCAAGTGAGTAATTTTTCTAATTATCACTCAGATTCAATTCAACACTCATACAACCACTTGGTTTTCTTTATGTGATCACTTGGGGACTTTTCCAAATTCTCTCTCACAGTCAATTAAACTCCCATACAGTCACTTGATTAATTAACTAAAATATATAAAAAACTAAAATTAAATATATCTTAATATATGATAAATTAAAATTATTTTAATTATCAAAAATACTAATAAATAAATTTGATCAAGGAGACAATTCAACATCCTCCTCATTTTGATAATTTAAAAATAAATGAAAATTCCAAAAATTTATCCCCTTTTAAAATTGATAGAAAATATTGTTCAATGTCTCCTTAAATGAACCATGTTTTATGGTATAATGATTCCCCCACTAAGATAAATAGTCATTACCAGTAAATAAACTAACCTTTATAATTAAAAAATTGAACATGTAAAGCTCCCCTTGAATGATTATTGGTAAAGAAACTGACCTTTCTAAAGTTAACATAGAAAAAATCTACCCCTAAATTATTACTGGGAAAGAAACAAACCTTAAAAGTTAAATCAAACACATAACTAGTCGTCCCATAAATTTATACATTTTCAAATAGAATATGAATACAGAAAAAGATACTTAGTCATAATAGTATAAATTAATTTGGAAAGATATGTTAGAATCCTCAAGGTACCAAAAAATCATTTAAATATTTTCAATGAGTTATTTAATGATTTTCAATGAATTAAATAGTAACCAAATTTTTAATCACGTGCTAGAGAGACAAAAAAATAGATGAACAAAAATAAAACTGGCTAAAAGAAATAAGTTTAAATTTTTAACTCAAAATTCAAGTAAACTCCTCCAAACTATGTGGTGTATGATTAAATTCCCACCATTCCAAGTTTAAATTATATTTTATCAAATGTAGATAAATGTAGGGGTTTAGTAAAAATTCCAAAATATTGATCTTTTTAAGAAATAAATTATAAAATAATATTTCCCTTTTGAATAAGATCTATAATAAATTGATACATGAAATCAATGTGTTTCATCCTATAATGTTATAAATTTTTTTAGGGATATAAACATTGTAAGTATTATCATAATAAATAAGTATCTTATCATAATCAAAACTAAAATCATAAATCATTTTTTTAACCAATAAAGAATGTAAAAAATTAAAAGAAATAACTTACTCACTTTCAGTAGTTGATAAATCCACTGAATTTGTTTTCTTAGAACTCCAATAAAATAAACATATACCAAGAAAGTGACACATACCTGATGTTATTTCCCTATAAATTTTGCATCCACCAAAATTCAAATCTGAAAAACTAGTTAGTTCAAAAAATCTATGTGTGGGAAAAAATAATATAATATTCAAATAACTTTTAACATAATTAATTACACCTTTAACTAATTTTAATTGATTTTATTTAGGATTATATTGTAATTTATCACATATACATACTGAAAATATAAAATCCGTTCTAGTTGTTATCAAATATGGAAAACTACCAATCATAGATCTAAACATCTTATTATAAATAAATTTTACAACTTCACCATAAAGTACCTTACAATAAATACTAATTTGGATATTTTATCTTTTAAAATTATCAAGACCAAACCTGGTATTTAATTATTTAGTATATTTTGATTTATTAATAATGATACCATATTTTCATTGGATGATTTTTAAACCCAAAAATAAATTAAGTTCACCCTTAAGGATTATGTCAAATTCTAAAGATATTAACTTTAAAAATTCATTAAAAAATAAATCACTTGAATAACTATTGATAATATCATAAAAATATATTTGGAATATCAAAATATATTTTGATGCACTTTTCATAAATAAGGTTGGGTCAAATTATCCCTTTTCAAAAACATTGTTTAAAATAAATAAATATAACCTATCATACCAAGCTTGAGGAGATTGTATTATAAAATAAAAATATTTTTAGAGTTTCAAGACATGTTTAAATTCAAATTTATTCTCAAAATAAGGAGGTTTTTTATATAATATTTTTCAAAAATATATCGATTCAAAAATGATATTTTGATGTCTATTTGAAAAAAAAAATCCTGAAATGAGATGAAAATTATAAAAGAATTATTATAGATTATAATTTAGAAACTAGGAAAAAAGATTCTTCAAAATCAATTACTTCTTCATAATTATAACCTTGAGTCACTGATCTATCCTTGTTTCTAATTACTTTACCAGACTTAACATACTTGTTTCTAAAGATCCACTAATTAATAAAAATGTTTTGACCCTTAGGGGGTTGAAATAAGGTCTATACTTTATTCCTATAAAATTAATTTAAGTGGTGTGATTCATTCACAAATTAAATATAATGTGTTATGGATAGTTTTAATAAAAATATGTGATATATATATAACATAATAATTATAAATTAAATATAATATATATATCATTAACTTTTCTTTAATTAAAAATACGACAAGAAAATGCAAACATCGTTCATGCGTACGTATGACATTCCATCTTTATGAACGGTGTGTTTAATTTTATATTTATATCTTTCATATATTATTATAAACACGTATATAATGAAAATATATGATACTTATATCATTTTTTCATTAATTAAATAAGTAAATAATGATCTAAGTAAGAGGATCAAGATTAACAAGTCAAAACATATATGAAAAACAAAGCAGTTATTACCTGAAACGTAACTTTAACATAAACTTATAACTAGATAGGTAATATAATGTCATAATAAAATATTATATGATATTATATATAATAATATGGTTCTATGTAATATCTATAATAAACTTATATTTATTATACAGAAGTTTTGATCATTCAAGACTTAAGGTAAGGGTTTTCGAATCTCACTTTTATTTCTGTGAGATATATTCTATATTCACCACTTATTATTGATGTGTGGCATATATAATTTCATATGAAATTTTATATCATTAATTTATTTTATTTAATTGTATTAAAAGTCTAATTTTATTTTATTATTTCATGGATCTCATGATACAAAAGATACTCAAGTAGTAAGGGGGTTTCTAGTCTCACTTTTATTTCTATGAGACTTATACGATATTCACCACTCATTTATTTTGTGTGGCATACATTCTGAACATAAATATATTTTAAGATTATTTTCCTTATATTTATTGGTATCTACATATTGATTTTATTATCTCTATTTCATGGGGTTTATGGTTCAAAAGCTACCAAATCTGTAAAGTAATTTTATCTCAATTTTCCTTATTTGAGACACATGTCATGTTATGAGCCTATGTTCTTCTAATAGGTGTATATACTAAACTTTTACCTGTAATATGATGAATATAATTCTTTTAATTTTATTATTTGATGGTAATTATGATTTAATGTTTCCATATTTGTAACAGTTTATTGCTACAATCTCATCATTTATCAGGATTGTTTATGATTATGCTTTATTGATGAAAACTTATGATCCATATGTCAAGAAAACTTATTAATTTTATTATACTATGGTTATTAATGATATATTCAATAAATGTTACCAATTTTTCACTCATTTTTACTTAATATAATTAAGAATGTGTTTTTAAGAAAATCCATCCTTATCTCTATCTTCGGTCAAAAATATGTGTTCATTCAAATCAATGTTTTCTGAAAATATTTCTAAAATGTTTTAAATGATCTTTTAATAAAATTTTCAACTAAAAGGGTTTTTAAAAATATTATGTTTTAAAAATTTATTTAATCTTTTTTTAAATTTTCTTTTATAAGTTTTCATGGTTATTTTCAAGGAAAATGGTTTTCAAAATGTTTTATGTTTTAAAAAGAGTTTTTCTAAGATGAAATGATATTTTCTTCAATAAATGTTTTAAATAAATTTTATTTCTTCCTTTATATTTTTTCAAAGTGGTTTTCAAGGAATATTATTTTGAAAATGTTATATGTTTTAAAAAGTTACTTTTTAATGAAATGTTATGTTTAAAGTGATCTTTCAAAATCCTTATCCTTCTAAAATGATTTCCTTTGATATATTTTATGCTTTACTAGGGATATGATCCTAAGATACCATTCATTTTCTTTCTTATAATGATTTATATTTTTATGGAATGGTTTTTAAGTAACGCGTTTCTTTTCCATGGGCTAATCATGATTAAAATAAATTGTTATGAAGCCAAATTCTTTTGAAGTATCTAATCTTATTTCAAAGAGATTGATATGAAACCAATTTCTTTTCTGTGGGTTGATTGAGTAATAAAAAAACAATTATTTTTACAGTTTTTATGATGATATGAAATCTATTTATAATTTATTTATGTTTTGGTTCAAGTAAATAGATTATATGATGTGGTGGCTCACATAGCACCGGGTAAACCCATTACATCTTATACAATGGGTTGGCCCAGATAGTGTCGGGTAAGACATTTATAGTTTAATACTATGGGGTGGCCTAGATATCATTATGTAATCCCATTATTTATTATATGATTGGGTGGCCCATATAGCATCGGGTAATATTGTTACATCTTATATGATGGGGTGGACTCGATAGTGTTGGGTGAGCCTGTTATAGATCTCCAATGCATTAGGTAAAGATTTATATTACATAATATAATGATCGGAACAAGTTGTTCAACTTGATCCAAAATAGGAAGAAGGTATAACCTGATACACTATAATAAAAGGGTTTTGATTGGAGATAGGGGTGTCTCCCTCCCATTAAGTTCATCCCCCATGATGTTCCCTGACATGTTTTGGCAATGATCCTTGACTTGTAGGGAATGATTTTATATGCTTATGTGAATGTTTCAAATCCCAATTCTTCTTCTTATCTTTTGATTTTATGAATTATTCTCTCTATTATGTTATGATTTATGTCTTTTGAACTACCATTATTTATTCCATGATTCATTTTTATGGTATTTGATATGAAGTTTATGATCCTATAATGATATAATTTCGTTTTCATACCCTTATTCTCATGTTATTCTTACATATCTCCCTTTTTTACCCTTAGTGAGCATCTGATCTCACCACTTTATTCAATTTTCTTTCCCCAATTTTTGAAAAAAGGTTTTAAATAGTAGTACTAAAGGGTAATATCTTTGAAGGATATGTTTAAGATATTTCACCAAGATATAAGATTATGTTTCCAAGTTTCCAAAGACACTAAATGTTTATGGTCCTCATGAATGTATTTTTTTAATGTGATGAATATTAATCTAAATTGATGTAATATCTATGTATTTTAATCCTGGGTCACTATAATATTCTATAATATTATGTGTAAGAAGATGTATAACAAGAGAGATTTAGGATAAGAGTGTTTTGACTAAACATACACACATGACCATCATATAGAAGTGGTCTATGAATAAGACCAAGGACACTCCTTGGTGATGAATTCATTAAAAAATTCATTTATAATGCTTGGATTTATGCCTATTCTAATTCATGATTCATATGAATAAATTAATTTAACACACATTTAGTTCAACTTATGAAATGTTTCATTAAATTATAGCTAAGAGGAATATCAACCCAAATGATAATGTTTATCATTCA
This sequence comes from Viscum album, assembly GCA_963277665.1. Taxonomy (NCBI): domain Eukaryota; kingdom Viridiplantae; phylum Streptophyta; class Magnoliopsida; order Santalales; family Viscaceae; genus Viscum; species Viscum album. Next base: position 207,871,776 of record OY728138.1, on the reverse strand, counting down.
AATATAAAAAATATGCTAGGAAGTGGATTTATCTCATGCGTGTTGTAAACCCATAATACATAGCCTCATGTATCGTGTAAAAAGAAGGCCTAAGGCTATGTTCCTTTCATTACCTACCTCAAACATTGAGTTACCACCCGCACCATGCTCTTCTCATCCTCAGATAAGCCCTTACATGCCTCATCCAATATTTTACCACCATTTGATCTCATATATCATACCAAAACATCCAAATAAGTAATTATAATGATTTATTATTTATTATTCAAATTAATCCAATAAATAATATTCACTAAAAAAACTATTTGGGAATCCTCAATTCATTGAAACCTCAATAAACCTCACGTTTTCATACTTAAAGCACCTCCTCTATCCATTCTATGAAAAAACCATATCATCCTCACTCGATTACACAATGATTCAGTGGAATAATAACTGAACCCCTATCTAAAATCATATGAAATAAAAAGTGATAAAGTTAAATAATAATGGAGGAAACTAGAGAGATAAACTCACCAACAATAACTACAAAACTCTTCCAAGAACAACCCCACATCAAGTGGGGACAAGGGAGGAAGATAGGGGAGGATCTGGCCAAAATAGACCTCCCTGATAACCGTTACCTTCCTAAAACCTGAAGGGACTAATCAATAAATTACCAGTCAACCCCTACTAAAAATACCTTAGGCATCGGTTAGGTTGGGGCCAGGAGTGTCATGTTATGACACCTCCCCCAGGTATAGGTCTTATCCCTCATCCTACCTCTGTTGTTGCACAACCCCACTTGATTATGTCATGAAATCCCCTAGAAAAGGGACCTGACCCCTATCCAACACCATTTTTGCATGATGTGTCCTTCATCAGAGCCACCCTAGAGGCCCTTGGACCTCAAAGTGAAACCCTCATAATGTTTATAGTGTGACCACCTCATTTCAGTTCATCAAGTTGGGACATTCTCTAGCTATATAATTTTTTCAAGGGCTCCCATTCTTACCTTGAAACACAATTGATCACTTTTAATACCTTACGAACCTCAATCTTCATCAAAAAAATTTCCTAAAGATTTTATAACACTTAAATTCATGATTTGAGTACCAATTCTTGAAATGAAATGTGATCTAAACCAAAATTCACACTCCATATAAATTTCACAACCCATAATGAAGCATTTCATTATAAATAATTGTAAATTTGATAATACCATATAATATGAGTGATTCTTATTAATAAGAAACCTTGATTTTAGGGAATATAAATGAACATGAGAAAATTCGATGACCTCCTCAAAGGAATCCCGAAATACCCCTTAACCCATAGTTGATGGAAAAGGGTGAGAGATATTTTACAGAGGTAATAAATTCCTTTGATAAATGGGAAATCTTGAGTGTTCAAATATTTCACTTAATTATGATCCTTTTGGTACTTACACACAAAGTAATCTATTCATATTCAATATTAGTGGACACGGCCTTTTTGAATAATAGAATCTTTAAGAATAAGTTCAGGTTTGTCATGATTTTAAATTTGGGAATGGTTTGTGGAAATTATTCTTGGGAATTTCTATATTGGAGTACTCATATAGGTGTGTGTATTTCATGAGTTCCTAGATCATTAGATCTTAAAATTACAAAAAAAAAATAAGTGCTTCAATTTATAGTTAATGTATCTCGGTGCAATGATTCTATATTAGAACCTATAGAAGACACATGTTGTATAAATTCCATTTGTTTCTGAGTAAATTATGCCCATGTGATAAATTAGATCTTAATGATATATTTTATATCTAAGATTCTGCATTAAAGTGATTAGGACACTAAAGTTCTTGGCATGATTAATATATATACAAGTAAATTGTTAAGTGTGCATAAGTGGTGGGTGTACTGAAGTGGTGGGCGTTTTTAAGTGTTGTATGTACTAAAGTAGTGAGTGTGTTAAGTGTTTTTCATGTTGGAATGATTATTTCTAATCATTGAGATAATTTATCCTTTGTTCATATGGACAAAAATCACCCTCCATTGATTGTTGTTCTTATGAGGTATTTATAGGAATCTTCGAGCATATGTTCTAGATCAATGTTGGGGGATATAAAATGGCTAGTGATCTCCAAGGATGATTCTCCTCATTCTACAATTAAGGAGTGAGATATATAATATCTCATGCACATGAAGATGAATGGAATAGAAATGGAAATGATGTGCATATGAAAATGGTTTCATGCTAGGTGAGTTTGGAAGTGCATCAAAGTTTGTTCATGATTGGGGACTTTAGTGGTGGTAAAAAAATTCGGTGGCCTATAATATGTTCACACTAAAGGATTTAAACGGTGGTAAACTTCAACATCACCTCGAGAAATGTTAGTACGCATGAATATTTTTTCTCCAGGATTCTTTGGAAAATATCTTCATCTTAAAATGGCTATATTTTTTATCTTTATTTCCATTTTATATCTACAATCAAATCTAATATAATGATTTACCCCCTTCTTATACGGTATACCAATAGCCTAAGTTTTTCATATATAAAATAAATCTGAAGTTCCTTAAAAAATTCAACACGATATTTAGGTAATTTTTTCTTAAATAATTGGTCAAATCCATGTCCAAATCTAGATAAAAGGTTTTCACCGCAACACTATTGGATTGTTTGATGTTATCGAGGGACCTTCAACCTTAGGAGAGTGATCAATCATGTGATTCATGGATAAAACTTATATATCTTCTTCATGGAATGAGGTATTATTTAAAATTAATACCATCTAAGTTAGGATCATAATATGGTCTTTAGGGGAAATTTCACCACATTTTTTATGCCTACAATCATTCACATTTAGACATTCACTGGCCTATGGATATGGCTACCACTTTAACCAAAACCCCATATCATTCGAATTAGTGGAACTAATCGATACACTTTTTGAGTTACCCTTTATTTATAGAAGTGATTCATATTCATAGACCAAGAGTGGTATCTAGAAACACATCATGGACCCTAAAGAGATAAGGATAAGTCATATTTTTTATAACTTACTACAGACACTTACCATGTAATATAATCTCTTTTTTCTATAATATCTTATAAAAAAATATGCATACTTTTTGGAATCATCCTTTTAAGATTTATTTATCTGTGTTTGACTATATTTGATGGATTTTCCTTCATCTTCCTTGGATATAGATTTAGTCCAATCACTACAATCCAATTAAAATATCCAAATAAAACTTCTTCCTATATTCGAAAGTGAAAATACTATTATGATCATTTAATTAACGTCATGACACTTATGATGAACCTGAGGAAAGCTACCTCACTACAAACATAAAATACCATAGATTTTTTCATGTATAAAAGTATGTGATTAAACTATGAAAATTGATAGTGAACTCAAGTTGAGAGATCAAATAAAATTCTCATAGATGGTAACATATAATAACTCCTAAAACATGTGTTTTTTCAATTCATGAGTCAGTCAGCAAGATCTACATTAGTTTATATCACTAATTTTGAATTCCATGGGAAGAAGTTTCAATAATTATGACCCCTAGAACCTGATAGCCATACATCATCTATGTCTCGTCGGTATAATGTATTTATACCATAGTATTCATACTTAATATTGTTGTCATAGTATCACATAGTTATCATTATATATAAGAAGTATTATATCCATTTGATAAAATAAATTATTTGAGGATATCACCATATAAATAATGTACACAAGTAATAATGCTATAATAGTAAGATAAAACCAAGTATAACTCAAACATTATGCACGGTGTGGTAATCAAAAATTACTTTTAAAGTTGGGTATAGGGAACCCAATATCTCAACAACAATTTAAAATAGGAATGATCCTAACAATATCAAATGAATTCAAAGAAGGAATATCTAAATATGAAGTTTAATAATCGAACTAAAAGAAACCATTAAAATGAAAAGGAAAATATCATTGAGAAATATTTATCATAGTGAGTTCTCTTTATCTCACTCTTACTCTTAAAACTCAATTCACCAAAGTATTGTAATAAATCCATTGGATAGTTTCTCCCATAAATTAAATAACTTTAGGTTGTGTCAAATTCACATGGATAAAACACATATCATAAATGGTGGTCAAATATCCGAACTGAAAAGGGAACCTTGAGAGACTAATAAACAAGTGGAAAATAATGGACACATAAAGGGTAGATAATGTCAAATAGATATATAACACAAATTAAGACAAAAATAATTGGTGAATAAACACATTTTTGTGGGAGTATAACTATGGGATCAAATTGATCAATAAATGAGATAATACAGTATATGTAAAGATAAATAATCACAAGTATAAAGTAAATGGTCAATATAAACATTATGAATAATAAATAAGTAGTCCTAAAAAGCTAAAAAAACCAAATAAGAATGTGATATCCCAATGAAAAAAGAATCCCAGAATAATAATAATCTAAATAATAAATGAATTTTTCATAGAATAGTTTTTAGGAACAAGATAAAATGAAAATATAATTAAAAGAAAATTTAATGTATGATATTATTAATATCATTTTAGCACATCTTCTCCTGGAAAAAAATATGTATTATACTTAACTCAAGTTATTCCTACCCCAAGGTCATTGAATTCGGAAAATGTTTATTAAACTTAACCAATGGTTAAATTTATATAATGGAACATCATTCATCAAAACATCAGCTAAATTATCATCAACATATATCATGTTGACACATAATTTATTAGATTTAATTAAAACTCTAAAAATAATGCACTTAGATGTTAATATGCTTTGATCAACCGATTAAAACATGGTTTTCCAAAAAATTAGATATATATTTACTATCACAAAATTTGGTAATGTCACATGAGGATAATGAAATTTTATTTACCAAATATTTCAACCATAGAGTCTATTTAATTTATTTTATTAAATCTATATACTCTGGATTAGTAGTAAAAAGGAACACTATTAATTTATGTTATCTTTTTCGATCCTCTATATACATTAAAAAATAGTTGATAACAGAATTTATAGTGTCAACATTTGTAGGTAAATTCAAATCTATAAAACTTATAATTTTATATTGAGAATAAAATTATTTTTATAATAGAGATTTGGATCATAATAAAATATTTTAACATCCTCTGGTTTGGGTGGATCATATCATGCATCTTCAATTCATGTATAGGGGAATGATGTTTAGAAGCCTATGGAGTATCAATACTACATAACATGATTTAACGTCACTAGAAAAAGCCTTTATCAGTGCAAGAAAAACATTGTTGATATAAGTGCCATTAAAAGGGGACCCATTTTATCAGTTCTAGAAAATCACTGATAAAGATGGACCTTTATCAGTGCTAAAAAAAGAACTGATAAAGGTTGGCCTTTATCAGCACTACTTTTAGCATTGATAAAGGTCATACTTCTATAGTGTCCTGTTAAAATTACAGCACACTACAGCAACAAATACAGATAAATACAAGAAATTATGGGATATAGAGAATTCATAATTTAATTGAAATGAAAAGTACATCAAAAATATACTTAAAAAATACACCATTATAGATATTTCATACATTGTTTTTTATAATAACATTATAAGGTACAATTTATCATAAACATTCAAAAACGCCAATGGTTTCATTGTCTTTTGATCCCAACCCCTTTCAAAAAATACATATCATGGTATCAATTTCCAAAAAAACCACCCCAACTTAAGAAAAATAAACCACCTATATAATAAAATAATTCTTATGTTAGTAATACTATAAATAAATAAATTAAACATAAATATGAAATAATACATTAAAAAACTATCATTTTTTAACTGAAACCACGCAATTTGAGTAATACTCATCACATAATGCATAAAATTGATGTAAAGATGAATCCTACACATCAAAATTGACTTACAGATTCTTTTCATAAAGTTTCGAAACAATGCTAATTTTTTTTCTTGGTTTTGATTATATCACTTGTTATGTTTACTAAAATGTCAATTTAAAATAAAAAATACACACTTTGAGACATATCAGTCACACTATGTGTTACATTCAGGTGAGGCTCATTATAACACATCAAAAATGACTTATGGACCATTTTTATAAAGTATCAAAACAATCTGAATTCTATTTCATGGTTTTGAGTATGTTCCCGGTGGTTTTTACAAAAACTTCATTTTAAACTGAAAACATGAACTCTGATTCATAATTGTCACACCGTGCATCAGATATATGTGTGGCTCATTATTACACATCAAAAATGACTTATGGATCATTATCAAAAATTATAAAAAATCTAAATATTTTTTCTTAGTTTGATTATGTCACTTTTTTTACTGAAAATCCATTTTAAAAACACACTTTGAGAAATATCGGTCACATCATGTGTCAGTTTGACATGAGACTTATTCCTACACATAAAAAATAAATTATGAATCATTTTACTAAATAATAAATAAAATTATGGTGTGTTTTCTATTTTTCCATTAAGTGACATATTTTGAACTAAAATATAAATTGTAAACTGATAGCAGACATTTTGACTCATACCGGGCACAACGTGTATCAGATTGTGGTGCAGATTATTCCTACATATCAAAAATGACTTATTAATATTTTTTTAAGTATAAAAATAATTCAAATATATTTTCTCATTTTTGATTATGTCAATATTCTTTTTTACTAAATTTTCAATTTTAAATAAAAATACACACTTTGGGTCATACCTATTACACTATGTATCGGATTGAGGTTTGGTTGATTCTTATACATAAAAAATGACTTATGGATCATTTTAATAAAGTATCAAAATATTTTGAATGTGTATTCTCAATTTTTAGTATATGAATTGTTTTTTTAATGTCATTTTAAACTGAAAACACACACTTCGAGTCATGCTGGTCAAAGCATGTGCCGTTTTGACATGAGACTGATTCTTATACATCAAAAATTATTTTTGAATTTTTCTATTAAGTTATCAAGACAATATGATCATGTTTTCTCAGTTTTTGGTAAGTGAAACATGTTTTGAATAAAAATTTCAATTTTAAAATGATAACAAACACTTTAAGTCATACAGAGCACACCATGTATCAGATTAAGGTGTAGCCAATTTCTACATGTTACAAATGACTTATGGATCGTTTTTAATAAATTATCGAAACAATATAAATTTTTTTTCTTAGTTTTTAGTATGTCACTTGTATTTTTTTTAAATGTAAAATATAAATAAAAAGACACCCTTTGAGTCATACCAGTAACCCTATGCATTGGATTTGGTTTCATATGATTCCTACACATCAAAAATGAGTTATATATTATTATTATAAAGTATCAAAACAATATGAATGTGTTTTCTTAGTTTTGAGTATGTCACTTGTGGTTTTTACTAAAATGTCCTTTTAAACTAAAAACATGAACTTTGAGTCATAATATTCACACCATGAATCTGATTGATGTTTGGATGATTCCTAACCATCAAAAATGAATTATGAATTTTTTTTCTTAAAGTATAAAAATAATCCAAATGTGTTTTCTCAGTTTTTAGTATGTCACTTTCTTTCCAAAAATGTCATTTTAAATTGAAAACATGAACTTTAAGTCATACCGGTCGCATCATGTGTCAATTTGATGTGATACTGATTCTTATATGTCATAAATGACTTATGAATCATTGTATTAAATTATCAATATAATATTAGTGTATTTCAGTTTTCAATGAGTGACACATGTTTTGAACTAAAATGTAAATTTTAAATTGATAATGGACACTTAGAGTCATATCGGTCACATTGTGTATTGTATTGAGGTGAAGCTAATTTCTACATATCATAAATGGATTATGGATCATTTTAAAAAATTATATAAACAATATGAATGAATTTTCTTAGTTTTGAGTATATAACTTATGATTTTTACTAAAGTTTAATTTTAAACTGAAAACAAACACTTTGAGTCGTACTGACCACATTGTGAGTTAGATTCACTTATGGATAATTCCTAAATGTTACAAATTAATTATGGATCATTTTCCTAAATTAGAAAAATAATATGAATTCATTTTCTCATTTTTGTGTATATCAATTTTTTTTACTATAATACCATTTAAAATTAAAAACACACACTTTGAGTCATACCGATCACATCAGGTGTCACCATGATGTGATACTAATTCCTACACTTCACAAATGACGTATGAATCATTTTATTAAATTATCAAGACAATCCGAGTGTGATTTCTCAATTTTTAGTGAGTGACATACATTTTGAACAAAAATGTCAATTTTAAACTAATAACGAATACTTGGATTAATACTGGGCACACAGAGTATCAAATTAAGGTGTGGATAATTCATAAAATTAAAAAATGACTTATGGATCATTTTCCTAAAGTATAGAAATAATCCAAATGCATTATCTTGGTTTTGATTATGTCACTATTCTTTTTTACTAAAATGTAAATTTTAAATAAAAGGACACACATCGAGTCATGTTGATCACACTGTGGGTGAGATTGAGGTGAGGCTTATTCCTACACATAAAAAATGACGTATGGAACATTTTCATAATGTATCAAAACAATACGAATATTTTTTATTGGTTTTTAGTTGGTGACATGTGTTTTGAACTAAAATTTCAATTCTAAAAAAAAGGACACATTTGGATTCATATCGGTCACACCATATATCATATTGATGTACAGTTTATTCTTACATGTCAAAAATACCTAAATATCATTATAATAAAGTATCAACGCAATATGAATTTTCTTCTTATTTTGGAGTTTTTCATGTGTGTTTTTTATTAAAAACCCAATTTAAACTGAAAACATGCACTATCACACCCGTTTTTTTTATTTTATTGTCTTGGTTTTGATCCGGTTCATTGAAAATAAAGATCCATTTATTGGGTTTTGGGAGAGATTAATTTTGAGTTTTTAACTGCCCTATATTTCTAATAATCCTATATTGGGTTCCCCATTGCTTTTTTGGGAGTTTTTTAAGAAACGGTGGTTACTTCATGATTTGGGCCAACCTTGAGCTCATTTCCAGATTTAAAAACCAAATTTGTTTCATTTATAACTAATATTTTTCAACATTTTGCACCCATTAAATTCCCTAAATTTCCTAAACTTACATATTCAAACCACCATATCCTTTTTTACCTCTTAAGAATTCATAATCATGGTGAATTTGGGTTACTTATTTAGGTATTGGGCCAACCCGTGGGCCCATTTCCAGTTTTAAAAAAATAATTGGTTACTTTTATATCTTATTCATTTTTTTATAATTTTTGGTGATTCCACCTCCCACTCGAGTAAAATAAAAATATTCACACCCACAAGTTCCATTTTCCCTATTTGGATCTCATCGTAGTCGCGGATTAGGGAAAAACATCTCGATGTTTCTTAACTCGTACTGATTTACCAAAGGTAATTTGTATCATTCAAATTCATTCAATTTGTACTTTTTTTCCTCAAATATTATTTAAATAGTTCTTCCAGACCTTGAGATCCTCTCCAAGGAGTTTGAATCCATTATCGTTCCTCTATGGGTTCAAATATAAGTAAAGACGAAGAGTTTTCTAGTTTCCAAGGTGAGACTCCTGCTCATTTCTCCTCCCTCTTCCTATCCTTTCATTAATTCTTGGTTTTCTATTCTACTATTGTCATGATAGACCTAGGGTTCTATTATACCATGATTTTTTATGGGTTATTTGTTCTTTTGGGTCTGATTGTCATAGGTTTAGGGTTTATAAACCCTCGAATGGTGATATCGGGTGTGTGTTTCCATTAAACCAAGGATTTGTGGTAGGATATCCCATTCACATGCCTTTATCTTTTAAAATTCATCATTTTATTATTTTTATCACATGATATATATGTTTATTATTGTTTTTCACCCTTTGTATAATTTTCTTAGTGTGAAAAACAGTTTTTTAAGCCTTGTTTTGCGAAAGGTAGTGTTGTTTTGTCATAAAAGTGAAAACCAAGTGTTTTTTTAAATGTTCTGTTATCTTTTGCACCTATTTTGTGAGATTTAGAACATTTTTATGGTATTTTTAACATGTTTCAGTATCTTGAATAAAATATTGCATGAAATTGGTGTTTTATTCCTTGTCATGTGCTTAAAATAAATTGTTTTGTTTAAAAGTGCATGTCATGTGTCCGATAAATTGCCCGGTTCGATTTTATGTTTTAAGTGTGATTTAAAAATTATTTGTTTGTATTTATAAATGAATTGGAAGAATTAAAAATGTTATTTTTTGTTCCTTCTATGGATTTCCAATGTGTATTTGTATTTAAAAACAAATGGGTTTTGGTTTACAACATGTTGTGGCCGAGTTGCTGGAAAATGGAATGTTTCACATCCTTATGAAAATGGTTTTTTTTTTTGAATATATAACCTAAGTGTTTTAAGAGATTTATGAAATTATTTTTATTTTGTAAATGGTCCGTATAAACCTACTTAATAAAAGTAAAATTCATACCTTTTTCAAATATTAGTTTTGAGAAAGGCTTAAAGGCATGTTTGGCATTTTTTTCTTGTAAAAAATGTTTCTGTGTGTATTTAATGTTCTATCTTTTGGGTAAAATTTATGGTATATTAAAATTGATTTATTAATTGGTTTGGGGGATTAAAATTTTTTGTTGATGTGGTATTTAGGGGTTTTTTTCCTTAAAATATCATTTATGAATGGATTTTATGTGCAAGGTCTCATTATACTTCTTGAAATTGTTTTATGAAAATGTAGGTGGTTTATTGATCCGTGAAAGAAATATGTGACATTTTTGTGGGATGTTTTATGTGTGTGTAATTTTAAATTGGTATTTTCAGGTGAAAATTATATTTCATGTCTTGTTGAACTTGTTTGAGCACAAGAGGGAAACCCAGGTATCGAAGTGGGTGGACGTGTACTAGTATGATAGTGGTCCCGTGGGGTTTGGCCCCAGTTTCATGTAGCAAGTTTGACCATGATAACATTAACTAAACTATAATTATTATTATGATGATGATGTTATGAAACCACTAGATTATGTGTATTCTCCCTACTAGTGGATCGTGTGAATGAGAATGGATATTGTGATGGTTACTTTCACCGAGATACGAGGTACCTGGGACCCACAAAAAACTAGTGCCAAGGGGTGTTCGTGAGACTTGTGATCATTGGATATTTTGTACTCACTGTCAGCATATGGTGTGATTAGTTCGTAAATTCAGCAGAGTGTGTTTTTTATTTAAAATTTTACCTTATTTAAATCATCCCTCTTGAAAACTATTTTCATCTTGATGTTGCACCACTTTGAAAAAAAATTACTAGCATTCTTGTTTATAAAACATGAAAGTTTTTGTCTGATAATTATTATAGCATGGAACATAACTTGAAAAACCATAATTTTATATCATGTATTTAAAATTTGTAATTTATGATTCTTTTATTTTAAATTAAGTGCATTGGGGATAGAATATCTGGCTGACCTACTGAGTTTCAATGCTCACACTTATAGTATTCTTCTATTTTTATCCCCTATGTAGGTTTCAGATTGAGTTCTATCGCCTTGGGAAACATGTGATCATTATGTTGGAGAGTGACCAGCGGGGTCACATGGAGTTATTTGGTTTTCAGGTTTGGTCATTTGTGTTGTTGGTTTAGTTGTACTTTCAGTTTTTTGTACAAATATTGTTCATTTCAATTTTTATGTAAATTTATTTTGGGATGTCCATTTCTTTCTAATGTTTGTTTGATTGATTATATTTGGGATAAATAATTCCCTTGTGTGCTCTATTGATTCCCTTGGTGCTTGTCTCCATCCCGGGAGGATCGAGAACACCTCTAGGGACTTTTTGCAGGCTGGCCTAGGTGTCCAGTTTAGGGTTTACTCAGGCCGGTTTGTGACAAAATGGTATCAAAGGAGGTCGGCTCTTAGGAGACCATTATTTTTAGAGCACCCTTGTTTTTTGGGTAATTTCAAGGTAGATGGAGTAGGATTGTTGGGACTTGAAGGGTAAGTGCAGGAAGAGCGTCATGAACTCTTGCTCGTTCTGATCCTCAGGTATCCATGGGAAGTCTGGTTTTATTAATCTATTTTTTTATTATTGATTGTATGGTGTTGGGATATGACATGGGGAGTCTAACTAATGGCCTCAGTGAGTTCACAAGGCCTAAAAATCCATTTTGATCTGGGGAATGGTCCTAATAAGTCTCTATGTGTTGGTGTTGTGTTTAATATATGGCCGCCAACCATATGGTCAAGTCACCCCCTGACACTAGTTCCCTTTTTTTGGTATCCTGGACCATTCTTGAATTCTGAATTAGTTTTCTGAAAATACTTGTGAGAGAATTATAGAAATGGGTTCTAAAGGAAGGATTGGATTTTTAAAATTGGAAAATGTATTTTTCAAAAATTAAATATAAGAATGGTTTTAGAATGTTGTGTTTTCCTAAAACAAATTTTTAGGAGGAAGTGGAAATTATTTAACGGGATTGGATTATCCATAATCTAAACTTGTGGGTTATTGGAATAAAATGTTTTGAAAGTGAGAATCATTTTAAGGTGATCATGAATATTTGTTTTAAATGGGGTGTTTTGGGATGTTGAAAAGTGTTTGAATCTAATAAATTGGTTTTGTAAATTAGTTTTGAGCAGTTTTTGTTTTCCTAGAAAGGGTATTGGTCTCAATGGTCTTTGGATTATGAAAATATTCCTTGATGAATTTTAGAAAATGGTAAGGAGTTGTTTGAAGTAGCTTGGTTTTTTTGAAAGTTGTTAAAAAAGAAAAGGGGTTGGTTTTTAAGAAAATGGTTCTTGATGAAGTGTGGTTTGGTTTTTGAAATCTGAAATGGGTTTTTGACTAGGGGTTAGTGTTCCTTTGGAAGGTACATGATTTTTGGGATTTTTTTTAGCCTTTGGTGTTTTCATGGGTGCTCACATGCATGGTTTATTGATATCTGGAAGGATGGCCTATATGGAATTCTGGTTGGGTTCCTGGGGTATCATGGAAATGTTCATGTGAGTGAGACTTGATGAAACATCATTGGTGAATGTGGAAACCCACCAAGTTAGATTGTTTTTTTTTCAAAAGTGTTTTGAGATGAAACATTTTGGCATTTTTTTTATAAACCGATGGTTATGTGGATAATTTTTTCTATGTCTTAGAAGAGTTATTTATTCAGTATGCTTACTTTTGATCATGATGTCATACTCTTGTTGTGTCTTGAGATGGGATCCTATTGGTGTCTCGATTTTGGAGTAATTTTCAGTGGGTTTCAAAAGATGCGTTGGATGTTTTGATGTGGCCATGGATAGTTCTCTGTTAGAAAACCTTCTTATCGATTAAACTAAAGATTCATTTCAAATGTTAAATACAAATATTTGGATGATTACTCGGCCCGTTTTTTTTAATATAGAGTGGTTTGGGATTGATTTAATGTTCTTCTAGGTCATGATAATTCTTTTGGACAGAGCATTTTTTTTAGTGATGTTGATGTGTTTCACTGTATTCCTTATCCATTCTGCTCCTCAATCGTAGTGAGAGAGAATGATGTTATGTATTTATGAGTTAAATTTTATATAAGGGTTTGTTTTTGATCAAGTGAATTTTTTTGGGTTTTTTATCATTAGTACATAACTATGGTGCAGCAGATGCTTCAAGAATCAGGGCTCCAACCATAGGCCTCAGAGTGAAGCTTTTCACGCAATCAAGAAATCTCCATAGTTGTGGGAATCTTGACTATGTTTCTGCCTCCACCATTGTTCTAAGGTAGTTTCTATGTCTCTATTTTTTTCCTCATCACTATAAATTTCCTCTTTTTTCAATGGGCGTGGTGGAATTATCCCTCACACAGTGTCTATGGTTATGCCTTCATGGATGCGAGTTTCTGATCAATGTCCCTGTTTGGAGTGCCTGAGTATATCGAGTGTGGTATTGGTTTTATCTATTCTTAGGTGGAGAGTGTTGGGTATTTCCTTTGTTTTTTTTTGTGTTTTAAGTGGCCTAATGATTGGTTCCCTTCCCTCCCCTCCTTGAGTTGTGGAGGTCTGGATCCGTGTAGAAAGTGTTGGCATAGTTCATTTCCTCTCCATTCAGGAGTGGGTGATTTAGATGTTCATGTTGTAACCCTATTAATTTTGGTTTATAGGTTGTTGTGGGATAGTTTTGACGGGCCTTTGTCGGTGATCCCCAATTCTATTTCATGTTGAATTCTTTTTTTTTGTTCATTTCTAGTTGGTCTCTAATGGTGGGGAGACCCACTACGGGTCTCAAAGATCTTTCCTTTAATGATTTCTCATATGGTAGTTGTGATTTAATGGTGGATATCCCATTACCACATCCACCCTAATTCATTTTCTTTAGTGATTTAACATTGGTTTGGGTGATCATTGGTTTCATTGGGATAAGGACCAATAATCTGGTTCTTGACTTGGTTGTGGAGGTGGTGGCTTGACCTTTCTGTTGATTTTCACAAAGTCGTTGTGAGTTGGTGTTTTGTTTGGGAAAGAGGATTAAGTTACATTGATGGTGAAAGATGTTTACTTTTATTTATAGAATGGATTATTTTGATATATAATACTTAGGTTTAGTTCAATCAACTTTAAAGTGTTATGAAATTCCAGGGGCAGAAAGCTTTAATGGTGGGGAGAATTGTCACACCTGACTTTTTTTCTTTTCATGTCTTGGTTTTGATCTGGTTCATTGAAAATCCATATTCATTTCTTGGGTGTGGGGTGAGATTAATTTTAAGTTTTTAACTTCCATATATGTATAATCATCTTACTTTGGGTGCCCCATTGCTTGTTTGGGAGTTTTTGGAGAAAGGGTGGTTACTTCATGATTTGGGTCAATCGTGAGCCCATTTCCAGATTTAAAAACCAAGTGTTTTTCTTTTATAACTACCTTTCCTCAACATTTTTTACCCATTACACTTCCTAAATTTCCTACCCTGTCATGTTCAAACCACAAAATCCTTTTGTACCCCTTAATGATTCATAATCATGGTGAATTTTGGTTACTTATTTAGGTATTGGTCCAGCCCGTGGACCCATTTCCCATTTTAAAAAATTAATTTGTTTATTTTATATATTATTCATTTTTTAATAATTTTCCGTGATTATAAATCCCACTAGAGAGAAATAACTCTAGTATCTCCCCCCCCCCCAAGTTCCATTTTACCTATTTGAAGCTCATGTTGGTCGCAGATTAGGGCAAAACATCTCAATGTTTCTCAACTTGCACAGATTTTACAAAGGTAATTTTTATCATTCATAAATCATTAAATTCGTACTATTTTTGCCTAAAATATTCTTTCCATTGTTATTCCTGACCTTAGGATCCTCTCCAAGGAGTTTCAAGTCATTACCTTACATATAAGGGTGCGGATCTAAGGGAATACAAAGAGAATTCTAGTTTCCAAGGTGAGATTCATTCTCAATTCTCCTCCCTTTTCCTCCTCCTTTCATTATTTATTGGTTTTATATTCTCCTATAGTCATGATATATATAGGTTTATATTATCCCATGATTTTTTATGGGGGTTTTCATTTGGGTCTGGTCTTCATAGGCTTAGGGTTTATAAACCCTCGAATGGTGATATCGGGTGTGTGTTTCCATTATGCTAAGGATTTGAGGTAGGATATCACTTCAACATGACATTATCTATTAAGTTTCATCATTTTATTATTTTTATTACCTGATATATATGTTTATTATTGTTTTTCACCCCTTGGATAATTTACTTGGTGTGAAAAACGGTTGTTTAAGCCTTGTTTTGTGAAAGGTAGTGTTGTTTTTTCATAAAACTGCACACCAAGTGTTTGTTTAAATGTTATGTTATCTTTTTCACTTATGTTGTGAGGTTTATAACCTATTTTATGGTATTTTTAACATTTTTCTATATCTTTAATAAAATATGGCATGCAATTGGTGTTTTATTCTTTGTCATGTGCTTAAAATAAATTTCTTTGTTTAAAAGTGCAAGTCATGTGTTCTGTAAATTGCATGGTTGGGTTTTATGTGTTATGTGTGATTTAAAAATTATTTGTTTAGATTTATAAATGAATTGGAAGAATTTAGAATGTTATTTTTGGGTCCTTATATGGCTTTCCAATTTGTATTTGGTTTTACAAACAAATGGGTTTTGGTTTACAACATGCTTTGGCCCGAGTTTCCAGAAAATATCCCGCTTCACATCCTTATAAAAATGGTTGTGTTTTAAATATGTAACATATGTTTTTTATGGAATTTATGAATGTTTTTTACTTCTGTATTTTTTTTTATAAAACTATTTAATAAAATTGAAATGAATACCTTTTTCAAATGTTAGTTTTGAGAAAGTCTTAAAGGCGTGTTGGGAATTTTTTTCTTGAAAAAATGGTTTCCATTTGTATTTCAGGTTCTATCTTTAGTGAAATTTTATGGTACATTAAAATTGATTTATTAATTAGTTTTGGGGTGGAAAAATCTAGTTTTATATGGTATTTATGGGTTTTTTACTTAAATATCATTTATAAATGGATTTTATGTGCAAGGTCTCATTATACTTCTTGAAATTGTATTATGAAAATTTAGGTGGTTCATTAATCTGTGAAAAAAATGTGTGACATGTCTGTGAGATATTTGGTGTGTGTGTAATGTGGAAGTGGTATTTTCAAGTGAAAATTATATTTTTTGGCTTTTTGAACTTGTTTTAGCATAAGAGGGAAACTGGGTATCTAGGTGGGTGGACGTGTACTAGTATGCTAGTGATCCCATGGGGTTTGGCCCCAGTTTCACGTAGCAAGTTTGACGATGAAAACACTAACTAAAATATGATTATTATTATGATGATGATGTTAGTTAACCACTAGTTTATTGGTATCTGCCTTACTAGTGGCTCGTGTGCACGAGAACGAATATTTTGATGGTTAGTTTCACCGAGATTTGAGGTACCTGAGTCCCACAATGAACTAGTGACTAGGGGTGTTCCTAATACTTGTTCTCATTGGATATTTTGTACACACCATCAGCATAAGGTGTGATTAGTTGGTAAATTAAGTAGTGTGTGTGTTTTATTTCAAATTTTACCTTATTTAAAAAATCCCACTTGAAAACTATTTTCATTTTGATGTTTCACCTCTTTGAAAAATCGTTACTAGCATTCTAGTTTATAAAACATGCATGTTTTTGTCTGATAATTATTATAGCATGGAACCTCATTTGAAAAACATAATTTTATATCTTGTATTTAAAACATTAAATTTATGTTTATTTTATTTTAAAGTAATTGAATTGGGAATAGAATATCGGGCTAACCTACTAGGATTTAATGCTCACGCCTATAGTCTTGTTCTGTTTTTAGCCCCTGTACAGGTTTCAGGTTGAGTTCAATCGCCTTGGGAAATGTGTGATAATTGTGTTGGAAAGTGATCAGCAGGTTCACATAGAGTTAGTTGGTTATCAGGTTTTGTCATTTGAGTTGTTAGTTTAGTTTTAATTTTAATTTCTTGTACAAATATTGTTCAGTTCAATTTTGATGTAAATGTATTTTGGGATATCCATTTGTTTCCGCTATTTTTTTGATTGATTATATTTGGTAAAATCATTCCATTGTGTACTCTATTGATTCCCTAAGTTCTTGTCTCCATACTAGGAGGATTGGGAATGCCTCTCGGGGCTTGTCGCGGGCTGGCCTGGGTGACTAGTTCATAGTCGACTCATGCTGGTTTGTGACACGCACATTGAGTAATACCGATCACATCGTGTGTCGGTTTTACATGATACTGATTCCTACATCTCACAAATGAATTATTAATCATTTTCCTAAGTTTGAAACACAAACTGAGCATGTTTTCTCAGTTTTCAGTGATTGCCACATGTTTTTAACTAAATTGTCAATTTTACACTCAAAATGGACACTTTGTGCCATACTTGGAACATCGTGTATCATAATAAGGTTATGATGATTCCTACATGTCATAATTACTTATGTATTATTTTCCTAAAGTATCAAAATAATATAAATTTGTTTTCATGGTTTTGAGTATCTGACAAGTGTTTTCAGCTAAAATGTCAATTTTAAACTGATATCACACAATTTGAATTATACTGGACATACCATATATCGAATTGAGGTTTGGTTTATTACTACATGTCAAATATTACTTATGGATCATTTTACTTACGTATTAGATAAAAAATATAAGATAATTAACTAAAAAACTGATAAAATGATGATAAAGTCATCTAAATAATTAGTAAGAAGTCAACTATCCATGATGCATGTATACATTCTAACACCATGTATGCTTCCCATTCATTTATAAAAAAAATATTTTATCTTTTGAATATTAGTACTTTCGATAGTCCTTGTAGTACTAGTAAAATATAAATAAACAAAGGATTGATAAATATTTTAAATGAAATTATAATTATCTTTCAAAATACCTTTTTAAGAATGTGATTTTATTGATTGTATATGATATATTTCATATATTTTAAAACATAATAACCATAATATTTTCTATTGGTTTGATTCAAAAATTATAGAAAATTTGAAAAAAAAATAAGTAATTTGTGTTGATATATGTTTTGATAGTGAAATATTATTATATAAACCCTAATACTTATCCACTTGTAAAATTTTATAGGCTCCTTATTCTTGTGTACTATCCTCATTCCATGATTTTGAATATATTTAAACATCACCCTATCATAATATAATTTTCATTAAAATATAATATAAAATAAATAACTTTAAGTTTGGTTGAAAAATGTTGCATATTGTGTATTAAGAATTCAAAAGCATCATCATGTGTGGTCGGTTTTTTGGGTATCCATTCATTGAATCCAGAAAATAAATATTTGGACTGTCTAAATTGGAAGTAATGACTAACTAATGTTAACTAAAAAAATAACTAATGATATTAATGATTATATATTTTATATGTTTAAATTTTATAGTTTTACCCCTACATCATGGGTATTTAGATGTGTCTATCATCTGTAAGTTTTATTTTAAACATTGTGGACAAGTTTTCCACTATTCCTTCATATTTCTTTGGTTCCGATGATAATTATTATATAGAAGTGATTTGAAGACTAATGAGACTAAATTTTCATTAATATGGTCTTCATTCAAAAAGTATTGATATATATTCCTACAAAAATTATGAATGTTATTCAGTCATAATTAACATGGTAGGTCAACTATCAGAAAAACAATCATAAAAACACACCTCATGTATTCATTTACAACTAATATTCTTATCCATTCATGTGTTATTATTTCATTTAATTTCTCAGTACTAATATAGTCCATAATTGCCTCTCTGTACATTTGTTCTTCAAAATCAATTATAGTTGTATCAAAACCTTCTAAAATTTTATCTAATTGAACCTATAATGTTAGTAAATATGGAAATTTAATGGGTATGATAAAGGTAATTTGTAACGATCTTTTCAATTGGTTGTTGATATTTTATATTGTTTTGATTGAACCTTCCATTTAACCCCCCCTTACCTTTTTTCTTCTGTAATAACATTCATCAGTTTTGGACTTTTATAATTAATTATTATAGGGTTTTCATGAAAAATAAAATGGAAATGAATAGCTCCTTGTCAATATGTTATTTACAAGATCTAAAAGCCAAACAACATAAGTTATAATAGATTTATCCATTGTATGAATATCCACATAATCAAGTAGAACATGTACCTCAGTGCTCAACTCATGATCTACATGAATCCCCACCATCACATGACATATTGGAATTTGTTTTTTCTGTATAATATATCCTTAGATGTTGTAAATACTATCTCGTGTAATAAGGTGATGGGTGGGTGTTGATAGATAAAGATAAAAATCATTTTTCCCTATAAAATATTAGTAAAAGAAAGTTATTAGTGTCTACCTGATTCACATTTCACAGAAATAATTATGACAATATTGATTACCTCTTCTAAAGAAAAATCTTTGAGAGGAATATCTCACCTCAAATATGGTGGGGGGTCTTTATACAGTGGTTCTTATTATGGTTTTTATTCTATTTGATTCCTTCCTAAAATATTTTCTAACAACTCTAACTACCAATTAAGTTTCTCTTATATAGAATACAATCATGCCTGCAACTCTTCCATTTTCTTATCTTTATCCCCCTACTCATTTCTTTTCTCAAAATATATTCGAGGTGACACCCCAAAACCAACACCTCTGGCACAGCCATATAATCTTGGCCACTTCATGGCCACTGATATTTGTTGTTCATCAAGTACAAATTATGATTATTTTTTTGTCTAATTTGGATAAAAATATAGAAAAGTAAATAATCAGTATTATTTAATACTTATTTAAAGCAAAACAAATTTTTATTATGTCATACTCAGACATGATTCTTACAATTTTTCTATGTTTTCATCTATTAGTATCCCTTCTTTATTTACATGTGCCTCCTTCCATAGCACATTATGTGAAATAGAAGTGGATTTGGATTTTGATTCATTAATATTTATACAAATAGAGGAAAATGATTATGTTCTTGTTTCATTTCATATAAAATTATTATTTTAGATTTAAAATGTGTACTAGTTTTTCAAGTGAATCTTACCATATCCTTGCTTTACGGTAGGGGATGTTGGTTTTTTTACTCATTGCTTATTTTCAGTACTCATTTTTTGTTTCATAAATTAAAATTTCTTAATCAAAGTGATTAATTCACATATTTTCAAGAAAATTAATTACCAGTCATAATGTACCTAAAAAGATGTCTCCTCATAATGACTGATAAATGCATCCCATGCTTGTTAGTTTATTAGGTTTTCATACATCTATGGTGGGTGTAGGTTTATTTTCCATTTAGCATCATTAAGATGATACTTCAAAAGAATTTTGAGAAATATTCTATGAGCATTTCCATAAATAATTAATAAAAATTTCATTTGGGATTCATCTATTATAAATGCACTCTATAATAGATAATAAAAATTAAGTAAACAATTCATTATTTTGTTTTTTAGTAAAATAAAGTATGTATATCATAATGTTACAATAATCTCTTCCCAAATTAGTGTCTTAAGAATGGTCACAACATTGTTCCATGAATATATATCAATTGGAACATGCATGCAAGTGGTGAGCCAAATGTAACAAATAAACCTGGACTTGTTGGGGTTAACAAGATGGCCATATGTATTCCATCCAACCTCGAATTTGATGTCTTTTTTCTCACCTTAATAATTTTTCTAACATCATCATGATATGACACACTTGCTTTTTTTGGGGACATAAGTTATTCACTATCTACCATTTACTAAGCCTCAACATTATCAATATGTTGTTCCTATGGATTGCAAGCATCGGCATGTGCCAAAGGTTTTTGTTCCTCGACATTGGGAGCACTAGCATGTTGTGAAACCTATTGTTCCTCAGGATTTAGAGCATCATAATTTAGAGAAGTAATTGTATGATCAGGGTTTGACCATTTTAGTTTAGATTACATAAATCTAATAGTGAATATGTAATAATATGAGTAAATGAAATGTACATTACAAAAAATATATAACATGATTTTTAAACTCTCTTTTTTAAAAGGTTAAAGGTATTTGATGTAACACCTGAGACTTTTATGAGAAATATTTTGTTTTTATGTTATATAAATCATAAAAGGAATCTTTCACTACACACAACACTTTCTTGGCTTGCTTTACATGCAATCGTGACCTTCCTCGATAGCTTGCGTCGTACGCAATACCGAGTTTCACTAAACAACGATATGCTATTAAAATATTATTAAAACTAGCCGTTATGAATAGTAATAACCACTTTTAAAATTTTGTAAATTTTTATTTTTCAAAATGGACTTCATTTTTGGATTCATAATATCGAAATAAGCTTAGGGTGAAATTTTGGTACTTTTCGGATAACATTCACATTCTGATTAATAGTGAAAATTACTAAATTTTAATTAAAAACAAATTTTTTAATCGAAATAATTAATAGTGATAAATTATTAATTTGAGTGGTTTTAAAGTATATTTAGAATACATTTTTACCATTTAATTTAATTTTGGTCATTGAATGTAATGTCACATTTAAACCAAACATAAAGAAGTGTCAATCTTTTGATAGTTATTATCTCTTAAAAATACACTATTTGTTTTGACGACGATAATTAATTTTTAAATAAATTAATGAAACTGATGTATTTTGAATTTGGTAAAATAGACATCATTTTTGAATTCATAATATCAAATATATCTTAGGCCTAATTTTTGGTATTTTTCTGGAAACTTTCATTTCTTGATGAATAGTGAAACCACTAAGTGGTAGTTTAAAAAACTGAATTTTTCATAAAACTTAATTTTACCACTTCTGTGATGGAATTTCAAAAATCCAAGAGACACAGTTAATAACAAGTACTAAAATGTGGTTCAATGAGATGAAAATAATTTTGGGTGAATAGTAACTTTTTACTTTTTTTTACCACGGTTAAAAGTAAATAGGGTAATTAAGGGTACAAATGATATTATTATTACCCTAACACATGTCCTAATTCTATTGGATAAGTGTAATTTGACCAAAAACAACCTTAGGAATAAAATATTACCTTTTAGGCCCACATGGATTAGATTAGGACATTTATTATCAATTTATTTAAAGAAGGGTTAAAATAGATAAAATCAAAGTTTAATAACTAAATAATTTTTAATATAGGGTTATACATAAGATAAATTCGATAATAAATATTAATTAGAAATATAAAAAGATTTCCTACATAATTTTATTTTATTTTTAATTTTTAGACATTAAATAATTTAATTTATTTATGACACAAAGATGATGCATTAATTATCTTATTAATGAAATATTGACATAATTGATGTTATAAATACCCAAATAAATGTAATTTGAGACTTTTTATAAATTCCACTAATTTTATAGGTTAATATGACATGTTAGTATTGATTTAATTAACTTTTTTAGAACTAATCATTCTATTATGATTTTTAAAAAAATAAATTACTAAATAGTGTCAAAATTGACATAAAATAGTTTTTAAAAAAAATATTATATTATTAATTGTTAGTTTATTCCTAAAAATATAAGGTTCGGAAAAATGACTTAGATAAGGTTCTATATATTAATAATAAACAACTTGGGGTTCGTTTGACTTGTTATAGTAATTTTATTAACCGTATAGTGTAAGAACACAAAAAGACACGGTAAAAGTAAAATTATCTAATTTAAAGTTAAATATAAATGATAAGGTTAAAATAGGAACCTAAACTTGTCTAAATTATATTAGATGAGAGTATTTCGACCCATCCTTACCTTAGCTTCGAAATATATCAATTTTTAGCTATTAAAAACCGAATTTGACTTTATAAAAAAATAATATTTTTAGTTATTCCAAAGGTGCCCCTCTCCTCCCTTATAAAAGGGAACCTCCTCCCTCTCTTCCTCACACCACTTTGAGCCTTCAAGCTCGTCCAAACCCTTCCAATATCTCCTCTCCACTTCCCTATAAACATCCTAGGGGTCCTGGTCTTCTTCAAAGACCAATTTTAGTGCCCTAAGAGGAGATCTCAAAGAGGCGCTTCAAAGAAGAGGTAATGTCTGTTACCGATTCTTTCAACTTTATTTCTTCTTCCACTTCTTCTTCTTTAGTTGTTTCATTATGAATTAATATCATAAGTATCACTCATATACTAATATGTTATTATAATTATGAAACAACCCTATTTCACCATTTATCCATCCTACGAAAAATGAAATCATCGCGCGTGCGTACGTACGGAAAATCGTCTCCACGCCGTGGTGTAATCTATTTTCCACCACCACCTTACTTGGATGGGTATAATGGTTTAAATAATTACTATATATGATTATTTTAAATTGATATTGATTTTGAAATAGTATATATACACTCCAATACAATTCCACGATCATGGGAACGATATCATCGCTCGTGCATACGTACGGAATACCGTCTCCACGATGTGATGCGACTCGTTCTACATGATCTTCATTGAAAAATGATTATATGAATGAATTTAATGAATGAATTTGATATATATTACACTAATACCATTCTGTAAATGAGGTATCTATAACCTAAACATAAAAATAAGAATTTATTTGACAAAACACGCATAAGAACAAAAAGTAATAAACACCTGAATAACAAGTAGTAATGAAATGTTACTAATAAGAAGCTAAGAATATGACCATATATGATATCATAAAAATAATTATGATTCTGGAATACATCAATAACATTATTTAAATCATTATACAGGAGTTTCGGACACTTACGAAGCAAATCGGACCTAAGGTAAGGGAAAATCTTGCAATCTCAATTTTTATCCGAGATTGTTCATACTTCAGAATTTACTGGTGAATATTTATCATCCACATCCTTGTTTACTCAATATGTAATATTTATATCCTTATACATTAGTTTATATCCAATTTTACCCTTCGGTGAGTTTTTAGTAAAAGATATGAAAGGAATCTTTTGTCGTTTTTCGTACGAGGTACTTTTTGACTTTTCTAACAAAAGTACGAGAAGAATGTTTTTTTAACTTATACGGCATGAATGGATTTTTAAAACATTATTTCCAAGAATCTTCCTTTACAAGTTTTCATGTTTATTTTTAATTAACTTTTTTTAGTTTAGAATTGTATGACATGTTAAGAAAGGAAAAGTGTTTTTGAAGTAGAAAGGATATTTTTCTCAAGAATGGAGTTCAAGTGTTTTATCAAAATTATTTTCCATCTAAGATAATATAGGGTTCTGTTTCTATACCTATTATTACATGGATTTGATTATGTTGTGATGGAAATATTTTTATTAATTCCTTTATCTTATATGAATTGTTTTATGATGTCACAATGTTTAATATTCCCATTTTTATGGGTTATGCTATGATGTATGGATTATGATTTTGTGGCACACATAAGAATTGTATCATTATGAGATGGGTGGGACATATATCTCCCTCCAATGCATTAGGTAAAAATTTTATATCTCATGAGATAGACATGGCTGGAACGGCAGGTTAAATCGGTTCAGTGAAACAGGACTGAAATGAGGAGTGAACTCGGTTCAGAAATGGACTTTGTCCACTAAGATAGTCTTGGTAATGAGTCCTGACTAATAAGAAATGATTCTCTATGATTATGTGTGTATGCCACAAAGTTTCATGTTTTAAGTTATGATTATTGGGATTATATTTCACTACTATGATTTATCCCATGTTATGAAATTATGATCTCTTTTGCAGGTTAAGATTTCCAAAAGTTATGTTCTTATGTATCTGATGTGATTGATATATCTTTTGTTTACCCTTACTGAGCATTTGATCTCACCCTTTTGTATGTTTTATTTCCCCAGGTCAGGAAGAAGGATATTAAGTAGGATACGCCAAAAGGGACTCTAGATATGATGAAATAAATGGGAGGCAAAGTAGATGCTTTATGAACCAGTTGTTTATGTTTCCCAGTTTCTAAAGACTCTATACCTATACGGTCCTTTCCTAGTTTTGTTATATGTTGTAATAAGTGTGCTTCAATTCTGAAGTAATAACAATGTATGTAAAGTATGGGTCGTTATAGTTGGTATCAGAGGAAAGGTATAGTCAACCTTTCGAAACTAGGATGTGAAAGCCTTAGTAAGAACCCTAAGGATAATTCTAAGCATAGAACACAATCTTAGTGTTTTAGAAATGACCATGAATAACCTAGGATAAGACCTTAAGTGTGAAATTTTATTCTTGATTATGTGGTTTTCCTATTATAATTAGTGTTGCTCACACTATTCTTCTTGGTTTTAGTCAATTGCTGGAACCGAAAGGAATCGTGTTAATGCGGAATGCGACGGGCAATGCAATGATTGTCCCCCTGAGCAACCAAATGTTATGGGAGCTGGAATGCAAAATCTTGTAACTATTCTCACACAACTTTCTCAAGCTATGAATCATGCAGGACTTCCAAAAGAGGAAAGGAAGGAGCAACATTTTGTTGAATCCTTCATGAGGTAGTGTCCACCTTCATTCAGCGGGTCTACTGATCCATTAGGTGCTGAAAAATGGATTAGTACTACTGAAAAGATATTTTCAGTTCTTCAATGTTCTAAAAATGATAAAGTCATCCTAGCAGTGTATCGTTTGGAAGGAGATGCTGATCAATTGTGGGATCTTATTAAGAATACGAGTCAAAGGGATAAAATTGAGTCCATGGAATGGGAAGAGTTCAAGAAATTATTTTTCAATAAGTACTTCCCTCGCATTCTCCAAACAAAGATGGAGAAAGAGTTTCTTCAACTGAAGCAAAAGGATGATGAATCTGTTGGTACCTATGAAGAAAATTTTACAAGACTTTCATGGTACACTTCTGGTATTATTATCCAACCTGAGAGTAAGATCGATCGATTCTTTAGTGGCTTAAATCCAAGTCTTCAAAGGGTGTTAGCCATAAGGAACCTCAATAGCTACGAGGAAATCATTTGATGTGCTCTCAATGTTGAGATGGAGATTGGAGTAACCCATCAGTCATATGGGTTTGATAAGAAGATGAAAATGGAATTCAAAGGAAATTATAAAGAGCACACTAAAAAGAAGATTAGCTTTCCCTTATGCTTAAAGTGTGGAAAGAAACATGAAGGGAGTTGTCTTAAAGGGACAAGTAAATGTTTCAAATGTGGAAAGGAAGGTCATCGGTAATTTGAATGCCATAATGATGGGAAGAAGATGTCTAATGATGCAAACAAAGGAAGGGATACACAGAATGAACCTAACACACTTCAATGTTTTAAGTGCAAGGAGATGGGGCATTATGCCAATCAATGCCCAAATCCAAGGGTTGATGATGATGGTTGACGTCAACAAACTCTTAAGTCTAAAGACAAAGGAAAGTCACATGAAATTTCTATCAGCGATGATGAGTACGATAATGATGTAGTGAAAGGTACACTTACCATCCACTCTAAAGTAGCAAATGTTTTATTTGATTCTGGATCCACCCACTCTTTTATTTCTGAAGAATTTTCTAAGAGTATCACCGTATTACCTCAACAATTAGATGTTGAGTGAGCTGTGACAACCCCTAATGGCACAACAGTCGCATCAAAAGTTTATAATTCCTCTCCGATTGAAGTTTGTGGGAAAGTGCTTCCTTCAAATCTTGTGATCCTTCCTATAGTGGAATTTGATGTGATTCTTGGCATGGATTGTATTTCTTTATATGGATATCATATCAATTTCCAAAGAAGGTAAGTCACATTTCATATTCTAGATCAATCTATGATCGTCTATCGATGCAAGGATGAATATAACCTTCTAGTGGAAATTTCTTCCATCTTATGGGTCTTGATTCCACTAAAGGAGGGTTATTTATCTCAAATGCCTGGAGAGAAACTCACGATTAAGAATATGCCTATTGTACGGGAGTTTGATGATGTCTTTCTAGAGGAATTGTCGGGTCTTCCACCAAATCATGAAGTTTATTTTTCAATAGATTTCGTACCAGGTGATTTTCCTATTTCAAAGACACCTTATAGAATGGCCCCAATTGAGTTGCAGGAATTGAAGAAGCAACTCCAAGAGAATCTTGATAAGGGATTCATATGCCCTAGTGCGTCACCTTGGGGAGCACCTGTTCTGTTTGTTAAGAAGAAAGATGGATCAATGAGACTCTATATTGATTATCGATAACTTAACAAGATCACTATCAAGAAGAAATATCCTCTCCCACGCATTGATGACTTATTTGACCAACTACGCGGAGCTCAATACTTTTCCAAGATTGATCTTCATTCAGGGTATCATCAATTAAGGGTCAAAAGGGAGGATATACCAGAGACGGCTTTCTGTACAAGGTATGGACACTATGAATTTTTAGTGATGCCATTTGGTCTTACTAATTCCCCTACTATCTTCATGGATCTGATGAATAGAGTCTTTAGAGACTATCTTGATCAGTTTGTGGTAGTCTTTATAGATGATATTCTTGTATATTCAAAGAGAAAGGAAGAACATGAAGATCACTTGAGAATTATATTGAAGAGCCTAGGAAAGGAGAAACTTTATTCCAAATTTACCAAGTGTAAATTTTGGATTCAAAAAGTTTCATTTTTGGGTCACATAATCTCAAAAGAGGGGATATCTGTGGATCCAGCAAAAACAGAGGTTATCGAAAGATGGTTGAGACCAAAAACAGTAACTGAGATCCGAAGTTTTCTTGGTTTGGCTGGATATTATCGACGTTTTGTGAAAGCTTTTTCATGATTATCTAATCCACTCACCAGGTTGACTCGGAAAGGAGTTAAGTTTGTTTGGACAGAGGAATGTGAAGAGAATTTCAAGGAGTTGAAAAGAAGGTTATCCAGTGCACCTGTACTCACACTGCCTTATAGTGGAGAAAGGTTGGTGATCTACAGTGATGCATCCAAGAAGGGATTGGGGTGTGCTCTTATGCAAAATGATATGGTGATAGCTTATGCCTCACGACAGTTGAAAATCAATGAGAAAAATTACCCAACTCATGATTTGGAGTTAGCTACGGTAATCTTTTCATTAAAGATTTGGAGGCATTGTCTTTATGGATAAAGGTGTGATATTTTTACTTATCATAAAAGTTTGAAGTATATTTTCACACAAAAGGAGCTGAATATGCGCCAAAGAAGATGGTTGGAGCTGATTAAGGATTACGACTGCTCAATCCATTACCACCCTGGGAAAGCAAATAAGGTGGCAGATGCATTAAGTCGACAAGACCATGCCAGTTTATCCATGATGAGGATCACAAAAGATCCAATATTTATGGATTTACAAAGGATGGATCTTGGAATTATAATGGAAGGGGAAAATCTTATCTTTATCAAATGAATGTTCAACCATATATACATGTGAAGATTCAAGAGGCACAGAAAGAAGATGTCGAGTTACAAAAGAAGGTGAGAAATGTTCCTGAATTCAACCTTGATTGTGATGGGATAATAAAGTTCAGGAATCGGGTTTATGTTCCTCCCATTCCAGAATTAAAGAAGGAGCTTCTGGATGAGGCTCATAGTTCTTTATTCTCTATTCATCCTGGAAGCATGAAGATGTATAGGGACCTGAAAGAGTACTTCTTGTGGGATGGTATGAAAAGAGATGTTGCTGAATATGTCTTTTGATGCTAGGTTTGTCAACAAGTTAAAGCTGAGAGATAGAAGTCTAAGGGGATGTTACAACCATTACCCATACCAGAATGGAAATGGGAAAACATCACTATGGACTTTGTCACAGGACTTCCTAAAACATCCAAAGGCAATAATGCTATCTGGGTCATAGTTGATCGTCTTACAAAGTCTGCACACTTCATTGCTATTAGAGAGGATTTCTCTCTGGATCAGCTTGCCAGGATATAAGTAAAGGAAGTGGTAAGATTGCATGGATTACCACTTTCTATTTTATCTGATCGGGATCCGAGGTTTGCCTCAAACTTCTGGCGAATTCTTCAGTATACTCTGGATACAGAGTTGAGTTTCAGCACTGCTTATCATCCTCAGATAGACGGTCAGTCTGAGAAAACAATTCAAACTCTAGAATATATGTTGAGAGCTTGCTCTATGGATTTCAAAGGTGGTTGGGATCAACACATACCTTTGGTGGAATTTTTTTATAATAATAGCTTTCACTAAAGTATTCAGATGGATCCTTGTGAAGCTCTCTATGGAAAGAAATGCAGGACTCCAACTTGCTGGGATGAAGTTGGGGAAAGAAAGTTATTAGGACCTGATATTGTTGATGAGATGGCAGAAAAGGTCTGATCTATTCAACAACACATAAGAGCATCTCAGAGTCGACAGAAAATTTATGCTGACAACCGAAAAAAAGACCTAGAGTTTGAAGTGGGTGATAAAGTGTTCTTACGAATATCTCCCTGGAAGAGGGTCATGAGATTTGGAAAGAAGGGGAAGTTGAGCCCTAGATATATCGGTCCTTTTGAAATACTGGATCATGTTGGAAAGGTAGCTTACCGATTGGCGCTTCCACCGAATCTCTCTCAAGTTCACGATGTGTTCCATGTATCTCTCCTAAGATAGTACATACCTGATCCTTCACATGTACTCATCTCAGAAGTTGTACCGCTTGAACAAGAACATTCTTTTGAAGAATAGCCGATAGAGATTCTCGATCGTAGTGAAAAAGTCCTACGGAACAAGACCACTCGCTTGGTGAAAGTTTTATATAGGAACCACTAATTAGAAGAAGCTACATGGGATCTTGAGGATATGATGAGGGAGATGTATCCTCATATGTTTGTTACAAAGTGACGAATTTCGAGGGCGAAATTCATTTTAAGGGGGGTAGAATGTAACACCCGAGACTTTTATGAGAAATATTTTGTTTTTATGTTATATAAATCATCAAAGGAATATTTCACTACACACAACACTTTCTTGGATTGCTTTACACACAATCGCGACCTTCCTTGATAGCTTGTGTCGTACGCAATACCGAGTTTCACTAAACAACGATATGCTATTAAAATATTATTAAAATTAGCCGTTATGAATAGTAATAACCACTTTTAAAATTTTTTAAATTTTATTTTTCAAAATGGACTTCATTTTTGGATTCGGAATATCGAAATTAGATTAGGGTGAAATTTTGGTACTTTTCGGATAACTTTCATATTCTGATGAATAGTGAAAATTACTAAATTTTAATTAAAAACAACTTTTTTAATAGAAATAATTAATAGTGATAAATTATTAATTTGAGTTGTTTTAAAGTATATTTAGAATATATTTTTACCATTTAATATAATTTTGGTCATTGAATTTAATTTCACATTTAAACCAAACATAAACAAGTGTCAATCTTTTGATAGTTATTATCTCTTAAAAACACGCTATTTGTTTTGACGAAGAAATTTAATTTTTAAATAAATTAATGCAAATGATGTGTTTTGAATTTGGTAAAATAGACCTCATTTAGCTTAGGCCTAATTTTTGTTATTTTTCTGGAAACTTTAATTTTTTGATGAATAGCAAAATCACTAAGTAGTAGTTTAAAAAACTGAATTTTTCATAAAACTTAATTTTACCGCTTCTGTGAGTGGAATTTAGAAAATCCGAGAGACACGATTAATATCAAGGACTAAAATTTGGTTCAATGAGATGAAAATAATTTTTGGTGAATAGTAACTTTTTACTTTTTTTTACCACGGTTAAAAGTAAATAGGGTAATTAAGGGTAAAAATGATATTATTATTACCCTAACACATGTCCTAATTCTATTGGATAAGTGTAATTCGACCAAAACCTACCTTAGGAATAAAATATGACCATTTAGGCCCACATGGATTATATTAGGACATTTATTATCAATTTATTTAAAGAAGGATTAAAATAGTTAAAATCAAAGTTTAATAAATAAAGCATTTTTAATATTGGGTTATACATAAGATAAATTCGACTATAAATATTCATTAGAAATATAAAAATATTTCCTACATAATGGTATTTTATTTGTAATTTTTAGACATTAAATAATTTAATTTATTTATGACACAAAGATGATGCAGTAATTATCTTATTAATGAAATATTGACATAACTGATGTTATAAATACCCAAATAAATATAATTTGACACTTTTTATGAATTAAACTAATTTTCTAGGTTAATATGAAATGTTATTATTGATTTAATTAACGTTTTTCGAACTAATCATTATGTTATGATTTTCGAAAGAAATCAATTACTAAATAGTGTCAAAATTGACATAAAATAGTTTTTAAAACAAATATTATATTATTAATTGTTATTTTATTCCTAAAAATCTAAGGTTTGGAAAAATGACTTAGATAAGGTTATATATATTAATAATAAACAACTTGGGGTAATTTTGTCTTTTTATAGTAAGTTTATTAACCTTATAGTGTAAGAACACAAAAAGACACGGTAAAAGTAAAATTATCTAACTTAAAGTTAAATATAAATGATAAGGTTTAAATAGGATCATAAACTTTTCTAAATACTATTGGATGAGAGGATTTCGACCCATCCCCACCTTATCTTCAAAATATATCAATTTTGACCTATTAAAAACCGAATTTGACTTTATAATAAAATAATATTTTTGGTTATTCCAAAGGTGCCTCTATCCTCCCTTATAAAAGGGCACCTCCTCCCTCTCTTCCTCACACCACTTTGAGCCTTCAAGCTCAGCCAAACCCTGAAAATATCTCCTCTACACTTCCCTAGAAACATCCTAGAGGTCCTTATCTTCTTTAAAGACCAATTTTAGTTCCGTAAGAGGAGATCTCAACGAGGCGCTTCAAATAAGAGGTAATGTCCGTTACCGATTCTTCCAACATTATTTCTTCTTCCACTTCTTCTTCTCTAGTTGTTTCATTATGAATTAATAACATTAGTATCACTCATATATGGATATGTTATTATAAGTATGAAACAACCCTATTTCACCATCTATCCATCCTATGGAAAATGAAATCACCGCGCGTGCGTACATACGGAATACCGTCTCCACGCTGTGGTGTAATCTATTTTCCAACACCACCTTACTTGGATGGTTATAATGGTGTAAATAATTACTATATATTATTATTTTAAAGTGATATTGATTCTTAAATAGTATATATACACTCCAATACAATTCCACGATCATGGGAACGATATCATCGCTCGTGCGTACGTACGGAATACCGTCTCCACGATGTGATGTGACTCGTTCAACAAGATCTTCATTGAAAAATGATTATATAAATGAATTTAATGAATTAATATGATATATATTACACTAATACCATTCTATAAATGAGGTATCTATAACCTAAAAAGAAAAATAAGAATTTATTTGACAAAACACGCATAAGAACAAAAAGTAATAAACACCCGAATAACAAGTAGTAATGAAATATTACTAATAAGAAGCTAAGAATATGACCATATATGATATCATAAAAATAAGTATGATTCTGTAATAATTAAATAACATTATTTAAATCATTATACAATAGGTTCGGACACTTACAAAGAAAATTGGACCTAAGGTAAGGGAAAATCTCGCAATCTCAATTTTTATCCGAGATTGTTTATACTTCAGAATTTACTGGGGAATATTTATCATCCACATCCATGTTTCCTAAATATGTAATATTTATATCCTTATACAATAGTTTATATCCAATTTTACCCTTCGGTGAGGTTTTAGTAAAATATATGAAAGGAATCTTTTTTCATTTTTCGTACGAGGTACTTTTTGACCTTTCCGACAAAAGTACGAGAAAAATGTTTTTTTAACTTATATGGCATGAATGGATTTTTAAAACATTATTTCCAAGAAGCTTCCTTTACAAGTTTTCAAGTTTATTTTTAATCAACTTCTTTTAGTTTATAATTGTATGACATGTTAAGAAAGGTAAAGTGTTTTTGAAGTAGAAAGGATATTTTCCTCAAGAATGGAGTTCAAGTGTTTTATCAAAATTATTTTCCATATAAGATAATATAGGGTTTTATTTCTATCCCTATTATTACATGGATTTGATTATGTTGTTATGGAAATATTTTTATGAATTCCTTTATCTTATATGAATTGTTTTATGATGTCACGATGTTTAAGATTCCCATTTTTATGGGTTATGCTATGATGTATGGTTTATGATTTTGTGGCACACATAAGAATGGTATCATTATGAGATGGGTGGGACATATATCTCCCTACAATGCATTGGGTAAAGAGTTTATATCTCATGAGATAGACATGGCTGGAACGGCAGGTTAAATCGGTTCAGTGAAATAGGACTGAAACGAGGAGTGAACTCGGTTCAGAAATGGACTTTGTCCACTAAGATAGTCTTGGAAATGAGTCATGACTAATAATAAATGATTCTCTATGATTATGTGTGTATGCCACAAAGTTTCATGTTTTAAGTTATGAATATTGGGATTACATTTCACTACTATTATTTATCCCATGTTATGAAATTATGATCTCTTTTGCAGGTTAAGATTTCCAAAAGTTATGTTCTTATGTATATGATGTGATTGATATATCTTTTGTTTACCCTTACTGAGCATTTGAGATCACCCTTTTGTATATTTTATTTCCCCAGGTTAGGAAGAAGGTTATTAAGTAGGATATGCCAAAAGGGACTCTAGATATGATGAAATAAATGGGAGGAAAAGTAGATGCTTTATGAACTAGTTGTTTATGTTTCCCAGTTTCTAAAGACTCTATACCTATACGGTCCTTTCCTGGTTTTGTTATATGTTGTAATAAGTGTGCTTCAATTATGAAGTAATAACAATGTATGTAAAGTATGGGTCATTATATTTGACCCCTCTATAAAGTATTATAAATATCCCACGACATAAAAGACTCCATCTACATTATGAGCATTAGGAAATGACTATAATTCCCTAATGAAAGGTCCATCCATAGTTTAATTGACATATAACCATTCAGGGTTTTGGGTTGATAACAGAACAATTGAACACTTTCGATTTTTGGGATATGGAACATAAAATACAGGTACTACCTATGATTCCATTATAAAATATTCATCTTTGTACCTTTCCAAACTAAAATCCACTTTCAAAATGTAAATTCATCCATTTTAATAGAACTCATGTTATCAACCCACTTGAATTGAAAAAAAGAACTTGGAATGTTATATAATCCCACTCCCATATTTTTTCCAAGATTCCAAAGTATGACATATTCACATAAATCAAATTTATATCCTTGCACCAAGATACATTCATCGCTTCAACCACAGGTGTAACTCCACTATTTTTATGGTACTCTATTCATCAGGTTAATTTTTATAGAAAGTATACACATTAATTAAATAACTATTATAAGATAAAACATGAAAACTTGGTCCTCTGGAAATCCATCTAAGTTGTTATGAAATTGAATTTGGATTTTTAGTCGACTCCATCAAAATATGGTCTCAAAACCATCCTATAAACTATTTATTTTGTGTATTAGATATCCATATTTCAGCCTTTGATAGATTAAAATGCCTAATAATTACTTTATGGGATTAAACATATAGGTGAACCTCAAAATGGTAATGAAAAACATAAAGGTGGGCCTTCTCTTGATATGTAATAGTAATTATGAAAACATATATTCTAGAAATTAATTAACCCAAAATCCACCTCACATTATGAGATTTCAGTAGAAAAATTATTTTGACATCAAAAAATTAGTTGGTACAAAATTTAATATCTTCCTTGTAATGTCTTGACCCGGGGTCCAAATGATAGTGCCCCAAACCGGACCACCATATGACCTCAAGCACACCTCCTCATATGCCAGAAGCCATCGACTACTAGAAATGGTCTAACATCGGTCATGGGGAGACTATATCATCCTTTATTAGAGAAATAAACCTACAGAAAATAAGAAACAATAACTTAATAACAGATAACCATAAAATATAATAGTATTAAGATCATAAGATGACCAAAACTGGAGATACCATATCAAAACTGAAAAGTAAATATGTCATGCTAAAGTATGTTCCATGTGTCAAGATGAAAACTCAAATGTAAAGATACTAACAAATCCCAAGTGTACCCAAAACCATTTATGGTTCTCTCATCCATGATCCATACCAAATAATGCATCCAACACAAGTCATTTTCCTTTATCCTCTCATACAAACATGAAATCTGTTCAGGTGTCGATAAAGCAGCGCGAGTAGGGAGTGAGTACAACTTTTTAGGCCACCACCAACGGTGTCTGAAGAAAAATCAAATAAATAATAGTTTATTCAGTTGTATAAATAAATAAGTATAATGGATAAGTAAATAGTGATCACATTATCATTTACTCTTTATTTAACCACATAAACCCCCTAAATTCCTAAGGACACCCAAACCTCAATACATGTTTTGTCCTGTGTTGGAGACTAAACCGTTTCACATTATCAATTCACAATTCATTTAACATATGGGATTTCATTATCCATTTCATTTCAGTTAACTATCAGGGATAATTGGTTCCATAGTCCAATTTCAATCCCATGGGTGTAGAATGTCGTGTCTAACACCCTATGGGTATTTTGAGTGTTAGTCTAAGTCCCTCACCCCATGGATATTTGGAGCATCAATCCCTATCACATAAAAAAATTCTCATGCATAAACTTTTACTCTCTATGGATATTTGGATGATTATTCTATGTCCCATACTTGTTTATTAATCAATTTCACATGGGTATTTGAAGCATTAGTCTTTGTCCCATACTCATATATTAATAAATCAAATATATCACATATATCACAATTTCTCATGTATCTCAACATTAAATGCTTCATTATATCACATAAATCAAGGTTAATCAACATTAATCCTCTTATCATAATAATACTCATTAATTAGTCTGACTATTAATTAATCAAACTCACAC
This sequence comes from Viscum album, assembly GCA_963277665.1. Classification (NCBI taxonomy): domain Eukaryota; kingdom Viridiplantae; phylum Streptophyta; class Magnoliopsida; order Santalales; family Viscaceae; genus Viscum; species Viscum album. Next base: position 207,835,375 of record OY728138.1, on the reverse strand, counting down.
CTTTAATTAATTCTACAACTAATTAATCACATCCATTAAATTAATTAATTAATTAATTAATCTCATTCATCTCACTAATTAATTCAATAATTAATTAATCACATCCTTTATATTAATTAATTTAAAAAATAATTAATCACCTTATTTCCATTAGTTTGTTCAATAATTAATTACTCACATTCATCTCATTAATTAATTCAATAATTAATTATTCCAATGAAAATTCTCAATATTTCAATAATTAATTCAACAATTAAATATTATTAATTAAAAACTCAACATTATCATAATTAAAACAACAATGAATATTTAAAATTACAAAATTCAATTATCAGATAATTAATTCATCAATTAATTATCCCAATTCTATAATTCCAATAATCAATTGAGTCTCCAATTCCTTAATTAATTAATTTAACACATTAATTAATTCAATTTAGGAATTATAATTGATAAAAAACCCTATAAATTCTAAAATCACATGCAAATAATTGATAACAAGACTATGGTATTTTAATAATAAATTACCTACCTTGATTCTTTGATCAGCGATCTCCCAATAGAAATCCCAAATTTCGGTGGAGTAACGACATAGAATGGGATATGGATCTAAAACCAAAATAAAGATTGAAAAAATAATGATTTATTAAATCTTGATCTAGATATAAAATCATATATATATATCCATAAAACAAGTTCCATATATAACTAAAATAGAGAATAAATTCCATTAAATAAAGAGATAATAATGAGAGAAGAATGGGGAAACAACTAGGATGATATCCTCTTATCTGGAGGGGTGAAGGTATTTGATTAAGGATTTTAACTACCAAGAAAGGAGTTCAAGAGGGCTTGTAATCTTTCTATAAGGCTCTGAAATCATGAAAGGAGGTCATGGTTCTAATGGGGTTTGATTTGGGTATGTTTTAAGGGTTCAGGTAATTTTAAAACTAATTTTTTGGTGAATTAAAAAGTTTTTCATAGTTTGTTGGTTAGGGGAACACAGTTTCCCCTAACCATTTTCCAAAATTTTTCTCCCCTTTCATATGTGTTCATGGTTACTCCTAAGATAGTGAACAATTGGAAAACCCGTGTGCTAAACATACATTCCCCCTCTATCCAAAGCTGCACGATTTACTGGGCTAGGGTGCACAATTTGGGAAAACCATTCACCAACCATACACTATGATTCTCCCTTCCAAGTTTCTAAAATTTTACCCAAAAAAATATCAAGATACAACCCAAACAAAAAGTAATCAAATATGTAATAAATAGTACCTGTAATCAATCCCAATACATCTCCAGAAAAGGTTGGGATCTTATAATCTCCCCGCCTTATAATAGCTCATCCTCGAGTTGTACTCCCAAGAATCTCTAATATTATGAGTCAAAAAGATCATAAAATTCAACCCTAATATCTACTTATCCCTCCCAAGTTTCTTCCTATACATGTCTATTTTTCCACAATACATGAACTATCAGAATGGTCTTTCACCACAACACATTCTCACTGCGATCTAACACACGTATCAGATGCTCCTCAAAGGAATTATCTACCTCAAGTTGAATGTTATCCACATAGATCACATGAGAAGGGTCGAGGTGATACCATCAAAGTTGTGACACAAGGAAAAAATCATTCATATCATTTTATTTCTATGGAATATCCAATTACTACACCACCATATCAATTCTCTCCACAACCTCAAAAGGTCCAACGAACTTGGGCACCAGCTTTCCATGTCTCTGTATCCTACGGTGACCCAACCAAGGAGACACCTAAAGGAATACACGATCACCCTCTGTAAAATCTAGGGATCATATATGTCTATCAACATATTATTTATGCCTACTATGGTCCATAACAATTCTTTTCCAAATTAGTTGTATCTGCTTTGAGGTCTCCTATATGAGACGCAGTCCCAGCAACTCAGACTAACCTACCTCCATCTAGAACAGAGGTGATCTGCAAGGCCTTCCATAAAGAGCCTTATATAGTGCCATCTAAATAGTTTCCTGATAACTATTTTTATATTCAAACTCTAATAAATATAGGTTCTTTCCCCAAGATCTACCAAAGTCAAGAACACACACTCACAACATATCATCAAGAACTTGTATAGTACTCTTTGACATCCCATATATCTATGGGTGAAAAGTTGTACTCAATAAAACATGTGTACCAAGAACCTTCTATAATTCCTACCTTAAGGGCAACGAAAATTGTGGGTCACGTTTTGAAACAATAGTCTGTGGTACCTTGTGCAGATGGACTATATTCTGAACATACTATTCTCTCAACTCCTCCACTGAGAAAGTCTCTCGTATAGGTAAGAAATGTGCTACCTTCATCAGTATTTATACAACAACCCAAATAGATTCCTTATTATAAGGAATACTTAGGATACCAACAACAAAATCCATAGTCATGTCATCCCACTTCCACTCTATAATGGGTAGAGGTTGTAGGAAACCTCTAGGTCTTTGATGTTCATTCTTCACCTTCTAATAGGTGTAGCATCGTGTCATGAACCCTGCTATCTACTTTTTCATGCATAGAAACCAAAACTATCATCAAAGGTCACAGGTTATTTTATTCACAAAAAGATGTACCACCCACTTTGAGTCATTATACCCATTAATAAACTCCTCCCACATACTCATAGGCACAACAACCTGATTCCTAACATATATGATATTATCCTCATATATGATCCAGTCTATAGGTGAAACCCCACCTTCAAGGATTTACCTCAAGGTAAAGTACTTTGGATCCTCATACTTCCTATCTCTAATCTAGACCAAATGTGTATAACCCACTGAAACTGATATGAGATTCAGCTTCTCCTAACTCACCTGAACCACCACATACATCTTCTCTAGTAAAGTCATCATTTCTCACTTAGCATTAGACTCTTGAACTACCTAATTCATAATTTTCCTACTCAAATCACCATCCACACTATTTCCCATCTCGTACGTATATTCTAGATCAAAATAAAATGATTTCAATACTCAAACCATCTTCATTACTAGAGATTCAAATATCTCTATGAAAGTATTTAATTAAAGATCTTGTGGTCAGTATAAACTATAAACATCTCTCCCAAAAGATCATGTCACCAACACTTTAAAGCATAAACAACTACTGCCAACACGAACTTGTGGGTAGGGCAATTCCATTCATGTGGCATCAACTATTGAGGCCCATACACCACCACTTAATCCCCCTACATTAGTAATGCACTAAGTATGATCCCAAAAGCATCAAAATACATTTTATACTCTTCATACAACTCAAATATGATCAAGATCAGTGCTAATTTAAAGTTATTATTTAGCTCCTAGAAATAATTATCACATTATTATAGCCATTCTAATTGTATATCCTTTTTTAAAGGTTGTAATCTGCACTGCCAATCAGGAAAAGTTTTGGATAAACCTTCGATAATATCCATCCAACCCCAGAAAGATACAGATATCAAAAATGATCTTTGGATGCTCCCAAGAAACTATTACCTGAACCTTCTCTGGGTCCATGGACACACCTTCCTCTAATATGATGTGATCCATGAAGTGTACCTAATCAAACCAAAACTAACACTTAGGTAGATTGTTGTATACCTAATTCTCTCTCATTGTACTCAAGACAATGTCAAGGTGTTGGGCATGATCGTCGTGAGTCTTAGAGTACACCAAGATATCATCTACATATACTACAAAAAACTGATCCAGGTAAGGATGAAATATTCTACTCATCATATACATAAACATTTTTGGTTCATTATTCAACCAAAATAGAATTATGATGAACTAATAAAGGCCATATCTTCCCTAGAAAACAATCACTGGTATATTGGAAGTTCGAACTCTCAACTGATGATACCCCGATCTCAAGTATATCTTTTAAAATACACAAGGTCCTCTCAACTGGTAAAAACGATCATTGATACATGGAAGAGGATATATATTCTTCACTTTCATCTGATTCAACATCTAGTAATCGACACATAAGCACAAACTCAAATTATCCTTCTTAGAAAACAACACTACTAAACCTCAAGGAGATGATAAATACCTTATCCTCTAACACTTCCAGCTTTGTCTTAACATCTTTAATCTCTTTCAATTCCGTTATATGTGTTGGAATAGAAAATGGCCTAGTGCCCAGCATGAGGTCAATAATAAATTCAATATATCAATTAGGTGGAATCTCAAATAAGTCTTCAGGAAACACATCCTGAAACCTATCCACTATACGTGGGAATATATCCAAATTTTTACCTCAATCATCCAACAACAAACTATAAACCTGGGCTATGAGATCTCCCATTTAGTGAGTAATTGACCCTGATCATCCTCCCTGGATATCCCACTCTACATGATTAATATAGTTTTTACCCACATGAGATGTAAAATTCACTTGCCTGTGATAACAATTTATGTGGGCTCAGTATGTGACTAGCCAATCCATACCCAAAATCTAGTCAAAGCCTAAAATGTAAAGGATGTAAAGATCCCAAAGAAAATGATACTACCAAACTTTTAGATAACACCCCTTGCACGAACAAATATCTCTTGACCTTAATCCCAATAGTGTATCTATCACCAACACCCCCAACCATTAACTCCACCACTATTATCAAACCATTAACAAATTTTGTAGAATTGAAGGAATGAGAGGCACCAGTGTCAAATAAAGCACTAGATAACATATAATCTACAAGAATAGTACCTCCTATTTTCAATGGTCCAGAATCATTATCTAAAAGAGTCGACTGAATGGCATTTTATTGTCCTACCACTCTCCCCTATGATGTAGTTTGACTCCCATGTGTTGCGCCACCCTGCTAATGTAGTCACTCTTTCATAGAGTGAGTGAAAATCTATTTTTTTATTATCCAAACACTTTTGAGGAAAAAGTGAGAAACCAAACAAGACTTCACCACTATGCCAATTCACCACAAGTCACCACAGAATCATTTCATCAGTTCCACACTTCACTATTCCACCACTCCACCACTCATTAAATACAAAAACATTCATCACACCAAAATAATCCATTCAAGCATTCAAACAAAAACCTGCACTGAGAAACCACGAACCAAGGACCACAAAAAACAAAATAGCTAACCAAACCTCAGATACGACCTCTTCGAACATCCACCAGTGCGACCATCAACACCAGCCCAAATCCACAACCAACAAACTGGAGTTCGCCCAACCCTCAGGTGATGTGAGATGGACCTCCTAGGAGAACCCATCCAGAAAAGTCCATTGAAAAAACCTGAACAAATAAGGTCGGGTTGTCCTACCGCTGCACCCTCCTCCATAGACAACCACAGTCGTTCAACTACACCACTGGCATCAGACGACTTTCAAACCTGCAAGACCAGATCAAACCTTCCAAAGAGAAGATCCATAACCTCCCCCCTATAAGAAGCAACGGACCGACTCCACGCCACCTTAGGAACACCAAATCCACCGCTAACCTTCGCCAGCCCCAGGTCAAATTAGATCTGAAGCCAAAACTGACGAACCGCCACTGGGAAGCCTCACCGAGAAACTTTGCCGCCGGAGCAACCACCGGGGTAAAAACCATACTCGAGGATGAGCCTCACCAATCTCAGGCCCGATGAGATCTGAAGCCGATGCAGAAGAACCGCCACCGGTAAGCCTCGCCGCAACTAGGCCCAATGAAGAGATACCTCCACCAGAGCAACCATCATGGAGGAGAAGCGCGACTCTGAGATCCCGAGGGGCCAACAACGAAATGCCGCAAAGCACCAGAGGAGGGGAGGAGGGTATTTCCGAAGTGGGGAAATCCTAGCGCGTCGCAAGGGGAGGGAGAAGCCGCTCAGAGGAAAAATAAGTTAACAAAAAAATCACACTCTTTCATAGAAGAACATCATCTACTACCTATACCACCTCATCCAAAAAACTATATCTTCCAGAATAAAATGGTGTGTAACATCCCATCCCTATACTCTGGTTATGTCTAGCTCATGCATCCCTACCTATCTGTCGAGTGTTCTTGTGGAACCTCTAAGACGGCTCATCTTGCCACAAGCTCAGTGCTCCACTGGTGGTTGAGGATAATTTTTATGAAATTTTATTTTCTAACCACACTGGTGAAAAAGTACTCAGGTAATATCCTGAGTAACTAATCCCTTTAATTGGACACTTTTATTCCCACTACTCTAGATAAAGTTCTCATAATGATGCTTCCTACTCTCGGAAACAACAACTCCTAATCATCTAGCAAAAACCACATGTCCACCACTAGAAACCTACTTCAGGTTCTCATCAGATATGGGAGATTGATTTACCACTTCCTTAAACTTCTTTAGCCTGATGATATTAACTTGGGACCTAATCTCACATTTATTCCTATCTTGAAATCGTTTTTTTACAGTAACCTCATCTTCTGCCAATACTGAAACAAAGCGCTACAAATATATAAAGTGAACTGTATAGTCCATCACAAACATGATCCTCTGAGTCAATATCATGAACTTGGATGCTCTTCCCCACCTGAGTGTCTCAACATAGAATTTCTCCAAAAAACTTCTCCTTAAATTCCTTCCACTCCATAGTCTCCACCTATCCATCTCGAGTTTGAATTTCCCACCCTCTCTTAGCCTAACAACACAACATATAAACATTATGTAATCATTTAAGTTAATAACGTTCATTTTGTCGACATTTGATACTTGAGTCAAAAATGAACACCTTATATTTACAATTTTTCCATGTGGTCAATAGTCCATTATATCCAGAATGATATTAATGATTTAGATATCATATATATCATATATATATCTAGTATATACATGTATTTAAAATAGTACAAAACATTTGCAGGTAATAAATGAAATTCACTGTTCATGGAGACGGTAAGTCGTATGTACGCATGAACGCTGCTTTCATTTCTATTTCTTATTTTAATGGAATTAAAACATAATTATACATAGGTATATTATAATTCCAGTATAATATCATATATAATATTGTTAACTATATCCTTTATACACCCCACATAAGGCATTAATGAGTCACATCACTTTAAGGGGGCGGTAGTCCGCACATCCTCAAATGATATTATCGTATTTACCACTACGGAAACCATAAAGGCTTGATATAATTGGGAATTACAGAAGAATAATGAAATAATAAAAATAATATATGTCATATATAAATACATTTCCATCATAATGTCCACCATGAGAGGCAGTAAGATGTAATTTAACAATCATCGTTTCGTGAGGCGTTAGTTTGTGATCCACAGAAACATTATGTTCTTCATCTATTAGATAGAGGTGTGTGTAAGTGTAGTTCGAATATTTCTCATAACAACATACTATAATATTGAGGATACTGGTTTTGTTATAAAAAAAAGGAATAAAAAGAGTTTAGGGGTTGGAGAAGTAAAATAAAAGAAAACAATTTAAGAGAAATTGTTACCTTTAATTTGGGTAACTCCCTTTGGTTTGAACAAAATGGCTTCTTGAAGTGCCTTCTGCCTAAGGTAAGGATTCTAGAAGGAGGAGAGGGATTTAGAAAGCTTAATTGGGAAGATTTTGGACTATCCAAATGGCTTTAGAGGCATGAGGAATTGGTTAGAAGTGGTCTCCTTTTTTAAAGGAGAGGAGGGGCTCTTTAGGAAAGTGTGAAAATATTATTTTATTATATAATGATATTCAGTTTCAAAAGGTCCAAAAATCATTAAGGTCAAAGATAATATGACTCATATTCGAAATAAAATCATCCAATCAGAATTGGAAATGTTTTGGATAATATTTTAATCATTATAATCCTATTTATTTAAATCAGTTATTAATGAGTTGAATACTGCATCATTATTGTGTCATGAATAATTTAATTTATTCTATGTCTAAAAATTATAAATAAATACTATCATGTAGGAAATTATTTTAGATTTCCAATGAAAATTTATAGTCAAAAATAGTACTTATATAAAACTATATAAAAATTAATTACTAGAATATTTTTGTTAACGTCAATTTTGTCTTTACATTAAATTAATTAATCTAAAGTGTCATTCTCTTTCATAAGTGGCTCCATGGGGTCCCAAAACCGACCCAAAGACGCCCATGGTCGGAAAATACCCATCCAATAAGGTTAGGACAAGTGTTAAGGTAATTTTGAATTATTATAATATTCTTTTAAACTTGAATTACCCTATTTATCTTTAACCGCGGTAAATAAAAGTCAAAAGTTACTATTCACCAAAAATTATTTTCATCTTAATGAACCAAATTTTACTTCTTGATAATAGCCATGTATGTCATATTTTTGAAATTTAATTCACAGCAGTGGTAAATTTTTATTTAAATGAAAAAAGTCAGTTTTTTTAACTACCACTAAGTGGTTTCACTATTCATCAAAATTTGAAGTTTTTCAGAAAAATACCAAAAAATCTGCCTAAGATATATTTGATATTCCAAATTAAAAAATGATGTCTATTTTTTCAAATTCAAAACATAGAAGTGGCATTAATTAATTTTAAAATTAATTCCTGTTATCAAAACAAATAGCGTGTTTTTAAGAAACAATAACTATCAAAATATTGACACTTGTTTATGTCCAATTTCAAAGTGAAATTAATTTCAATGACCAAAATTGGATTAAATGGTAAAAATATATTTTAATTTCACTTTAAACCCAATTAAAAAGATAATCTAACCATACAAATAAATTAGATTAAGAGGCACTTTTGAATTAAAATACAATATTTTTCACTATTCATTAAAAAATGAACTTTATCGGAAAAATTCCAAAAATTTACACAAAGTAAATTTTGATGTCCTCATTATAAAGAATGGTTTTATTTGGTCATATATAATGTATTAAAGTGATCAAAACTATATTTAAAAAGGTTTTTCCATTAAAAGGTGATAAATCGGCCTTTTAATGTAAATTATGCTTAAAATTAGATTCATTTACATTTTAAGCCTATAACTTTTTATTGGATAATTTAAATACATTTAACAATCATGTATAATCATATTGTAGTTAGTTTTTTTCATTACCGCCAATACAACGTCTAGGTGTTAACTACCATTTAAAATAATAATATTATATTATTAGTGTGCAGCATAAGATTCCAAAGAAACCCGTTGTTGCGTATCGGGTATGCTATCGAACATAGAAACCCCTTTAAATTAAAATTAATATTTAATCAACAAATATTAATAAATATGAAATATGTCTTATTCTTCATTTACCTGGGATGTTACATCCTTCTCCCCTTTTGGGAATTTTTTCCTCGCAATTTTTATTCACTTATCAAAATAAGTGGGGGTATTTATTCCTCATAGCATTTTCATATTCCCACGTTGCCTCTTCAATCATATAGTTTTTTCCACAAAACCTTTACCTGGTGAATTACCTTATTCCGCAACACTTTCTCTCTACGGTCAAGAATCTGGACTGGTTGTTCTTCATAAGAGATATTCTCTTCCAACTAAACTACTTCTGGGCTCAAAACATGAGATGGATCTGGTATATAATTCCTTAACATTGAAACATGAAAAACATTGTGTACCTGAGATAAACATGGAGGTAAAACCACTCTATACGCTACTGAGCCAACTTTCTTCAGAATTTCATAAGGTCCAATGAACCACGGACTAAACTTTCCCTTCTTACCAAAACGCATCACACTTTTCCATGGAGAAACTTTGAGAAAGACATGATCACCTACCTCAAAAGAAATATCCTTCCTCCGGTTATCTGCATAACTTTCCTATCTACTCTGAGCTGTTCTCATGTGCTTCCGAATCAACTGAACTTTCTCTGCCATCTCTTCTACCAATTCTGGTCCCATTAGCTTCCTCTCACATACTTCATCCCAAAAAGCTAGAGTTCGACAATTCTTTCCATATAATGCCTCAAATGGAGACATCTGTATACTGGAATGAAAAATCATATTATAAGAAAATTTAACCAAAGAAATATGTTGGTCCCAACTTCCCTGGTAATCAATCGAGCAAGAACGTAACATATCCTCCAAGGTCTGAATTGTTCGTTCTGACTGCCCATCTGAGTGAGGATGAAAAGCTGTACTAAAATTTAATTCAGTACCCAATGACTTATAAAGGCCTTTCCAAAAGATAGAAGTGAACCTGGTATCACGATTAGATACAATGGGGAGGGGAAATCCATGCAAACTGACTATCTCTTTAACATACAACCTAGAAAGTTTATCTAGAGACAAAGTATCTCTAATAGGAAGGAAATGAGCAAATTTAGTCAATCGGTCAATTATAACCCAGATTGCATTATTACCTCGAGATGTCTTTGGCAATCCCATAACGAAGTCCATGGATATATTTTCTCATTTCCACTCTGGAACTGGTATAGGCTGAAGCATCCCTTTCGGTAACTACCACTCTACTTTAACATGTTGACAATTCAAACACTTCATAGTAAAATTAGCAATATCTCCTTTTATTCCATCCCACCAGTAATACTCCTGAAGATCTCTATACATATTAGTATTTCCAAGATGAACTGAAAACGGAGAACTATGAGCTTCACATGACAAATCATTCTTCAACTGTGAATCACAAGGCACACATAATCTCTTTCCAAATATCAAAACACAATCATTATCAACTTTATAATCAGGAAAATTACCCTTCTGAACCAACAAAACCTTTTTCTGCAACTCACTGTCTTCCTTCTGCGCTTGCTTAATTATTACTGATAGAGATGATTTCACTAACACCAGAAACAAAACAGAATAATTTCCTGCAACAACAACTTCTATGCCAAAGTTCATCAAATGAAAAACCAAAGGATCTCGTTTCAAACGTAACATGGTTAATGAAGAATTACTTTTTCAACTCAAAGCATCATCCACTTTATTTGCTTTTCCCGGATGATAAAGGATAGTGCAATCATAATCCTTGATTAATTCCAACCATCTCCTCTGTCTCATGTTCAATTCTTTCTGAGTGAATATATACTTCAAGCTTTTTTGATCAGTATATATTTCTCACTTCACTCCATAAAAATGATGCCTCCAATTTTTTAAATCAAAAACAACAGCAGCTAATTCCAAATCATGTGTAGGGTAATTTAACTCATGTGGTTTCAACTGACGTGAAGCATAAGAAATTACCTGATCATTTTGCATTAGGACACAACCCAGTCTTTTCAACAAAGCATCATTATAGATAACAAACTCACCATTTCTGGAAGCCAGTTCCAAAAATGGAGCATTCACCAATCTTCTTTTCAATTCATGAAAACAATCATCAAATTCTTTTTCCAGATGAACTTAACACCTTTTCAAGTTAACTTAGTCATTGGACTAGATAACCGTGCAAATTTTCAACAAACCTCTGATAATAACCTGCCAAACCAAAAAAACTATGAATCTCAGCTATATTTGTGGGTCTTGGCCGTTCTTCAAAAACTTTTGTTTTAGAAGGATCAACAGTTATGCCATTTTTTGAAACAATGTGACCAAGGAAAGAAATTTTTTGTAACCAAAACTCACACTTTCTAAATTTCCCAAATAGTTTCTTTTCTTTTAAGGTTTTCAAGACAACCCTTAAATTACTTTCATGTTTCTCCTTACTTTTGGAATAAACCAAAATATCATCAATGAACACAACCACAAACTTATCCAAGAACTCACGGAAAATTCTATTCATAAGATCCATGAATATAGTAGGTTCATTGATTAACCCAAAAGGCATAACTACAAATTCATAATGGCCATATCTAGTACGAAACGTAGTCTTTGGAATGTTTTCTTCCTTTACTTTCAATTGATGGTACCGCGACCTCAATTCAATCTTCGAAAAATACTGAGCTCCCTGGATCTTATCTAACAAATCATCGATATGAGGCAAAGGAAACTTATTCTTAATAGTGATGTTGTTCAATGCTCTATAATCAATGAAAAGTCGCATTGAACCATCATTATTTTTAACAAACAAGACAGGAGCACCCCATGGTGATGTGCTAGGTTGAATGAAACATTTATCTAATAACTCCTGCAATTGCTTCTTTAAATCTAAAAGTTCAATTTGATCCATTCGATAAGGGGGTTTTGAAACTGTCTTAGCATCAGGAAATAAGTCAACAACAAATTCAACTTCTTGATCAGGTATAATACCAGGAAACTCGTCAGGAAAAACATCAAGGTACTCATTTACCACTGTCACATCATTAATATGAACAGTTCCTTTATTTTCAACAATATGTGTAAGGTAACATTCATTTCCATCATTTACTAGTTTCTCAACTTCCTGATATGTTATCAAAAGAAAATGTTAATTCTTGTACACAAACTGTAAATCTTTCTGAAAAGAAACCTCTTTATCACTTCAATCAGTCTTAGCATGATAAACAGAAAGCCAATCTATGCCCAATATAACATCAAACTCTACTAGAGGCAAAAAAATAAGGTTTACAGGTAGATTCTTTCCGCACAAAATAACAGTAATGTTCTTATGTTTTCTTTTCCTCTAAAAATTTCCTCCAGGTGTTTTTACCGTAAGTTCAGTATTCATATCATGAGATGGAATTCCCAATTTACTATAAAACTTATCAGAAATGAAAGAGTGTGTAAACCCTGAATCAAACAACACATTGGAATAATCTGAACAAACAAACAGTGTACCTAATACTACTTCATTTGATGGACCAACATCTGCTGAAGTAGTTGAAAAGGATTTCGCCACCCCTTTCTTCTTGTAGTTTTGATTATTTCCTTCGGTTGAGTTCTTTTTTGGACACTCATTTTCATAATAACCCATTTCATTGCACTTAAAACATTTTACTGACTGTAAATCAGATTTTTTCCTATGATTACCCTGATCTTTTTCAGTGTAATTACGAGCCTTATGCCCTATTTTACCACATAGTTAGCACTTACCAGAATTCAAAAGACATTCCCCAGCATGATTTTTACCACAATTTTCACAAACTGTAAACTTAAGTTTCTTACTATCAGACTTTTTTGAAGATTTCATCCCTTTCACCTGCCACCTCGACCTCTTATTCTGTTGTTTGTCAAAGAATACCTGATCATCAGCAAACTCCATTTCCACATTCTCCGCACAACGAACAAATTTTTCATAAATTTTGAACTCACGAGAAGCTAAATCCCCTCAATACTTTGGCTTTAATCCTGAGTAAAAATGTTTTATTTTAATATCAAGATCTCATATGAAATTTGGAGCATACCTTGCCAGACGAGTGAATTTTTCTTCATAAGAAGCCACTGAGTCATCCTCCTGTCTCAATTCCAGGAATTTTTTTCCATACTAAGACGAACCACCTTAGGAAAATATTTCTCAAGAAACATACCTTTGAATTCATCCCAATATAGAGCATCAATCTCCTCACTATCCCTGATATTTTTCACCATCAACCACCACTGATCAGCTTCACCTTCAAAATGGTAAATAGCGAGACTAACCTTTTAATGTTCTGAACAACCCATGACATCAAAAATCTTCTCTAGTTCTTTAATCCACCATTCAGCTATCGCAGTGTTAGATAATCCTCTGAATGATGGGGGATGTTGCCTCCTGAAATGCTCCACTACTGACATGTTCCTCTGTGGTTGATCTGGCTGATCTCATGCATGGATACCACCACCATTTATAGCTTGAGTTAACTGAGCCATAACTGCAAAAAAAACTATTCAGTTTCGATCTCTACCATCTCAGGTTGCTAATTTGGAAGGTTGTCTTCCTCTTGATGTAGTCCCAACATAGCTGCCCTGTTTCCTCTGAAGAAAAACATTCTGAACACAGAAATATCTTAGGCGAAGCAACATGGTAACATGTAAATGCTATATGATTTCAATATTAATTTATAAATATTAATTTAACAATACCCTAACTCCTAATGTTACCTAAAATGACCATTGATACCAATTATAAGGACCCTGCCTTAAAAATTACATAATATTGAATTAAATGAATAATTCACTTTGAGGATCTTTTCATGTTTAGAGTTGTAGATAATTAGGACATAACTATTATATCTCAAAAGATTACAAGGTAGTCAATTCTACACAGTTTCCATTTTTTTCAAAAAATAAAAACTCTTGAAAAAAAGAGTCATGTCTAGTTCCATGTTTTAGACAACATGACTTTTCCTTGATCTCATCCTTGACCCTATTCATATTTAAGTCCTGTGAAAACATTTCAAAACTTGGGATGAGCATAAAAATCTCAGTAAGGGTTATAAAACAAAGAATGAAAACATTTGTTCATAAATACATACAAAACATGAAATTTTTTACTTACCTCGTGAAATCATAAGATTTACAAAAGTCGCATAGAAATCATAAAACATAAAGGTAACTTGTGGCATCCATATCATACTTATATTGTAGCTTTCACGACTACATAGGGAGTTACTTTGGAATACCCATCACAGTATATTCCCTAGATCTATTAGGAGAAACATTCACGTTTACCTCCGTCACATTACCTAATGCATTGGAGAGCTATCTCAAGCTTACCCACCCTAGGTTTATCACAGAACCACCTGTATACATAAATAATTCCCAAGAACCATAACCTGATCATAACACATAACATAAGCATAAAGGAAAGATAACATTTCCACATTGAAATAAAAAAATATCATTTCAAGATATTGAAATAATAAATCCATTCTCAAAATCATTTTCAATACCAAAATATGTAAAAATAGTATATGGTGTTTATTTTTCCTTTTAAAAACATTACGGCTTGTTAAGGAAGCCAAAGATCAAATAATACTTGCGGAGGCGGAAAGGTTGTTGTCACCGCTAACGTAAAAAACATTATTTCTTCATTTAGTAAAAAACTTCATAGAAAAATATTCCCTTTGAATAAAATGAAAAGTTAAAGGTTTTTATACAACATATAAAAGAAAGTCATGTATTAAACCAAAATATGCCTCAATGAAAGGAGATTGAGATGAAGTCCCTTACCTCGTGTCCGACTTGACTCGATCGTTCTTTAATCTCCTGAATAATAAACTAAAGTTAATTTATACTTGCTTAAGAACTTATTTCAATTTTATTATTCCATTTAAATAACTTATTACCATGTTATAAACATTATGTAATCATTTAAGTTAATAACGTTCATTTTGTCGATATTTGGTACTTGAGTCAAAAATGAACGCCTTATATTTACAAGTTGTCCATGTGGTCAATAGTCCATTATATCCAAAATGATATTCATGATTTAGATATCATATATATCATATATATATCCAGTATATACATGTATTTATAATAGTACATAACATTTGGAGGTAATAAATGAAATGCACCGTTCATGGAGACGGTAAGTCGTACATACGCATGAACGCTACTTTCATTTCTATTAATTATTTTAATGGAATTAAAACATAATTATACATAGGTATATTATAATTCCATTATAATATCATATATAATATCATTAACTCTATCCTTTATACATCCCACATAATGCATTAACGAGTAACATCACTTTAAGGGGGCGGTAGTCCCCACTTCCTCAAATGAGATTATCGTATTTACCCACTATAGAAACCATAAAGTCTTGATATAATTAGAAATTACAGAAGGATAAGGAAATAATAAACATAATAGATATCATATATAAATACAGTTCAATCATAATTTCCACCATGAGAGGCGGTAAGATGTAATTGAACAGTCATCATTTCGTGAGGCGTCACTTTTCCATCCATAGAAACATTATGTTCTTCATCCATTAGATAGAGGTGTGTGTAAGTGTAGTTCAAATATTTCTCATAAAAACATCCTAGTATATTTAAGATACTGGTGTTGTTAGAAAATAATGTAATAAAAAGAGTTTAGGGGTTGGATAAGTAAAATAAAAGAAAACAATTTAAGAGAAACCGTTACATTTAATTTGGGTAACTCCTTTTGGTTTGATCCAAACGACTTCTTGAAGTGTCTTCTACCTAAGGTAAGGCTTCTAGGAGGAGGAGAGGGGTGTAGTGAGATTAATTAGGTAGATTTTTGATGAGCCAAATGGGTTGAGAGGTGTGAGGAATTGGTTAGAAGTGGTCTTCTTTTATAAGGGAGAGGAGGGACTCTTTAGGAAAATGTGAAAATATTATTTTACTATATAATGATATTAGGTTTCAAAAAGTCCAAAAATAATTAAGGCCGAATATAAGATGACTCATATTCAAAATAAAATCATCCAATCATAATTGGAAATGTTTTGGATAATATTTTAATCATTATAATCTTATTTATTTAAATCATTTATTAATGAGGTAAATACTGCATCATTATTGTGTCATGAATAATTTAATTTATTCGATGTCTAAAAATTATAAAAAAACTACTATCATGTAGGAAAAAAATTTATCTTTCCAATAAAAATTTATAGTCGAAAATTGGACTTTTATAAAACTGTATAAAAATTAATTACTAAAATATTTTTGTTAACGTCAATTTTGTCTTTACATTAAATTAATTAATCTAAAGTGTCATTCTCTTTCATAAGTGGCTCCATGGGGTCCCAAAAATCGACCCAAAGATGCCCATGGTAGTCTAATACTCATAAAATAAGGTTAGGGCAAGTGTTAAGGTAATTTTGAATTATTATAATATTCTTTTATCCTTGAATTACCTTATTTACCTTTAACCGCGGTAAATAAAAGTCAAAAGTGACTATTCACCAAAAATTATTTTCATCCTAATGAACCACATTTTACTTCTTGATAACAACCATGTATGTTGGATTTTTGAAATTCAATTCACAGCAGTGGTAAAATTTCATTTAAATGAAAAAATCAGTTTTTTTAACTACCACTTAGTGGTTTCACTATTCATCAAAAATTGAAGTTTTTCAGAAAAATACCAAAAATTCAACCTAAGCTATATTTTATATTCTGAATTAAAAAATGATGTCTATTTTTCCAAATTCAAAACATATAAGTGTAATTAATTAATTTTAAAATTAATTCTCTTTATCAAAACAAATAGCGTGTTTTTAAGGAACAATAACTATCAAAAGATTAACACTTGTTTATGTCCAATTTCAAAGTGAAATTAATTCCAATGACCAACGTTGGATTAAATGGTAAAAATATATTTTAATTTCACTTTAAAACCAATTAAAAAGATAATATAACCATATAAATAAATTATATTAAAAGGAACTTTTGAATTAAAATACAATATTTTTCACTATTCATTAAAAACGAACTTTATCGGAAAAATTCCAAAAATTTACACAAAGTAAATTTTGATGTCCCCATTCTAAAGAAAAATTTTATTTGGTCATATATAATGTATTAAATTGACCAAAACTAGATTTAAAAAGGGTTCTCCATTAAAAAGTGATAAATTGGCCTTTTAATGTAAATTATGCTTAAAATTAGATTCATTCACATTTTAAGCCTCTAACTTTTTATTGGATAATTTAAATACATTTAACAATCATTTATAATCATATTGTAGTTATTTTTGTTCATTACAGTCAATACAACATCTAGGAGTTAACTACCATTTAAAATAATAATACTATATTATTAGTGTGCAACGTAAGATTCCAAATAAACTCATTGTGGCGTATCGGGTACGCTATCGAACATAGAAACCCCTTTAAAGTAAAATTAATATTTAATTCACAAATATTAATTAATATGAAATATGTCTTATTCTTCATTTACCTGGGATGTTACAGTGACATACTCAAAACTAAAAAAATTATTAGGATTATTTTTATACTTTATAAAAATGATCCATAATTCATTTATGACATATAGTAATCATCCTAATCGTGTGATAGATATGACTCTAAGTGTGTCATTTTATTTAAAATTGAAATTTAAGTAAAAAAGAAATGTGACATACTCAAACCCAATAAAACACATTAATATTGTTTCAATACCTCAGAAAAACAATACATAAATATTTTTTGATTTATAGGAATCATCCTCACCTGAATCTGATACACATTGTTCTTGGTTTGACCCAATGTGTATGTTATTCATTTAAATTGACATCTTAGTTCAAAATAGGTGGTAGTAAATGAAAACTGAGAAAACATGCTCAGAATGTCTTGATAATTTATGAAAGAAATTCATAAGTCATTTTTGATGTTTATGAATCATCCTCATATAACAATGACACATGATGTGACCGGTATAACTCAAAGTCCATGTTTTCAGTTTAAAATGGAATTTTGATTAAAAAAATCAACATACCAAAAACTGAGAAAATGCATTTGGATTGTTTTGACACATAATTAAATGATCCATAATTCGTATTTGACATGTAGGAATCATCTGAAATTCAATACAACTCAGGGTGTGACCAGTGTGACTCACAGTGCATGTTTTCAGTTTAAAATTAAATTTTAATAAAAACCACAAGTGAAATCCCTAAACCAAGAAAAAAGTTGGTATTGTTTTGATAATTCATAAAAACAATTCATAATTCATTTTTTATGTTTAAGAATTAGTTAAACCTCAATAGGATGCATGGTGTGATCAGTATATCTCCAAGTGTGTCATTTTATTTAAAATTGACATTTTAGTAAAAAAATATAATTGACATACTATAAATATAGAAAACACATTAGTATAATTTAGATACTTTAGAAAAATATTTTATTAGTAATTTTTGATTTGTAGGAATCATCCACACATCAATCTGATACATAGTGTTCGAGTATGACTCAAAGTGTCTGTTATTAGTTTAAAATCGACATTTTCATTCAAAACATGTGCCACTCCCTGAAAACTAAGAAAACAATCTCATATTTTATTTATAATTTGGTAAATTTATTCATAAGTAATTTTTTATGTGTAGTAATTAGTTTCATGTAAAACTGACCCACAATGTGGCTAGTATGACTCAAAGTGTGTGTTTCCGATTTTAAATGACATTTTAGTAAAAAAACAAGTGACATACTCAAAAATAGAAAAAACACATTTAGATTATTTAAATACTTTATGAAAATGATTCATAAGTCATTTTTGATGTGTAGGAATCATCCAAACATAAATTTGATGCACGGTGTGACCAGTATAACTCAAAGTACGTGTTTTCAGTTTAAATTAACATTTTAGTAAAAACCACAAGTGGCATAATAAAAACCAATAAAATGAATTCATATTATTTTTATACTTTATAAAAACTATCCATAAGTCATTTTTTATGTTTAGGAATCAACCACACATCAATCTATCACATTTTGTGACTCGTATGACTCAAAGTGTCTATTATTAGTTTAAAAATGACATTTTAGTTCAGAACATGTGTCACTCACTAAAAGCAAAGCAAATGTTCTCATATTGTCTTGATAATTTATTAAATGATTCCTAATTTATTTTTCATTTTTTGTAATTAATCTCTTATAAAATTGACATATGATGTGATCGATATGACTCAAAGTGCATGTTTTCAATTTAAAATGACCTTTTAGTAAAAAAAAGTGACATACTCAAAATAGATCAAATAGATTTAGATTGTTTTTATACTTTATAAAAATGATCTATAAGTTATTTTTGAAAAGTAAAAGTTAACCTTGCCTCAATCCAACACATGGTGTGACTAGTATTACTCTAAGATTCTTTTTATTTAAAATTGAAATTTTAGTGAAAAAGACAAGTAACATACTCAAAAATGAGAAAACACGTTTGGATTGTTTTAATACTTTAGGAAACTGATCCATGAGTAATTTTTAACTTGTAAGAATTTTTTTCACCTCAATCCAATAAAAATTGTACCTGGTATGACTCAAAGTGCATGTTATCATTTGAAAATTGACATTTTAGTTCAAAACATGTGTCACTCACTAAAAACTGAGAAAATACACTTTGATTATCTTAAGAATTTATTAAAATGACTCAAAATTCATTTTTTAAATGTATTAATTAGTCTCATGTCACACTGAAAAATGATATAATTAGTATGACTCAAAGTGGGTGTTTTCAGTTTAAAATTACATTTCAGTAAAAAAAATAACTGGCATACTCAAAACTGAAAAAATTCATTTGGATTGTTTTGATAATTTAGGGAAAAAGTTCATAATCCATTTTTTATGTATAGGAATCATCCTCAATTAAATATCATTCACGGTGTGACCAGTATGACTCAAAGTTCGATTTTTCTCTTTAAAATGACATTTTAGTAAAAACCACAAGTGACATACTCAAAACTGATAAAACACCTTAAGATTGTTTTTATACTTTATAAAAATGATATATAAGTCATTTTTTATGTTTAGGAATAATCCACCTCAATCCGACACACAGTGTGACCGGTATAACTCTAAGTGTGACTTTTTTAAATTAAACTTTTAATATAAAAAAAAGTCAAGTGACATAATCACAACTGAGAAAACACATTCATATTGTTTACATACTTTATGATAATGATCCATATGTCTTTTTTGAAATTTAGTAATCGTCTTGAACTCAATTTGATAGATGATGTTTCTGGTATGACTCAAACTGTCTCTTATGAGTTTAAAATTGATATTTTAGTTCAAAACATGTATCACTCACTAAAACCAGAGAACATATGATCAAATTATCTTGATAATTTTGTAAAATTATTCATATGTTATTTTGGATGTGTAGGACTTAGTCTCACATCAAACCAACATAGGATGTGAGAGAGATGAATCAAAGTGCATGTTTTCAGTTTAAAAGTACATTTTACAAAAAAAAATAAGTGACATACTTAAAACTAAGAAAACACCTTAATATTATTTTAATAATTTAGTAAAATGATATATATATATGTAATTTTTGACATTTATAAATCATTCCCACCTCAATCCAATTCATGGTGTGGTCGATATGACTCTAAGTGTGTCTTTTTATTTAAAATTGACATTTTAGTAAAAAATAAAAGTGATATACTCAAAAATGTGAAAATGAATTCATATTATTTGTATAATTTAGAAAAATAATCCTTAAATCATTTTTTACATGTAGTAATTTTCCTCACACCAATATGATACACAGTGTGCCTGATATGACTTAAAGTTCCCTTTATCATTTTAATATTGATGTTTTACTTAAAAACGTGTGTCACTCACTAAAAATTTAGAAAATGTGATTAGATTGTCTTGATAATTTATTAAAATAATTTATAAGTCATTTTTTTACATGTAGTAAATAGACTCACATTAAACCAATACACATTGTGACCAGTATGACTCAAAGTGAAAGTTTTAAGTTTAAAATGACATTTTAGTAAAAAAAATAAGTGACATCTTCAAAACTAAGAAAACGCATTTGTATTGTTTTTATACTTTAGAAAAATGATCCATAAGTCATTTTTTATGGGTAGGAATCAATTTTACCTCAATCTAATGCATGTAGTGATCAATATTTTTCAAATTTTGCGGTTTCAGTTTAAAAATGACATTTTATTAATGAATTATTTCATATTTATCTTTAATTTATTTCTGTATAATATTACTAATATAAGAATTTTATTCTTACATAGTTTTATTATTTTTCTCTAATTGGGGTTATTTTTTTGGAAACTGATACCATGATTGGGAATTTTTAAGAGGGGGTTGGGTTCTAAAGACAATGAAACCATTGGTTTTTTGAATGTTTGTGATAAATTTTCCTTGCTAATTTAATTGTACAAAATAATGTTCTAAATGTCTATAATAGGGTATTATTTCTTATATTTGTGATGTAATTTTAATTTCAACTAAATTATAAATTTTCTATATCCTATTTTTTCCTATATTTTTTGTTGTAGTGTGTCGTAATTTTAACAGCACACTACAACAGTATGGCCTTTATCAGCACTACTTTTAGCACTAATAAAAGGGCTCCCTTTTAATGTATCTTACATAAAAAGTGTTTTTATCACTAATAAAATATTTTTCTAGTGGAGTTAAAATACTATTCTATAGTAGTGTTATGTGGTTTATTTTGGAAGTTAAATGTCTCTATTTTTTCCAAAACTTAAAAAATGCCATTTATTATTTCAAATAAATATAAAATAAATGGTATTTGTTCACAATTATAAAAAAACCACTTAGGCATGTATATGTATAATTTTTTTATGTGTTTATTAATAAAAAAAATATTTTATGCCACTTATTTATGAGTTTTTATTTTGGAATTTAAATGTATCTATTTTTTAAAAAAAATAATTTTTTGTTTCAAAGAAATATAAAATAAAAATTATTTTTTCTCACTCTAAAACATTTATTAATTTTTTGAATTTTTTTTTACAAAAAAATATTTGAAAATGTATTTTTTTAACTTATTTATGTGGTTTTATTTTGAAATTTAAGTATATCAATTTTTTTAAAATGAAAAATTCCACTTATTTTCCTAGAAATGGTTTTCAATAATCTTTTTCAATCATAACTTTAAACTCTAGAAGAAATCATACTAGTAGAAATGAAATTTTATATTTTAAAAAAAAATCTAGAAATATTTATAAAAAATCACACAATTAAATTTCATAAAATTAAACTTTTTTAAAAAAAACTAATAAACACTTATAAATAATAAGCACTTAAGATAACATTTATAAAAAATAAATTATAGTTTGTTCTATTTCATTAATAATTTTTAAATAATTACTACCAATAGAAGTTTTCAATTAAAAAATATAAATAAGTATTATCATGCATGTTATAAGAAATTTTTTGTGTTCTATATTTTAAAAAATAACTTGCACATGTTTTCGTATAAGTGTTTCTTAATTGGTTACAAAAAAGTGTGTTTATGTAACTCATATTTTCTGATTTTATTTTAGAATCTAAGTGTATCCATTTTTTTAAAAAACTAAACAATCATTTTTTATTATTTTAAATAAATATAGAATCAATAATCATTATTATCTATATTAAAAAATAAATAGTCGTTTGTTTTTATAAGTATTCATAGATTTATTATTGAAAAATTATTTCTTTGACAGTTATTTATATAATTTAATTCATGAATTTATGTGTATTTTTTTATTCATGGGAAATTATAAGTGAATATGGATGATGGGTAATCCCAACAACCCCATGGGGTTGTAAAACTAATGTTCTAGGGGAAACAAATGGTGATCAGCCTCTCTTTTACTCCCATCATATTCCTAGATATAGACTACACTTCTTATTTTCATGTCATCCCCCTGCCTTTAATTCCTTTAGTCTAATGACGTAACTGACCACATCTCCCATTGATTATTTAAATGATAATTTCTAATTAATATTTATAAAATAATTAAAATATTTTTTCATTAATGTTGTTAATTTATTATTTTTTTTACTGGAAAATAATATTAATTTGAGTGGTAAAATATCTAAAAAATATTTGTAATGTTGTTTTTATGCACTATAGGTCAAAATGTATCACTATATACATATAAAAGTATTTATGTTCCTCAATAAAGATATATAATATATGTAATTGATTATTGGGAATTGAAAATGGTACACATTCATGTAATAATATATCTACTTATCTAATGTATTCCCTCTCAATTCACATTTGTGCCTATAAACATGCATGAATTGAAGGATTGGGTGTAGTATAAGTGATAGGACATGTTTCTTGTTTCAAAATTATCCATCTATACCTAAAGAAATAGACCCAAATCCTTTAATAATATCATCTAATATAATTTATAATTAATTATTTAAAAAAATAAATATATAGATTATTTTATTATCAATTTTATTCTTGTCCATTATTGACGCTACTGGCCCAATCATCAATCATGTTGACATTCTTGTTGCTTCAAGAGTCCAAACAAGAATTCCTATAAAAATATTTAAACATGTTCTACAAATATCTAGATGTAATTCTTGATATCTTTAATTCTAGTAAGATGAAATCAATTTATTTACAACATTCACTCTAAATCTTATAATGAAATGTATTACTTCCTATCTCTCTAGAAACTAAAGAGAATAGGCGTGATTCTCCTTAATTATCTATCTATGTCCCGAGAGGATAATTAGATAAAATGATATTTTCATGTAAAAAAATGATATAATTTAGTTTCTACACTAAGGAAAAAATAATAATTACATTTAGGTCCTTTATTTTAATTTCACTCCAATAAAAACCTCACATCACCTATCTAAAAATAACAATAAAATTCTTGTTATTTTTAGTGACGTGTATAATTTTAATATATTTTATTAAAAAAATAAATATTTATTAATTTAAATTACATTAAAATATATTTATTCAATCATTAAATTAGTTCAAAACATCCCATAAATATTATTGAACCTTGAATAATAAAATTATGTCCATTCGATAAAATAAATTTATATTCACATAAATTATAAATAAATATGTATTTCTCACACTTAACTTATTGAAAAATAATTTATATATTCGCTCATCTCATGAATAAATATTATATTTATCTTTCAAATAAATTAGAGATAAAATTTAAATCACTAATTATTATCTTTAATAATATTGTGATTGAATTATGATTAATATAACTTAGATAAATATTTTCCCATAAACTATGAATAAATTTATTCTTTAACATAGATTCAATTTAATCTAATAATATTCTGGATAAACTTAGTGTGTGGCCCTCTTGGGTATTTTCATAATGGCAGTTGATCTAACCCACATTCTAAGATATGTTTCTAGCGACACATCATGACCCTTATAAAGAAAAGACAAGTCATCGCAACAATAACCTCCTATGAATGCTACTATGAAATATAATCTCGTTTTTAATAAATATATCATCAAATAGAATGCATACATGTTTTTTAATTCTATGTATTTGACCTATATTTTTTTGAATTTCTAAAATGAAATTGTTTGTAAATTTTCACAGCTATAGATTTTAGTCTGACACTTCCATCTCAATCATAGGGACAGAGATATCTTCTTTTATAAATCAGGAGGGGAAAATATTCTCTTAAACTTTTAATTAATTACATATGACTTATGACATGAAGAATATATACTACTTCAATTTTAGCATATGTTGTTATGGATTTCATCCAGACATAAAATTATATGACTCATGATATACATTTATAATGATTTCAATTATAAGGACCAATATACACACTCACATATGATAATTTCAGTGACACATATATGTCAAATTTATATTAGTGGTTTTGTTCTCGTGACCTCACTTCTTGAATATCACCAAGTATAAATTCTATGAGAATAAGTATCAATGTTAATAATCCCCTAGCACATGATAGTCATGCATCATTTTTATCTAGTTAGTATGATATATGTAGACCGTATGGCATGGTTTTTAAAAATATCATCATAAAATATATAGGTTCTCATTATAGAATGTAACTATTAATACCCATTGATATGATTAATACTCTTATGAAATTAACACATAAATAATACAACAGTAAAGCAAATATGTGATAATAATATGGCCTGGTGGTCAAAAGTACAAGATAATGTTGGTTCTAGGGAACCAACTCCAAAAAATTCTCACTTTAACTAGAGTTAACTACTAACATTTCTCAAATTGTTAAATATCATATGATATCCATACTTCTACTGATATATATATTAAATCATTGGGACTATCACATTTTACTATGTGATTACATTTTTAACCGAAAATTCATCTCTTTAATCTAAACATCTCGGGATATTATATTTCCAAAATTTATGTACAACTGCTTCAAAAGCTATGATATATATGGATTTTGTAAAATTTGAAACCATAGGCTACTTTGAGCTTCTCTAGATCATTTCACTATTATTATCCTAACTATAATATCAAATCAATTTGATTTTTATAGAAACTAACATATTTGTTCCCCCTCATAAAAAGTTCCTTATCTTCTCTATATATGAGGAACATGTCCTCTATAAAACTCTAGTACTTTATAATAGTTTTAATACTTCTTAGTATAGTTTTTTTAGACTTGGTAGTATATATAATTGCATAAATAATAAATTTAATCATTCAAATGATAGGAAAATTATACAATATTTATATCATGTGGCATAGGTATCAATGCTCTCTTGATTAATCCATTTTTTATCATTCAATACCTTATCAAAGTATATATTTTAACTTAGTTTAAATAGACTCTTGTATATATATATATATAGATATTAATATATATATATATATAATATATATGATACTTTATCTAAGTCTTTTAGGGAGAAACATTGTTTTAATGAAATCTTAATTTAATGTAATACTAGAATATAGTTTCCATTAATAATATGTCATTTATATATATTACTAGGAAAACTCTAAAAATCCCACTAACATTCTATAAAAACTTATATTTACTACTTTGTTATAGTATAGAAGTAATTTGTCCTTAATTAATAACATTTCACCTTAAAAATTATAATAAAAAAAATCTCTTTAGTTATCAAATATCCCTTTTTAACATTCATAGTATGTAGTGTCTCTAGAACAAATCTTCTCACTAAGTTGTGGGGATTTTTTTCCTATTCCAACTCTTATATATTTTGAGACTAAAATTTATTTAATTATATCTTTCTCTTATTATCTATTTTATTGATATGATCCTTTTCTAGATATAATATTTTACCTTTAGGATCATATAAAGATATATGTTGTGTCCTATGATGAAAATTTATTTCTATGAATAGCCTTAATGAAAACATTTCATCGCTATAAATGTATATATGATAGACCATTTTTTATCATACTCTAACTCATATGAGATCTAATTTATTTATTTATTAATAAAAAATTATTAAGTGTGTATGTCACTTTTTATAATGCATTTTTATAAAAATATTATGGAATAATTACATGACTCAAGATTAAGGAAGTCTTGGTTAAGATATTCTATACATCACTCAAACCACAGTTTTATTATCTTTTTACCAAGTAGATTATCTAATTAATTTTTATATTCCATAATAACTTAAAGTAATCTCATTTATACCTCATCAAATAGGCATATCTATATCTATTTATTTCATCAGTAAAAGTAATAAAGTATGAAAATCCCTCCCACTGAGAATTATGATTTTAATCCATCGTTTATTTATAGATTTGTATTTATCAGTTCACTTATATATTTATAATGCTATTAAATTTTTTTTACCACAATATATCATGACATTTTATTTATAAACTTTAAATAATTTTACTTTTTTCTAAATGTAACACCCTGAAAATTATAAAAGAGTAAATTTTATTCAATAGAGTGTATTACATGCAACACCAAATGTAGAAAAGAATATAACATATCAATACTCTATGGTATATTTAATATTTTAAATAAATTTAATATATTATATAGATTTCAATGCATTAAATACTAATTTATCTTGTGTCGCACACAATAATGAGTTTCTATGATAGTTTGCATTACAAGCAAGACCGAGTTTTACCGAACAACAATATATTATTAAAATATTGTTATTTAATACAATAAGAAATAATCTAGTCGATAAATTAGTGGTTATGAAGAGTATTAAAAAATTATGAAAATATAAGTATTATAAAAATATAATATGAATTCATAGGTTACCAATTAATTATAAATGAATATGAAAACCAATTGAATATAAAGAAAATGTTTTTATGCTCATAAAGGTGTTTTATCCTAATAAATTAAATTAATTAATATTAATTAACTATATTTATAAAATATATATATTATATATTAAATAAAATATTCTTTATTTTCGTCCAATAGATTTGATAAGCATGAGATAAGAATAAATACAGTTTTATGATTAAAATTTGTATTTTTCTAAAAAGACAATTTTACCACCCTTTAATAACGCACCTACATCAATTATAACTTTTTAAAGTTTTAAAAATTTAATATGAAAAAATAAACATAATTTTTAAAATTGAAACATAAAAATTAGGTTAGGGTGGATTTTTTTATTTTTCTGTTAGGTTTCTTTTTTTGATGAATCGTGAAAAATACTGAATTTTAATTCAAAACTGGTTTTCTATCTAACTTATTTATAAGGTTAAATTAAATTTTTTATTGGTTTTAAATATTAATTAGATCCATTTTACATATATTGATTTAATATAGGTCATTTTAATCAATTTCACTTTGAAATTGGATATAATAACATAGCAAACTTATGAAAGTTTTTACTTTAAAAACTTGCATTGTTGTCCCATCTATAGGATTATATTTAAATTAATTTCTACTACAACTATGATTTGATAAATATATATTCCATATTTTTAATCATAATTATTTATAATTTATAATAATTTCAACTTATTTTTTAACAAAATGATAAGTGAAAGTGATTAAAATTAATTACAGTGATTAAGAGAAAAATTAGTTTAACAAAGGACTAATCCTTAAAACTAAGAGAAAAAATGAACTAAAAACTTAAAAAAATACATTTTATTTTCATGTGAAGACCATATACTAAATTTAGTAAAATTTGGATTATTATTGGATCCACTATACATGGGAAAAACATGGGTGGAATTTCCTTTTCAAAAATTTACAAGAATGTCACTCCTCCTCCACTATAAAAAGGCACCCACCCCTCCCACTTATTCACACATATAAAACAATTTGTATAGCCAAAAATATGACCAAATAAGATCCAAAAATACCTATCCTTATACTATAATTTTCACCTTGTGAATAAATAAAACCAAGTAAGTATTTTGGTATAAACCAAAAGGAGTTACCCGAATAAGAGGTAATATTCTTCAATGTACATTTATATTTATTTGTTTCTCCACCAATTAATTTTTTATTATTACATGATTATATAATAACACCAGTATTCTAAATATACTAATATGATGATATTTTAAGGGTTTTACCTACACCTATACACACATCCATCAAATGGGTAACGAACTTACCATTTTTGTATGACAAACTACCGCCTCGTGAAACGATGTCATTCATTTTTTCCATTACCACCTATCATGGTTGGTAATTATGATGGATATGATGTTTTAATGTGATATATATAATAATTAAATTTTCTTAATACTTATTTAATTTTTATATAATTCATACCTTCAAGATTTTCATTTTTTGTAAATACGATAACATCGTTTGTAGAAGTGTGGACTACTGTCTCCCCAAAGCGATGTGATTCGTTCACACTATACATAGAACATATAAAGGATGGTTTTAATAAAATTATGTGACATATATGATATAAATATTATATGTAAATTATAATATAAATATACATATATATAATTTAATTTCCATTATTTTAAATACGGTAAAGAAATGATAGTTTTCATGCGTATGTACGACGTACCATCTCCATGAATGGTACATTTCATTTCCTAACTCCAAATATTATGGATTAATATAAATAAAAATATACTAAAAATATATAATATTTAGATAATGTTTTAAATTATAAAGGTGATAAAATAATGATCTAATTAATAGGAACAAAAATAAAAAGTTAAAACATACTCGAGAAACTAGGCAATTAACACCCGAAATAGTAAAAATAATGAAAGATTATTAACAAATGGGTAATAAGATATTATAAAAAGTTAATATGTGATATTATAAATATGATTATGGTTATTTAATAATTTATTTAAAGTATTAAAACCATTATACATGAGTTCAAAATATGTTCACCTAAACGTAAATGCAAGGTAATGGATTTTCACCTCACTTTTTACATCTGCATGGTAAATGTCATATTCACCACTTGCTTATTTTGTGTGGTGTATCTAAAAACAATTTTGATATGTTATATCATGAATTATTTTATCTTAATGGTATTTTGAGTTTCAATTTTAGTTATTTATTCTAAGGTTTTATGAATTAAATGTTAATAAGTGGTAAAGAATTTCATAATCTGATTCCTTTTCATTAGGTTATATTACTTCCCAATTATCGTTAATATTCTATGATTTTTTATGTAATAACTTTTTACTATCTATTTTTTTATCTAAACTTTTTTATGTGGATTTTAATTTTACACACATAATCTACTCATTGATTTATTCTCACATCAACATTATGGTCTTTTCAAGGGTTTACTTCACAATCTCATTTTATTTAGGATTGTTAACATGTGAATTTACATTAGAGGAAATTATTGGATCAATATTTAATAAATCCATTCATTTTTTTATACTCTAGTAATTAATTATCTTTTTTAGGTAATAGTACCTTTTCTTCACTCTTTTCTACTCAAAAGTTTTTAGAATTTTTTTAAGAAAACCCACCTTCATTTCTCTCTTTAATCGGAGAACCAGTTTTCTTCTAAAAACCCTTATTTTTAAAAATGTTTTAAAAAAAATTTCAACCTTTATAAAATTATTTATTAAAAAAAAATTCCCTTTTTCTCTTTTAGTTTTTTGTTTGAAGTAATCTTCTTGTATCTTTTTGAATAAGTCACTTTTATAACCTTTTAACGATGAAAAAGAAATGTTCTTTTTACCTTATACAACCTATATGGATTTATCCATAATAGTTTATTTAAAGATTCCTCTACATGTTTTAAAATTTTAATTTTTAAATAATTTTTTTAAAAAAATTTATTTTCAAATAAAATGGTTTTCAAAATTATTTTCTAAATAAAAAGGATATTTTCTGTAATAATGTTTCAAAAAAACATTTTATAGTATTTTTATTCATCAATGAAAAAACTCCTTTAATTTTATTCCACTTGGGATGTGTTGTATTGATATCATTACTATTCTTTGTCTGGATGGTTTTTGATTGATTTTTTCAAGGATAATATTGACATTAACTTCTTTGATTCTTTTTAGTCCCCTTGAAATGTTCAATTTCCTATGATCATAAAACATTCAATTTACCTTAATTATTCATATCATTTATCATGGATATTTCCATTTCCAAAACCCTATATCATTTTTACATATGGTATCTAATTTTAAAGTTAATTGATTTATTTGGGAAATATTGATAAATATGTTTCCTTTTTTCATTATGAATATTTTATAAGGAATGTTTTTTTTAATTAAATCAATAATTTGATATATGAGGAATGCTTTAGACATGCAAGACCCTGGTTGGGGACCATTTAAAGTGTAACAACCCAATATTTTTTAGTGGAAATTCCTTTCTAATAAATATTTCATAATTACATGAAATCACAACATAATTAACTACTAAGTGCTATGTGACCCTGAAAACATACATTTGTCACTTCTGTGATGTGAATTTCAAAAATCTGACATACACGGTTGCGATCAGTAAGTTATTTGGAGACCAATAAGAAAAACTTATTTATTTGGTGAATAGTAACCTACCCTTATGAATAGTAACCTACCCTTATGAATAGTGATATACCCTAATGAATAGTAACCTTACCTATGATAATTTATAAATAATATTCAAGTGAAAGTAAGAATCCAGGTAGGGGAAATTTTTTGGTACTGTAGCAGCACTATAGCAGGGCACTGTAGCAGCGGCAGAACTATAGCAGCGGTGGACTGTAGTAGTGGCGGCACTGTAGCGGCAGAGGGACTGTATCAGGTACTGTAGCAGCGGTGGTACTCTAGTAGGTACTGTAGCAGCGTGGGTACTGTAGCAGTATTGTTCACTGAGGGGTCCTTTGGGCCAAAAATGGGCTTTCAAGCCTTGTATTCAGGCCACTTGGCCTTGGGCCTTTAGGCTATGTAATGGGTCTCTCTCTACCCAGTATAAAGAGGTCTTTGCTTTAAATAATAAATTGAGGCTTCGGCCCCAACCTTTAAAAAAAGTGGAAGTATGATATACCTATGCTTTGGAATAAGTAAATAAATGTTTTAAGACAGTTGTTTTTAGAATAAATTATTATTTTAATTAAATATTAAATTAATCATATTTATAAAATTATATTCCAAAAAATGTACTTCATTTTTGGATTCTACACGTCGAAAAATGGTTGGGGTAAATTTTTGGGATTTTTATGAAATACTTAAATTCTTGATGAATAGTGAAATACGGTAAAATACCGTATATCAGTTAAATACACTATTCATGACATCACAAGTGATGAAAGACCACTTGGTTCGAACTCACACGATAAAATTACTATTCTTGGTCAAGGAAGACTCAATATTTCTTGTCTTGTGGGGAAATAATAAATTAATGCATTTTATATTAAGAAACCCTCTCTCACTCCCTCTTCTCTTCACTCCTCTCAAGCCTTGTGTCATCTCCAAATTCTATTTAAATACCCTCCCAACCTCCTCTCCCACGTTCATAAAGCCTTGGTCTCATAAAAAGACCAAAACCTCTCCCTTAAAGAGGCTCTCAAAGAAGTTTGGTTCAAGAGGTAAATTCCTCCTTTCAATTATTTGTCTTTCTTTTCAAGTTCATTTGTTTTCTTTTTCTATTACCTCTATTTATCCAAATTTTTTGATGACAACAGTAACTTATATGTGCTAGAATTTTTTCATGATATTTTAATAAGTTATCATCATCTCTCCCTTTTACCTTCATTTATACTAGTAACAAGAACACCATCCGAGATGTGTCAATTTTCCACATTCAAGGACGGTGGGATTTTGATTTCTATTATCATTCTCAATTATGATCATGAAACCATTATTTTAATGGTTGAACCAGATTATTATATATTTAATATAACCTATGTAAGATTTTTTAACCCTTTCGTAAAAATGGTATTAAGTTATCAAGAAAAATGAGTTCGTTGTAATCAAAACCCACAAATTAACCGAAACAATTATCATTAAAATTATATATAATAATTCATCCTCATTCCATGTAACCAAGTTATATAAATGACTAATAACACCTATGTATGATCATAAATTTTATTTGAATTCAATTATGGAGATTTACATGAACTCCATTACTTAGGAACAAGTGAACCGATTATGAAAATAAAGGAAACGAACCCTGCGAAATGATGAAATTCAATATAATAACTTATCAATAAGGGAATAAATGAACTAAACAGAATCAGGAAAAACTAAATACATGTCTAATAGGTTTTTAAATAAGTTATTAATAAGTTTAATTTCATATTCCAAGATCTTAAGTTCAATAACGGAACACGTTCGGAGTTAAGGTAAAGGTTTTCCACCCAAACTTCCATTTTCATTCGGGTTACTTTCATTGTCTAATTACCTCAATTAAATTCTTATATATTGTTATTTACTCCTCAAAAATTCTATGTGAGTATTATATATATTTACACCAACCAGAATCCTTCCCTATTTTATGGATTGTTACATGTTTTAAAAGAAACTTTCAAAACTGTTTCCAAAATGCAAGCCTGGTTCAAGGGAATTTCTCAAATTCATATCTATTTTCAAGGGAACTCTATAATCTATTTTTTTAACCATTATATTTCTAAAAGAACTCATTCTATTATGAAAATACTATCTTACTTAACTTCTAGTTTTATACAAATATTTCTCAAAAGAACTCTTCTTTTCAAAATAAAAGAGTATTTATCTCAAGATTTCTTATTGGTTTTATAAGAGTATTTTCATTTGATTCAACTCTCTTGTTGATTATTATGTATTATTGGGTTTAATAATTTATAAATTCATCTACCATATTTTATTTAATGTTTTATGACTAACACTATTTTGTATGATCTATCCTAAAACCATTCACCATATTACTCAGAATGGTTAGTGTTTTATGTTTAATAATTGGGGAAAGATAGTTACATTTCATATGATAGTTTCAATATGAATGTATATGTTGTTTATGTTTATTACCTCTCATATGAGGAATGAATTGGACTTATTATGTGATAGTTGGGGCCTTCTATATCCCCTCGATTCATCGGTATGTATCATTGGACCAATAGACGTGGAATTGGCTAAGGCCATTCCCAATGTGATATATGGATTTTGGACGAGGCCTTAATCGTTCGATGTCTTGGTTGAGGCCATGATAAAATGTTTCATAATGTCCGGAATATGCACTTCCCTCATTATGAAGCTAGTAATTGAAGGTTCGTGTGGTTATTTGACTATTATAATACTCAAGATTATGTTATATTGTGGAAATATTTACTCAGCTCATATTCCTGCCATTTTATGTTCAAATTTATTTTTAAAGACATGTGATTTTAATTATTCACCATGTCTGATATTTGTATTATCTTCCACTGTATTTCTTACTCTTACTGATCATTTGAGATCACCTCTTTCTTATGTTTCATTTATATAGGGAATGAATAAGTAAATTATGAATGACTTGAAAGCGTAATCTAGGAGTCATAGATGTTTCTAGTGGGATAAATTATTGTGGTTTTTCCCTTCATGATGTAATGATAAACTTATGTATGTATCTTGTTTCCAAAAGCTACTAAACTACTCGGTCCTTCGGGATTTGTATTCCTTATTTATATGCCAACGTAATAAAATAAGGCACCGACTCCTGGAAACTGCGTTCGGGTCCTTACAGTTGGTATCAGAGGAAGTTTAGTAGAAAACTTCGAAACCAGATTTTGAAAACGTGGATTAAGGAATAGTCCCTAAGATAGTTTTGAGGATAAACATACATGAAATTCCTGTTATTTTAGTAAGTAATAGATTATGTGGATCTTTGAATCAATACAACCTTGTCTAGATATGAGAAGTTAGAGTCAGCTCTGGCATAGATGTATCTAGGGGTTAAACCCGAAAACACCGATTTGAGCTAGACTCGAACAGGGAACTGGTGCACGCCAATGGGCCTTGCTGAACTCTTGGTTATGACACTCCTGGGGTATATTCGTAGGATAATTCACATTTTCTTTACAATCCACTATGAAGTATTTAAAATGTAAAATTTTCTTCAAAGAAACCATTTTTGTGATTATGGGATTAGCCATTCCTAGGATTTCAATTTGTGATAAGTATTTTGTTAAGTTAAGATTATTCATTATGATTCATAACCTAATCTAGTGTATTCCATTATTTAGAAATGGCGCCTCGTGGAAGGAATGAAAACCGCACGAACACACGAGTCCCCTGTATGGATTTCCTCTGATGCAATATAATGATGTTGGCTCTGGGGCTGTGATGGGTGTTGAGAAACTTATAACTATACTAGGACAACTTACTCAGGTTTTTAAAAATAACCTTACCTATATGGAGCATCCAGATCCACCATGTGGAATAGCTATGTTAGATTACTTTATGCGAAAACAATCACCATCATTCAATAGGACTACAAACCCATTTATAGATAAGTAGTGGATATGTCCCCTAGAGAAAATATTTCTCGCTTTGGGATGTAATAAAAGAGAGATGGTCGTCATGGTAGTTTATTGTCTATAGATAGATGCAGATCAGTGGTGGTTGTTAATCCAAAACACAAAGGGGGAGGAAGAAGTAGAGGAGATGGAATGGTGTGAATTTAAGGAAAACTTCTTAGAGAAATAATTTCCTCATGAACAGAGAGGGGATGTGGAGAGACAATTATTGAATCTGAGGCAGAAGGAAGATGAGAATATTTCAAAGTGTAAATATAACTTCACATGGTTATCAAGACATGTTGTGGAATACATACGAAATCCAAGGAGAAAAATTTATTGATACTTTGATGGCCTAAAACCATTCCTCCGGCAGGCACTGGTCTCCCAATTTTTTTCATCATATGAGGATATAGTTTCATGTGCTATCAAGACAGAAAAAGAATTATCTAAGTCTTATGACTTTAAGGGAAATAAAGAAAAGAAGAGGGCTGCTGAAAACTCTGGGAAGGGAAATAAAGAAACAGCGAAGAAGAGAAGAGTTAAATTTCCACCCTGTGATAATTGTGGAAGAAAACACTCTAGTTCATGCTTAAAGGGAAAATGAGTATTCTATAAATGTGGTCAAAATGGCCATCTTGATGGAAATTTCAAGGGGAAGAAATAATATATTAATGTTCAATGCTATAATTTTGAGGATATGGGACACTATGCTAATGATTGTCTAAAGCGTCAAGGAAATATGCAACAGAAAAGGCCAAGGGAGCAAGGACAAGCTTATGCGATCACAACTGCTGATATTGAAGTTCCTAATGATGCGGTGGTAGGTAATTTAATCATTTCCTCAAACTTCTCCAATACTTTATTTGATTCTGGATCATTTCATTCATTTATATCTTCCCAATTTTCCAAGAAAATTAGATGTGTCAAATTTGATTTAATAAAGGAGTTATTAGTCAAAACTCCTAGTGGATTTATCATTGCAACAAAGGCATGTCGATTAGTCCCCTTGGTGACACATAAATGTTCATTAGTTTCTAACCTTATCATCATATCAATGTTTGACTATGAAATAATTCTCAGTATGGATTGGTTATCAAATAATGATGTGAAGATCTATTATAATAAGAAGGAAGTTACAATTTTCTAGAATGGTGTAGAATCCCTTGTTTTTAGAGCAGAAACCTCACCATGTGATTCTCATCTAGATCCATCCCCAGTAGATCTACTGAATTCAATTATTTGGGAGTAAGGGAATGAAATAAATATGGGTGATGAGAAGAATATACAAATAGGGGACATACATATTGTAAAAGAATATGTTGACATATTTCCATAGGATTTACCAGGACATCCTCCAGAGTGGGAAATTGAGTTTTCCATTGACTTAATTCATGGTTCAAGGACCATTTCAAATACCCCTTATAGAATTTCCACTGTGGAGTTAGTGGAACTAAAGAAACAACTAGAGGAATTGAGTGATACGGAATTTATTCACCCTAGCGTTTCTCCATGGGGAGCCCCTGTTCTTTTCGTTAAGAAGAAAGATGGTACTATGAGGTTGTGCATTAACTACAGGGAGATCAATGCTATAACAGTAAAGAATAAGTATCCTCTAAAATGAAATTATGATTTATTAGATCAACTTAATTGAGCCCAATTTTTTTCTAAGATTTATCTTCGATCTGGATATCATCAGTTGCTTGTGAGGAAGAAAGACATTCCAAAAACAGCATTTTGAATGAGGTGCGGGCATTATGAGTTTACAGTAATGCCTTTTGGACTAACTAATTCACCATCTATCTTCATGGATATAATTAATATAATTTTCAATTATTATCTTGATGACTTTGTAGTGGTGTTTATTGATGATATCCTGGTATACTCTAAAATCTATGAAGATCATGAAAATCACTTGCACACTATTCTGAAGATACTTATAAGAAATAAGTTATATGGTAAGTTTAGCAAGGGTGATTTTTGGCTCCAATCAGTTTCCTTTCTAGTCCACATTGTCTATAAGGATAGAATATTGGTAGATACTATGAAGAAAAAGGATGTGAAAGAATTTCCTACTCCAATGAATATAACTGAGGTACGTAGTTTTATTGGTTTAGCAGGTTATTATCGGCATTTCGTTCAGAAATTCGCCCGTCTAGCCAACCCAATGACCAAGATCACACAAAAAGGGTTTAAGTTCATACAGAAAAAGGAATGTGAATAATGTTTAGAATAATTGAAGAGGAGGTTAGTGAACGCTCTGATCTTAACCCTACCATCGGGGAATGATGGGTTTGTTATCTATAGCGATGCATGAAAGAAAGGACTTGGTTGTGTCCTTATGCAGAATGATCAAATGATTGCCTCTGAATCTAGGCAGCTAAAAATTCATGAAAAAAAATATCCAACTCATAATCTTGAGTTATCAGTGGTAATATTTTCTCTGAAGATTTTGGAGACATTACCTATATGGCGAAAATGTGAGATAATACAGATCATAAGAGTTTGAAATATATATTCTCATAGAAAGAACACAACATGAGACAAAGAAAACGGGTTAAGCTACTCAAAGATTATGATTGTGCAATACACTACCACCCGGGGAAGGAAAATAAGGTAGTAGATGCTTTGAGTAGAAAGGATCACGGAGTTCTGAACAAGATGAGAATTGAAAGGGATCCTTTGTTCAGGGATCTAGTAAAGATGGATATGGGAATTATCAAGGAAGGTCACACATCACAACCTTTTCAAATGGTTTCCAAACCTTCTTTACTGGAAAGGATAAAATGTTCAAAGGCTAATGATGAGAAGTTTCAAAAGAAAATTAAATCTATAAATGATGAGAAGTTGACTGACTTCTTATATGAAGGTGGTGTTTTGAAATTCAGAAAGAGGATTTGTGTTCCTACTATTCCTGAGCTAAAGCGGGAACTATTGGATGATTCTCATAGCTCTAATTTCTCTACACACCCTGGTAGCACAAAGATGTATCGAGATCTCTAAGAAAACTTTTTTTGGGGAAATATGAAAAGGGAGATTACTGAATATACATCAAAGTGCCTGGTATGTCAACAAATGAGGGCTGAGAGGCAAACATCTAAGGGGATGATGAAACCACTACTCATACCATCATGGAAGTGGGAGAACATTACCAAGGACTTTTTCACTAGACTTCCAAGGACATCCAGAGGAAACAATGCTATATGGTTCTTTGTGGATCGTCTTATAAAGACAACTCACTTTATCGCGATTCGAGAGGACTTCTAATTGGATCAACTTGCACAGATTTTTAATAAAAAAAACTTGCACAGATTTACATCAAAGAAGTGGTAAGTCTAGATGGAGTAACACTATCTATTATATCTGACCTTGATCCTAGATTCACCTCGATGTTTTGGAAAATTCTCCAACATACTCTAAGAAATGAACTGAACTTCAGTACGGTCTATCATCCTCAAATTTTTGTACAATCTGAGCAGACTATTCAGACACTAGAATACATGTTGAGAGCATACTCTATATAATTTAAAGAAGGATGGGACCAACATCTTCCACTGGTTGAATTCTCCTATAACAACAATTTCCACTCGAGCATCTGAATGGCACCATATGAAGCCTTTTATGGGAAAAGGTGTAGAACACCGGCGTGTTGGGATGAATTCAATGAGCGTAAGCTTCTAGGACCTGAAATAGTTGAAGAAATGGTGTAAAAGGTGAAAATCATTCAGCAGCATATCATGGCCTCCCAAAGTCGACAGAAGAGTTATGAGGATAACTGTTGATGAGACCTTGAATTCAAAGTTATAGACCTGGTATTTCTAAGAATATCTTAATAGAAAAAGTTCATGAGGTTTGGGAAGAAAGGAAAGCTAAGTCGTAGGTATATTAGCCCCTTCAAGATCCTTCATTGAGTCGGAGTTGTGGCCTATCGACTAGCACTTCCACCTACCATATCGAAAGTACATGATGTCTTTCATGTATCCCTCTTAAAAATGTGTGTACCAAACCCTTCACATGTACTCTCTTCAGAGGTGGTACAGTTGGAGGATGATCTTTCCTATGAGGAGCAGCTAGTGAAAATCTTGGATCATAGAGACAAAGTTCTACGCAACAAGACTACTCATTTGGTCAAGGTACTATGGAAAAACCATAAGTACGAAGAGGAAACATGGGAACTGGAGGAAGTAATGATGGAAAAGTACCCCTATATGTTTTTGGCCTAGTTTGTAAAAATAAATTATGAGGGAAAAATTTCTAAAGGGGGGAAGAATGTAACGACCCAATATTTTTTAATGGAAATTCCTTTCTTATAAATATTTCATAATCACATGAAATCACAACATAATTAACTACTAAGTGCTATATGACCCTTAAAACATATGTTTGTCACTTCTGTGATGTGAATTTTGAAAATCTGACATACACGGTTGTGATCAGTAAGTTATTTGGAGACCAATCAGGAAAACTTAATTTTTGGTGAATAGTAATCTACCCTTATGAATAGTAACATACCCTTATTGTAACACCCCTAGATTTTACGAAAAATATTCTTTTTAATTTCATTAATGTCTTGTGTTGTACGCTACACCAAAATAAGTTTGCACAACACGCATCCCTGACTTGGATTGCATTACACGCAAGCACGACCTTCTACGATAGCGTGTGTTGTACGCAATACCGAGTTTCGCTAAACAACGATATGCTATTAAAATATTATTAAAACTAGTCGTTATGAATAGTAATAACCAATTTTTGAAATTTTGTAAATTTTTTTTTTCAAAATGGAATTCATTTTTGGATTCAAAATATTGAAATTATCTTAGGGTGAAATTTTGGTACTTTTCGGATAACTTTCATATTCTGATGAATAGTGAAAATTACTAAATTTTAATTAAAAACAAATTTTTTAATCAAAATAATTAATAGTGATAAATTATTAATTTGAGTGGTTTTAAATTATATTTAGAATATATTTTTACAATTTAATACAATGTTTTTCATTGGATGTAATTTCACATTTAAACCAGACATAAACAAGTGTCAATCTTTTGATAGTTATTATCTCTTAAAAACACGCTATTTGTTTTGACGACGGGAATTAATTTTTAAATTAGTTAATGTAACTGATATGTTTTGAATTTGGTAAAATAAACATCATTTTTGAATTAACAATATCACATATATCTTAGGCCTAATTTTTGGTATTTTTCTGGAAACTTTCATTTTTTTGATAAATAGTGAAACCACTAAGTGGTAGTTAAAAAACAGAATTTTTTCATAAAACTTAATTTTACCGCTTCTGTGAGTGTAATTTCAAAAATCTGAGAGACACGGTTGATGTTAGTAAGTAAAATTTGGTTCAATGAGATGAAAATAATTTTTGGTGAATAGTAACTTTCTACTTTTTTTTTACCACGGTTAAAAGTAAATAGGGTAATTAAGGGTAAAAATGAAATTATTATTACCCTAACACATGTCCTAATTATATTGGATAAGTGTAATTCAACCAAAAACAACCTTAGGAATAAAATATGACCATTTAGGCCCACTTGGATTAGATTAGGACATTTATTATTAATTTATTTAAAGAAGGGTTAAATTAGTTAAAATCAAAGTTCAATAAGTAAATCATTTTTAATATAGGGTTATACATAATATAAATTCGACTATAAATATTCATTAGAAATCTAAAAAGATTTCCTACATAATGGTATTTTATTTGTAATTTTTAGACATTAAAATATTTAATTTATTTATGACAGAAAGATTATGGAGTAATTATCTTATTAATGAAATATTGACATAATTGATGTTATAAATACCCAAATAAATGTAATTTGAGACTTTTTATAAATTACACTAATTTTCTAGGTTAATATGACATGTTATTATTCATTTAATTAACTTTTTTCGAACTAATCATTCTGTTATGATTTTCAAAAAATCAATTACTAAATAGTGTCAAAATTGACATAAAATAGTTTTTAAAACAAATATTATATTATTAATTTATTATTTTATTCCTAAAAATATAATGTTCGACCAAATGACTTATATAAGGCTATATATATTAATAATAAACAACTTGGGGTTCATTTTTCTTCTTATAGTAAGTTTATTAACCTTATAGTGTAAGAACACAAAAAGACACGGTAAAAGTAAAATTATCTAACTTAAAGTTAAATATAAATGATAAGATTAAAATAGGAACCTAAACTTGTCTAAATTATATTGGATGAGAGTATTTCGACCCATCCCCACCTTATCTAGGAAATAAATCAATTTGGATCTATTTAAAACCGAATTTGGCTTTATAATAAAATAATATTTTTAGTTTTTCCAAAGGTGCCCCTCTCCTCCCTTATAAAAGGGTACCTCCTCCCTCTCTTCCTCACACCACTTTGAGCATTCAAGATCATCCAAACCCTGCCAATTTCTCCTCTCCACTTCCCTAGAAACATCCTAGAGTTCCTGGTCTTCTTCAAATACCAATTTTAGTACCCTAAAAGGAGGTCTCAAAGAAGCGCTTCAAAGAAGAGGTAATGTCCGTTACCGATTCTTTCAACTTTATTTCTTCTTCCACTTATTCTTCTTTAGTTGTTTCATTATTAATTAATAACATCATTATCACTCATATACTGATATGTTATTATAAGTATGAAACAACCCTATTTCGCCATCTATCCATCCTACGGAAAATGAAATCACCGCGCATGCGCACGTACGGAATATCGTCTCCACGCCGTGGTGTAATCTATTTTCCACCACCACCTTACTTGGATGGGTATAATGGTGTAAAGAATGAATATATATGATTACTGCAAATTGATATTGATTCTGAAATAGTATACATACACTCCAATACAATTCCACGATCATGGGAATGATATCATCGCTCGTGCGTACGTACGGAATACCGTCTTCATGATGTCATGTGACTCGTTCTACATGATCTTCATTGAATAATGATTATATAAATTAATTGAATGAATGAATATGATATATATTGCACTAATACCATTCTGGAAATGAGGTATCTATAACCTAAAAAGAAGAATAAGAATTTATTCGACAAAACACGCATAAGAACAAAAAGTAATAAACACCTGAATAACAAGTAGCAATGAAATATTAATAATAATAAGCTAAGAATATGACCAAATATGATATCATAACAATGAGTATGATTCTGGAATAAGTCAATTACATTATTTAAATCATTGTACAGGAGTTTCGGACACTTAAGAAGCAAATCGGACCTAATGTAAGAGAAAATATCACAATCTCATTTTATCCAAGATTGTTTATACTTTGGTATTTACTGGGGTGTATTTTATCATCCACATCCATTTTTCCTCGATATGTAATATTGTTTCCATCCACCTACAATTGTTTAAATCCAATTTTACCCTTTGGTGAGTTTTTAGTAAAAGATATGAAGGGAATCTTTTGTCGTTTTTCGTACAAGGTACTTTTTGACTTTTTCGACAAATGTACGAGAAGAATGTTTTTTTAACTTATACGGCATGAATGGATTTTTAAAACATTATTTCCAAGAATCTTACTTTACAAGATTTCAAGTTTATTTTTAATCAAATTCTTTTAGATTAAAATTGTATGACATGTTAAGAAAGGAAAAATGTTTTTGAAGTAGAAAGGATATTTTCCTCAAGAATGGAGTTCAAGTGTTTTATCAAAATTATTTTCCATCTAAGATAATGTAGGGTTCTGTTTTTATCCCTATTATTACATTGATTTTATTATGTTGTGATGAAATTATTTTTATGAATTCCTTTATCTTATATTAATTGTTTTATGATGTCATGTTGTTTAAGAATCCCATTTTTATTACATGGGTTATGCTACGATGTATGGTTTATGATTTTGTGGAACACATAAGAATGGTATCATTATGAGATGGGTGATACCTATATCTCCCTCCAATGCATTGGGTAAAGATTTTATATCTCAGGAGATAGACATGGCTGGAACGGCAGGTTAAACCGGTTCAGTAAAACAGGACTGAAACGAGGAGTGAACTTGGTTCAGAAATGGACTTTGTCCACTAAGATAGTCTTGGCAATTAGTCTTGACTAATAAGAAATGATTCTATATGATTATGTGTGCATGCCACAAAGTTTCATGTTTTATGTTATGAGTATTAGGAGTACATTTCACTACCATGATTTATCCCATGTTATGAAATTATGATCTCTTTTGCAGGGTAAGATTTCCAAATTGTTATGTTCTTATGAATATGATGTGATTGATATTTATTTTGTTTACCCTTACTGAGAATTTGAGCTCACCCTTTTATTTTTTCTTTTCCCCAGGATATAAATAAAGGTTTTAGGTAAGAAAAAAAAAGGGAAGATCTTTATGGGAGATATTGAAGATCTTTCACCATGATTAGAAGATTATATTCCAAGTTTCCAAAGACACTAAACTATTACGGTCCTTGT
This sequence comes from Viscum album, assembly GCA_963277665.1. NCBI lineage: Eukaryota > Viridiplantae > Streptophyta > Magnoliopsida > Santalales > Viscaceae > Viscum > Viscum album. The sequence goes on along the minus strand of OY728138.1, from coordinate 207,791,807 downwards.
GTGTGTGTTTTTGTAATGTACTAAGTATTCCACAAAAGTAATGTAATGTCCATGTACGTCAAGCTTCGGGTCTCTACAGTTGGTATCAGAGGAAAGGTTTAGTCAACCTTTGGAAACTAGGATGCAAGAACTTTAGTGAGATCCCTAGAGATATTTCTAAGGTATGTTTAGGGATGTCCCTAAGGTTAAGTATACATTATAGTCCTAGAATTGCGCTAAACATCTTAGAATTAATCCTAAGATGTTAGATATTTATGGTACTCCCCCTTTATTATGTTGTTTTCCCTAGCGTGATTTTTGCCTCTCACACAATTCTTTTTGGGTTTTAGACGATGGCTGGAACCCGAAGGAACCGTAATGATCAATGTAATGGACGATGCAATGATTGTCCTCCTGAACAAACCAACGTTATGGGAGATGGAGTGAAAAATCTTATTTCTATACTTACACAAGCTATGAATCATTATGGACTTCCAAATGAGCAGTGAAGGGAACAATATTCTATTGAGTCCTTCATGAGGCAACGCCCACCTTCTTTCAGTGGGTCTTCCGATCCACTTGTTGCTGAACAATGGATCAGTACCACTGAAAAGATATTTTCAGTTCTTCAATGTTATGAACATGATAAAGTCATCTTAGCAGTATATCGTTTGGAAGGTGATGCTGATCAATGGTGGAATCTTATCAAGAATATGAGGCCAAGAGATGAAATTGAGTCCATGGAATGGGACGAGTTCAAGATCTTATTTTTCAATAAGTACTTCTCTCGCATTATTTGAACAAAGATGGAGAAGGAGTTTCTCGAACTAAAGCAAAAGGATGATTAATCTGTTGGTATATACGAAGAGAATTTTACAAGCCTTGCAAGGTATGCATCTGGCTTTATCATCCAACCTGAAAGTAAAGTTGATCGATTCTTCAGTGGCTTAAAACCAAATCTTCGAAGGGAATTAGCTATAAGAGAATTTAGTAGCTATGAAGAAATTGTGCATTGTGCTATTAAGGAAGAAATGGAAGTTGGTGTTACATATCTATCTCATGGTTTTGACAAGAAACGAAAGATGGAGTTCAAGGAGAAATCTCAGAATAATGGTGAAAAGAAGATGAATGTTTCCTTATGCTCAAGGTGTGGAAAGAAGCATGGTGGAGATTGTCTTAAAGGGACTAAAAAATGTTTTAAGTGTGGAAAAAAAGGTCATCAAGTTGCTGAGTGTCGAAGTAATGGAAAAAGGGTTGCTAATGGTGTGAATAAAGAAAAGACTACAGAGAACGCACCAACAACACTTCAATGCTTCAAGTGCAATGAAATGGGGAATTATGTTAATCAATTCCCTAATCCAAGGGTTAATGATGATCGACATGAGAAACCACTTAAGGAAAAGGACAAAGGGAAGTCACATGCAATCACTATTGGAGATGTTGAATATGACAACGATATGGTGGAATGACTAAGTGTTTATGTAATGGGATTCCAAAATAATGTTTTATATAGTATCGTGGAATATTGGAATATTTATGTATTGGTCTATTGTGGTTTTCAATAATTTTATGGTACCGGTAACCATGGGAAGTGATTGAGATATTTTTGGTAAGCAGATGATATGCGCATAATGAAGGGATAAGAAGATAATGAGACGTTTGATTGTATTCATGAGCTCATGATTGATATAAGGACTAAGTGATATCATGGTTTGAGTATAAAGAATTTTGAGGATTTTGGTTTGTGGAAAGTGTTAACTTTTAAATGCATTCATGTTTTCACTAAGGTTCAATGGGTATTCATTCTTAAAGAGAATACATGATTAAGGTATTCACATGTTTGTAATTTGACTAACAAGATATATCTTATGATATATGGGGGATAAATGATGGCATTCACATGATTGTTATGTGACATTTCAAGTAATCATTTTCTTTATACTATGAGCTTGGACCGAAGTATTTTAGATAAGCCTAAAGATTGGAATGGATTATGTTGGACATAAGTTAGTATTGTTTAAGGATGGAAATATTTTTGATATTATTGATGGGATGTTATAGTAATATAGCTTTAGAAAAAGGACAACCTGCAGGACGGGCGACAGCCCATCGCGTCGGACAAGGCTGTGGGAATCGAACCCACAACCGAAATGCGATTGGCCTTTATCACCTTCCACTGGCCTACAAGAAGTCCCTGGTTAGTAGAAACTAGTTTTATTTTATTACGCGGTATGATATATGAAGTATAGGTTCATTCTTGGAATCGTATACGATTAACCTCACCATAGATGGACTTATGTATATTTGATAACTTGTGCTAACCTTTTGTTTGAAACAGATGGAATGACTCATCATTCTATCACATGATCTATTAACACTTCATGAATAACAAATTCAACTTCATTTCTTTAAGAGATGAAGTGGAAATTGTTCAAATCACGAACAACAGTGAGATTGTACCAAAATAAAGTAAGTATTTATTCTAATTCAAATTCTTCAACTTTAGGTAAATGATCTTAAAAACCAAAAATGTTGTTCTAGTGCCCTTATATCCGATGAATTAGATGGTACCCTAGATCATCAAAAATTTATGGCTTTGTGATTGTTGGATTTTTCATAGCCATGTTATCTACCACTCTCCATCAGAACATGACGGTTAGATTTCTCTTCCATATCCATATTTTCACCTATGTTCTCCTATGTGGAAACCCAGTGATTAGTTAATTTGGGTAACCATTACATTTCATACTTTAGTTTTTAAATCCAAGTTTTGGTATTCCTTTTTACGATGTGGGTTTTTATTAAAGAAACTTTCGAGTAGTAACCAATTTATAACCCCGATGAATTTCGAGGGTGAAATTCATTTTAATGGGGGTAGAATGTAACACCCCAAGATTTTATGAAAAATATTCTTTTTAATTTCATTAATGTATTGTGTTGTACACTACACCAAAAGGATCTTGAAAAACACGCATCCCTGACTTGGCTTTCATTACACGCAAGTGCGACCTTCCACGATAGCGTGTGTTGTACACAATACTGAGTTTCGCTAAACAACGATATGCTATTAAAATATTATTAAAACTAGCCGTTATAAATAGTAATAACCACTTTTTGAAATTTTGTAATTTTTTTTCAAAATGGACTTCATTTTTGGATTCGGAATATCAAAATTAGCATAGAGTGAAATTTTGGTACTTTTCGGATAACTTTCATATTCTGATGAATAGTGAAAATTACTAAATTTTAATTAAAAACAACTTTTTTAATCGAAATAATTAATAGTGATAAATTATTAATTTGAGTGGTTTTAAAGTATATTTAGAATATATTTTTACAATTTAATAAAATTTTGTTCATTGGATGTAATTTCACATTTAAACCAGACATAAACAAGTGTCAATCTTTTGATATTTATTATCTCTTAAAAACACGCTATTTGTTTTGACGACAGAAATTAATTTTTAATTAGTTAATGTAACTGATATGTTTTGAATTTGGTAAAATATACATCATTTTTTAATTCATAATATAAAATATATCTTAGGTCTAATTTTTGGTATTTTTCGGGAAACTTTCATTTTTTGATAAATAGTGAAACCACTAAGTGGTAGTTAAAAAAATGAATTTTTTCATAAAACATAATTTTACCGCTTCTGTGAGTGGAATTTCAAAAATCCGAGACACACGGTTGATGTCAGTAAGTAAAATGTGGTTCAATGAGATGAAAATAATTTTTTGTGAATAGTAACTTTCTACTTTTTTTACCACGGTTAAGAGTAAATAGGGTAATTAAGGGTAAAAATGATATTATTATTACCCTAACACATGTCCTAATTCTATTGGATAAGTTTAATTCGACCAAAAACAACCTTAGGAATAAAATATGACCATTTAGGCCCACTTGGATTAGATTAGGACATTTATTATTAATTTATATAAAGAAGGGTTAAAATAGTTAAAATCAAAGTTTAATAAGTAAATAATTTTTAATATAGGGTTATACAAAATATAAATTCGACTATAAATATTCATTAGAAAGATACAAAGATTTCCTACATAATGGTATTTTATTTTTAATTTTTAGACATTAAAATTTTTAATTTATTTAGGACACAAAGATTATGCAGTAATTATCTTATTAATGAAATATTGACATAATTGATGTTATAAATACCCAAATAAATGTAATTTGAGACTTTTTATGAATTAAACTAATTTTATAGGTTAATATGACATTTTATTATTCATTTAATTAACTTTTTTCGAACTAATCATTCTGTTATGATTTTCATAAAAATCAATTACTAAATAGTGTCAAAATTGACATAAAATAGTTTTTAAAAAAAATATTATATTATTAATTTTTATTTTATTCCTAAAAATCTAAGGTTCTGAAAAATGACTTATATAAGGCTATATATATTAATAATAAACAACTTGGGGTTCTTTTGTCTTCTTATAGTATGTTTATTAACCTTATAGTGTAAAAACACAAAAAGACACGGTAAAAGTAAAATTATCTAACTCAAAGTTAAATATAAATGATAAGGTTAAAATAGGAACCTAAACTTGTCTAAATTCTATTGGATGAGATTATTTCTACCCATACCCACCTTAGATTCGAAATAAATCAATTTGGAGCTATTTAAAACCGAATTTGGCTTTATAATAAAATAATATTTTTAGTTTTTCCAAAGGTGCCCCTCTCCTCCCATATAAAAGGGAACCTCCTCCCTCTCTTCCTCACACCACTTTGAGCCTTCAATCTCGGCCAAATCCTACCAATTTCTCCTCTAAACTTCCCTAGAAATATCATAGAAGTCCTGGTATTCTTCAAATACCAATTTTAGTGCCATAAAAGGAGGTCTCAAAGAAGCGCTTCAAAGAAAAGGTAATGTCCGTTACCGATTCTTTCAACTTTATTTCTTCTTCCACTTCTTATTCTTTAGTTGTTTAATTATGAATTAATAACATCATTATCACTAATATACTTATATGTTATTATAAGTATGAAACAAACCTATTTCACCATCTATCCATCCTACGGAAAATGAAATCATCGCGCGTGCGTACGTACGGAATACCGTCTCCACGTCGTGGTGTAATCTATTTTCCACCACCACCTTACTTGGATGGGTATAATGGTGTAAATAATGAATATATATGATTATTGTAAATTTATATTGATTCTTAAATAGTATACATACACTCCAATACAATTCCACGATCATGGGAACGATATCATCGCTCGTGCATACGTACGGAATACCATCTCCACGATGTGATGCGACTCGTTCTACATGATCTTCATTGAATAATGATTATATAAATGAATTTAATTAATGAATATGATATATAATACATTAATACCATTCTGAAAATGAGGTATCTATAACCTAAAAAAAATAATAATAATTTATTCGACAAAACACGCATAAGAACAAAAAGTAATAAACACCCGAATAACAAGTAGCAATGAAATATTACTAATAATAAGCTAAGAATATGACCAAATATGATATCATAACAATGAGTATGATTCTGGAATAAGTAAATGAAATTATTTAAATCATTATACAGGAGGTTGGGACACTTACAAAGCAAATCGGACCTAAGGTAAGGGAAAATATCACAATCTCATTTTATCCGAGATTGTCTATACTTTGGTATTCACTGGGGTGTATTTTATCATCCACATCCATGTTTCCTCGATATGTAATATTGTTTCCATCCACCTACATTTGTTTAAATCCAATTTTACCCTTCTATGAGTTTTTAGTAAAAGATTTTAAAGGAATATTTTGTCGTTTTTCGTACGAGGTACTTTTTGACTTTTCTGACAAAAGTACGAGAAGAATGTTTTTTTAACTTATACGGCATGAATGTATTTTTAAAACATTATTTCCAAGAAGCTTCCTTTACAAGTTTTCAAGTTTATTTTTAATCAACTTATTTTAGTTTAAAATTGTATGACATGTTAAGAAAGGAAAAATGTTTTTGAAGTAGAAAGGATATTTTCCTCAAGAATGGAGTTCAAGTGTTTTATCAAAATTATTTTCCATCTATGATTATATAGGGTTCTGTTTTTATCCCTATTATTACATTGATTTGATTATGTTGTGATGGAATTATTTTTATGAATTCCTTTATCTTATATGAATTGTTTTATGATGTCATGTTGTTTAAGAATCTCATTTTTATTACATGGGTTATGCTACGATGTATGGTTTATGATTTTGTAGCACACATAAGAATGGTATCATTATGAGATGGGTGGGACCAATATCTCCCTCCAATTCATTGGGTAAATATTTTATATCTCATTAGATATACATGTCTGGAACGGCAGGTTAAACCGGATCAGTAAAACAGGACTGAAACGAGGAGTGAACTTGGTTCAGAAATGGACTTTGTCCACTAAGATAGTCTTGGCAATGGGTCTTGACTAATAAGAAATGATTCTATATTATTATGTGTGCATGACAAAAAGTTTCATGTTTTATGTTATTATTATTGGGATTACATTTCACTACCATGATTTATCCCATGTTATGAAATTATGATCTCTTTTGCAGGGTAAGATTTCCAAATTGTTATGTTCTTATGAATATGATGTGATTGATATTTATTTTGTTTACCCTTAGTGAGAATTTGAGCTCACCCTTTTATGTTTTCTTTTCCCCAGGATATAAATAAAGGTTTTTGGTAAGAAAAAAAGGGAAGATCTTTATGGGAGATGTTGAAGATCTTTCACCATGCTTAGAATATTATATTCCGAGTTTCCAAAGACACTAAACTATTACGGTCCTTGTGTGTGTGTTTTTGTAATGTACTAAGTATTCCGAAAAAGTAATGTAATGTCCATGTACGTCAAGCTTCAGGTCTCTACACTTATGAGTAGTGATATACCCTAATGAATATTAACCTTACCAATGATAGTATATAAATAATATTCAATTGAAAGTATGATATACTTATGCTTTGGAATAAGTAAATAAATGTTTTAAGACTGTTGCTTTAAGAAAAAATCATGATTTTAATTAAATATTAAATTAATCATATTTATAAAATTATTTTTGAAAAATGGACTTCATTTTTGGATTCTACACATCAACAAATAGTTGGGGTGAATTCTTCAGATTTTTCAGAAATACTTGAATTCTTGATGAATAGTGAAATACGGTAAAATACCGTATATCAGTTAAATACACTATTCATGACATCACAAGTGATGCAAGACCACTTGGTTCAAACTCACTTGATAAAATTACTATTCTTGGTCAAATAAGACTCGATATTCCTTGTCTTGTGGGGAAATAACAAATTAATAAATTTTATATTAAGAAACCCCCTCTCACTCCCTCTTCTCTTCACTCCTCTCAAGCCTTGTGCCTTCTCAAAATTTTGTCCAAATACCCTCCCAACCTCCTCTACCTCATCCATCAAGCCTTGTTCTCATAAAAAGATGAAAACCTCTCCCTTAAGGAGGCTCTCAAGGAAGTTTGGTTCAAGAGGTAAATTTTTTCTTTTCATTTCTTTGTCTTTCTTTTCGACTTCATTTGTTTTCTTTTTCTATTACCTCTCCTTATCCAAATTTTGTGATTATTCCAGTACCTTATATGTGTTGGAATTTTTTCATGATAGTGTAATAATTTTTCGTCATCTCTCCCTTTTACCTTAATTTATACTAGTAGCAATATCACCATCCGAGATGTGTCAATTTTCCACATTCAAGGACGATGGGATTTCGATTTCTATTATCATTCTCAATTATGGTCATGAAACCATTATTGTTATGGTTGAACCAGATTATTATATATGTAATATAACCTATGTAAGATTATCTAATCCCTTTGTACAAATGGTATTAAGTTATGAAGAAAAATGAGTTTGTTGTAATCAAAACCCACAAATTAACAGAAACAATTATCATAAAAGTTATATATAATAATTCATCCTCATTCCATGTAACCAGGTTATATAAATTACCAATAAAATCTATGTATGATCATAAATAATATTTTAATTCAATCCTGGAGATTTACATGAACTCCATTACCTAGGAACAAGTGAACCGATTATGAAAATAAAGGAAACGAACGCTACGGAACGACGATATTCAATATAAAAACATATAAATAAGGGCATAAATGAACTAAAAATAATTAGGAAAAACTAAATACATTTATAATAGATTGTGAAATAAGTTATTAATAAGTATAATTTCATATTCAAGGAGATTAAGTTCAAGAGAAGAACACATTCGGAGTTAAGGTAAGGGTTTTCCACCCGAACATCCATTTTCATTCGGGTTACTTTCATTGTCTAATCACCTCAATGAAATTCTTATATATTGTTATTTAATCCTCATAAATTCTGTTTTAGTATTCTATATATGTACACCAACCAGAATCCTTCCCTATTTTATGGATTGTTACATGTTTTAAAAGAAACTTTCAAAACTGTTTCCAAAATACAAGCTCGATTCAAGGGAATTTCTCAAATTCATATCTATTTTGAAGGGAACTCTATAATATGTTTTTTTAAACCATTATCTTTATAAAAACACTCATTTTATTATGAAAATTATATCTTACTTCACTTCTGGTTTTATACAAATATTTTCTAAAAGAACTATTCTTTTCAAAATAAAAGAGTATTTATCTCAAGATTGCTTAATGCTTTTATAGGAGTATTTTTGTTTCATTCAATGATCTTGTTGATTCTTATGTATTATTGGGTTTAATAATTTATGAATCATCTACCATATTTTATTTAATTTTTTATTACTAACCCTATTTTTTATAATCTATCCTAAAACCATTCACCATATTACTCGGAATGGTTAGTGTTTTATGTTTAATGATTGGGGAAAGATAGTTACATTTCATATGATAGTTTAAATATGAATGTATATGTTGTTTATGTTTATCTACTATCACATGAGGAATGAATTGGACTTATTATTTGATTTTTGGGGCCCTCTATATCCCATAGATCATCAGTAGGTCACATGATACAAATAGATGTGGAATTGGACGAGGACTTTCCCAACGTGATATATGGATTTTGGCCAATGCCATAATCATTAGACGTCTTGGCTGAGGCCTTGGAAAAAATTTTAGAATGTCCTGAATATGCATTCCCTCATTATGAATCTAGTAATTTAAAGTTCATGTGGTTATTTTACAAGTATAATACCCATGATTATGTTATATTTTGGCAATATTTACTCAGCTCATATTCCTACCATTTTATATTCAAATTTATTTTTAAAGGCATGTTCTTTCAATTATTCACCATGTATAATATTTTTATTATCTTCCAATGTATTTCTTACTCTTACTAAGCATTTTATCTCACCCCTTTCTTATGTTTCATTTCCATAGGGAATGAATAATTAAATTATGAATGACTTTCAAGCGTAATTTAGGAGTCATGGATGTTTCTAGTGGGATAAATTAGTGTGGTTTTTTCCTTCATGATGTAATGATAAACTTGTGTATGTATCTTGTTTCCAAAATCTACTAAACTACTCAGTCCTTTGGGATTCTTGTTCCTTGTTTATATTCCAATGTAATAAAATAAGGCATCGGCTCCAGGCAACTAGGGTCGGGTCCTTACAGTTGCTATCAGAGGAATTTTAGTAGAAAACTTGGAAACCAGATTTAGAAAACGTGGATTAGGGAAGAGTCCCTAAGATAGTTTTGAGGATAAACATACATGAACGTCCTAGTATTTTGGTAATGAATATATTATGTGGATCATTCAAGAAATATGTCCCTCTCTGGATACAAGCAGGTAGTGGTGGCTCTGGCACATATGTATCCAGGGGTAAAACCCGAAAACACCAATTTGAGCTAGACTTGAATGGGAACTGGCGCACAACAACAGGCCTTACTGCACTCTTGGTTAGGAAACTCCCAAGGGATATTCCTATGATAATTCACATTTTCTTTACAAGTCATTATGAAGGATTTAAATGTAAAAATTTTCTTCAAAGAAACCATTTTTGTGATTATAGGATTTGCCATGTCTAGGATTTTAATTTGTGCTAAGTATTTTTCTAAGTTAAGATTATACATTATAATTCATAAACTAATCTAGTGTATGTCATTATCTAGAAATGGTGTCTAGGGGAAGGAATGGAAACTACACGAACACACGTGTCCCCTATAGGGATTTCTTTCCGATGCAAGATAATTATGTTAGATCTAGGGATGTGATGGGTGCTGAGAAACTTATAACTATACTGGGAAAATTTACTCAGGTTTTTAATAATAACCTTACACGTATGGATCATCGGGATCCACCATGTGGAGGAGCTATGTTAGATAGCTTTATGCGAAAACAACCACCATCATTCAATAGGACTACAAACCCATTTGTAGATGAGCAGTGGATATGTTCCCTAGAGAAAATATTTCTCGCTTTGGGATGTAATGAAAGAGAGAAGGTCGTCAGGGAAGTTTATCATCTATCGGGAGATGTGGATTAGTGGGGGTCCTTAATCCAAAACACAAAGGATGATTAAGAAATAGAGGATATGGAATGGTGTGAATTTAAGGAAATATTCCTAGAAAAATACTTTCCACATGAACAGAGAGAGGATATGAAGAGATAATTCTTGAATCTGAGGTAAAAGGAAGATGAGAATGTTGCAAGGTACAAACCTAACTTCACAAGGTTAGGAAGACATGTTGTGGACTACATACAAAATCCAAGGAGAAAATTTGATTGATTCTTTGATGGAATAAATCCATTCCTCTGGTGAGCACTGGTCTCCCAATGTTTTTCATCATATGAGGATATATTTTCATGTGCTATCAAGACAGAAAAATAATTCTCTAAGTCTTATGACTTTAAGGGAAAGAAAGAAAAGAAGAGGGATGTTGAAAAATCTGGGAAAGGAAATAAGGAAAAAGGGAATAAGGGAAGAGTTAAATTTCTACCCTCTGATAATTGTGGAAGGAAACACCCTGGTGCATGCTTAAAAGGAAAATGAGTATGCTACAAATGTGGTCAAAAATACCATCCTGCTGGTGATTTCAAGGGGAAGAAAGAAGCCATTAATGTTCAATGTTATAATTTTCAGGAGATGGGGCACTATGCTAATGATTTTCAAAAGCCTCAAGGAAATATGCAACAGAAAAGGCCAAGGGAGCAGGGACAAGCTTATGTAATCACAACTACTGATATTGAAGTTCCTAATGATGAGGTGGTAGGTACTTTAATCATTTCCTCAAACTTAGCCAATACTTTATTTGATTCTGGATCATCGCATTCATTTATATCTTCTCAATTTTCCAAGAAAATTAGATATGTCCAATTTGATTTAATAAAGGAGTTATCAGTCAAAACTCCTAGTGGATGTATCATTGAAACAAAGGTGTGTCGATTATTCCCCCTCGTGACACATAAATGTGCTTTAGTTTCTAACCTTATCATTATACCAATGGTTTACTATGATATAATTCTCGGTATTTATTGGCTATCAAATTATGATGTGAAGATCTATTGCAAGAATAAAGAAGTTACAATTTTTGAGAATGGTGTATAATCCCTTATTTTTAGAGAAAAAACCTCACCATGTGATTCTCATCTAGATCCACCACCAGTAGTTATACTGAATTCAATTATTGGGGAGGAAGGGAATGAAATAAATATGGATGAGGAGAAGAATATAAGAATAGAGTACGTACCTATTGTGAAAGAATATGTTGACATATTTCTAGAGGATTTACCTGGACATCCTCCAGAGTGGGAAATTGAGTTTTCCATCGACTTAATTCCTGGTTTAGGGGCCATATCAAAGACCCCTTATAGAATGGCCATTGTGGAGTTGGTGGAACTAAAGAAACAACTAGATGAATTGAGTGATAAGGAATTTATTCGCCCTAGTGTTTCTCAATATGGATCCCCTATTCTTTTCATTAAGAAGAAAGATGGGTCTATGAGGTTGTGTGTTGACTACAGGGAGATCAATGCTACTACAATAAAGAATAAGCATCCTCTACCATGAATTGATGATTTATTTGATCAACTTCATGGAGCCCAATATTTTTATAAGATTGATCTTCAATCTAGATATCATCAGTTGCTTGTGAGGAAGGAAGACATTCCAAAAACAACTTTTCAAACCAGGTACGAGCATTATGAGTTTACAGTAATGCCTTTTGGACTAACTAATGCACCATCTGTCTTTATGGATCTAATGAACAGAATTTTCAAGGATTATCTTGATGTCTTTTTAGTGGTGTTTATTGATGATATCCTTGTATACTCTAAAACCTATGAAGATCATGAAAATAACTTGCACACTATTCTGAAGACAATTAGAAGAAATAAATTATATGGGAAGTTTAGAAAGTTTTATTTTTGGCTCCAATAAGTTTCCTTTCTAGGCCACATTGTCTCTAAGGATGGAATATCTATAGATCCTTCGAAAATAAAGGTTTTGTAAGAATGGACTACTCCAACGAATGTAACTGAGGTGCGTATTTTTATTGGTTTACCATGTTATTATCAGCGTTTCATTCAAAAATTCGCCCATCTAGCCAACCAATGACCAAGATCACATGAAAAGGGGTTAAGTTCATATGGACAAAGGAATGTGAAAAATGTTTTAAAGAATTGAAGAGGAGGTTAGTGAATGCTCTGATCCTAACCCTACCATCATGGAATGATGTGTTTGTTATCTATAAAGATACATCAAAGAAAGGACTTGGTTGTGTCCTTATATAGACTGATCTAGTGATCGCCTATTCATCTAGGCAGCTAAAAATTCATGAACAAAACTATCCAACTCATGATCATGAGTTAGCAGTGGTAATCTTTGCTCTGAATATTTGGAGACATTACCTCTATGGAAAAAAATGTTATATATATACAGATTATAAGAGTTTGAAATATATATTCTCACAGATTTTACTCAATATGAGACAAAGGAGATGGATTGAGCTACTCAAAGATTATGATTTCACAATACACTACCACTCGGGGAAGAAAAATAAGGTAGAAGATGCTTTGAGGAGAAAGGATCATGGAGTTATGAACAAGATGAGAGTTGAAAGGGATCCTTTTTTCATTGATCTAGTAAAGATGGATATGGGAATTATCAAGGAAGGTCACACATCACAACTTTTTCAAATGGTTACCAAACCTTCTTTATTGGAAAGGATAAAATTTTCTCAGGCTAATGATGATGAGTTTCAAAAGAAAATTAATGCTATAAATTTTGGGAAGTTGACTAACATTGTATATGATGGTGGCATTTTGAAATTCGGGATGTGGCTTTGTGTTCCCGCTATTCCTGAGCTAAAGAAGGGACTATTGGATGATGCTCATAGCTCTAATTTCTCAATACACCCTGGTAGCACAAATATGTATCGAGATCTCCAAGAAAACTTTTGGTGGGACAATATGAAAAGGGAGATTTTTGAATATACATCAAAGTGCCTGGTACGTCAACAAGTAAAGGCTGAGAGGCAAAAGTCTAAAGGGATGATGCAACCACTACCCATACCATCATGGAAGTGGGAGAACATTACCATGGACTTTGTCACTAGAATTACAAGGACATCCAAAGGAAACAATTCTATTTGGGTCATTATGGATCGTCTTACAAATACAGATCACTTTATCGCAATTTTAGAGAACTTCTAATTGGATCAACTTGCATGGATTTACATCAAAGAAGTGGTAAGGCTTCATGGAGTAACACTATCTATTTTATCTTACCATGATCCTAGATTCACCTTGAAGTTTTGGAAAAATATCCAACAGGATCTAAGAACTGAACTGAACTTCAGTATGGCCACTCAACCTCAAACTGATGGCCAATCTGAGTGTACTATTCAGACACTGGAAGACAAGTTAAGAGCATGTTCTACAGAATCCAAAGTAGGATGGGACCAACATCTTCCACTGGTTGAATTATCTTACAACAACAGATTCCACTCGGGCATCAGAACGGCACCATATGAAGCCCTTTATGGGAAAAGATGCAGAACACCGGCGTGTTGGGATGAATTCGGTGAGTATAATCTGTTAGGACCTAAAATGGTCAAAGAAATGGTGGAGAATGTGAAAACCATTCAGTAGCATATCAAGGAAGCCCAAAGTCAACAGAAGAGTTATGTAGATAACTTTTGACAAGACCTTGAATTCAAAGTTGGAGACATTGTATTTATATGCATATCTCTATGGAATAATGTCATGAGGTTTGGGAAGAATGGAAAGCTAAGTCCCAGGTATATCGGCCCCTTCGAAATCCTTGATCGAGTTGGAGTTTTGGCCTATCGACTGGCACTTCCACATACCATGTCAAAATTACATGATGTCTTTCATGTATCCCCCTTAAGAAAGTACATACCAGACCCTTCAAATGTACTCTCTTTAGTGGTGGTACAGTTGGAGGATGATCTTTCCTATGAGGAGCAGCCAATGAAAATCTTGGATCGTAGAGACAATGTTCTACGCAACAAGACTACTCATCTGGTCAAGGTACTATGGAAAAACCATAAGTAAGAAGAGGCAACATGGGAACTGCAGGAAGTAATGAAGAAAAGGTACCCCCATCTATTTTTGTCCTATTTTATAAAATAAAATTTTGAGGGCGAAATTTCTAAAGGGGGGAACAATGTAATGACCTTATATTTTTTAATGGAAATTCATTTCTTATAAATATTTCATAATCATATGAAATCACAACATAATTAACTACTAAGTGCTATGTGACCCTTAAAACATAAGTTTGTCACTTCTGTGATGCGAATTTCAAAAATCTGACATAAACGGTTGTGATCAGTAAGTTATTTGGAGATCTATAGTACCCCCGGTTTCTATTAAGTAACCCTTGTTTTATTCTTTTTAAGTACATGAAGCATATAAGAAATGGTTGGGAAAGTTTGGAGACTTTTAAAGTGTTAAAGGGAAAAAAGTGGTGATGCACAGGCTTCGCACGGGTTTCCCAAACTGTGCGGAAGCCATGCAGGTGGTGGTCACTTTGGACAGAGGAGACCGTACAGTGTGCGCACGGTTTGGGAAAACCATGCAAGGAGGTCATGCAGAGAGACCCTTCCAAGCAGTGACTACCGCACGGTTAGCGCACGATTTTCCTAGCCGTGCGGACTAACTTTGAGCGGGGTCAACTTAGATCCTACTTTTAAGGATCTAATCCGTTTTGTCATTAAACCCACTCATTTTTCTCCTAGATGGCCCTAACTTGGGATTTCTTTCTGGTGAAGGTGGGAGAACACTCTCCAGGCATTTTGGAAGTGATTTGAAGGTTTTCCTTGTCATTTAGAGGCCGGTTGATCGAGGTAAGTCCCATTTCCTTTAGTTTTCTTAGATCTCCTTCTTCACTCTTGATGGATCCTTAGATCTACACCCAAAGTCGGTAGATCTAAGGTAGTGGATGACCTTTAAGTCAGGTTTTGGTTTTGTTGGTACTAGGGGAAGGAATCTATGGAGGTTTTAGGGAGTAGTTGACTCGGTTTTCTTGGCATTCTTCATCTGTTGGTTGGTTTCACCAAATTTGTTGAGCTAGGTGGCTTCACTCCTGATTCCTCTTTCTTATAACTTGAAGTCTTAGTTTCAAATTGTTTTCCTTGATTGAAATGGTTTGTTTATCTGCTATGAAATAATGGTTGAAACCCCTTTTAAGTAACGGGTGATGGAAATTGTGTGTTTTTTGAAATTGTTTGTTGAAGTGAATTTAAAATGGTGATTTTAAACTGGTTATGGTTTTGCTTCTTGAAAGAAATGGTTTTCAATAAAAGGTTTGATGATTTATTGAAAGGTTTTGAACACACTTGGTTTTGGCATGGATTTGCATGGGTTGTGGTGTTTGTTCATATGCATTGGGATGGATAAGGGAGAGAAGTACCCCCATCAAAAGGTTGGGACAGATAAGGGTGTGAAGTACCCCCATAAAGGTAGTCCACTAAGTGACGGCTTAGTGGAAGGATAACTCACAACTCGCGAGTATAGGGAGGTCTAAGTTGCATGCATGGTTGGTTGTGTGGATTTGTGAAATGGAATGAATGTGCCAAAATAGAAATGTGAATTTGATTCGAAACATTGCTTGGTTTCTTTTCTTGAGAAAGATGGTTTTTATTGGAAAATGGTTTTGACATGGAACTTGTTCTATTGTGAACTGTTTTGGAATTGTTTTATATAAACGTGCTAACATGTTTTATCCTATAGTCATGGGTTGGGAAGTCATTGGGGAAAACCTAATCAGTTTCTTTACTCACCCCCTTCTTTGGCACGTTGGTGCTTTTGTAGATGTCATATACCGGGATTTTGGAAAAGGTAAAGTGTCACATGTTTATAGCACTACTTCGCGATACTTGGGCTAGTTCATGATGTTGGAGCTTGGAGCTTGTGGAGCATGGAGTTGGGTTGTCGTCTTATAGTCTTTTATTTTGTCTTTCCACTGTTTACTCTAATGTAGTGTTGGTTTCCACTGTGGTACTCTTGGTTGGTTTATGATAAAATAAATGGTTGATTTGTCTTAGCTTTTATCATGCATCATTTAGTTGATTAGTTTGGTTATGGTTGTTGGTTCTGTGGTATGTTTTAAAAGGGTAAATCATCCCCCACTTGTTTTGAAACCCTTTTGCATTTATTTCCAGCCTTTGGAGCCTTGGGGATGTCTCTTAAGGCCAAGTAATGACTTGTTGTATTCTCAAGCCAACAGGTAATTGGAAGGTCATTACAAATGGTATCAGTTTGTTCTGTCCTTGGGGTATAAATGCAATCAGTTTGTTCCTTTATTTGTGGAACAAGTAGTCATCTATTTTTGTTGGTCTTGGCATTGAATTCTTACGTGTCTATTCTTTGGGTGGTCATCTTAGGAAGGATTAGGATTGTCGTAACTTGGAATGTAGAGCATAAAAAGATGTAGCTAACCTTTTTATGATAAACTTTAAGTTACCAGGGAGTTGGGTACGTAAGTGTTTTGGAGACACTTATAGGATAAAAAAACTCATTGTCATGGGTTTATCCAATGAGATGAGCTTGACATGCATTAGAGGAATGAATTACCACTAGGAGTGCATATATCATTTTGAGAAATGGATTATGGTTTGATGCAAAAGTGTGATTTATAAAAAATTTAAACTTGTTTTCAAATGAAAGATTTTGAAAAGAGAATGGTTGATGTATTTTGAAAATTTATTGATTTTCAAAAGAAAGAAAAGATTTCTTTTAGAAATGGGTAAATGTAGAAAAGCTTGATGGTTGGAAATCAATGTTGTGATAGTGATGTGATAGAAATTTAAATGCTATGCCTTTAGTTTCTAGGAAGTGAGACTATTGGTGTGTGTTGTTTGTATAGAAAATGGCACCTATTAGGCATTGTAGAAACCAAACGAAAGAGGCTGTGGAGAATATGGTCACACCTGAGCCACAAGTGAACCAACAACTATTCCAAAGTATAGTTCAAGCATTTCAGGCTGTGGACATGGGGAGTCGGAGGGATGAGTCAAGGCAGGTAGACCATTTCGTCCAGTTCCAGATGCAGAATCCACCCATCTTTCAGGGTGATTTTGAACCAGAAAGGGCGGAGGTGTGGCTGAGTAGGATGAATCGTATCTTCAATTTCATCAGAACACTTGTAGAACTGAAAGTAAAGTTGGCAACGTATATGCTGGAGGATCTTTCACGACGGTGGTGGGAGATAGTGGTGCAGGCTAAGGTGGATCAAGGCCTGGGCAGGGAGGAATTTGAGGAATTGTTCAAAAAAAAAATTATCCTCACGCGTTCAAGATCCAGAGGACGACAGACTTTTTTAGCCTGAAGAAGGAGAATCTCTCTATCATGGATTATGCGGATAAATTCATGAATTTAGTGCGCTTTTCACCAAAAGTTGATTCAAGTGTGTTGCTAAAGACAAGCATCTTTGAATCAGCGTTGCGATAGGAGATTTGCTCGAAGATAGTTGTGCTCTATATTACGGATTATATGGAGATGGTAAACAGAGCAACAGTAGCTGAAAGAGACATCTCAGGAGTTATGGGAGGAGGAATTATGATGATACCCATGGGAATGGGTGGGAACTCTAATGTTGGGAACATGCAGAAGAGGGACCTACTTCCAAGGTGGGAGTGAGAATCAGAATCATACAGCTGGATCGGTGAATCTTCCTCCACGACCCGTGATGAAAGCCAGGTGTTTTCAATGTGGCTCGATTGATCACATGAAATGAGAATGTACAGCACCACCGATATCATTCCATAATTGCAACAAGATGGGACATCTTCAATGATATTGTCACAGTGCACCATGGTCGGGTGTTCATGACACTTCTCTGGTGTCGCAAGCATCTTATGCTTCGAAAGGGCGAGGACAGAAAAATCAGTCTCTCCAGCAAAACATAGCTAGATATGGTGATTCTAGGAATACCATGACTCCTCAGGCAGGGCAATCTCAATAAGGCAATAAGGAGAAAAGTGCAGAAACAAAGCAATTGTATGGAATGGAACAGGTGATTGTGGATGACCAGTATGGACCGTCTACAGTTAGAGGTACAATTATTTTGAATTATACCCTCATGCAAGTGTTGTTCGATACTGGTGCATCACAATATTTTCTTTCTTCTCGTATTGCTTATTTTCTGAACTTAAAACTTGAAATTATGCCTTCTGTGATAAAACTTCAAACTCCTCTCGGTGAAAGAAAATGTAGAGTCTTCGTGTGTAGAGCATGTTCTATAACTATTGATAGAGATGAGCTGAAATTGGATTTCTCTATGCTGGAAATGGATGTCTATGATATAATCCTAGGTATGGATTGGTTGACAGAGTTCAGGGCTCACATCGACTGTTATAGCAGAACAGTCAGTTTTGCGACTGAGGATGGCATCGAGCATCTCTTTAGAGAAGAAAGAGTGGTGAAGGAAGGTGCAACGGGATTTTTGTCAATGGTAGTGGCAATGATCTCTTACCAGTTGCTTGTGTTAAACTTGGAATCTATGGATGAGATCTTGAATAATAGTTTTTCAGTAGTTGCGGATCAATTTCTTTATGTTTTTCCTAAAAACTTCTCAGGGTTACCACCTGTAAGAGAAGTGGATTTTACGATTGATCTCCTTCTAGGGACCAGTCCTATCTCACTTCCATCTTATAGGATGGCACCAACGGAGTTAAAGGAATTGAAAGTGCAGTTGGAAGAATTGGAAATCAAAGGTTTTATTCGGCCAAGCGTGTCTCCATGGGCAGCACAAGTTTCGTTTATAAAGAAGGCAGATGGAACTTTGAGGCTATGTGTGGATTATCGTAAACTTAACCAAGTTATGATAAAGAATAGATATCCACTTCCATGCATTGATGACCTGTTTGATCAATTGAGGGGAGCTCAGTGGTTCTCTAAGTTTGACTTGCGGTCAGGATATCACCGGTTTCAAGTTCGAAAGGAGGATATTCTGAAGACAGCCTTCAAAAGCAGATATGGACACTACGAATATGTAGGAATGCCTTTTGGTCTTACGAATGCACCAGTAGTATTTATGGCATTGATGAATCGTATATTTCAATGATATCTAGATTCTTTTGTTGTGGTGTTTGTGGACAACATATTGGTGTATTCAAGAACAAGGTCTGATCATGAGAAACACTTGGCGATAGTGTTTGAAATCTTGAGAGACCATCAGTTTTATGCCAAATTATCAAAGTGTGATTTTTGGATACAAGAGGTATGCTTTCTGGGCCATGTTGTTTCTAAGAAAGGTGTTTCAATGGATCCAAAAAAGATAGAAGCTATTCGTTCTTGGAAACCGTCGAAGAATGTCTTTGAAATATGAAGTTTTCTTGGTCTAGCTGGTTATTACTGACGCTTTGTGTGTGACTTCTCATGAATAGCTTAACATATGACAGTATTGAAAAAGAAGAAAAGTGCATTTCAATGGACTGAGGAATGTCAAAGATCTTTTCAAGATTTGAAATTTCACCTTACATCAACACCCATCTTGATTTTTCCGGAATCAGGACAGGGGTAAGTGGTGTATTGTGACGCTTCAGGATCTGGGTTGGGATGTGTTCTCATGCAAGGAGACCATGTTTTTGCTTATGGCTCAAGACAGTTGAGAGTGCATGAAAAGAACTTCCCAACACATGATTTGGATTTATCTTCAGTTTTCCATGCCTTAATGACTTGGCATCATTATCGCTTTGGTGAGAAATTAACTATGTTTACGGATCATAAGAGTTTGAAGAATATTTTATCACAATGAGATTTGAATCTGAGGCATAAGAGATGGATGGAGTATCTTCAAATGTTCGACTTTCACTTGATGTATACACCGGGTAAGGGCAATTCGGTGGCTGGTGCATTAAGCATAAAGTTGTATGCTCAATTGATGCAAGAAGCTTCAGATGAGTGGCAGTTGATGTCGGTCCTATCTGACATGCGTATGGAATGTGAAGACCGAGCTGATGTTGCAGTTTTCTTTCCATTTAAGCTTGTTCCTGATTTGGTGAAGATAGTAAAGGAGGCACAGGAATCTGATGTAGACTATGTTGCAATGAGTTCAAAACTTAATGGTGGGGAGACCATTGAGGGATGGAAGCTGGATGGGAGTTCAGTTTTTCGATTTCAAGATCGGATGGTTGTACCTTTAACTGCTCAGGAATAACTCATTCATGCTTACCACCATTCCAGATGGGATATTCATCCAGGAATACAGAATATGTATAATGCGATAAAGGAACAATTTTGGTGGAGCAGCATAAAACGGAAGGTAGCTGAATTTGTTTCAAGGTGTTTAATTTGTTAGTAAGTTAAAGCAGAACATCAGTGGTCAGCGGGTATGTGGTAGTTTCTACCAATTCCAGTGTGTAAATGAGAGAATATAGATATGGATTTCGTTACAGTTCTCCCAAGAATAATTCTGAAGCATGATTCCATATGGGTGATAGTGGATCGGCTTACCAAGTCGACCCATTTCATCCCTATTCGTGAATCTAATACGGTGGGGGATCTGTTCAAAATCTATATTCGAGAAGTGGTAAAGAGACATGGAATACCATTTTCAATAGTGTCAGACAGAGATCCGACGTTCACATCTCGTTTATGGTGATCCTTATAGAAAGCCCTGGGAACTCAGTTGAATATGAGTACGGCGTATCATCCTCAGACAGATGGACAGTCTAAAAGGATGATACAGATGTTGGAAGACATGTTGCGGGATTTTGTAATGTATTTTTTTGGCTCATGGGAAGAGCACATGCCTTTAGTGGAGTTCTCATATAACAACAGTTATCAGGCCTCGATACACATGGCTCCATTTGAAGCATTGTATGGGCATCCTTATCGTTCTCCACTTTGTTGGGTGGAAATAGGTGAGACTTCACTAGTTGGGCCGAGCCTTGTCCAAGAAACAACAGAGAAGATTCAGTTGATAAAAAAGAGGATGGAGATGGCACAGAGTTGTCAGAAATCTTATGTGGATCATTGTCGAAGACCGTTGTCGTTTGCGGTGAGTGATCATGTATTTTTTGAGAATCTCTCCAAGGCTTGGACATCGTCATTTTGGAAAGAAGGGAAAATTATCTCCTTGATATATAGGCCCTTTTGAGATACTGGAATGGGTTAGCGAGGTGGCGTATCAATTGGCATTACCACCACGGTTTAGTTCAGTGCATAATGTGTTCCATGTATCTCAATTGAAGAAGTATGAGCCCGATCCTGACCATGTGATCAGATGGGATCACGTTGACCTAGAGATGGATGCTTCGTTGGTACATATTCTGGTGCAGATTATGGATATGCAGGATAAAGTCTTGCGTGGATAAATCATCGGTCTAGTGCGGGTTTTGTAGTAACATGGTCAAATTCAGGAAGATACTTGGGAACACGAGAAATAAATGAAAGAGCAGTGGCCAGAACTCTTTCATGTAAGCGATGGTTTTCTACTTTCCAGGGACAGAAATTTCAATGGTGGGGAGAATATAGTACCCCCGGTTTCTGGTAAGTAACCCATGTTTTATACTTTTTAATTACATGAAGCATATGAAAAATTGTTGGGAAAGTTTGGAGACTTTTAAAGTGTTAAAATGAAAAAAGTGGTGATGCACGGGATTCGCACGGGTTGCCCAAACCATGCGGAAGCCATGTAGGTGGTGGTCACTTTGGACAAAAGATACCGCACAGTGTGCACACGGTTTGGGAAAACCATGCGAGGAGGCTGTGCAGAGCGCCCCTTCCAAGCAGTGACTACCACACGGTTAGCGCACGATTTGCCTAGCTGTGAGGACTAACCATGTGTGGGGTCAACTTAGATCCTATTTTTAAGTATCTAATCTGTTTTATCATTAAACCCACTCGTTTTTGCTTCTAGACAGCCCTAACTCGGGATTTCTCTCTGGTGAAGGTGGGAGAACACTTACCAAGAGTTTTGGAAGCTATCCGGAGGTTTACCTTGGGGTTTAGAGGCCAGTTGATCGAGGTAAGTTCTGTTTCCTTAAGTTTTCTTCGATCTCCTTCTTCCCTCTTGATGGATCCTTAGATCTATGCCCAAGGTGGGTAGATATAAGGTAGTATATGACCTTTAAGTCGTGTTTTGGTTTTTTTTGGTACTAGGGGAAGGAATCTAAGGAGGTTTCAGGGAGTAGTTGACTCGGTTTTGTTGGCGTTCTTCGTCCGTTGGTTGGTTTCGCATAATTTGTTGAGGTAGGTGGCTTCACTCCCAATTCCTCTTTCTTATAACTTGAATTCTTAGTTTCAAATTTTTTTCATTGATTGAAATGGTTTGTTTATCTTCTTTGAAAGAATGGTTGAACCCCTTTTAAGTAACGGGTTATGGAAATTGTGTGTTTTTGGAAAGTGTTTGTTGAAGTGAATTTAAAATGGTGATTTTAAACTGGTTATGGTTTTCCTGCTTGAAATAAATGGTTTTCAATAAAAAAAATTATGCTTTATTGAAAGGTTTTTAACACACTTGGTTTTGGAATGGATTTGCATGGGTTGTGGTGTGTGTTCATATGCATTGGGATTGATAATGGCGAGAAGTACACCCATCAAAAGGTTGGGACGGATAAGGGCGTGAAGTAACTCCATCAAGGTAGTCCACTAAGTGACGGCTTAGTGGAAGGATAACTCACCACTCACGAGTATAGGGAGGTCCAGGTTTCATGCATGGTTGGTTGTGTGGATTTTGTGAAATGGAATGAATGTGCCATAATGGAAATGTGAATTTTATTGGAAACTTTTCTTGGTTTTTTTCTTGAGAATGATGGTTTTTATTGGAAAATGGTTTTGACATAGAACTTGTTATATTGTGAATTGTTTTGAAATTGTTTTATATAAATTGTTTTGTATAAATGTGCTAATATGTTTTATCCTAGAGGCATGGGTTGGGAAGTCATCGGGGAAAACCTACTGAGTTTTATTACTCACCCCCTGCTTTGGAACGTTGGTGCTTTTTCAGATGTCATATACCGGGATATTGGAAAAGGTAAAGTGTCACATGTTTATAGAACTACTTTGTGATACTTGGGCTGGTTCGTGATGTTGGAGCTTGGAGCTTGTGGAGAATGGAGTTGGGTTTTTGTCTTGTAGTCTTTTAGTTTTTCTTTCTGCTATTTACTCTGATGTAGTGTTGGTTTCCACTGTGGTACTCTTGGTTGGTTTGTGATAAAATAAATGGTTGAGTTGTCTTAGCTTTTATCATGCATCATTTAGTTGATTAGTTTGGTTATGGTTGTTGGTTCTGTGGTATGTTCTAAAAGGGTAAATCATACCCCACTTATTTTGAAACTCTTTGGCATTTATTTCCAGCCTTTGGCGCCTTGGGGATGTCGCTTAAGTCCAAGTAATGACTTGTTGTATTCTCAAGCCAACAGGGAATTGGCGGGTCATTACAAGACCAATAAGAAAAACTTATTTTTTGTTGAATAGTAACCTACCCTTATGAATAGTAACATACCCTTATGAATATTGATATACCCTAATGAATTGTAACCTTACATATGATAGTATATAAATAATATTCAAGTGAAAGTACGATACACCTATGCTTTAGAATAACTAAATAAATGTTTTAAAACTCTTGTTTTTAGAATAAAGTATGATTTTAATTAAATATTAAATTAATCAAATTTATAAAATTATTTTCGAAAAATGGACTTCATTTTCAGATTCTACGGGTCGAAAAATGGTTGGGGTGAATTTTTGGGATTTTTCTGAAATACTTGAATTCTTGATGAATAGTGAAATATGGTAAAATATCGTATATCAGTTAAATACACTATTCATGACATCACAAGTGATTCAATCCCACTTGGTTCGAACTCACATGATAAAATTACTATTCTTGGTCAAGGAATACTCACTATTCCTTGTCTTGTGGAGAAATAATAAATTAATGAATTTTAAATTAAGAAACCCCCTCTCACTCCCTCTTCTCTTCACTCCTCTCAAGCCTTGTGCCTTCTCCAAATTCTATCCAAATACCCTCCCAACCTCCTCTCCCATGTACAAAAATCCTTGGTCTCATAAAAAGACCAAAACCTCTCCCTTAAGGAGGATCTCAAGGAATTTTGGTTCAAGAGGTAAATTCCTCTTTTCAATTCTTTTTCTTTCTTTTCAACTTCATTTGTTTTCTTTTTCTATTGCCTCTCCTTATCCAAATTTTGTGATGAATCCAGTAAATTATATGTGCTGTAATATTTTCATAATAGTGGAATAATTTATCATCACCTCTCCCTTTTACCTTCATTTATACTAGTAGCAAGAACACCATCTGAGATGTGTCAATTTTCCACATTCAAGGACGATGGGCTTTCGATTT
This sequence comes from Viscum album, assembly GCA_963277665.1. Lineage (NCBI taxonomy): Eukaryota > Viridiplantae > Streptophyta > Magnoliopsida > Santalales > Viscaceae > Viscum > Viscum album. The sequence continues at coordinate 207,767,032 of OY728138.1, read as the reverse complement.
CTATTATCATTCTCAATTTTGGTCATGAAACCATTATTGTTATGGTTGAACCATATTATTATATATTTAATATAACCTATGTAAGATTCTTTAATCCATTTTTACAAATGGTGTTAAGTTATAAAGAAAAATGAGTTCGTTGTAATCAAAACCCACAAATTAACCGAAACAATTATCATTAAAGTTCTATATAATAATTCATCTTCATTACATGTAACCAAGTTATATAAATGACCAATAACACCAATGTATGGTCATAAATAATATTTGAATTCAATTCTGGATATTTACATGAACTCCATTACTTAGGAACAAGTGAACCGATTATGAAAATAAAGGAAATGAACGCTACGGAACGACAAAATTCAATATAATAACTTATCAATAAAGGAATAAATGAACTAAAAAGAATCAGGAAAAACTAAATACATGTCTAATAGGTTCTGAAATAAGTTATTAATAAGTATAATTTCATATTCTAGGAGCTTGAGTTCAAGAGTGGAACACGTTCGGAGTTAAGGTAAGGGTTTTCCACCCGAACTTCCATTTTCATTTGGGTTACATTCATTATCTAATTACCTCAATGAAATTATTATATATTATTATGTACACATCATAAATTCTGTTTGAGTATTCTATATATGTTCACCAATCATAATACTTCCCTATTTTATGGATTGTTACATGTTTTAAAAGAAACTTTCAAAACTCTTTCCAAAATACAAGCCTGATTCAATGGAATTTCTCAAATTCATATCTATTTTCATGGGCACTCTATAATCTGTTTTTTTAACCATTATCTTTCTAAAAACACTAATTTTATTATAAAAATACTATCTTACTTCACTTCTAGTTTTATAAAATTATTTTCTAAAATAACTCTTCTTTTCAAAATAAAAGAGTATTTATCTCAAGATTGCTTAATGATTTTATAAGAGTATTTTCATTTGATTCAACACTCTTGTTGATTATTATGTATTATTAGATTTAATCACTTATGAATTTATCTACCATATTTTATTTAAATGTAATGGATAACCATATTTTGGATGATCTATCCTAAAATCATTCATCATATTACTTGTAATGGTTAGTGTTTTATGTTAAATGATTGGGGAATGATTGTTACATTTCATATGATAGTTTCAATATAAATGTATATGTTGTTTATGTTTATCCCCTATCATATGAGGAATGCATTAGACTTATTATGTGATGGGTGGGGCCCATTATATCCCCTCGATGCATCAGGAGGTCTCATGAGAAAAATAGACATGGAATTGGTTGAGGTCTTTCCCAATGTGATATATGGATTTTGGTCGAGGCCTTAATCGTTGGACGTCTTGGCCGAGGCCTTGAAAAAATGTTTCAGAATGTCTGGAATATGAAATTCCCTCATTATGAAGTGAGTAATTTAAAGTTTATGTGGTTATTTGACTAGTAAAATATCCATGATTATGTTATATTATGGAAATATTTACTCATCTCATATTCCTGCCATTTTATGTTCAAATTTATTTTTATAGGCATGTGCTTTCAATTATTCCCCATGTCTAATATTTTTATTATCGTCCACTGTATTTCTTACTCTTACTAAGAGTTTGAGCTCACCCCTTTATTATGTTTCATTTCCATAGGGCATGAAGAAGTAAATTATGAATGAATTTCAAGTGTAATCTATGAGTCATGGATGTTTCTAGTGGGATAAATTAGTGTTGTTCTCCCTTCCTGATGTAATGATAAACTTATGTATGTATCATGTTTACAAAAGCTACTATACTACTCGGTCCTTTGGGATTTATATTCCTTATTTATATGATAATGTAATAAAATAAGGCACCAACTCCTGGAAACTAGGGTCGGGTCCTCTCATAAAGTTAGACCCTCGATGCATTAGTAGTCTCATGAGACAAAATCAGTTGGATAAAAAATCCTTCAGGTTTGTTTCTAAGATTAATAAATGGGTTTCTACTCATATATTTAATTTGTCCTGTGAAAGGTCTAGATAGTATTATTCTAAACCATCTTGTGAAAGGTCTTTATGGTAATGGTATCATGTGACTAGGAAACATGATGTTCGATAATTAAGAATTTACTTTATTAATATGCAGTATCCATGAGATTTTCACTATGATAAAATCTATAGATGCATTTCATTCTCATTTTATTGATTAAATTACATATGTTTTTTAGTTTATTACATTTATATATTGTTTATTACTTATTTATATATTTAAATGGAATGTGTTTTCAGTTGTTTACCCTTCAATATTGACTATTCTCATTGTTTCATTATTACTTCCATTATACTTGACCCTTACTGAGAATTTGAGCTCTCCCCTTTTTTTCTTTCCCTAGGATTACAATAATTGTACTAAGAATGATATGAATGGATATGATAATTGGTAATAAAGCTATCCTAAAAAACAAAATTATGTTATAATTACTGTATTCATTTTTAATACAAGACTCATGTATGTATCTGGTTTACCAATACTATAAAACTATTTAGTCATTTAGGATTTGATTCCTTGTAATCATATCAATGTAATGGTAGTAGACATCATCTCTATGACTATTGGTGTCGGATCACTATAGTTGGTATCAGAGGAAGTTTCATAGAAACCTTAGAAACTAGATTTAGAAAATATAGATTAGGGAACATAACCCTAAGATATATTTTGAAGATAATTATAGAATAACATACAAGAATTTTGGTAAGGTACAGATTATGTGAGTCTTCCTAGAAATACATCCACGTATGGATACTACAAGTGGATGTGGTTCTAGAATAGATGTACCTAGGGGTAACAACTCTAAAAAGGTGTGTCATACCTAACTCGACCATAACCCGGTACATAACAATGGGCCTTACTGTACACCTGGTTTGATACTCCTGGGGGATATTCTTAGGATAATTCACATTTTTTTTACAAACCATTATAAAGAATTTTAATAGATAATGAAAATGAATTACCAATTTTAAACCTTAGACCACGTAATGAATTATGTTGAAATAAAATGGTTGATGTATTTTATGGGATCCAATAATTAAATTGTATAAGTATTTTTACCAATATTATATTAGTTATAAGAATCATGGAACATATAAGGATTGTTCAAAATTATAAAATAAAATATTTCTTCATTAATATAAGAGTGGTGGATACCATCATGGTATTAAGACATTGAGGTTGATTATAAGTCCTAGGTCCTAAACATATCTTTTAGGTTTTATATAATGAGATTCTACCAATATTAAGGACATTTTTTAAAAAATTATAGAAGGTATATTTTCTAGTGGAAAACCTATTTGAGGAATAATTAACTTATATTTTAGGGACATTAGTTTAAAGGTATTGATAACCTTTAATGTTATTATTATCATTTTTTACATTTAATAATAGGCAAATTAGATTATTTTGTTTAAAAAAATATGATTTATTGAAAACCATAGTGAAAAGGTGATTTAATGAGTAAATCTCAAGGAAGTATATCATATTTATTTTGGAAATTATATTAATATAGTGTAGAAAAAGGAAAACATGTATACCGGTTGATAACCCATCAAATCCAGAAAGGTGGTTGGGATTGAACCATGACTGAAGGATGATAAAGGTTTTATGCCTACTACTAGCCTATGTGATGTCCTGGTTAATGTGTAATTATTTTTAGTTAAACAATTTGATAAAAAAATACTAATAATGAACTAGTAGTTTTAATTTTTATGTTTATATATTAATGTATTAACCATATTGGATTTGGATAATAGTTTGAGACAAATGGAAAGAAATGTTACTCTTTTATGGGCCTTATGATCCGTTAAAAGTCTATTTTTAGTGCTTCAGGCATCAAAGTTAATTTTTGTATATTCATTTCATAAAGTAATGTATAAATTAAAAATTTATAAAATTTAAAAAAAAATTATGTTTATAAAAGATAAATATATCAATTAAGTATATTTATTTATATTCTTAGGCAGTAAAATAATTACTCAATATTAAAACATGATCAAAAAATGTTGTCCTAATACCATCATTTTTTTTTGAACCGATGGTCTTTTAAATCATCATAGATTTATGGATTTTAGGACCTCAACTATCCATTGATCATTCAATTTTTTGTGATTAATGACCTCAATCACTGTATAAATATTTACACTTTTCTTCCAAGTACATATCTCCACTTGCCACTAATGTTATCCTATATTGAAACCTAGTTATATTTTATTCCATGTAACCTTGGTACTTCCCATTCTCTATTTTCAAGAGTATTCTTTACCAAAAATTCTCATGATGTGGGATTTAAATATAGTAATTTTCAAATATAAAACAAATTATTACCCTGGCCAGGTTTAAATTACATGGACATAATTTATTTAAGGTGGGGACAATGTAACACCATGAAAATTCAAAAAGAGTAACTTTTATTCGATAGCATGTATGACACACAACACCAAACGTAAAAAACAATATAACATATCAATAATTTATAGTATATTTAATATTTTAAATAAATTTAATATATTATATATCTTTCAATGCAGGCAATACTGAGTTAGCTTTCGTTGAATGCAACAACGATTTTCTTCAATAGTTTGTGTTACACACAACACCATGTTTTACTGAAAAGAAATATATTATTAAAACATTATTATTTAATATAATAATATAAAACCTAGTCTTAAAATTATATTTTATTAATATTATTAACTAAATTAAGAAAATATAAGTTTTAAGTATAAAATGAATTCATAGGTTACTAATTAATTAGAAATGAATATAAAAACCAATTGAATATAAAAAAAATATTTTTATTCTCACAAAAGAGTTTTATACTAATAAATTAAATTAATTACTATAATTTAATTGTATTAATTAAATATATATTATATATTCAATAAAAAATCATATTCATCCAATATATTTTATGATCATAAGATAATAATAAATCATGTTTTATGCAAAAAAAATGTATCTTTCTAAAAGAGAAATTTTACTTCCTTTTAATGGTACACCTACTTTAAATATAATTTTTTACACTTTTATAAATTTAATATTAAAAAATAAAAGTATTTTTTTAAATAGAAACATAAAAATTATGTTAGGGTGGTTTTTTTTTATTTTTCTATGAGGCTTTATTTTTTGATGAATAGTGAAAAATACTGAATTTTAATTCAAAACTGATTTTTCATAGAACTTATTTAGAAGGATAAATTACATTTTTTATTTATTTTAAATATTAATTACATAAATATTAAATCTATTAATAAAATTTGTTTCATTTTAATCAATTTCACTTTTAAATTGGATCTAATAACTTAGAAAACTTTTGAATGTTTTTACTTTAAAAACCTGCATTGTCGTCCCATCTGTGGGATTATATTTAAATTAATTTCTACCACTTATGTGATTGTAATTTGAAAAAATGGATTCCATATTTCTAATAATAATAATTTCTAGTTTTTAATAATCTTAAATTATTTTTTGACCAAAAATTTTAGTGAAAGTGATTAAAATTAATTGCAGCGATTAAGAAAAAAATAGCTAAACAAAGGACTAAACGTTAAACTTAAGATCCCAAAAAACTTGAAACTTGTCCAAAATCCATTTTATATCCATATTTATACCATATACTCACTTTGATAAAATATTTACTATTATTGGATCCACTTTACATGGAAAAAACGTGGGTGTAATTCCATTTTCAAAATATTATAAGAATGACACTCCTCCCCTATAAAAAGACACTCACCCCTCCCACTTATTTACACATCTAAAGTACTTTGTCTAGACCAAAATCTGACTAATTTATCTCTTAAAATCCCTCCACTAATCTTAGAATCCTCAACTTGGTCATAAAACAAACCGAGGAAGTCTTTTCGTATAAAACAAAAGGATTTACTTGAATAAGAGGTAACATTCTTCAATTTAAATTTATGTTTTATTTGTTTCTACACACATTCATTTATTATTATTACATGATTATATAATAACAATAGTATTCTAAATATAATGATATTTTATTATGGTAAAGGTTATACCTACACCTAAACACACTTCCATCAAATGGGGAATGAACTTATAGTTCGTGTAAGGAAACTACCTCCTCACGAAACGATGCCATTTGTTTTTCCTTTACTGCCTCTCATGGTTTGGAATTATGATGTACAAGATATTTTTATGTGATATATATTATATTTATGTTTTCTTATCACTTTTTTAATTTTTATATAACACATACCTTCATTATTTCAATTTTTTGTAAATACGATCACATCATTTGTGGAAGTGTTGACTACCACCTCCTTAAAGCGATGTGATTTATTCACATTATACATGGAACGTATAAATGATGGTTTTAATAAACCTATGTTAAATATTTGAAATAAATATGATAATATAATTATAATATCAATATACATATATATCATTTACTTTTCATTCTTTTAAATATGGTAAAGAAATGAAAGTAGAGCTAATGCATACGTACGACCTATCGTCTCCATCAATGGTGCATTTCATTTCCTATCTCCAAATATTTTGGATTAATATAAATATATATATATACTGAATATATATAACATTTAAATTATGGTTTACATTCTGGAGATTATTAAATACTGATCTAAGTAATAGGAACAAAAATATAAAATTAAAACATACTCGACAAACTTGGCAATTAACACCTAAAATAGTGAAAATAATGAAAGATTATTAACAAACGAGTCATAAGATATTATAGGAAGTTAAAATATGATATTATAAATATGATTATGGTTCTGTAATAATTTACTGACATTATTAAAACCATTATAAATTATGTTAAATGACGTTCACCCGAAAGGAAATGCAAGGTAAGGGGTTTTCATCTCACTTTATACATCTGTGTGATAAATGTCATATTCTCCACTTACATGTTTTGTGTGATGTGTTTACTATCCATTTTGATATATTAAATCATGAATTATTTTATATTAATGTTATTTTAAGTTTCAATTTGAATTATTTCTTCTAAGGGTATTTTAATTAAAATTAACCAAGTTGTAAATAATTTCATAACCTGATTCCTTTTTATTGGGTTATATTACCTCCTCATTGTCGTTAATATTATACGATTTTGTGTGTAAAAAAACTTTTACTATCTATTTTTTTTATTTCCACTTGTTTTATGTGTATTTACATTTAACACACATAATCTATTCATTTATTTATTCTCATGTTAATGTTATGGTCTTTTCAAGGGGTTACTTTACAATCTCAGTTTGTTCGGGATTGTCTACACTTGAATTTACATTTGAGGAAATTATTGGATAATTGTTTAATAAATACTTAAAATTTCTTATAATATGGTTATTAAAGACCTTTTTTGAGGAATATTACCATTTCCCCACTCTTTGGAACTCAAAATGTTTTAGAAAATGCTTTTAAGAAAACCCGACTTCATTTCTCACTTTAGTCGGAGAACCTATTTTCATCTAAAACCCCAATTTTATAAAAGGGTTTTAAAAAATGTTTTTAACCTTTACAAAATGATTTATTAAATAAATTTTTAATCATTTTTATTTTATGAATTTTTTCAAATGAATCCTCTTATCATTTTCCAAACAAGGCACTTTTCTAACCTTTTTCCATGAAAAATGAAAGTTCTTTTTACCTTGTATAGCCTATATGGATTTACCCATTTTTGTTTCTTTGAATCTTCCTATACCTATTTTAAAAGGTTATTTTTAAAATATTTTTTTAAAAAAGTGATCTTTAAAAAAATTATTTTAAAAATGTTTTCCAAAATGAAAAGGATATTTTGAGGAAGAATGTTTTTAAAAGACATTTTTATAGTATTTTAATTCATCAATGATAATAACCCTTTATTTTTACTCAAATTGGGATATGTTGTATTGATACCATAACTATTCTACCTATGGATTGTTTTTTATTTATTCGACTAAGGATAGTATTGACATTCACTTCCTTGATTCCTTTTAGTCCCCTTGAAATATTCAATTTCTTTGATCATTGAACATTGTTAGGTCTAAAAGGGGCCTAGATTCCCTGAGAGGGGGGTGAATTAGGGTATGGATATTATTTTATAAATTATTCCTAATCCACTATATCTTGACCTATTTATTATATGGGTAACTTTTTTTGCACTTAGGTGTTAATTCTGATCTTATTTTTTCCTTGTTTATCTGATGATGATGCTTGGAATGTAATGTAGGAAAGAAAGAACAAGGACGCAGTGATTTTTACTTGGTTCACTATCATTGGGCTACATCCAAGGAGCATACAATGGTGATGTGCTGATTATACCAAATTCACTAAGTCTCAATGACAATATTGAAGGTTCGGGATAGATCTCTTACATACTCAGGATCACCACCTTTACAAGGTTTAGGGGTTTCTCACAGCATTCCCAAGGGTCAATCCCTATGCCTCTTTCTCTAGATCAATGTAAGTGGAAAGGATTGTTTTCTTCATCTTCCTTCACTCATTTCTTTTGGAAGGGATTCACCCACATTTTATGGACTTGTAAGTCCCTTAATTTTCATGAATTCACACATCCTCAATTGTAGGTATATGCTCTCTTTACATTCCACTTTCATCCAACTGATGAATACCACTTTACCATAGTTCACTAAGCAATACCTTTTAAAACACATTCATAATGCACACGGTCTTTGAAAAGTTCCTCCTTTCACAAAGATCAAACTAACATCGTGAAGCACGCCTCTTTCGCAAAGCTCAACTAGCCTTCTCGAATCTCCTTCCATTCATGAATATTACTTAGCCTTCATGAATTCCCTTAATTTCATGATACTTAGAACATTTGGTTGGCATTTAAAGCATTCAAAAACTTCTTTGCATATCACTTTTGAAAACCACCCTTTGTGAACCACCTTCTCGATTCCATAGGCATATGATTTTTGTTAAGTATCTCTAATTTTTTTAATCTGGTGGAGGCCTATTTATAGGCATATCCCACCGACTCTAGAACCTTTCGTCCACATTAGCACCATTTCAAAGAGCACCTTCATTCCCTTCGCAGCACTCCCTATTTCGTGAAGCTCTAGGAAAAATTTTTGTTCGCATTCTCATCATAATCATGGATCATTCTATCAAACCTTGGCACTGTCGCGATGCTTCACTCGCAATTCTCCTCACCTTCATCGTTCGTGATGCTCGTCGTTATTCACACATATCACAGTCAACATTATTTGATCCTTCTCAAAACACTCTTAATGAATATAATATTTACAAAATTCATTACTTTACCGTATTTTAATATGGCCTTAAATAAAAACAACTTTTTTCAATGAAATCCAAACTCCAAATTTTTTACCCCAAAAATTTGGTACACTGGGAAACGACGTCACCTTGTGTACAATCTTTTTTGTTCCGCTTCCAGGTCATCCATTCCTTCTTCTTGGATCTTTTTCAATATACCATGTCAATAATCTCTCTAGACTCTACAACTTACCATGGAAACCCTCTTTCTAAACAAACACAATCAACCCAAAAATGTTGTAATGATACCTTAAGGGATTTTTTCCAAACAATCTCCCCATTTGGGTTTGTTGACAACTCTTTCATAATTTGATACATCTTTGAGGTTACTCCCATATTCTACCAACATTAGCTTCATGTGATTCTGATAGCTATCAAATATTTTCCTAACACACACTAAAAGCCCACATGAGCCATGCTCGTCATGAGAAATAAAAGTTGCATGCAAAGTTTATCAATGAACCAAATCATTCATAAAACCAATCAACTGATTTCATCGTGAGCTCCATATGTTGTGATATATAATATTTTATCAATCACCTTTAGAATAATTAGATTTAAAACTCCCCTATCTTGTTTCTCCATATAAAAGATTATCTCCATGTCTTGATTAAGAAATTTTCTTCCCTTTTATAGCCACAATTTCTCCACCTTTACCAACAAACCTGAAGGCCATTATTTTGTGGTATTTAATAGGATAAAGAACAAAGATCAAAAAATCAAAAGAAAAACACACCACACCTCAGGGAGAGGGGGTGCCACATCCACACTTTTTCAAGTACAGGGAGTCAACTAAACTCCCAGATCCAGTAGATTCCTCTCAAATAGTTATTTAGGTGAACCCTGTGTTATAATTTTTTAAACATTTAGTTCTGTAGGTACATACTTCAAATTCACAAGACCTTTATCCACATTCTCCTTTATAAAATGATATTTAATTTCAATATTATTTGTCCTTAATTTATGGATTAGATTTTTTCTATGATTGATAACACTTGAATTATCACAATGAATTTCTACTGGAGACTTCACTTCAACCCCCCACAACCTCATGTTGCTACTTCATCCATAATAATTGTATTCAAGCTTGAGTGGCTGCAATATGTTCATCTTCTACGGTGCTCAATGAAATGAAATCCTATTTATTTATTAACCAATAAATACAAAATACTCCAAGATAAAATGCACCACCTGATGTTGATTTTCTATCATCCACTAATACGGACCAATCTATATCTATATTTCTCAATAACTACTTTTGAGATTTTTCATTGTACATCAAACCAAAATCCATAGTTTCCTTGATATAGCGAAGTATTATTTTCACTACAAGCATGTAACTTTATTTAGGATTAATTTGGTAGTGTTATTATTGACATGTGGAAAAAAAATATCTATTCATGTTGCTGTTAAGTACAACATGCTTCTAATGATCTACCTATATCATGTTACATTAACCACTTTTCCTTCATCATCTTGTGAAAGTTTCATCTGAGTAGCCACCAGAGTCATAATTCCATTGGACTTAACAATTTAAAATCTTATCAAAACCTCCTTGTAATATTTTGATTGAGAAATGAATGTGTCATTCCTTCCTTTTGTCACCAGTACCATCATTCTTTGATTACTGTTATTATTTACATATAGATTGTTATCAACTCCACCATACTAAAAACTAAGCTTCTTCACAAATATATATAGTCTTGAATACCATGATCTTAGTTCCTACTTCAACCCATATAGTGCCTTCTTCAACTGACAAACTCTGTTCTCATCTTCATGAATAATAAAACCAACTGGATTCTCAATGTAAATTTCTTCTTCCAGAGCCCCATTCAGAAATGTAGACTTGACATCCATATGGAAAACTTTGAACTTTCTTTGCACTATAATGACCAAGAATAATATGATTTTCTCTAGCCACACAATAGGTCAAAAAGTTTCATCAAAATCAATACCCTCTATGTAAAGACCCGGAAATTTCAAGGAAATTTTTTTCTTAATTTTCTTGGGAATTTTACAAGAACGCAGTTTCTGACGGAACCTAATTCTGAGGCCCTGTGTGCCCGGAATCATTTTCCGAAGTTTAGCTCGGGTACGTTCAGTGAACGGACGAGCAGGTTTTTCTAACTTTTGAACCGGTGCTCGGAATCGGATTCCGAGGGCACTGTTGGAATCGCAACGCCGGTAATTTCTTAGAAACACCTTTTCCGGAGTTGTGTTTTCTCGGGTGTGTTTTTTTAAATTTTTGGGTTAAGTAAATGAATAAAATAAATTGGCCGCACCATTTATTTTATTTAATTTGTTTAACCTAAGTTAAGGGGTTAAAATGGGACCCACAATATCCTACACCACTAGGTAGGATATTTGTGATGTGGGGCCCACATGAGGCCCACCTTTTTTAACCCCCCTCCTTTAATTAAGAAACGCACCCACACCCCCTTTTTAATGAAGTCAACCCATGTGTTTCATCTGGTTAATAAACTCCTCATTAATTTGGGCGGTTAAATCGTTGCAATTAATTCATTTAATTGATTGTTTCTTTTTGAAATTCAAACGTTGGCTTGTGCGATAATAAAATAAGACAACTCTTATTCTATTAGGCTAGCTGTGTTGAGAGGGGTTTGGGAGAAAGAGGGGAGGATTGAAGATCTTCATCCTCTTCGCGAAGAACGTGAAGAACGCGAAAAACGTGAAGAATGCGAAGAACGCACCGATCTCCGACAAAGAACACCGAATCCTCGGAGATCGACTACGCGACGCCGTGTACCACAATGCCAATGACCCTTCTTCTGCGACGCTTCTTCTGTGATGCTTCTTCCGCAATGCTTTCTTCACGACGCGACGATCCCCCTTCTGCGACGCCTTCTTCCGCGACGTGCTTTTCCGCGACGAACCCTCACTCGACGACGCTTGAGGTAGGGGTTCTGGTTCAGTTAAATCTATGTAATTTATATCCTCGGCATGTGTTTAAAAATTGTCAGAATCCTTTTTAAACCGCTAACGCGGTGGGTTCGGACCAACGAACAAGTCTGAACCCACCGTCTCTTCGTTCTTGGTGTGCGGATCGGCGGGTGACGCTGAAGCAGGCCACACAGGCATTTTGAGGTTTTCGCAGTGAAGAACCGGCCCCGGGAGGGCCGTTGGCGAAGACGGTAGGCAAAACCGACCACCGGAGCTCGTCCGGTGGTCCGTGGAACACTCTGTCGGCGCGCCACGCCGGCACGGCGGCGCCGGCGGCTGGAGGCAGCGGCCGGCACCGACCGGCTGACAGGAGGCGGTGGCGCCCAGTGCGCCGCCAGGATGGCTCGCTAGTCCCGTGACCGCGTGGGACCGAGGGAGGCGGAACGCGGCACTCGCCACATCCATCGGCAAGGGGTGGCCCCCACGCGGGGCCGCGGATTCTTTCAAATGGGTGGCGCCCCTTTGCGCAGTCGCTTGGCCGGCGCCGGGCCGCGCCGCCCGGCCGGACCACCAGGCCGGGCCGCGCCCAGGCCGGGCCAGGCCGCGCCGGCCGGGACGGACCCGGCCTCGGGTCGGGTCGACCCGGGGGGTACCAGGTCGGGTCGGACCGGGCCTGAACCCCCTAATACCGGACCTCTCACGGTCTTTTGCCCATAACATAGGCTGAGGACCTCCGGGCCCTCGGAGCGAAAACGCTTATAACTTGATCTCCGGACGTCTGATTGATGTGTCATCGACTTTGTTGGATTCCTCTTGATGAGAGGAAACTTTTGGCATGCTTCGCCTAAGTTTTGGATGCAGTTGGATAATGGCCGGGTTGGATTGAACCCGAAATCCAACTGGGCCCCTAGAACGGAAAAGCTGATAGCTTTCAGACCAGACGTCTGTTTGACAAACCGTCAGCGGCGTTGGTGATCACGTTGAGAAATTGTCCCTATGAGCATACCCTATGAGAGTTCAGGGTATAGTATAGATACGGCCGGGTTGGTTCGCACTCGAAACCGACCAGGACCCTGGGACGAAAAAGACTAGTAACTCACAGACCGGGAGTCCAACTGACGCGCCGTCTGTTGCGTTGAGACCCCTATGACGAGATAGTCATTTGAGATACTTCTTCATGGAACTTTGTGATACTTGGAGTATCGATTGGTAGCTCATGGATCGGACCCTCCCGGTGAAGAGCTAGCAGAGTGCAGAGACCTAGTAGCTGGTTGAGACTTGATGACTGTTGATCTATCGACTCAGTGTATTTCGGATAGCCCAGTGGGGAGCGCTTGGTTGTAGCGGTAGACCCATGGAGGAGGAGCGCTTGGTAGTAGTGGTAGACCCACGATACTCAACAGAAGGAGTACCTTTGGAGGCTATGAGGGGGAGCGCTTGGTTGTAGCGGCAGACCCACAGCGGAGGAGCGCTTGGTAGTAGCGGAAAACCTGCGGTACTCAATAGAAGAAGTACCTCTAGAGGCTATGAGGGGGAGCGCTTGGTTGTAGCGGTAGACCCACGGTGGAGGAGCGCTTGGTAGTATCAGCAGACCCACGGTACTCAATAGAAGAAGTACCTCTGGAACCTATGAGGGGGAGCGCTTGGTTGTAGCGGCAGACCCATGGAGGGAAGCGCTTGGTTGTAGCAGCAGGCCCACAATACTCGACAGAGGAGGAGTTCTTCAGCTGCCGTGGTTTTGACATCATGAAAAAGTATACCTGTGTGAGCTGTATCTTGACTTTGAATCCTTATCTTCAATATGATTGACTTGATATCCTGTGTGGATTACGTTATGCTTTCCTGTGTGGATTGGGTTGTGCTTTCCTATGTGGACTGGGTTGTACTTGAGCTTAGATGTTGGAGCCGAACGAGAATTGATGACTTAGGTATATGTATGGGAATATACCTAAGTAGTTTCGGATGTTACTTTGTGTTTATTTCTTTCCTTTCCGGATTTTCCTTTGTGGATTCTGGGAGACCATAGGGGGTCTCGGGGTCCCTACTGAGTAGCTTATACTCACCCCTGCACGGGCTATACCCGCACTACGTTGTGTTGGTTGCAGACGACGGACAACACTGATCATGGTTAAGGCACGCGGAGCAGGTCGGTACCCGGAGGTGGATCACTGGGCGAGGCGTACTTGGAGTGGACGGCTGGACCCGAGGAGCTGTGGAGGCTATCTGTACCCACCCTTCAGGTCAGACATCCAGTGGATGGCTCGAGGCTGCGGCTTTACTTTCAGTTGTTGTTTTCCCTTTCCAGTTGTACTTTACTTTCAGTTTGGGTTTGTATTATGGCCCACTTACTTTTCCGCACTTATTGTTGTACCCAGTTTTTACTTAGTGTTTACTTCTTCTTTCTTTCTATGTGGTGTTTTTTTAGTTTCCAAAGGAAATGCCTTCCCTTTTTACCGGGAATTACGCCTTGGTGCTAGTCTCCAGCCCTTGTCCTATGGAAGGCGGGCTTGGGGTAGTCACGGCACGGGCCCTGAGGACAAGTCGTGACAAATTGGTATCAGAGGAGTTCGATTCTACCGCAGAACTTTGGACTCTGATCTTTCTTCTATGTGAAGAAATAGTGTTAAGGGTATTGGGTGTGGGTATCAGCCCAGGGAGTCCAGTGTTGGTGCGGCGGCCGACATATCCGTACACCAGGACCCTGACTTCTGATTTTCGACTTAATACACGAAAACGTTGATTGCTTGTGTGTTTCAAGTTTTCTTTGTGATTACTTTATGTCAGCTCACCAAGTATACTGTTTGACCGTGGTGCACCTGTTTCTTTACAGGATGTCTCCACGACGGCAGCCATCTAGGGTTCCGAGCGTTGTACATGACAACAGCCCACCGAGCGATGAGGCCTCGGTATGAGGCCCTTTGATAGCAGAGGCATCAGCAGTACCTCTACTCGTCGAGACACCAATGATACCAGCCCCAGCCATTGACGATGAACGTCTCCTTAGTTCACTTCACAAGTTTCAGCGTCAGCGACCGCCCAGGTTCCATGGGGAGAAGGACCCTCAGGCAGTCGAGGATTGGCTGGAGGTAGTTGTACGAGTTTTCCGTTTGGTAGGGACACCATATGACCTTATGGTGGTCCTTGCAGCGAGCCTCTTGCACGCGGCAGCAGGCAGATGGTGGAGATTAATGCTCCAGGTGCACGACAAGGCATCTCTCCTTTGGACGGACTTTGAGAGCCTTTTCAGCTCAGAGTTCGTCCCAGCCACCCTCCGTGCGGTGTGCATCTAGGAGCTACTACAGCTTCCACAAGACAGCATGACAGTATCCCAGTACGTGGTGAGGTTTACCGATCTCTCGTGCTATTCGACGGACATGGTACGAGACCCATTCTTCAGGGCCCGAACCTTTGAGTAGGGGCTCAGGCGAGAGATCATAGCTTTAGTTGTTTCTCACAGCATTCCGACATAGGCAGGGGTGTTGGAGCGAACCCTCTTAGTGGAGAGTTTCTTTGCTGAGTAGTCTCTAGTAGCAGGACCCACCACTAGCCGGCATGCGGCAGAGTCTTCTGCAGTGGGCAGTAGACAAATGATGCAGGGTTCCAAGAGGACTAGACCTACAGGTGGTCGACCGCATGACACAGGATCGTTTGTGCAAGGCACCCGGGGTGGACAACGACTTACCATGAGCGGACAATGTTACTCCTGCAGCGGGGTTGGTCACATAGCTCGTGACTGTCTGACCCGCCATACGGATGACCAGTAGATGAACGAAGGACCTCCCCGGAAGAGGCAGAGGTTCGATCGAGGAGGACCGCATGGAGCAGGAGACCATGGAAGGGGAACTAGCCGTGCAGCTGTAGGTGGACGACGCTTCGAGGTGTTGCCACCACCACCACCAGGAGGTCCACCCTGACCACAGGGAACTGGTGGACATGGGAGAGCTCATCTTCAGGCAGCTGAGGCCTACGATCATGGAGCTCTGGGAGCAGATGGACAAGAGTGGGACTAGCTCAAGACTTGGAGAATTTGGTTATGCTACTTCTAGCTTTGTTGATGTTTGTTTGTAGATTCTTTGTGTCTTTGTACTTTCAGCTGCAGTAATAGAAGACACATTTCTTGTGGCGTTTTCCTTCCTGTCCTCTCTTTATGTTGTTACTAAGAGTTTCTGGTTTAAAAACCGTTGACTTGACCCTCACTTTGAGATACCTACTGGAGGAGACCCAGTGACCACACACTGATGTTGACAGTGTGACTCAACCCTTGGAGGCGAGAGTAAAGGTTGGATGTCTTGGTAGTAGCATCGAGGCCTTATGACGTCATCCTTGGTATGGGTTAGTATCATCCATGTCAGGATTGACTGTATTAGGCGAAAAACGTGGTTCATCCAGGGGATGAGACCGGATTTCTCTTATCGACAAAGAAGAAATCTCAGCAGCTCTTGTAGGACCAGAAAGGTCCAAGTCATCCAAGAGCGGATGAGGAAAGCTCAGATCCGGAAAAAGTCTAGTGCTAACAGGAGGCGGAAACCACTAGAGTTTGAGGATGGCGACTACGTTTCCTTACGGGTCTCACCTCGATGTGAGTTACGGAGATGTTGTCGAGATGACAAGTTATCATCGAGGTTAAACGGACCTTTCTAGGTCCTCATCAGGGTAGGCGAGGTGGTTTACCGCTTGACCCACCCACCTCAGTTGCACTAGGTGCACGAAGACTTCCATGTATCTCAATTGAGGAGATACGAACTCGACCCTTCGCTTTTCATCGACCATGAGGAGCTGGACTTGGGCGATGGGGTGACCCTCATGGAGGTTTCAGTGGGGATCGAGGAACGACAGGAGCGGATCCTACGAGGATGGTTGATTCCTTGGGTGTGCTTTCATTGGTAGTACGATGTAAAGACCCGTAAAATTCAAGGGAATTTTTTTCTTAATTTTCTTTGGAATTTTACAAGAGCGTGGTTTCAGACGGCACCTGATTCCGAGGCCCGGAGTGCCCGGAATCAATTTCCGAAGTTTGGCTCGGGTACGTTCAGTGAACGAACGAGCGGGAATTTCTAAATTTTGATCCGGTGCTCGGAATTGAAATCCGAGGGCACCGATGAACTCGCAGCGCCGATATTCGCTTAAAGAGACCTTTTCGGGAGTTGCGTTTGTTTCGGGTTGAGAGTTAGTTTTTGGGAGATTAGAATAAGTTAAATAAAAATATGTAAACACAATTTTTATTTAAACTTAATAGTTAACTTCACTCAAAGGAAGTTAGGTGTGGGACCCACACCCACTTAACCTCCCTTGAGAGGATTAAGTGTGGTGGGGGCCACACGAAACCTAACTTTACATCTTCCCTCAAACTCCCTTAACCCCTCTTTAATTAACATGACAATTTGTTAATTAATGTGGAGTTATCTCTTCTTTGAATTTCAAACTTTTGAAATTCTAGTGTGTTGTTGTGTTAATAAAATAAGATAGAGTCTTATTTTATTTTGGGTTTAGTTTTGTCTCCTTGAGAGATTTGGGAAGGTTCTTCTTGTTTCTTCATCTTCTAAGAACACGAAGAACGCCGTTCTTCAAGGAAGAACTTCTTCGCTGAAGAACACGGTTTTTCCGCGACGCCATATCCGCGACGTGACGTTCTTCTTCTGCATCATCTCTTCCGCGACGGTTTTCCGCGACGAACGCCATCGACAAGGACTCTTCCTCCGACGTCAAAGGAATCGACACCGATATTCCACGACTACGTCAACGTGCGACTATCGAGGTAGGGGTTCTTGAGTTCGTTGTTTTCTTTTTATTTGACTTTCCTCAAGACTTGACGAAGAACGCTCAAGTTCCGACGAAGAAAGCCACTCTGCTCTTCTTCGTCTTCCGTGTCAACGAGAGAGAACACCGCTTCTTCCTCGGACAACCTTCGTCGGCGTACAAGGTTTCGCCAACGACGTGCCTCTTCGGACGCACCTCTTCGTCATCGAATTTGACGAACGACGACCGCGACGCCCGACCTCCGCGACGTCGTCTTCCGCGGAACGTAGACAAATCTTCGAACCTTATACCAGGTAGGGGTTGTTGATTATTGTTAATTTATTGTTTTATTATTTATTTCTTGATCGTGGATCTCGCATGTCTAACATGAGGCTTTGAAATGTTTAAGTTGAGTTATTTTTTTTAACGTGAGGGGGCCGGACCGCATGAACACGGCTGAACCCCCTCCATCGTTCTTATTGTTCTATCTTGAGGGTGGAAGCAAAGTGGTGTGGTGCCGTCGCACCACGCGGATAATAATATGATTAAATTTCGCGGCGCCGTCGCGCCGCGCCATGGAAGAATCATAAAGAACGTGACGCCGTCGCGCCACGTCGAAGGAAATCAAATGCGCGGCGAAGGGGCGCGGTGCCATCGCACCGCGCCGGGCGACAAACACCGCGGCCGGTTCCGGGCCGCGGCGGGACGAGGAGACCGCGGCCGGTTCCGGGCCGCGGCGGGATGAGAAGACCGGCGGCCGGGCCGCCGGCGTCGGAAGCCGAAGAGGGGACCGGATTTTCCGGTCCCGTTGGAGAAAACCGGCCGTCCAGATGCCATTAAACCGGGGGAATTAATCCCCCAGCCAGCTCTTTAAACCCCCCTCTTTAAGAGGGGGCGGTTTCCTTGTGGGGGGAAAAGCCCCCCGTTTCCTGCCAATCAAGCCCCCCACGTGGGGGGGCGGTTTTGCAAAAAGGGGCGCGGCTATATGCCGCGCCGTTTTCCAATCAGCGGGGGCTTTTCCCCCCGCGTGCAGCCACCGTGCGGCGCCAGGCCGCCGCGGCCCCCGCGCCGCCGTCCGGCCAGCCGGGCCGGGTCGGACCCGGTTCGGGTCAACCCGGTTCGGGCCGACCCAGGGGTGGTCGGGTCGGGTCGCCCCGGACCCGGACCCCCCGTTTCGAAGCAGTTTCGGTCTTTTGGCCATAACTTGAGCCACGGACCTCCGAACGACGAACCGTCTACGGCAACGCGATCCTTGGATCGAGATGGTCGTTTCGGTATATCGCACTCAAGGTTTCGGATTACTTTGAGTTCGGCTGGGTTGGTTCGTTCACGAAACCAACCGGGCCTTCGGAGCGGAAACGCTCATATCTTGAGCTACGGACGTCCGATTGACGTGTCGTCAGCCGTGTTGTGTTCCTCTTAGTGAGACGGATCTTTTGGCATACTTCTCTCGAGGTTTGGACACAGGTGGAGTACGGTCGGGTTGGTTTTTCCTTAAAAACCAACCGGGCCCCGGGTACGAAAATGCCAATAACTCTCAGACCGGGCGTCCGATCGACGCGCCGTCTGTTGCGTTGAGTTCCTGTTGACGATACGGAACTTTTGGATACATCAACTCTGGACTTTGTGACAGTTGATGTATCAGCCTCTCGGCTCGTGGAGCGGACCCTCCGAACGAGCTTGCTGTGTGCGGGAACCCTAGTGCTGGCTGCGACTGCTACTACTGCTACTGTGACTGCGACGACGACAGTACAGAGATCCTGTGTGGATTCGACGACGACGACTTCAGCACTCAGCGATCCTACGTGGATCAGTGCTACAGGTCCTGTGTGGGCCCGATCCTATGTGGGTCCGATCTTGTGTGGGTCCGCGCTCAACGGTTCTGTGTGAGCCAGCGCCTACAGGTCCTGTGTGGGCCCGATCCTGTGTGGGTCTTTGCGGGGGTTAGTTACCTATCGATCCTTCGTGGGTCCGACGACTTAGATGGATCAGAGATCATCTTTATCGTCCTTTGGTTAGTTACCTATCGATCCTTCGTGGGTCCGACGACTTAGATGGATCAGAGATCATCTTTATCGTCCTTTGAAGAAGTATACCTGTGTGAGCTGAATCTGTTGCTTTCCTGTGTGGATTGTGTTGTGTAATCCTGTGTGGATTACGTTTTGCTTTCCTGTGTGGAATACGTTTACTTTCCTGTGTGGACTGAGTTGTACTTGGGCTCGGAGGTTGGAGCGTTTTTGAATTTGATGACTTAGGTATATGTATGGGCATATACCTAAGCAGAGTCGGTTGTTACTTCGTGATTGTACCTTTCTTCGTGGTTTATCCTTTGTGGATTTGAGAGACCTTAAGGGGTCTCGGGGTCCCTACTGAGTAGTTTATACTCACCCCTGCACAGGCTTTGCCCGCACTACGTTGTGTTGGATGCAGACGACGGACAACGTTGACCCTAGATGAGGCTTGCAGAGCGGGACGGTACCCGGAGGTGGACCACTGGGCGGGACGTGCACGGAGCGGACGGCGGGACCCGTGGAGCAGAGGATCTATATGTACCCACCCTTCAGGTGGTATTCCCAGTGGACAGCTCGGAGTAGCGGCTTTTACTTTTCAGTTGCTGTTTTCCCTTTCGAGTTGTACTTTACTTTCAGTTTGGGTTTGTATTCTGGCCCATTTACTTTTCCGCACATTCAGTTGTACTCTGCTTTTGTTTAGTGTTTACTTTCCACTTGCTTACTCTGTGGTGTTTGTTTACTTTACAAAGGCAATGCCTTCCCTTTTTACCGGGATTTACTCCTTCGTGCTAGTCGCCAGCCCCTGGCCTATGGAAGGCGGGCTTGGGGTAGTCACAGCACGGACCCCGAGGGCGGGTCGTGACAAATTGGTATCAGAGGAGTTCGGTTCTACCGCGAACTCTGATCTTTTCTATGTGAAGCAATAATGTTTAGCGTATTGAGTGTGGTTATCAGTCCAGGGAGTCCAGTGTTGGTGCGGCGGCCGACGTATCCGTACACCAGGACCCTGACTTCTGATTTCCGACTTAATGCACAAAAACATTGATTGCGTGTGTGTTTCAAAGTTTTCTTTGTGATTTCTTTGTGTCAGCTCACCAGGTATACTGTTTGACCGTGGCGCACCTGTTTCCTATTCAGGATGGCGCCACGACGGCAGCCAGCTAGGGTTCCGAGAGTTGAGTGTGACGACAGCCCACCGAGCGACGAGGCCTCGGTGCAGGGCCCTTTGTCAGCAGTGGCACCGGCGGTAGCACTACCCGCCGAGCCCCCGATACTTCCAGCACCAGCCGCTGACGATGCACGTCGCCTCAGCGCACTGCATGAGTTTCAGCGCCAGCGACCGCCCAGGTTTCGCGGGGAGACGGATCCCCAGGCAGCAGAGGACTGGCTGGAGGCAGTGGTACGAGTGTTTAGGCTAGTGAGGACACCAGCAGACCTCATGGTGATCCTCGCTGCGAGCCTACTACACGCAGCAGCAGGACGATGGTGGAGCTTGATGCTCCAGGTGCACGATGAGGCATCTCTTCTTTGGACGGACTTTGAGAGCCTCTTCCGCTCGGAGTTCGTCCCAGCCACCCTTCGTGCGGTGCGTATCCAGGAGCTTCTACAGCTGCGGCAGGGCAGCATGACGGTCGCTCAGTACTCGGCAAGATTTACCGATCTCTCGCGCTACTCGACCGACATGGTACGGGACCCATTCTTCCGGGCCCGGACCTTCGAGCAGGGTTTGAGACACGAGATCAGGGCATCGCTAATCTCCCTCAGCATACCGACTCAGACAGGAGTACTGGAGCGGGCCCTTCTGATCGAGAGCTTCCTTGCTGAGTCTACACCAGCACAGAGACCCACCGCAGGGCGGCACGTAGCGGAGTCTTCGGTAGAAGGTAGCCAACAGATGACTCAGGGGTCCAGACAGACCAGACCTTCAGGCAGACGACCTCAGGTCACTGGCTCAGCAGTGCAGGGCACACAGCGCGGAGCCAGTCTTTTGAGTGGAAGACAGTGCTTTGCATGCGGCGGGCAAGGCCACATGGCTCGTGACTGCCCGACCCGCCATGCGGAGGAGCAGCAGACGGTTGAGGAACCACCTAGGCAGAGGCAGAGGTTCGACCGTGGCGGTCTGCAGGGAGGAGGCGGACGAGGCAGAGGAGCTGGCCGAGCAGCAGGTGGTGGAGGACGCTTTGAGGCTCTACCACCACCACCACCAGGAGGTCCACCCCGACCGCAGGGGAGAGCTCAGCTTCAGGCAGCCGAGGCCTTCGATCATGGAGCTCTGGGAGCCGATGGACAGGAGCAGAACTAGTGGATACATCCTTTGTACTTCTGGTTCCTTGTTGCTTTTGTGTAGCGTCTTGTATTATGAGCTGCAATAATAAAAGACGCATACCTTTGTGATATTTTCGTTCCTGTCCTCTTTCGTGATGTTACTAGGAGGTTCCAGTTTTGGCTGTTGACTTGACCCTCACTTGTGAGGCATCTACTGGAGGAGACCCAGTTACCACACACTGATGCCGACAGTGTGACTCAACCCTTGGAGGTGAGAGTAACGGTTTAATCTCTTAGTAGTAGCGTCGAGGCCTTACGACGTCATCCTTGGTATGGATTAGTATCATCCATGTTAGGATTGACTGTTTTAGGTAAAGAATGTAGTTCATCCAGGGGATGAGACCAGATTTCTCTTTTCGGCAAAGAAGAAATCTTGCAGCTCTTGTGGGACCTGTGATGGTCCAGGCCATGACAAAGAAGGTCCAGGTCATCCAGGAGCGGATGAGTACAGCTCAGAGCCGGCAGAAGTCATATGCTGACAGGAGGCGGAGGCCACTAGAGTTCGAGGATGGCGACCACGTCTTCTTGCGGGTCTCACCTCGACGTGGTATTCGGAGTTTTGGCCGAGGCGGCAAGTTATCTCCGCGCTTCATCAGACCCTTCCAGGTCCTCAGCAGGGTTGGTGAGGTGGCTTATCACCTGGCTCTACCACCTCAGTTGCACCGGGTGCACGACGTCTTCCACGTGTCTCAGCTGAGGAGATACGTGCACGACCCGACGCACATCATTGACCATGGGGAGCTTGACGTTCACGATGGGGAGACTTTTACGGAGGTCCCGGTGGAGATAGAGGATCGTTAGGAGTGGGTCCTGCGTGGGCGATCGATTCCTCTTGTACGCATCAGATGGCAGCACGGGAATCTCCAGGAGAGCACATGGGAGCGGGAGGCTCAGATGCGTGCTCAGTACCCTCATTTGTTTCCCTAGTTTTGATGTATCTTTACGGGGACGTAAAGCCCTGAGGTGGGAGTAATGTAAAGACCCTTAAAATTCAAGGGAATTTTTTTCTTAATTTTCTTTGGAATTTTACAAGAGTGCGGTTTCAGACGGCACCTGATTCCGAGGCCCGGAGTGCCCGGAATCAATTTCCGAAGTTTGGCTCGGGTACGTTCAGTGAACGAATGAGCGGGAATTTCTAACTTTTGATCTGGTGCTCGGAATTGAAATCTGAGGGCACCGATGAACTCGCAGCGCCGATATTCGCTTAAAGAGACCTTTTCGGGAGTTGTGTTTGTTTCGGGTTGAGAGTTAGTTTTTGGGAGATTAGAATAAGTTAAATAAAAATATGTAAACACAATTTTTATTTAAACTTAATAGTAAACTTCACTCAAAGGAAGTTAGGTGTGGGACCCACACCCACTTAACCTCCCTTGAGAGGATTAAGTGTGGTGGGGCCCACACGAAACCTAACTTTACATCTTCCCTCAAACTTCCTTAACCCCTCTTTAATTAACATGACAATTTGTTAATTAATGTGGAGTTATCTCTTCTTTGAATTTCAAACTTTTGAAATTCTAGTGTGTTGTTGTGTTAATAAAATAAGATAGAGTCTTATTTTATTTTGGGTTTAGTTTTGTCTCCTTGAGATAGTTGGGAAGGTTCTTCTTGTTTCTTCATCTTCGAAGAACACGAAGAACGCCGTTCTTCAACGAAGAACTTCTTCGCCGAAGAACACGGTTTTTCCGCGACGCCATATCCGCGACGTGACGTTCTTCTTCCGCATCATCTCTTCCGCGACGGTTTTCCGCGACGAACGCCATCGACAACGACTCTTCCTCCGACATCAAAGGAATCGACACCGATATTCCACGAATACGTCAATGTGCGACTATCGAGGTAGGGGTTCTTGAGTTCGTTGTTTTCTTTTTATTTGACTTTCCTCAAGACTTGACGAAGAACGCTCAAGTTCCGACGAAGAACGCCGCTCCGCTCTTCTTCGTCTTCTGTGTCAACGAGAGAGAACACCGCTTCTTCCTCGGACAACCTTCGTCGGCGTACAAGGTTTCGCCAACGACGTGCCTCTTCGGACGCACCTCTTCGTCATCGAATTTGACGAACGACGACCGCGACGCCCGACCTCCGCGACGTCGTCTTCCGCGGAACGTAGACAAATCTTCGAACCTTATACCAGGTAGGGGTTGTTGATTATTGTTAATTTAATGTTTTATTATTTATTTCTTGATCGTGGATCTCGCATGTCTAACATGAGGCTTTGAAATGTTTAAGTTGAGTTATTTTTTTCAACGTGAGGGGGCCGGACCGCATGAACACGGCCGAACCCCCTCCATCGTTCTTATTGTTCTATCTTGAGGGTGGAAGCAAAGTGGCGTGGTGCCGTCGCACCACACGGATAATAATATGATTAAATTTCGTGGCGCCGTCGCGCCGCGCCATGGAAGAATCATAAAGAACGCGACGCTGTCGCGCCACGTCGAAGGAAATCAAATGCGCGGCGAAGGGGCGCGGTGCCATCGCACCGCGCCGGACGACAAACACCGCGGCCGGTTCCGGGCCGCGGCGGGACGAGGAGACCGCGGCCGGTTCCGGGCCGCGGCGGGATGAGAAGACCGGCGGCCGGGCTGCCGGCGTTGGAAGCCGAAGAGGGGACCGGATTTTCCGGTCCCGTTGGAGAAAACCGGCCGGCCAGCTGGCCGGCCAGATGCCATTAAACCGGGGGAATTAATCCCCCAGCCAGCTCCTTAAACCCCCCTCTTTAAGAGGGGGCGGTTTCCTTGTGGGGGGAAAAGCCCCCCGTTTCCTGCCAATCAAGCCCCCCACATGGGGGGCGGTTTTGCAAAAAGGGGCGCGGCTATATGCCGCGCCGTTTTCCAATCAGCGGGGGCTTTGCCCCCCGCGTGCAGCCACCGTGCGGCACCAGGCCGCCGCGGCCCCCGCGCCGCCGCGCCGTCGCGCCGCCGGCCGGCCAGCCGGGCCGGGTCGGACCCGGGTCGGGTCGACCCGGTTCGGGCCGACCCAGGGGGGGTCGGGCCGGGTCGCCCCGGACCCGGACCCCCCGTTTCGAAGCAGTTTCGGTCTTTTGGCCATAACTTGAGCCACGGACCTCCGAACGACAAACCGTCTGCGGCAACGCGATCCTTGGATCGAGACGGTCGTTTCGGTATATTGCACTCAAGGTTTCGGATTACTTTGAGTTCGGCTGGGTTGGTTCGTTCACGAAACCAACCGGGCCTTCGGAGCGGAAACGCTCATATCTTGAGCTACGGACGTCCGATTGACGTGCCGTCAGCCGTGTTGTGTTCCTCTTAGTGAGAAGGATCTTTTGGCATACTCCGCCCGACGTTTGGACGCAGGTGGAGTACGGTCGGGTTGGTTTTTCCTTAAAAATCAACCGGGCCCCGGGGACGAAAATGCCAATAACTCTCAGACCGGGCGTCCGATCGACGCGCCGTCTGTTGCGTTGAGTACCTGTTGACGATACGGAACTTTTGGATACATCAACTCTGGACTTTGTGACAGTTGATGTATCAGCCTCTCGGCTCGTGGAGCGGACCCTCCGAACGAGCTTGCTGTGTGCGGGAACCCTAGTGCTGGCTGCGACTGCTACTACTGCTACTGTGACTGCGACGACGACAGTACAGAGATCCTGTGTGGATTCGACAATGACGACTTCGGCACTCAGCGATCCTACGTGGATCAGTGCTACAGGTCCTATGTGGGCCCGATCCTGTGTGGGTCCGATCCTGTGTGGGTCCGCGCTCAGCGGTTCTGTGTGAGCCAGCGCCTACAGGTCCTGTGTGGGCCCGATCCTGTGTGGGTCTTTGCGGGGGTTAGTTACCTATCGATCCTTCGTGGGTCCGACGACTTAGATGGATCAGAGATCATCTTTATCGTCCTTTGGTTAGTTACCTATCGATCCTTCGTGGGTCTGACGACTTAGATGGATCAGAGATCATCTTTATCGTCCTTTGAAGAAGTATACATGTGTGAGCTGAATCTGTTGCTTTCCTGTGTGGATTGTGTTGTGCAATCCTGTGTGGATTATGTTTTGCTTTCCTGTGTGGAATACGTTTACTTTCCTGTGTGGACTGAGTTGTACTTGGGCTCGGAGGTTGGAGCGTTTTTGAATTTGATGACTTAGGTATATGTATGGGCATATACCTAAGCAGAGTCGGTTGTTACTTCGTGATTGTACCTTTCTTCGTGGTTTATCCTTTGTGGATTTGAGAGACCTTCAGGGGTCTCGGGGTCCATACTGAGTAGTTTATACTCACCCCTGCACGGGCTTTGCCCGCACTACGTTGTGTTGGATGCAGACGACGGACAACGTTGACCCTAGCTGAGGCTTGCAGAGCGGGACGGTACCCGGAGGTGGACCACTGGGCGGGACGTGCACGGAGCGGACGTTGGGACCCGTGGAGCAGAGGAGCTATCTATACCCACCCTTCAGGTGGGATTCCCAGTGGACAACTCGGAGTAGTGGCTTTTACTTTTCAGTTGCTGTTTTCCCATTCGAGTTGTACTTTACTTTCAGTTTGGGTTTGTATTCTGGCCCATTTACTTTTCCACACTTTCAGTTGTACTCTGCTTTTGTTTAGTGTTTACTTTCCGCTTGCTTACTCTGTGGTGTTTGTTTACTTTACAAAGGCAATGCCTTCCCTTTTTACCGGGATTTACGCCTTGGTGCTAGTCGCCAGCCCCTGGCCTATGGAAGGCGGGCTTGGGGTAGTCACGGCACGGACCCCGAGGGCGGGTCGTGACATACGAGAACCTCCAGGTGAGCACATGGGAGCGGAAGGCTCAGATAAGTGCTCGGTACCGCTTTTGTATCCCTAGTTTGTGTTAAAGCTTTACGGGGACGTAAAGCCCTGAGGTGGGAGTAATTTAAAGACCTGGAAATTTCAAGGAAATTTTTTTCTTAATTTTCTTGGGAATTTTACAAGAACGCAGTTTCAGACGGCATATGATTCTGAGGCCCGGTGTGCCCGGAATCATTTTCTGAAGTTTAGCTCAGGTACGTTCAGTGAACGAACAAGCGGGTTTTTCTAACTTTTGAACCGGTGCTCGGAATCGGATTCTGAGGTCACCGTTGGAATCACAGCGCCAGTAATTTCTTAGAAACACATTTTTCGGAGTTGCGTTTTCTCGGGTGTGTTTTTTTAAATTTTCGGGTTAAGTAAATGAATAAAATAAATTGGCCGCACCATTTATTTTATTTAAGTTTTTTAACCTAAGTTAAGGGGTTAAAGTGGGACCCATAATATCCTACACCACTAGGTAGGATATTTGTGGGGTGGGTCCCACACGAGCCCCACCTTTTTCAACCCCCCTCCATTAATTAAGAAACGCACTCGCACCCCCTTTTTAATGAAGTCAACCCATGCGTTTCATCTGGTTAATAAACGCCTCATTAATTTGGGCGGTTAAATCGTTGCAATTAATTCATTTAATTGATTGTTTCTTTTTGAAATTCAAACGTTGGCTTGTGTGATAATAAAATAAGATAACTCTTATTCTATTAGGCTAGCTGTGTTGAGAGGGGTTTGGGAGAAAGAGGGGAGGCTTGAAGATCTTCATCCTCTTCGCGAAGAACGTGAAGAACGCACCGATCTCTGACGAAGAATGTTGAATCCTCGGGGATCGACTACGCGACGCCGTGTACCGCAATGCCAACGACCCTTCTTCTACGATGCTTCTTATGCGACGCTTCTTCTGCGACGCTTTCTCCACGACGCGACGATCCCCCTTTCGCGATGCCTTCTTTAGCGACGTGCTTTTCCGCGACGAACCCTCGCTCGACGACGCTTGAGGTAGGGGTTCTGGTTCAGTTAAATCTATGTGATTTATATCCTCGGCATGTGTTTAAAAATTGTCAGAATCCTTTTCAAACCGCTAACGCGGTGGGTGCGGACCAAAGAACAAGTCTGAAACCACCGTCTCTTCGTTCTTGGTGTGCGGATCGGCGGGAGACAATGAAGTAGGCCGCACGGGCATTTTGAGGTCTTCGAAGTGAAGAACCGGCCCCGGGAGGGCCGTTGGCGAAGACGGCAGGCCAAACCGACCACCGGAGCTCGTCCGGTGGTCCGGGGAACACTCCGCTGGCGTGCCTCGCCGGCACGGTGGCGCCGGCGGCCGGAGGCGGCGGCCGGCACCGGTCGGCCGCCAAGAGGCGGCGGCGCCCGATGCGCCGCCGGGATGGGCCGCCGCGGCGGTAGGCCGCTGGTCCCGCAACGACACGAGACGCAGTGCTCGGCTGCGTCCATTGGCAAGGGGCAGCCCCCACGTGGGGCCGCGGGGCCCCTTTGCGCGGCCGCTTGTCCAGCGCCAGCGCGTCGGGCCAAGCCGCCCGGCCGAGCCGCCGGGCCGGGCCGCGCCAGCCGATCCATGCCGCACCCAAGCGGACCGGACCCAGACCCAGGGGGTACCGAGCCGAGTCGGTCTGGGCCCGAACCCCCGAATACCGGACCTCTAACGGTCTTTTTCCCATAACTTGGGTTTCAGACCTCCGATCGATGCACCGTCAGCGGCGATGCGATACTTGGATCGAGACAGTCGTTTTGGTATACTACAATCAAGGTTTCGGAGTACTTTGGGTTCGTCCGGGTTGGTTCATACACGAGACCAACCGGGCCCTCGGAGCAGAAACGCTTATAACTTGAGCTCCGGATGTCCGATTGACGTGCCGTCAACTTTGTTGGATTCCTCTTGATGAGACGAAACTTTTGGCATGCTTTTCCTGAGTTTTGGATGAAGTTGGATAATTACCGGGTTGGATTGAACCCGAAATCCAACCGGGCCCCTAGAACGGAAAAGCTGATAGCTTTCAGACCGAACGTCTATTTGACGAACCGTCAGCGGCGTTTGAGATCAAATTGATAAATGTTCCCTATGAGAATAAACTATGATATTTCTCGGTATAGTCGAGATACGGCCGGGTGGGTTTGCACACGAAACCGACCGGGCCCCTGGGACGAAAAAGGCTAGTAACTCACAGACCGGGCGTCCGACTGATGCGCCGTCTGTTGCGTTGAGACTCCTATGACGAGGCAGTCCTTTGAGATACTTATTCGTGTAACTTTATGATACTTGGAGTATTGACTGGTAGCTCGTGGAGCGGACCCTCCCGGTGACGAGCTAGCAGAGTGCAAAGACCTAGTAGCTGGTTGAGACTTGACGACTACTGATCTATCGACTCAGTGTATTTCGGATAGCCCAGTGGGGAGCGCTTGGTTGTAGCAGAAGAACCACGGCGGAGGAGCACTTGGTAGTAGCGGCAGACTCGCGATACTAAACAGAAGGAGTACCTCTGAAGGCTATGAGGGAGAGCGCTTGGTTGTAGCAGCAGACCCACGGCGGAGGAGCGCTTGGTAGTAGCGGCAGACCCGTGGTACTCAATAGAAGGAGTACCTCTAGAGGCTATGAGGGGGATCACTTGGTTGTAGCGGAAGACCCACGGCGGAGGAGCGCTTGGTAGTAGCGGTAGACCCGCGGTACTCAATAGAAGGAGTACCTCTAGAGGCTATGAGGGGGAGCGCTTGGTTGTAGCGGCAGACCCACGGCGGAGGAGTGCTTGGTAGTAGCGGCAGACCCACAGTACTAAATAGAAGGAGTACCTCTGGAGCCTATGAGGGGGAGCGCTTAGTTGTAGCGGCATACCCATGGAGGGAAGCGCTTGGTTGTAGCAGTAGGCCCACAGTACTCGACATAGGAGGAGTTGTCCAGCTGCCATGGTTTTGACATCATGAAGAAGTATACCTGTGTGAGGTGTATCTTGACTTTCAATCCTTATCTTCAATATGATTGACTTGATATACTATGTGGATTACGTTATGCTTTCCTGTGTGTATTGGGTTGTCGTTTCCTATGTGGACTGGGTTGTACTTGAGCTTGGATGTTGGAGCCGAACGAGAATTGATGACTTAGGTATATGTATGGGCATATACCTAAGTAGTGCCGGATGTTACTTCTTGTTTGTGTCTTTCCTTTCCGGATTTTCTTTTGTGGATTCTGGGAGACCTTCGGGGGTCTCGGGGTCCCTACTGAGTAGCTTATACGCACCCCTGCATGGGCTATGCCCGCACTACGTTGTGCTGGTTGCAGACGACGGACAGCACTGATCTTGGTTGAGGCATGAGGAGCATGTCGGTACCTAGAGGTGGATCACTGGGTGGGGCGTACTCGAAGCGGACGGCTGGACCCGAGGAGCTGTGGAGGCTATTTGTACCCACCCTTCATGTGGGACTTCCAGTGGACGGCTCGAGGCTGCGGCTTTACTTTCAGTTATTGTTTTCCCTTTCCAGTTGTACTTTACTTTCAGTTTCGGTTTGTATTCTGACCCACTTACTTTTCTGCACTTACTGTTGTACCCAGTTTTTACTTAGTGTTTACTTCTGCTTTCTTTCTTTGTGGTGTTTGTTTACTTTCCAAGGGAAATGCCTTACCTTTTTACCGGGAATTATTCCTTGGTGCTAGTCGTCATCCTCTGGCCTATGGAAGGCGGGCTTCGGGTAGTCACGGCACGGGCCCCGAGGACGGGTCATGACACTCTATCTCATATAACCCTTTGCACACTAGTCATGATTTGTTTAGAATCACATCACCATATTCATTTATCTTATTATGAAAGACCCTTTTAGTCTCAATAGAATTATTATCTGTTGTCCTCGAAATAGTCTCCCATATCACTTTCTTCTCAATCTAGTCAAGCTCTTCATTCATGGCCTGAACCTAGTTATCATCTCTAGCTGTCAATTTAGATCCACACATTGGTTTTCATGCAGATAGATATTATACTTCTTCATGCTTGTCATTGTAATCTTCATCTAAATCGGAATTTAAAACTTTTACTCACTCTGGGTTTCTTACCTCCCCATTTCTTCCATTACAAAATTGTTCAATATTCTGTTAAAGATTATATTCATTCTCTACTATAGTGACATCATTGTTTTCAATTAATTTTTCATGCTCATGTTGAAACATTGTTTACATTATCTTGTAGATTTTTGTTATCCTGAAAATAGTCAATTGATACCATTTTTCTAGAGCAAAATAGATAACTAGGAAATATATGAGTTTTACTACTTCTCCCATAATTTTTCTTCTTGATTTCAGAAAACATAAAATTTAATCCTTTATATCTCATTGATATTTTTCATCTGAGTAGGATATATAATTCTCTTCCTATGATATGCAACTCTTCCTCTTTTTGGGTCAACTGTTTCAACCCACAAACATTCTTCTCCTGTAACATTTATTCTCATGTGGAACTTTGAAATAAGGCATCAATAAAACCTCTAAGACTAATGATTATAAAATCAGTGTGGGAAACAAGAGATAAAGTTAATAACACAATCACTATATATTGCGCTCAATTACTTCCATACATTTTAGGAATCCATAAAACATTAACTAATTTCAAGGAATTATTCCAAATTAATTATTGAGCTCTTTTTCCGGATTTGAATTAGTTGAAATTATGGAGCACATCACATCACCATTTTTCATCTTTTTATACCACTTCCCCTTGGATTGTATCTCCCCTTGAACTTGAAACAATTTAACATTAGTTAATAACATTTATACACATAGGGATATGGGTCCTCTGGTATCCTCAAGAAGAGGATTGTGGTCAATCCTGATGGATCAACCATTTGATACATTCTTTCAAAGCATTGTACTCTTTCTGTGCTTTTTCCAACTGCCTAGCCAACCTCAACTATTGTGGTTATATGATTAAACATTATTTACCCATATTCTGAGTCTTCTTATAATAGGTAGATTTTTTAGGCTTGTCCTTTTTCATAATTTGGGGTCTAAACCCGCTATTACCAATTTCCTTCATTGATTTTCCACCAAAATTCAATTTTTCATGATTCTTTCTCTGATCAAGAATCTCTCTAATGACCATATTCTCTTTCTTATTCCTTAATTGGAAAGATCTTTCCCCTTCTTTAACTTCTTTAATTGTTAAACATGTGATATTGTGGAGACAATATTTATTCATTTTTTTATTAGTTATTCAAGTCTCTACACTATTTATTACTATTGGTGGGTTATTCACTGAACATACATTCTTCTTACTCATAACTGGAGTAGCTACTCTCTCTTTTCCCAGGTTCATTCACATGCTTTCCCATAGAGTTTTTGTGATTGTATCATAGGAGGTTCTCGATAAAAATTTCATTTAGCTCCTTGTGTTTTCTCTGAGACTTTAAACCTATTTTCAACTTTTCATTTTGTCTTTTAGTATAGTTTTTCTCGTTATACACCATTGGAGTTGGAGATATCCATTAAAATTCATTTTATCTCCCTGCTTTCATGCATCTATAATATCTTTCTAAATTCCCATGATTAAAACATATAAAAAATCTCCCATTAAAAACATACCTCATGTTATCATTTCTTAGCTGATATGTTGATGCATCCATAGTTTTTATTCTTTTGATATTGAGCCCTCGGTATTCTTGACACATGCTCATATTGTGTCCCTTTCTTTCACAATAATAGTATTTCATGGAAACTTTCTTTTGATAGACTCCTCTTTCATATTTCTCAAGATGATTCTTCTTATTCTCAAATTTAGAAATATTTCTCTCTTTACAGAATGAAATATTTTCTAAATACTCTAATGAAAAACTTAAATTATGACCATCCATTCCACAAAAATAACACATGATTTAATTATTTCTTGTAGAATATTTTCTAGGTCTTCTTCTAGTATCTGTAGGATTTTACCCATTTTTTGAACTATTCACAGCTCTCTTCCTATCATGCATGGAAGGTGATTCATCAAATCCAATGATCATTTTTTCTAAACTGTATAGCCTTTGAGATGAGAAAATATGTTCTTATTTATCTTCAGAAATAGCATATTTGATTCTCATTTCACCATCACCTACCAAAGAATAAAAAAATAGTAAGTTCAAGGCATCCTTTATTTTAGGATTTCCTTTATCATTGGATTTTCCACTTCTTCAATGATTATAACTCTTCTCTTAATTTTTGAATCTTCATATCCCTTGATTAAAGTTGAGCATTAAGTTCTCTCTTGAGATTCTTCCCTCTACTCATCCCATCTTCTAATTCACATGTGATTTTATCCACCATGGCACTTTTCTCTATTTTTTTAAAATTTTCTTGAGAAATAGAACCAAAACATCATGCATTCTCTTATTGTAGAATTTGGTTCTTCTAAACTAGTTTAGATAGATAGGTAGCAAGATCGTCACTTCTGGATTTCATATTCTTAATTTTATCTAACTTTCGATTCTCATCATTTTCATTAGATTTTGGTTACTTTATCTTTCTAGACATATTATGTAGTCCTTCAGCTTTATAATCATTCTTCTCCCTCTGATCAGTAGCCACATCAATAAGCCTTTTATTTAAACTTCTTATCTTTTTTACCTAAATTTCTAGTTTTTGGATCCAGATATATTTAGATTTAATTTCTTTATCCAATTTATGATCCAATTCCATTGACATCTTCCACTTTTGGAATTCTTGGAATTTATTCATCATCAGTAGTTTCAACATCACTAAGAATGTCAAGTTCTTCACTTATTCCTACAAAATCATTGAGTGAGTTTGTCTTTTCCCTATCTGATTCATCCAAACCTTTCTTCAAAAAAACTAATGGATTCCTTAAATATAATCACACTTTTTCTATAAACAATTCTAAACTGAGGAATACCACCTAACTTCTTCTTCTTCTTTTAATTTCTTCCCTTTTCCATGGCGCACTAAGATAAGAGAATACTAAATCTTTAACTTCAAAAATTGAATGAACCAAGTTAGAGAAAATAAATCTGATAAAAGAAACCTTACCTTGGATACCAATTGTTAGGTCTAAAAGGGCCCAAGACACCCTAAGAGGGGGGTGAATCTAGGTATGGATATTATTTTCGAAATTATTCATTCCAACTAGATCCTAACCTATTTTTTATAAGGGTCACTTTTTTTTCACTTAGGTTCTAATGATGATATTATTCTTTCCTTCTTTATCTAATGATGATGCTTGGAATGTAATGTAGGAAATCAAGTACAAGGATGTAACAATTTTTACTTGGTTCCCCCTCAATAGGCTACATCCAAGGAGAATACAACGATGATGTACTGATTGTACGAAATTAATGAATGTCACTACCAATAATGAAGGTTCAGAATAGATCTCATCTATACCCAATCTCACTACTTTTACAAGGTTATGGTTTGATCACTGCATTCTCAAGTGTCACTCCCTATGTCTCTTTCTCTGGATCAATGTAGGCGGAAAGGATCTCTTTCTTCCTCTTCCTTTGCTCAATTCTCTTGGAAGGGATTCACCCACAGTTTATGGACTTGTAGGTACCTTCATTTTCATGAATTCACACATCCTCAATTGTAGGTAGATGCTATGTTGAGGTTCCACTTTCATCCAACTGATGAATACCACTTTACCATAGTTCACTATCCAATCCATTTTAAAACACTTTCATGATACACATTTTCTTCATGAAGCTCCTCTTATCAAAAATATAAAATTGCCTTCTCAAAGCATGCCTATTTCGCGAACTTTAACTAGCCTTCGAGAATCTCCTTCCTTTCACAAATCTTACTTAGCCTTCACGAATTCCCTTAATTTTGAGATGCTCAGAACATTCTGTTGGCATTTACATCCTTCGTGAACTTCTTCTCATATCACATTTATGAAACACCCTTCACGAAACGACCTTCAAAAACCACCATTAATGAACCAACTTATGATTCTTGTTAAGTCTCACTAATTTTATGAGGGGATAGTGGATTATTTATAGGCATTTCCCACCGACTCCAGAACCTTCGGGCCACGTCAGCACCATTTCACAAAGATCCTTAATTTTATTTGTAGAACTCCCTAATTATAGAATCTCTAGGACAATTATTTGTTCACAATACTTGCTGTAATCATAGATACTTCCTTCAAACCTTCACACCGCCGTAATGCTCCACTTGTGATGCTTCTCACCTTCATTGTTTACAATGCTCGTCATTATTCGCATATATCACCATCAACATTATTTGATCCTTCACGAAACACTCTTCATGAATACCATCTTTTCAAAATTCATGCCTTTACCATATTTTAATATGGCCTTCAAGAAAAAAACATTTCACGATGAAATACAAACTCCAATTTTTGGACCCCAAAAATTCGACAAACACTGGGAAATGGCATCACATTGTGTATGATCTTTTCTATACTGCTTACAAGGCATCCATTCCTTCATATTGTATCTTTTTCAACATACTATGTTAACAATATCTTAGGAATCCACAACTTACCATAGAAACCCTACCTTTTAAAACAAACACATTCAACCCAAAACTGTTGCAATGATACCTTGAGCTATTTTTTCCCAACAATCTCCCCCTTTGGGTTTGTTGAAAAATCTTTCATAATTTGATACTTCTTTGATGATTCTTCTATATTCTACCAACATTTGCTTCATGTGATTCTGATTAATACCAAATATTTACTCAACACACACTCTAATCTTACATTATCCATGATCGGTGTGAGAAACAAGAGTAGCATGCAAAGTTCATTAATGAACCACTTCATTCTTGAAACCAATAAACTAATTTCACCATGAACTCCATCTATCATGATATATAATATTTGATCGATTTCATTTAGCATCATTATATTTAAAACTCCCCTTATCTCGCTACTACCCTATCTTGTTTCTCCACATAACAGATTCTCCCCATTTCTTGATTAAGACATTTTCTCCCCTTTTATAGACATAATTTCTACACGTTTTTCAAAGAACCTGAAGGAAATTCTTTTGAGGTCTATAATAGGGTAAAGAACACAAATCATAAAATTAAGGGAAATACACACCATACCTCATGGAGAGGTGGGTGCCACATCCAAACTTTTTCAAGTGCAGGGAGTTGAATCAACTTCGAGAGCCAGTAAATGTCTCTCAAATGCTTCTTTGCGTATGGAATTTTTCAAAATGTTTGCAAACTTTAGTTCTATAGTAACATTCTCCAACTTCACAATACCTTGATTGACCTTCTCCTTGATAAAATGATATTTAATTTCAATTTTATTAGTCCTTGAGTGATGGACTGGATTTTTACTAAGATTGATAGCACTTGAATTATTGTAATGAATTCTAATCAGAGACTTAACTTCAACCCCCTATATCTTCAAGTTGTTGCTTTATTTATAATAACTCCATGCAAGCTTGAGTTTCCACAATATATTCATCCTCTGCGGTGCTCAATGAAAAGAAATCCTATTTCTTTCTTAACTAATAAATACACAATCCTTCAAGATAAAATGAACCACCTGATATTGATTTTCTATCATCTGCTGATCTAGCCCAATCTACATCTCTATATCCCAATAACTCCTTCTGATATTTTTTATTGTACATAAAACCAAAATCCACTATGCCCTTGATATACTAAATTATTATTTTCACTACAAGAATGTAACTTTCTTCATGATTGCTTTGGTAGTGTGCTTCTTGACATATGGAAAAAATATATATGGTCCTGTCACTGATAAGTACTACAGGCTTCCAATGATCTACCTATATCCTATGACATTAACCACTTTTCCTTTATCATCTCATGAAATTTTCATCCGGGTAGCCACCGAAGTCATCATCCCCTTGGAATTATCCATTCTAAATCTTCTCAAAACCTCCTTGTCATATTTTTATTGAGAAATGAATGTTCCATTCTTTCCTTATGTCACAAGCACAATCATCCTTTGATTATTGTCATTATTGACATATAGATTGTAATCAACTCCGCCATAATGGAAACCGAGCTTCTTCAAAAAAATATCTAGTCTTGAATACCATGCTCTTAGTACCTACTTCAACCCATATAATACCTTCTTCACCTAAAAAACTTTTTTCTCATCTTCATGAATAGGAAAACCATATGGCTTTTCAATGTAAACTTTTCTTCTAGAACCCCATTCATAAATGTAGACTTGACATCCATATAGAAAATAATGAACTTTCTTTGCACTATAATGACCATGAATAATATGATTGCCTCTAGCCATGAAATAGGTTAAAAAGTTTCATCAACATCAATACCCTCTATCTTAGAGTTCCCTTTGCACACTATATATGATTTTTTTTGTATCACAGAACCATCTTCATTTATCTTGTTATGAAAGACCCATTTAGTCCTGATGGAATTCTTATCTGTTGTCTCAAAACAATCTCTCATATCTCATTCTTCTCAATCTGATCAAACTCCTCATTCATATCCTAGACCTAGTTCTCATCTCTAGTTTTCAATTTCAGATCCACACTTTGGTTTTATTGTAGATATAGATTTTACTTATTCATGATCGTCGTCGTTATCTTCATCTGAATTAGCATTTTACACTTCTACTCACCCTAAGTTGCTTACCTCCTCATTCCTACCATAAAAAACTATTCACTATTCTATAAAATATTCTTATCATTATCTACTATAGTGACATTATTGTTTTCAACTAATTTTTCATCCTCATGTTGAGACATTATTGAAATTCTCTCACAGCATCTTGGAATCATGAAAATAGACATCTAATAACATTTTTATAGAGAAAGATAGGTAACCAGGAAATAAATGAGTTTTATTACTTCTCCCCAATTGTTCTTTTTGATGTCAGAAAACATTAAATTTAATCCTTTATATCCCAATGATATTTTTCCTCTGATTAGGAGATATAATTCTCTTCCTATGATGTGAAACTCTTCCTATTGCTGGTTCCACTGTTTAATCCCACAAACATTCTTATTCTCTTGTATCATTTATTCTCATATGGCACTTTTCAATAAGCTATCAACAAAACATCTAATCCTAATGAGTCTGAACTTGGTGTAGGAAACAATAGATAAATTTAATAACACAATCATTTTATATTGCAATAAATTACTTCCATACATTTTAGGAAGCCATAAACCATTAACTCTTTTCAAGGAATTCTTCCAGATTAATTATTCAGCTCTTTTGACTAATTTGAATTAGTTGAAATTATGGATCACATCACATCACCATTTTTTATCTTTTTATGCCACTTCCCCTTGGATCGTATCATTCCTTGAACCTGAAACAATTTAACATCAGTTAATAATTTTTATACACATAGGGAGATGGGTCCTCTATTATCCTCAAGAAAAGGATTATGGTCAATCCTGATGGATCAATCTTTTGATACTTTCTTACAAAGTACTGTACTCTTTCTGGGCTTTTTCTAACCACCCAGCCAACCTAAAATATTCTAGCTATATGAATAAACATAATTTACCCACATTATGAGTCTTCTTTGAATAGGTAGATTCTATAGGCTTGGCCATTTCATAATTTGGGTTCTAAACCTGTAAGTACCAATTTCCTTCATCAATTTTCCACTAAAATTCTGTTTTTCATGAT
The DNA here is from genome assembly GCA_963277665.1 of Viscum album. NCBI lineage: Eukaryota > Viridiplantae > Streptophyta > Magnoliopsida > Santalales > Viscaceae > Viscum > Viscum album. Next base: position 207,728,397 of record OY728138.1, on the reverse strand, counting down.
TCTTTCTTTGAGTGGGAATCTCTCTAATGGATATCTTCTCTTATTTATTCCTATATTAGAGGGATATTTTCCCTTCTTTCACTTATCTTCTTATGAAACATCTTATACTTTGGAAAAAATATTTATTCCTTTTTTTATCAGTTATTCAAGTCTTCACATTGTTTCTTATTACTGGTGGATTCTTCACTGAACCTACATTCTTCTTACTCACAACTGGAGTAGATCCTCCATTTTTTCCCAAGTTCATTTACATTATTTCCCAAAGAGTTGTTGTGAGTGTAGAAGAGTAGGTTATCAATACAACTTTCTCTTAGCTCCTTCTGTTTTCTATGAGACTTTAAATCTATATTCAACTTTTTATTTTTGTCTTTCAATATAGGTTTTATCATTATACACCACTGGAGTTATATATATCCATTCAAATTCATTATCACTCCCTACTTTCTTCCATCTAAAAGATATTTACAAATTCCCATGATTAAAACAAATAAAACATCTCCCATTAAAAACAAACTTGTGTTATCATTTCTTGGATGAGATATTGATGCATCCAGAATTCTTATTCTTCTGTCATTAAGACCTTAGGATTCTTGACACATACTCATATCGTGTCCCTGTCTTCTACAACAATAACATTTTGTGCACACTTTCTTTTGATATACTCCTCTTTAATATTACTCAAGATTCTTCTTCTTATTCTTAAATTTAGAAATATTTATCTCTTCACATCATGAAATATATTCCAAAGACTCTGAACAAAAAATTGAAGTACTACCATGAATTCCACAAAAATAACACATTATTTCATTACTTCATGTAAAAATTGTTCTAGTTCTTCTTCTAGTGTCTATAGAATTTTCCCCATTTTATTAACTATTCACAGCTCTCTTCCTTTCATGTATGGGAGGTGATTCATCAAATCCAATACTGGTTTTCTCCAAACTCTATGGACTTTGAGATGAGAAAATATGTTCTTTTTTATCATCAAAAATAGAATATTTGACTCTCATTTCATCATCACCTACTAAAGGATAATCAAATAGTAAGTACAAGGCATCCTTCATTTAAGTAATTCCTTTGGTATTGGATTTATTCACTTCTTTCTTCAATGATTCTATCTCTTATCTCAATTTTTTAGTCTTCATATCCCTTTATTCAAGTTGAGAATTAAGTTATCTCTTGATATTATTCCCTCTACTCATCTCATCTTCCAATTAACATGTGAGCTCATCTACCATGTCACTTTTCTCCTTTATTTTAAATTTTTCTTGAGAAACAGAATCAGAACAACATGCATTCTCATGTTATAGACTTTAGTTCTTATGAAATAGTTCAGATATCTATGTGGCAAGATCATTGCTTCTGGATTTCAGATTCAAAATTTCATCTGACTTTTGATTCTCATCATTTTCATTAGATTTTGGTTTTTCTATATTTATAGATATATTTTGTAGTTATTCAGCTGAGAACCATTATTCTCCCTTAGATCAGTAGCCACATCAATAAGTATTTGATTTAAAATTCTTATCCCGTTGACCTAAATTTCTAGTTCTTGGATCCATATATATTTAAATTTAATTTCTCCATCCAATTTATGATCCAATTTCTTTGTTTCATGGAAAACTTCCACTTTTGTAATTCTTGGAATTTCTTCATCATCAGTAGTTTCAACATCACTAGGAATTTCAAGTTCTTCACTCATTCCAATAGAATCATTAAGTGAGTCTATCTTTTACCTATATGATTCAACCAGACCTTTCTTTGGTAAATTCTTCGATTCCTTAAAAAAACACACTTTTTATATAAACACTTCCAAAATGAGTAATAACACCTGACTTCTTCTTCTTATTTTAAGTTCTTCCCATTTCCATGGAACACCAAAATAAGAGGAGACTTAATCTTTAACTTAAAAAATAGATTGAACGAAGTCAAAGAAAACAAATATGATAAAAGAAACCTTCCCTCTGATACAAATTGTTAGGTCCAAAATGGGTCCAGATACCCTGATAGGGAAGGTGAATCCAGGTATGGATATTATTTTCTAAATTCTTCATGAAAAAATAGATCTTGAAATCTTTATTAGAAGGTTCAATTTTTTTGAACTTAGGTGTTAATTCTGATCTTGTTCTTTCCTCCTTTATATGATGATGATTCTAGGAATGTAATGTAGGAAAGAAAGAATAAGGACATCGGAATTTTTACTTGGTTCACCCTCACTGGAATATATCAAAGGAAAATACAACAGTGATGTGATAATTGTATAAAATTGAATAATTTCACTTCCAATAATGACGGTTCAGAATAGATCTCATTTATACCCATGCTCATGGCCTTTACAAGGTTTACGTTTTTCTCACTGCATTCCCAAGGGTCACTCCCTATGTCTCTTTCTCTGGATCACTACAGGTGGAAAGGATTGCCTTCTTCCCCTTATATCACTCAATGCTATTGGAATGGATTCATCTAAAGTTTATGGACTTGTAGGTCCCTTCATATTCATGAATTCACAAATCCTCAATTTTATGTAGATTCTCTGTTGAGGTTTCACTTTCATCCAACTGATGAATACCACTTTACTACGGTTCACTAGGAAATTGCTTTTAAAACACTTTCATGGTGCACACTATCTTCACGAAGCTCCTCCTTTCACAAATTTTAAATTGAATTTACGAAGCATTCCCCTTTCACAAACCTCAACAAGCCTTTGATAATATCTTTCCTTTCAAAAATATTACTTAGCCTTTATGAATTTCCTTTCTTTAATGATGCTTAGAATATTCTGTTGGCATTTACAACGTTCATGAACTTCTTTTCATATCACCTTCGTCAACCAGCCTTCACGAACCACCCTTCATGAACCACCTTTTGATTTTTGTTAAGTCTCGCTAATTTTCTAAAGGGGTAGAGGCCTATTTTTAGGCGTTTTCCAACAACTCCAGAACCTTTTGGCCATGTCAGCAGCATTTTGCAGAGCTCCTTCATTTCATTCACAGCACTCCCTATTTTTCAAATCTCTAGGAAAATTATTTGTTTGCGATGGTCATCATAATTGTGGAGCATTCTGTCAAACCTTTGCACTACTATGATGCTCCACTCGCAATGCTCCTCACATTCACTATTTGAGATGCTCCTCGTTGTTCGCATAGATCATCATCAACATTATTTGATCCTTTGTGAAAAACTCTTCATAAAGACAATCTTCACAAAATTCATGCCTTTACCATATTTTAATATGCCCTTCAAGAAAAAAACGTTTTTCTATGAAATCCAAAGTCCAAATTTTGGACCTCAAAATTTTAGAAAACCATGGGAAATGACATCACCTTGTGTATAATATTTTCTATACTGCTTCTAGGGAATCCATTCCTTCATCTTGGATCTTTTTCAACATACCATGTCTATAATATCTCTAGACTCCACAACTTACCATGGAAACCCTCTTTGTAAACAAACACAATCAAACCAAAAATACTGCAATGATACCTTGAGGAATTTTTTCCCAACAATCTCCCCCTTTGGTTTTGTTGAAAACTCTTTCGTAATTTGATACTTCCTTGAAGATGCTTATATATTTTAACAACATTTACTACATTTGATTCTGATTTCTATCAAATATTTACTCAACACACACTCTAATCCCATATAATCCATGCTCGGTTTGAGAAACAAGAGTAGCATGAAAAGTTCATCAATGAACCACTTCATTCCTGAAACCAATAAATTTTTTTCATCACAAACTCCATCTATTGTGATATATAATCTTTGATTGATCACCTATAGGATCATCAGATTTAAAAATCCCCTCATATTGCTGCTCCACCAATCTCACCACTTCACATAAAAGCTACTCCCCATGTCTTAATTAAGACATTTTCTCCCCTTTTATATACACAATTTATCCTTCATTTTTAATAAACCTAATGTACATTCTTTTGAGTTATGCAATAGGGTAAAGAACATAAATCAGCACATTAAGTGGAAAACACACCATACCTCGGAGATAGGGGTGCCATATCCACATTTTTTAAGTGCGGGGAGTGGACTGAACTCCCAAAACCAGTCGATGTCTCTCAAACACTTCTTTGGGTAAGGCCTTTCTTAGGGTGAGTAGAAGTGTAAAATACTGGTTTGGATAAAGATAATTATGATGAGAATGAAGAGGTCAAATTTATATATGCACAAAAACCAAAGAGTGGATCTGAAATTGACAGATGGATATGAAACATTGTTGGAATTATCTCGTAGCTTCTTGGTATCATGAAAATAGTCAACTAATACTATTTTGTTAGAGAAAAATAGATAACTAAGAAATACATGAGTTTTACTACTTCTCCCCTAATTGTTCTTCTTGATGTCAGACAACATAAACTTTAATCCTTTATATCTCATTGATATTTTTCATTTAATTAGGAGATAGAATTCTCTTCCTATGATGTTAAACTCTTTTTGTTGTTGGGTCCACTATTTAAACCCACAAACATTCTTATTCTCCTACATCATTTATTCTCATGTGGAGATTTTCAATAATCCGCAAAAAAACCACTCATCCTAATGAGTCTAAAATTGGTGTAGGAAACAACATATAAAGTTAATAGCACAATAATTGTCTATTATGATCAATTAATTCCATAAATTTTAAGAAACCATAAATTATTAACTTCTTTCAAGGAATTCTTCTAGATTAATTATTCAGCTCTTTTTACTGATTTGAATTAGTTGAAATTATAAAGAACATATCTTCACTATTTTTCATTATTTGATACAAATTCCCCTTGGATCGAATCTCCCCTTAAACCTAAAACACTTTAACATATGTTAATAACATTTATACACATAGGGAGAGTGGTCCTCTAGTATCCTCAATAAGTGGATTGTAGTCGATCCTAATGGATCTACCCTTTGATATGTTCTTGAAAATCATTTTACTCTTTCTGTTCTTTTTTTAACTACCCATCCAACCTCAGTTGTTCTGAAGATATGACTAAGTATTATTTACCCACATTTTGAGTCTTCTTTTGATAGGTAGATTCTATAGGCTTGGACTTTTTCACAATATTGGGTATAAACTCTCTAGTACCAATTTCCTTCATTTACTTTCCACCAAAATTCATTTTTTTCATGATTCTTTCTCTAAGGTGGATTCTCTATAATGGCTATCTTCTCTTTCTTATTCCTCTATTTTAGGGATCTTTCCCCCTCTTTCACTTCTCTCCTTGTGAAACATGTGAGATTGTGGAGACAATATTTATTCATTTTTCTTTTATCAATTATTCGAGTCTCTACACTTTTTCTTACTATTGGTGGGTTCTTCACTAAACGTACATTCTTCTTACTATCAACTGGAGTAGATCCTTCCTTTTTCTTCTAGGTTCATTCACATTATTTCCTATAGAGTTTTTGTGAGTGTAGTATAGGATTTCTCAATACAACTTTCTTTTATCTCCTTGTGTTTTTTCTGAGTCTTTAAACCTATTTTTTAACTTTTCATTTTGTCTTTCAGTATAGTTTTTCTCATTATACACCACTAGAGTTTTAGATCTCTATTCAAATTCATTTTCTCTCCCTTATTTCTTTCATATGAAATATCTTTCCAAATTACCATGATTAAAATATATAAAACATCTCCCATAAAAAACATACCTCGTGTTATCATTTCTTGGATGAGATGTTGATAAATCTAGAACTATTATTATTCTTACATTGAACCCTTAGGCTTCTTAACACATACACATATTGTGTGCCTGACTACCACAAAAAACAAAATTTTGTGGACACTTTATTTTTATATACTCCTCTTTCATATTTCTTAATATGCTTCTTCTTATTCTCAAATTTAGAAATATTTATCTCTTCACAGCATGAAATATATTCCAAATCCTTTGAACAAAAACTTGAAGTATGAACATGAATTCCAAAAAAACAACACTTACTATTATTAATTCCTATAAAAAATTTCTAGATATTCTTCTAATATCTATAGTATTTTCTCCATTTTTTGAACTATTCACAACTCTCTTCGTGTCATGCATGGGAGGTGATTAATAAAATCTAATGCCGGATGTTCCCAAATTGTATGGAATTTCATATGAGAAAATAAGTTCTTGTTTATCTTTAGAAATGGTATATTTTATTCTCATTTCAGCATAAATTACCGAAGGATAATAAAATATTAAGTGCAAGGCATACTTCATTTTAGGCTTTCCTTTGGAATTGGATTTCTCCACTTCTTCCTTCAATGATTCCAGATCTTCTCTCAATTGTTTAATCTTTATATCCATTGATTCATGTTAAGCATTAATTTGTATCTTGATATTCTTCCCTCTACTCATCTCATCTTCTGATTCATATGTGATCCTATCCACCATGTCACTTTGCTCCTTCATTTTAAATTTTTCTTGAGAAATAGAATCAGAATACCATGTATTCTCTTATTGTAGCCTTTGGATATTCTGAACAAGTTCAGATATTTGTGTAGAAATATCATCACTTCTGGATTTCAGATTCAAAATTTTATCTAACTTCTAATTCTTGTCATTTTCATCATCTTTTGGTTTTTCTATATTTCTAGACATCTTTTTCAATTCTTCAGCTTGAGAATCATTCTTTTTCCTCAGATCAGTAGCCACATCAATAAGCCTTTGATTTAAACATCTTATCCTATTAACCTCAATTTCTAGTGATTGGATTTATATATCTTTATATTTAATTTCTTTATCCAATTTATGATCCAATTACTTTGTTTCATGGATAGCTTCCACTTTTAGAATTCTTAGAATTTCTTTATCCTCAGTAGTTTCAACATCACTAGGAATTTTGAGTTCTTCACTCATTCCTACAGCATCATTGAGTGAGTTTAGCTTTTTTCTTCCTGATTCATCCAAACCTTGCTTCAATAAACTTTTGGATTCCTTAAAATGAATCACACTTTTTTCTGAAAACACATCCATATTGAGGAATACCACCCAACTTCTTCTTCTTCTTTGATGTTCTTCCCTTTTCCATGGAACACCAAGATAAGAGCAGACTAAATCATTAACTTCAAAAATCAACTAAACCAAGTCATAGAAAATAAATCTGATAAAATAAACCTTCACTATGATACTAATTTTTCAGTATAAAAGTGGCCTAGATACCCTGAGAGGGGGGTGGATCTGGGTATTTATATTCTTTTCAAAATTATTCCATCCCCACTAGATCTTTACCTCCTTATTATAAGGGTCACTTTATATTCACTTATGCGTTAATGGTGATATTATTATATCCTTATTTATCTAATGGTGATTCTTGGAATGTAATGTAGGAAATAAAACACAAGGACACAATGATTTTTACTTGGTTCACCCTCACTGGGCTACATCTAAGGATCATAAAAAGGTGACATATTGATTGTACAAAATTCACTAAGTTCACTACCAATAAAGAACGTTCAGTCTAGATCTTGTTTATTCCCAAGCTCACTACATTTAAAGGTTTAGGGTTTTCTCACTGCATTACTAAGGGTCACACCCTATGTCTCTTTCTCTAGCTCACTACTGGTGGAAAGGATCACCTTCTTCCTCTTCCTTCGCTCACTACTCTTGGAATGGATTCACCCATAGTTTATGAACAAGTAGGTCCCTTAATTTTCATGAATTCACACATCCTAAATTGTAGGTAGATGCTCTATTGAAGTTCCACTTTTATGCAACTAATGAATACAAATTTACCATGGTTCAATGGGAAATACCTTTTAAAACACTTTCTTGATGCACACTTTCTTCGCGAAGCTACTCCTTTCATGAAGCTAGAACTGCTTTCATGAAGCACTCCACTTTCTCAACCCTCAACTATCCTTCGTGAAGCTAATTCCTTTCATGAAGCTTACTTAGACTTTTTGAATTTCCTTTCTTTCACGATGCTCAGAAAATTTGGTTGGAATTTATAGCCTTTGTGAGCTTCTTTTCATATCACCTTTACAAACTACCCTTCATTAACCCCCCTTCACAAACCACCTTCCTGATTCCAGAGCCTTGTGATTTTCTTTAAGTCTTTATACTTTTCCAAAGGGGGTAGAGGCCTATTTATAGGTGTTTTCTACTGACTCTAGAACCATCTGGACTCTTTATCACCATTTTTCAGAGCTCCTTCATTTCTTTCATGGTGCTTTCTATTTTTTTAAGCTCTAAGACAACTCTTCATTCATGATGGTCATTGTAATCGTAGAGTGTTCCATCAAACCTTCACACCGCCGCGATGATCCTCATTTTTTCCATTCACGATGCT